>JALAZF010000759.1:0-1200000 GCA_022829125.1 Lathyrus tuberosus | reverse complement strand
AAGCCGTGCGTAACGGGCATCAGAGCCGGGGAGGGACGTTGCGTTCCTTGCCCGGTTTGAGGGGCAGAAATGTCACTTTCCCCCCTCTGTGGATTGGGCTTAGGCAATTTGGGCTGCTCTGGAGTATAAGCGGATTGAGCCAATTCTAGCCATTGGTCCAGTCCAGAACAATATATATATATATATATATATATATATATATATGTGTGTGTGTGTGTGTGTGTGTGTGTGTAGTATACGTATATAGATTTTGTAATAAAATTTAACATTTTAGTTAAAAATAATATGAATGATATTAATGTAAAAACTTTTGCTTTATAGATAAACACAATTATTTACGTTATTATGTGAGCCACTTTATGAAGCTATGCATGCAAGCCTTTGCATGTGATTGTGATGTCATCTACAAAATCTATATACGTATGCTACACACACACACATATATATATATATATATATATATATATATATATATATATAGGGTTATGCTAATACACACCCATGTAGGTGTGCATTAGCAACATACACCTTAGTGTATTTTTGTGTGGGGCCCACTAATTTTTGGTAGGACCCACATCAGAAAGATGAATAAAAAAATAGAAAGAAAATAGATGTAGTGTATTTTTGTGTGGGACCCACCAATTTTGGGTGTATGTTAGCATTTCCCATATATATATATATATATATATATATATATATATATATATATATATATATATATATATATATATATATATATATATATATATATATAATTAAAATGATTTATACAATTTATATTTTTAAATTATTTTTAAATTTTCAAAGAAAAACAGAACGGATATAAAAAAATTATATTAATATCTTCTTTAAAAAAATTTACACTAAAATACTTATTAATAATAACTCAATAAAATTTTCAAAGAAAAGGTATTAAAATGTTACTTATTATAATCTTTAATTGACATAAAATAATAATTTTATTATTTTTGATATATACAAAATAAATTTTTTATGAGATAACATTGATATAGCTATATTTTTTATATGAAAAACATAACCGATATAAAATATTATATTAATGTATTCTTTTTAAAATTTATACCAAAATATATTATTAATAATAATTTAATAAAATTTTCAAAGAAAAGGTATTCAAACCTTACTTATTATAATCCTTGATTGACCTAAAATAATAATTTCATGATTTTTAATTATATTTTTAATATATACAAAATAATTTTGTTATGACATAACATTGATATGGCTCCAAATATTTTGTTCAAGTAAAAATTAATTGGCTACAAAGAGATAACATTGAAATGACTACACATTTAACATAATTAAAATCCTTCCAAATCCATTTCCTGGATAGTCTAATTATTTTGCTTGCAAACAATGACAAAAATATGGATATGAGATAGCTTTGAAAAAAAACATGAGGTTCCTATCATAGACAAATAGATATCTTATATCTATATCTAATTTATTTTTTAAATTAATATTATATATATATATATATATATATATATATATATATATATATATATATATATATATATATATATATATATATATATAGTTTGTAATTAATTAATATTTTTATTTATTATTTTTAATTATATTCTTAATATATCAAATAATTTAAATAATTTTTACGCTTTATTTTTTTATTGTCAAAGAAAAAAATCATTACACAACTATGTCTTTGATCATATAAATTCTAGTTATGAGTCGCATTGGACTTTACATCCAAATTGTACTATATAAATAACCTCATTATACTACACTTATAACTTGCCACAACCTTAGAAAATTTTCATTCCACGTCCTAAACTACAACTATATATTCACTTAATACTTTTTAATATTTCATATTGTAGTTGTTTCCGTGTTAGCACCTAAGTACACTAAAATTAGTGAAATTAAGCATGAAAAATTGAATTTTCATTGAGGGTTCGACTGATCCACTTTTGGACAATACCAGATTGCCACAACTTTAGGAAAGATGGAAGTATTCACATGATTTTTCTAGATGATATGGTACAAATTATTATTGTATAATTTGCCTTTAAGTTATAATTAGTTCTTCAATTAACATATTTTTTGTTTTGGAATAGTACGGAAAAATCCATGCCAGTATAAGAAAGAATTCGATTCCTCGATTCAAGGATCAAATTGTAGAAGGTTCATCTTTTTTTTTTGTAAAACAAGAGGGCAAAAAGCCCAAACAAGAGAGACTAGGCAACCCGCCTAACAGCTGTTTATCGTGAAAATTGGTAAACAACCACTTGTCTTTCAAAAATTGGTTTACTTGCAAGATCAACCAGTGAATTCTAAGGACATAGCTATTATTTCAATATATTTCTGGAAAATTGAAGCACACTTCGACAGTATTCATTTGTATAAAAGATTGTTTTGATTGTTTTGAACTTTGTAAAAGTTGGTAAAGGAAATGCAATAAAGAAACATTTTAAAGTAAAAGTGTAGTAAAAGAACAATTGATAAATGAAAGTAAATTTCTATTGAAATGAAACAAAATGTGGTGTTTCAAACATACATTCTCAATGATAACTCTTTCTCACTTGACCTAGATAGTTTGAGTAAATTTTTTAATATTGTACAACAATTGAACACACAGAAATCCTAATACTAAGACCCTTATTTATAACACGTCGAAATAACTGTCTTCAACGGAAATTTTTTCAAAATTTGACACGTTTCGCCTTACATGTCTTCATTTCGCCATATTTCTCCACGCGTCTCTCTTGAGAAATAGATAAAGACAAAAGACAGTTATTTATCCGTATTTTGAAATTTAAATCTTCTGACGAAGGGAGTCTTCAGACATCCTCCATCGAAGTGGTTGCTTTCCATACTTAGAAAATATTTCTAAATATCGTTCAAACATGTCTCCTTCATGGAAACTACTTTGACCAGACTTCACACAAGCTCCTGTTGAAGTCAGCAAAATCCAAGAAACCTGATTTTCACTTAAATATCTCAAATGAAAGCTTGGCGTCGATATTCCCAGCCAACAACAGCAGACACATAACTATCAAGGACAAGGAGCTACGAGAGCTCAGCAGGGCAAACATCCAACCAAGAATCCTCACTACCATTAGGCATAACTAACTTAGCCATGAAATCAGCACACAAATTTGGCTCTCTAAAAACATGCCTAAAAATGACTTCGTCAAAATTTTGGAGAAGAAGAAAGATACGGCAAGCAATAGAGGAGCCTTGGCCGGTATTCAGAACCACTCCCGACGGTGAGTCAACAACACTTTTACTACCAATTTGCACTATAAGTTTCTTGAAGTTCTTTTTCCAAGCATACTCAAGGCCAACTATGACAGTCTAATACTCAGCCACCATGCTAGAGCACTTGCCAAGGTTCTTGTGAAAACCCCTAATCCACTTACCATCGCTGTCTCGAAAGAGGCCCCCACAGCTCTCGCCGAAATTGCTACTACAAGCACCATCCGAGTTGAGGCAGATCCAATCAGAAGGGGGATACGTGTTTGAAAATTTTATGTTCGGAAGTAATGACCCTTCATACAAAGCCACTAAACATAAGTACAAAACTATTTTTATGAATTCAACCAAGATTTTCAAAGTATCTGCTCATGATATACCTCGATATCATTTTGATTTTATATCTTTCTCTAAAATTTTGAGTGCTATTAAGGAAGAAACTTTATTTGGTTAGTTTAAAATTTACTATTTAATTTATATTTTGTGTCTTAATTTATTTATTACTTTATATTTTCTGCATCGTTATCTTATTCAATATATATTTGATTTAATTTAGATATCATTAGACATGTTGTTGAAAAGGATGTTGTCAAAGAGACATATAAAAATGAAAAAAAAAGTAAGGTTATGGATATAACTGTTGAGGATTTTGAGTAAGTTATACACTTTAATTTTTTTTTAGTTTCTTATATTGTTTTATGTACTATTGACATGAATTTATATTGAAGATTTAGGAGGAACGTGATTCATTGCACTTTGTGAGATGATTTTGCTGAGGTTGTGCATCAATTCATGGAGAGTCATCAATCATACGAGCCAGTTGTCATGATACTTCAATTTTGCAAGTTAAAAAAAATACTTTGGTTGGTAATAATTTTTTATGATCTTATATTATAGTTAGTATTAAATTTGTAAATTAAATTTAATAGAGTTATTTTAGAATTAACTAATGATACTATTTTTACAATCAGAAGTTATGGGAGTATCTAACACTTTTTTATGGAACTAAATTGATGTTGAATGATGATGTGCCTGATATTGTTGAGTATAGATCCAAATAAGAACCGCACACTCGAGGTTTGGAATCCTATTAAATGTGGATGAATATTCGACGTGTGAAATAACTCCAAAAGATCCTTTAGCTTATTTAATACGTCGTGCAAAGCTAATCATATGGGATGAAGCACTTATGATGCACAAACATTATTTTGAAGTTATTGATCGTACTTTGAAGGATATACTGAGAGTTAAAAATATTCCATTTGGTGGAAAGGTAGTTGTGTTGGGTGGAGATTTTTGTTAGATTCTTCCTGTTATACCTAAAGGAACAAGACAAGAAGATGTTCATTCTACTATAAATTCTTCTCCTCTATGGAGTTTTTGTGAAGTTCTTACATTAACCACTACTAACATGAGACTTCTAACCAGAGGTATAAATTCCGACGTTGAAGGGAGAAAGAGTTTTTTAGAGTGGATTTTGGGAATTGGTGATGGAAGTATCAGAGATGCTAATGATGACGATATCACAGTCCAGATACCACAAGATTTATTGATTACTAGCTTTGGTGATCCAGTTTTGTCTATTGTTCAAAGCACGTATCCATACCTAATGCATAACATGATTAATCCATCATTTTTTCAGAATAGAGCTATATTGGCTTCTAAGAATGCAATTATGGATGCCATAAATATCTACATGTTGGATCTAATACCTGGAGAAGAAAAAACTTATTTGAGTTATGACTCTCCATGTAATGTCATATCAGATGTTGACATGTCAGATGATGTGCACACTCCAGAATTTCTAAACACCATTGTTTCTTATGGACTTGCAAATCACAAATTAAGATTGAAAGTTGGAGTCCCGATCATGTTATTGAGAAATATAGACCCGTCTTTAGGATTATGCAATGGCACCCAGTTGATAATTTCAAAAATGGGAAGGTATGTGTTTGAAGGAAAAATTATATCTGGTAGCAATATTGGTGAGAAATTTTTTATTCCAAGGTTATCACTGCCTCCTTCAAATAAAAGACTTCTTATCAAATTTCGGCGTCGACAATTTCCATTGATTGTTTCATTCGCCATGACTATCAACAAAAGTCAAGGCCAATCACTTAAACATGTTAGAGTGTATCTGACCTAATCAATTTTCTCTCATGGACTACTATATGTTGCACTATCAAGAGTTACTTAAAGGTTAGGCTTAAAGATATTAATAACTGACGATGAAGGTGAAGATTCAAATGTAACTGGAAATATGATTTACAAAGAAGTGTTCCAGAATGTTCAGAGTTAGTTAGTAGATTATTTATATAAAACTATATAATTTCTTTTATGATATTTAAAACTTTTTTATTTTTATTCAACTATTTGTCTCATACTAATATGAATGTTATATATGACATTTTAAAATACCCGTGCATCGCATGGGTCTGCGTCTAGTATATGTAACAAACACATGGAATGGCACCCGACCGGTGTTTGCGCGAGGTTGAGATGAATTTTTTAAGTAGTGTTATAAAATGTTATTTTTTATCTTGTTTATTATGAAAATGTTGTGATTGAGACGATAAGATACAGGTGATGAAAAGAGAGAGTAAAAGTTTAAGTGAAAAGAAATATTTTTGAATCATAAACATGCAAATAAAACATCGCAATTTAATTTTAAAACGTGAAATAAGTGTAAAGAATTTCAATAATTTTTTTATATTTACTTTCTTTTTTTTCAACATCATTAAGAATGTTTATTCTTCATTATTTCGTGGATGAAAAAAATTCCACTTTCAAATTACTCATACTATATGTAACCATTCATAAATGTCAATTTTAAAATCCTAGATAAAACTTTCTATTTTATATTGAATTTGTAGTCTAAAAAGCAAGTGAGTATGACTGTTGAATGCGTCTCTTCGGTTGGACAATGATTTTGGTATTTAAATATGCCAAGTCTTGTTATTTTTTACCATACCATTCATTTGCAACAATTACCATTGATTTAATTTAATCAAATAACCCATCAATTTCAATTATTTACAATTTAACAGTATATTATTGGACATTTTTATATAATGAATTATAAATTATTGTTAATAATTTATGATTTAATTTTGTAATATGTATCTGCAATTATAATTTAAAATAATTTTTTAGAAACAATTTGAGGCATTTATTTATCTATTGATATTTATCATTTAAATTTGGAAGAATTGTTGGATAACTTTTTCAATATTGATATGAAATTTAATATTTGAAGCTAAAATTTTAGAACATATCACCACATTTATAACAAAGAATTATATTTAAAAAAATATATTATTTTTAAAAAATTTTGATAGACAAAAAAATATAGATTATAATTTTTTTTATAATGATGTGAAATTTAAGAGAATGAGTTGTCAATTTATAACTGAATTTCAATATACTATAATAATTTTTTTATGATTAATTTTTTTTTATTTTAGTATTTAGATTCACGAATATTTTCATTTGAATTTGAGACTTTCTGCTAGAAGTAATTCAAGTTCTCTGTCGAAGTCGAAGTCAGAGTCTTTATAGGTTTTGTCGATGTCGAATTAGTTGTAGTGTTGCGTAGTCAGCTGTATTCGACAGAGTCGAATATAGCTGTTAAGGAGTTAGTCGAAATGTTTGTTTGGGCCTGGGCTTTGATAGTCTATATAAAGGGCTTTGTAATTTGTAATTACACACAGCATGTACAACACTTAACACAATAAAGTTGAGAAAGTTTTGCAAACCCTAATCTCTCTTCTCTCTCTCTCTCCTTCTTCTTCTTCTTCTTTTTCTTAAACATTCATCTTTCTTGGAACATAGTTCCAACAATTGGTATAACAGAGCACGGTTGCGATTCAGAGAGAATCTAATGGCAAACGGAACAACAATGTCCACACAATTCCCAACAAATCTACCGGTTTTCAAAGGGGAAAACTACCAACGGTGGGTTGCGCAGATGAAGGTTATTTTCAGATTACAAGATGTGGTTGAAATCGTGAATGATGGTGTAACCGAATTGGGGGCGAATGCGACTGATGAACAGAAAGCTGTGTACAAGGATCAACGGAAGAAAGATGGCAAAGCGTTGTTCTTGATTCACCAGTGTGTGGATCCGAATGTGTTTGAGAAAATTATTGAAGAAGAATCTGCAAAAGGAGCGTGGGACAAGTTAAAGAACTTGTATGGAGGTGATGAGAAACTGAAGAGGGTGAAGCTGCAAACCTTGAGAAAGCAATACGAAATGATTCAAATGAAGGAAGATGAATCAGTTTCGGAGTTCTTTTCAAGATTGGTGATGCTGTCGAACCAGATGAAGTCTTGTGGAGAAACAATCACAGATTTGCAGAAAATTGAGAAGGGACTAAGATCTCTGACTGCAAATTTTGATTACATTGTAGTGTCCATTGAAGAGTCCAAGAATCATGCTGAGATGAAGGTTGAAGAGCTACAGGCTTCTTTGGAAGCTCATGAGATGAGATTGAAGCAAAGAGATTCGGAAAGAGAAAAGGTATCAGACCAAGCACTACAAGCGAAATTCACCAAGAAATCTGGGAAGGTGAAGCAGGGAAGGAATCTTGCACTATGCTCGAGACTGTCGAAAGAAGAAGGAAGCACGAGCAAAAGAAAGTGACAAAGCGCAGTATGCACAGGCAGAAGATAGTGATTCTGATGGTGTGCTATTAATGGCAGATACTCAGTCAAACGCTGATGAAATAGATTTGTGGTATCTTGATTCAGGTTGCAACAACCACATGACCGGTGACAAGAACTGGTTCACCAAGCTTGATGAATCAGTTAAGAAGGTGATAAAGTTTGTAGATGGTAAACATATCACATCAGGTGGAAGAGGAAACATATCTGTAATGAGAAGAGATGGTAGAAAAGCCAGCATTACTGATGTGTTGTATGTGCCTTCTATGACAAGTGACTTGATAAGTATAGGCCAATTACTTGCCAAAGGACATAATATGAAGCTGGAGAATAACCAAATGAAGGTGTATCATGCTGATGGTAGGTTAGTACTAAAAGCACCATTGGCTGATAACAAGACCTTTAAAGTTCAGATTAACATGATTGATCATCAATGTCTTGCGTCAACTACAGAAGAGGAAAAGAATTGGCTATGGCATCATAGATATGGGCATCTAAACTTCAGGAGTTTGGGTATGCTCAATCAGAAGAAGATGGTTTATGGTTTACCTCAGGTGAAGGAACCAAATCATGTGTGTGAAGAATGATGCAAAGCAAAGCAGGCTAGAAAAGCATTTAAGTATGATCTGTCAATTAAGTCAAAAGGAAAGTTAGAGCTTGTTTATTCTGACGTATGTGGACCTTTTGAAGTTAGGTCGAATGGTGGCAAGCGTTACTTCTTAACTTTCATCGATGAATTCACCAGATATATGTGGATTTATATGATCGAAAGTAAGAGTGAAGTATTCATAAAGTTCAAGAAGTTTAAGTTGCTTGTCGAAAATCAAAGTGGCTGCAAGCTAAAGAAACTGAGAACTGATGGTGGTGGTGAATACACCTCTCGAGAGTTTGCTAGATTTTGTGAAAAGGAAGGTATAGAGCATGAGGTTATTGTACCCTATACACCTCCACATAATGGAATAGCTGAGAGGAAGAATAAAAGTATATTGAATATGACGAGAAGTATGTTGAAGGCTAAAGAGGTGCCAAAGAGATTTTGGGCTGAAGCAGCTTCGATAGCAGTATACATTCTGAATAGATGTCCAACGAAGAAGCTAGTCGAGAAGACTCCTTATGAAGCATGGACAGGTGAGAAGCCAAATATAAGTCATCTTAGAGTTTTTGGATCAATATGTTTTAGGCATGTTCCTGAGCAATTGAGAACAAAACTAGATGATCGAAGTCAAACCATAGTGCTCATAGGTTATCATTCAACTGGTGCATATCAACTATATTCACCAGAAGATGATAAAGCTGTGATCTATCGAGATGTTCTGGTAGATGAAAATCAAAAATGGGAGTGGATTCATGGGTCAGTTTGACAGGAAACTGGTCGACAGATGGAAGAGACAGTTCCGACGGTATTTGAAGAAGACCGACAAACTAAGGCCACGACAATTTGAAATGAAGAACCTCCTGAGCAGAATGTCAGAAGATCAACTAGAACAAGAGCTGAGTCGACAAGGTTAGCTAGATATGAGAGATTTCCAGATAATGCAATCGATGCAGATGGTGACTTAATAGAAGAAGTAGTGATGATGGCTGAAGCAGAACCAATTAACTTGGATGAAGCCATGAATGATTCGAATTAGTGTGAAGCCATGAAGGAAGAACTCAGGGCAATCGAGAAGAACAATACCTGGGAACTTGTCGAAAAAGCCAGTAAGAAGCCTATTGATGTAAAATGGGTTTACAAGCTGAAACGAAGGCCAAATGGTGAAATTGCCAAGCATAAGGCAAGACTAGTGGCAAGAGGTTTTCTGCATAAACCTGGTATTGATTTCGACGAAGTCTATGCGCCAGTGGCTAGGTTGGAAACAATCAGGATTGTTGTTTCGACAGCAGCATATAGAGGATGGAAGATACATCTGTTGGATGTAAAATCAGCATTTTTAAATGGACCTTTGGAGGAAGAAGTTTATGTCAGTCAACCACCAGGATTTGAGATCAAAGGGCATGAGTCGAAGGTGTACAGATTGAGGAAGGCTCTCTATGGATTGAAGCAAGCCCCGAGGGCTTGGAACAAAAGAATAGATAGTTTCCTAATCGAAGCAGGTTTCACAAAGTGTGTGTCTGAGCATGGAGTTTATGTAAATGATGTCGACAATGATAGTCGAATCATTTTATGCCTGTACGTCGATGATTTGCTAATTACAGGTGCAAATGAAGCTGAGATAAGAAAAGTTAAGTCGAAGCTAATGCAAGAGTTCGAAATGTCCGACCTAGGGAATTTGTCATATTTCTTAGGGATGGAATTCAAAGACACAGCTGAAGGTGTGTTCCTACACCAGAAGAAGTATGCTCAAGACATCTTGAAGAGGTTCAAGATGACTAACTGTAAAGCTGCAACAACTCTATTGGAAACAGGAGCAAAGCTGAAGAAGGTAACTGATGATGAGTTTGTAAGTTCGACACTGTACAAACAAATTATTGGATCCTTGAGGTATCTTTGCAATACAAGGCCGGACATTTGTCAGAGTATCGGATTGTTAAGTCGATTCATGGAGAAACCCCAAGAATGTCATCTCATTGCAGTAAAGAGAGTACTGAGATACATTAAGGGTACGATTGATCATGGTGTGTTGATGCCATGTCGAAATAGGTCCAAGTCGAAAGATGCTGAGGTATATGGTTACACTGATTCAGATTTCAGTGGAGACCATGATGAGAAGAAGAGTACTGCAGACTACATTTTCATGATAGAATGAGCTCTAATCTCTTGGAGTTCGAGAAAACAAAGCATTGTGGCTTTGTCATCATGTGAAGCTGAGTACGTAGCTGCATCGTATGCAGCATGTCAGGCAGCATGGATAGATATGTTGCTCGAAGAACTCAAGATCAAGGAACCTGGGAAGATGAAGTTGTTTGTAGACAACAAGTCAGCTATTGATCTTGCCAATCATCCTATGTGTCATGGTCGAAGTAAGCACATAGAAAGAAGGTATCATTTTCTCAGGGATCAAGTGAACAGAGGGAAGCTTGATCTTGAATATTGCAAGACTGAATTTCAACTAGCCGACATACTTACAAAACCTTTGAAGAAAGTCAGATTCGACGAGTTAAAGAAGAGCATTGGGATGAGAAGTCTCGAGAACATGAATTAGGTGGTGTGTTAGAAGTAATTCAAGTTCTCTGTCGAAGTCGAAGTCAGAGTCTTTATAGGTTTTGTCGATGTCGAATTAGTTGTAGTGTTGCGTAGTCAGCTGTATTCGACAGAGTCGAATATAGCTGTTAAGGAGTTAGTCGAAATGTTTGTTTGGGCATGGACTTTGATAGTCTATATAAAGGGCTTTGTAATTTGTAATTACACACAGCATGTACAGCACTTAACACAATAAAGTTTAGAAAGTTTTCAAACCCTAATCTCTCTTCTTCTTCTTCTTTTTTTTCTTAAGCATTTATCTTTCTTGGAACATAGTTCCAACACTTTCAATAAAGAATATTTTTGTTTTTGTAAGAAGTTAAAAATAAATTAAAAATATTAACATGTATCGTAATGTAATATGCTGTTTCATATATATATATATATATATATATAATTCAAATGTACATGGATCAATCGTTTTGGTATGCTGTGCCTGTGGATGATCTGGCATGTTTGCCTCATCAGCCCATATGTCATTTTGTATGAAGAGAAAGACCTAGAAGCCTCCTGCAGGCGTGTTTCTTATTTGGATATTTGGATTTATTGATGATGTCACGCCATACGTCGATCAATGCACACCTAGCTGAACCGAACATATCTCTCTTTTTTAAAGAACACATTCACTTTTTTTTATTTGTAACATTTGTCCAAGATTATCCACTTAATACTTGAGATTTTATTTGTAACACATTCTCGTTGACTCAAAAAAAATTAGGTGAATTATAAATATTTAAGCTGGACAAAAGAATATAAATTATTTTTCACATTTCCTATCTTCTTTTCTTTTCGTTTTTAAAATGTGCGCTCACCACTTATTGAACACCTCAAAATATTAAATGTGTAAAGTTTATGCAAATTAATTGCACGCATAATCTACGTACTTTATTAATTTAGTTTTTATGCAGTCTTAGGGGGTTGCCTGGCCTTGGGTTATCTGGTTGTATTGGCTTTTATGGTTTAGAAGGTTTGGTTCCTTTAGTTGTGGGTTTGGTTGTTAGTACTTAGTCTTTTCTGTCTGGTTTATTCGCCTGGCAGTAGCTTTTCAGCTAGTTTGGCTTGTATCTTTGATTTCATTCTGTGCTTGGACTGGTGTATTTGGGGTATTTGTAGCACCGCTTGTGCTGGTTTTTTATAAATTTATTAGCCTTTTCAAAAAAAAAAAAATTAGTT
The DNA here is from genome assembly GCA_022829125.1 of Lathyrus tuberosus. Lineage (NCBI taxonomy): Eukaryota > Viridiplantae > Streptophyta > Magnoliopsida > Fabales > Fabaceae > Lathyrus > Lathyrus tuberosus. Next base: position 1,187,747 of record JALAZF010000759.1, on the reverse strand, counting down.
TTTATGCTCAAAATGTAATGTGCATTTGTTATGAGAATCTCATATTTTGAGCTTATAATTTATATGTATAAAAAATTATTTGATAATTGTATTTTCCTACAAATTTATAATTTATTTGACCACTAATTTTGCTAAAGACTAAAGGTGAATTAGGAGAGTTTATATACTACTGATCATATAAGTTATTTCTTTCATTTTTTATTATAAGTTGTTTTAGATTTTTGGCAAAATACTATTTTTGATCCTTTAATTATACTTTTAGATTTTCATTGGTCTTTTACTTATTTTTCATGTCAGATTCATCCCTTAACTCTTTAAAATATGTCATGTTAGTCATTTTTATCTAATTAACGACGAAAAAATTTAAAAATTGGTCGATTAATTCGTTGCTAATTTGACAAAAAAGACTACCTTGACACGTTTTAAAGCGTTAAGGGACTAATCTGACACACAAAAATTAAGAGATCAATCTAAACTCAAGGGTATAATTAAGGGAACAAAAATGATATTTTGCCTAGATTTTTTATATTTATTAAAAAAATATAATAATTATTTTCCCCAGTTTTATTTATAAAAGATTTTATAAAATTATTTCATTAATAATATAGGTGTTAAGAAATTGAAACTCCATAAAAATAGCTTGAAAACTTAGAAACTCGTGAAAGACAAAGAAGATAAATGATTTATTATAAAATGATATATGAGCAATGTACATATAGCTTGCAAATGAAGCTATCAATTAATCTCATTGTTGTGCTTAATTGTAAAATGATATATGAGCAATGTATATATAGCTTGCAAATGAAGCTATCAACTAATCTAACTAACTTCAACTAGATTAACCACCTCTAACAATGTATTTTCAAAATATGAAAACTGGTCTAACTAACTTTTGAAAAAGTTACCAAATCAAGAAAGTGGTTACAACATGCATTTGAGCTAATTAAGCTTCAATGTTTCGACATTTTTCCTCAAGCTTAAACATGATAGATGTCTAGCATGTCAAGCTTGAAAATGAAGCATTGAAACTTGCATGTGGCTAATGGCAGAGCCAAATGGGAACATGGGTTGCCATGGTCCCCCAAAATTTTATTATTTTATAAAAGAAATATGTATTATATGAAAATTTAAATATTTAATTGTAGTTATATAACATTTTTGTGTAATAAATTACCATTGTTTCCTGCGTTGTTCATGATATGTTTTGTGCTCTAGAGGTCGTAGGTTCGATTCTTCCTGAGACCATTTTATTACTTTCTTCTTACAAAAATGTGAATACCAAGGATCAACTTAGATTCAAAAGTTTTACCACTAAATCATAATACATCTGTTCTGGACTGGGCAGGCGCTTGGCCCACAGTAGGGCAAGGCCCAATCCAGTCCAGCTCTTGGCCATGCCCAATAGCCAGAAACTAGCCGTTGGGCAGAAACTAGCCGTTGGGAATAAACTAGTTATTGGGCATGTCCCCCTCTCTCGCTTGGCAGTTCACGCGACCAACTGCCTCCCCGGATCTCACGGAAACAGTTGGACCAGGTCAAAGGGTCATGCACCTGACCCTCCATCTGGCAATCTCCCATTGGTCGACCAAACATTTCGGCCACATGGGAGACCTTGGTCCCACGCTGGAGGTTACTTCTATAAATGCCCTCTCACTTGAGAGGAGAAGGTTTGATCACTATTCAATACTTGAAACCTTACCTTTGTACTTGCTTTCTCTCTCTTGCCCAATTACTTACTTTGGCATCAGAGTACCTTGCAGGTACAACCCCCTTTCCTCTCCTACAAGCATCCTCATCTATCCTGCACGAAGGCCACGACGATCCAGTATGATCACCTCTGATCAGTGGCGTCGTCTGTGGGAACAAGCTTCCCCGTCTTTTTGATTCAAGATCCCTTCTTTTTTCACCTAAAAGACCAAAGCTCTCTCCAAACTTCATTTGATCATTATGGCCTCCATTAGGAACGATGATGCTCGTCAAGAAACTGTCGTCGCCGTTATCACTGATAACGTTGATCACCTCATCCCCGGAGCTACCTTTCCGAAGATAGATCATCGGGATGGAAATACCGCTTCTTCTACCCCCGATGATGTGAAGCCGCGCGCACAAGCTGCTGGTCCCGTTTTTGAGCCATACATGTCCCTCAAAACGCGGACCCAAGCACTGCCGCCCTAATCGCCTCCCTCAACAGGTCCAACTTTATGATATTCCAACAAGGCGAAAAGATCAGCATGCTCGAACACGCCCTCCAGGAGCAGCGTCCTTCGCAGAAGCCCAACAATCCTTCTCCGCGACCACAGTCTCCTCCTCAGAAGCATAGGCGAGACAGGTCTTGGAGTCTTTCTGCCGCCCGGAGATGCTCAAGATCGGAGGAACCTAACTTAGAACTCGCCAGGCGATGACACTGATCTCCCCTGCGGAGATCCAGACGCTCTCCGACTCCGAAGAGGACCAGACCTTCGAGGAACCATCACGAGCACCGCAGGTCACGCAGACGTTCTCCCGTCGTAGCAGAAGCCGCAGGCATAACAACTCCCTCTGTCGTTCGTCTAGTACAAGCGGTGACGACGATGTCCATGGGCCCTTATCTCAGGAGATCATGGACATGTGCATTCCTCGTGGATTGGAGAAGCCATCTCCCCTGGCCACTTACGACGGGACCACCGACCCAGGCGAGCATATAGAAAACATCAAAGCCATGCTCCACTATCATAACGTAAGTGGGGCTATCAAATGCAGGTTGTTCCCCATCACTCTCAGGAAGGGGGCCACGGCCTGGTTCAAGCGGCTTCCCCGGGGTTCGATCACGTCCTGGAAGGATCTAAAGAGCCAGTTTGCCCGCCATTTTACCGCCTCCCGGCGACACCCCAAGTCAGAGGCCACACTGGAAGCCATTATGCAGGGCAAGGATGAGCCCTCGCGTGCATATATCGAGTGTTTAAACAAGGAGGCTGTTGAGGTCCGCACGATGGACTATATGAAGAAGTATCTCCTCGAAAAAGGGTTGAGACCGAAGAGCGAATTCCGCAAGGCGGTGGGCATAGAACCTCCTCGCACCCAGGCCGAGTTACTCCGTAAAGCTCAATCGTATATACAATATGAGGAGAAAGAGGCAGCCTACAAAGCCCAGGACTCTAGGGATCAAGAGAGTTCCCGGGCGACAAAAAAAGACGAATCAGAGGCCCCCAGACACGATAGAGAGAGATGACGAGATGATCGTCCTCGTGAAGGCAAGGGACCCGCTGGTCATTTTACAGAGTATACCCTGCTGACGGCTCCCTGTGAGCGCATTTTCTCCAAATGCATCAACGCGGAGTTCAAGCAGGGAGGTGTTCGGTTCCCCAAACCAACGTCGTCCAAGGGCAACACGAACAAGGGTAAATACTGCCGTTTCTATCACAGCCACGGCCACGTGACCGAAGACTGCATGCACCTGAAGGACGCCATTGAAATCCTCATCAAGGGAGGTCACCTAAAGCAATATAAGAAGAAGGGTGAATCCTCCCGACGAGAGACTTCGGAAACCAAAAAGGAAGCAGAGTCTACGCTGCCCAGTCCTTCTCCTCAGGTCGCTATGTCCATCACACGGCCAGAGGACTTCGTTATCCCCGACCATATTGAAGATCCTCCTCAGATATCCGCACACAGTACCAAGGAGACCTTTTCGACGACCTTAGTTATCTCGTGTGGGGGATACAGCGACCTCACAGTGGGGTCAGTCAAGAGAAAGCTCGACCAACTAATCGACTGCAGTCCCGACCAGCTGTCCACACTCGAGAAAGTTTGGGGGCGGTCATAGCCAATCACTTTCTACCGAGAAAAGCTTCCTGGGGGCTCCCCGAACTCGCACATCCCTTTGCTCATCAGAGAGAGACTTGCCAACACCGATGTCCGACGGATCCTGGTCGACCAGGGTAGCTCCGTGGACATCATGTACACCGGTTTGTTCAAAGCCTTGAAGTTGGACCAGAAGAACCTGTCACCATTTGTAGGATCCGACCTGCAAGGATTCAATGGGGCGACTGCCAGACCCTGGGGGTACATGGAGCTTCTGGTCACTTTCGGGGAAGAGGAGGTGTCGAAGTCGATCAAGCCTCAGTTTCTGGTAATTGATTGCCCTTCACTGTACCAATGCATCCTTGGCAGACCAACCTTGGCGGAGCTGATCGATGTTCCTTCAAACATTCATCTCAAGATGAAATACTACACGGAGAAGGGCCACGTCGCAACATTGCATGGGGATATAGAAGCTGCGAGGAGGTGCTTCGAAGCGGCTACCCGAGGACAAAGCTCAATCGGTGCATCACCCAAGGCCGCAAAGCGGGAAAGGGACGGAGACCATCCCGACGAGGAAATTTAGCCTGACAAGAAGCTGGCTCTCCCTATGCACATCATCGACCTCGACAGCAGGATTTCTAAAGAGGGTGAGGAAGGTGGTGAAGGCACGTCAACGAGGACAAGCAATTCCTTTGCAACGACACTCATGCGCCCTGTCCCAGATAGGGAGTTTGAAGTCATCATCTTCAGAGAAAACCTAAGCAGAGGAGTGAAGATAGGCGCAGGGCTGCCCGACGAGGTAAAGTAGCAGTTGAAAACATGCCTGGAGGACAACGCTGATTTGTTTGCGTGGAGTGCCGCGGACATGTCCGGCCTGGACCCTGAGACCACATGCCACCAACTGACCATTGACCCAGCTGCTCGAGTCGTCGCACAACACAGGCGTCAGCAATATGATGAGAAGGCACAGGTTGCCAAAAAACTTATACAAGACCTCTTAGAGGCAAACTTTATCTCGGAGGCCAGGTACACAACCTGGCTGTCCAATATTGTACTTGTCAAGAAACATAGTGGAAAATGGCGCATGTGCATTGATTATACTAATCTCAACTGGGATTGCCCGAAGGATGTTTATCCTCTGCCCAACATAGATAAGCTTGTAGATAATTCAGTAGGTTTCAAGCTCTTGTCCTTCATGGACGCCTATTCGGGATACAACCAAATCCCTATGGCCGAAAAGGACAATAAATATACCGCATTCATGACCTTGTCGAAGAACTATTACTACAACGTAATGCCCTTTGGTCTGAAGAACGTTGGAGCCACATATCAGCGCATAATGAACAAAGTCTTCCGATCAAAAATCAAAGACATGCTCGAAGTTTACATGGACGATATGATCGTGAAGTCCCAAGAGGAATCCGATCACACGTCCCACTTGCAAAAAAATTTCGACCAGGAAAGAAAGTGTAAAATGCGTTTTAACCCAGAGAAATGCACTTTCGGCGTTAGGGCGGGGAAGTTCCTCGGATTCTACCTCACCGAGAGGGGGATAGAGGCCAATCCTGACAAATGTCAGTCATTCGCTGAATTTCCCACACCCAGGTCGAAGAGGTTCGTACAGTCCCTCAACGGGATGCTCGCTTCACTTTCGCTCTTCGTGGCCAAGTCTGCCGAGCATGCCCCGCCCTTCTTTAAACTCCTCAGAAAGGAGGCCACATTCGAGTGGACTGAGGAATGCAAGCATGCTCTGACCCACCTTAAGCGAGCCTTGTCTGAACCCCCCCGTGCTTTCACGACCAGAGTGCGGGGATACCTTGTACCTGTACCTCTCCGTCACCAACGAAGCCATTAGCGCTGCACTCATTCGTGAGACAACGGATGGGAAAAGATCTATCTACTTCACGAACAAGGCTTTGCAAGGGCCAGAAATTAGATACACGCAAATAGATAAGGTCGTTCTCGCCCTCGTCAACCCCGTGAGAAGGCTCAGGCATTACTTCCTGGCCCACACCATAATAGTACGTACAGACCAGCCCATATAACAGCTGATTTACTGACCAGACATGGCCCGCAGAATGCTCAAATGGTCCCTGGAGCTATCAGAATTTGACATCCACTACGAAGGTAGGAAGGCCCTCAAGGCACAAGCCCTGGCCGATTTCGTGGCAGAGATGACGCCGCCATTGTCCCCACCAAGCGGAATGCATAGATGAACCATCTACGTGGACGGGGCATCCAGTTCCACGGGTAGTGGCGCAGGCATCATCCTCGAGAACGAGGAGGGAATCTTAATCAAAGTATATTTAGTCATGTCCTTCCCTACGCCTAACAACCAAACCAAGTACGAAGCTTTCCTCGCAGGATTGCGGCTGGCCGAAGACTTGGGCACCAAGGAGGTAAAGATTTTCATCGATTCCCAGCTCGTAGCGTCTCAAGTACGAGGAGAATATCAGGAAAAAATGATCAGCTGGTCAAATATATGACACTGATGATGGAAAGAATTACTAAGTTCGACCCGTGGGAAGTCCAACACATTCCTCGCGAACGCAACACGCGGGAAGATGTCTTGTCAAAACTGGCTAGTACCAGAAAGAAAGGCGGTAACAGATCTGTCATACAAGAGATACTCACCCGACCAAGCATTGAGAAGTCGTCATAGCTGCTCAACGTTAACGCCATTAGGGACAGCCGCTGCTGGATGACCCTAGTGTACAATTACATCACCACGGGGGAGCTTCCCGAGGAGAGCAAGGAGGCCAGCGTGACTAAACGAAGAGCCTGCTCGTACATGCTGATCGAAGACAAACTCTATCGACGAGGATTCTCCATCCCCCTCCTGAAATGCGTTGAGGAGGACAAGGTCCCCGAAATTCTCCAAGAAATTCATGGGAGCATCAATGCGCAGCACTTAGGTGGGAGATCATTGGCACGAAAGGCCCTGCGGGCAGGATACTATTAGCCGACCATACAGCGGGATGCTAAGGAGCATGTCCAAAAATGTAACTGATGCCAGTGCCACGGGGACATGCACTTGGCGCCTCCTAACGAGTTGAAGACTCTATCCTCGCCTTGGCCCTTCGCCTGGTGGGGGATGGATATACTCGGCCCCTTCACAATGGGGTCTTATCAAAACAAATTTCTGATTGTGGTCGTCGATTACTTTACGAAATAGATAGAAGTTGAAGCTCTCGCCAAGATCACAACCTTTAACATACTTCATTTCTACAAAAGGAATGTCCTCGCACAATTCGGAGTACCCCGGGCCCTTGTGACCGACAATGAAACCCAGTTCACGGACAGGAAGTTCCAGGGCTTCGTCGCCAAACTAGGCACGAAGCAACACTTCACCTCCATCGAGCACCCCCAGAATAACGGGCAAGCAGAGGCTGCGAATAGGGTAATCCTTCGGGGTCTAAAATAAAGGCTAGGCGAAGCCAAGAAGAGGTGGGTCGAGGAGTTACACAGCGTGCTCTGGGCCTACCGAACAACCCCACACTCCACCACCGGGGAAACCCCTTTAGACTAGCTTACAGAACCGAGGCGGTGATACCGGCAGAGATCAGAGATCCTTCCAGACGAACGGAAGCTCCTCTCGACGAGGAGATGAACGACGAAGCTCTAAGGGAAGAGCTCGATCTGGTCGAAGAAATACGGTCAGGAACAGCTCTCCGCGAGGTTTCACTAAAACAAAAAATAACCTTGCGCCACGACGCTAAAGTCATAAGACACGACTTCCCCGTTGGCAGCTTGGTCCTACGCAGAAACCAAAAGGATTCGCGCGAGGGCAAGCTGGCCTCCAACTGGGAAGGACCCTACAGGGTCAAGTTAAAAACAGGCACTGGAGCCTACTTCCTAGAAACTTTGGACGGAGAACCGTTTGCTTGACCATGGAATGTTGAAAAGCTCAAACAATATTACAGTTAGGACCAACCACGAGGTCGGGCTAACTGCCGACGAGTTCACCCCCAACGGGGAGACGGCTCGGCCAAGGGACCGTGCACCGGTGCAAGCACCATCCCCCACCTTACAACGCCGGCCAGTTTCTGCTCATGGGACGAGCAGACTCTGCGCACAACGGGGATACCTCAATCAATCTCCGCCGTTGCCGCACCATAGAGGCAGGACACCCAGCTTGCAAAAGGAACGGTCCAAGCTTATGGGATTAGTATCTCGACCGAGATCCTAGTCCCATCCCCGACGAAACTACTTCGCCTCCTCGACGAGTCTCCCAAACTATAGAGCAAAACATGAACAAATCGAGCAAAGCGTCCATACTTAGCATTTAAACAACAAAAGCATACAGAAATAAATGCAATGAACACAATGCTAAACGAAAAATATTTATATAACTTCGGCCACAAGGCCGGAATAAGTCTGCAGAACATGAAGAGGGTTGTGCCCGACAAAATATTACACATAAAAAGGCACGGAGACCCACAAAATACAAGTACAACTTCAAAACAAAACTAAGCTGCATCGCCAGGAACCTCTGGGGGAACAACCTCGCCATTGACAACCACGTTGAGAATGCCCATTCCTTCGGTCAGTAGCTAGACGTCGGAGTTGGGGGCGTTCAACTACTCTAAAGCAGCGTTGAAACCAAACTCAGCTGCCCCCATATTATCCTGCTCAAGAAGATGGATCCTCTCGGCCAGGTCCTTCCGCGTCTTCAGAGCCTTCTCGTTGTCGGTCTCATCCTGACCAACTGCCGACGATCCCTCCAGCTCAGCTATCCTCGCCTTTAGGTGGGAATTCTCCTCGTTTACCTTGGTCACCTCCCCCTTCATCTGGGTTACTTCCTTCTGAAGCTCTATCTTGGCCTCCAGATTACCTTGAAGTTTCTTCAGATTATTGTAAATCTCTGCGTTCTCCAGCTCTAAGTCGTTGATCTTGGCCTTCGCCTTCTTGAGGTCGGCAAGTGGAGCCATCTCTGCATCCCCAAGGGCCAGCGCCGCCTCCAATTCCCTGATCATAACGGTCGCATCCTGGCAGAGAAGCTTCCTCCGCACTTGAGGATCGGCGGACAAGATAGCTGATGCATCAAGCTATGGGACGACTACGAAACTCTCCCCGTCAAACATTTTCCCCTAAAAATAACATGGGGGCGGCACAAATTTCCCTCCAAAAAAACCACCCGGGCAACCAGACGACGAAGAGCCAACATCATCCCGTTTCCTTTTATGGGTCGTGTCCGGAGTTGGGGGAGTTGAAGTGGTCCCCGGGGCAGAGCCGGTGCCGCCCACAAAATTTTCCAGTGTAACTTGCTATTTCGCAGCACCAGTCTTCGGCACTGGGGGCACCTTCTTTAGGTTTTTGGTCGCCGCGGACCTCACCATGCGCTCCCTCAAGTCCTCCATTTTTCCTACAAATATAAAAGAGGAATATTAGTACGTTGGGCCAGAACTTTAAACATGGACAAAGGAACAAATTATACCGAGGAGCTGGAACGCGACATTGTCGGTTTCGCACTCAAGAAGGGCCCTAGTGTTGATATAATGAGCCGCACGAGCAGGCTCTCCGTCCTCCCCGAACAACTCTTTGCCATCCCTGTCCACCACAAAGGCGGGACTGAAGGTCTCCATATATGCATGCAAAACTCGATAGGACTCCTTGTCCCCGTCATAAAGCTTCTCGTGCTTGACGAGGAACTGATCGGTCCTATATCTGAAATGGGCATACACCCACTTCAAAGGGAACTTAGACACCACCTTCTTAACTTGCTGACCGTCAACCTCCACGATATCAAGTGTAGAGATGGATCTCCTAGCCGCTTCAGAGACAAGTTTAACGACCAAGAACCTGTCCTTGAAATGCCAGACAGATTCTGAGTACGGCCAGAAAAGCCTGCTCTACTGTTTAAAAGACACCCAGCTTTGCTTCGGGGCCGTTGTGCTCCGCTGGATCTGGAAGATGTAGAAGAAAAGGTCTACGGTCACCCCGATCCGCAAATAGCAGCAAACTAATTCAAAAGTGCGTTCGGATGGAGTTGGGTCGGGCACAACTCTAAGTGGCAGAAGATGGCCTCCTGAAAATCGGTAAAGGGCATGCGTTACTTTGCCTCCATAAAGGCAAACTCATACATGGGGAACCACATCCCCGGATATACCGAAAAGATTCGATCATTCTCTGTCGGGCAGATAGCTCTCCAGTGCACCAGTGCACCCTCAGCCCGGTCTTCTAGATAGGGAAACTCCCAAACTTCCTCTTCAGTAAACGTCGATCTTGTCGATAGGGGTTCCTGGGCAATCCATTTGAGGTCCCCTTCAGCTACGTGGACGTTGGTGTAATCTACGGATTGCTCCGCCTCTTCGTGCATGGTCCCAACGCTGGGAACGATCCTTTCACGCTGGTCAGCCATTTCACCTGAAAAGCAGAGGAAGAAAAAGTGAATTCGACAAAAAATATCAAATCCACCCTTCCACCACTAATCAATTGAAAGGGCGAGGAATAAGTCGAGGATAACCTCAAGCCCTAGTCGACCATAACAAAAGATGGTGACCTCACTTTCCCCTACAGCAGGGACGAGTCTCCGCGACTCTACGAAGACTCTGCGGGAAAGCCAAAGTTTCACGTCGGACAGGCCTAATGCCCGACTACAAACCTAAAACTAATCCTAACCAGAATCTACAAAGATCTACACAAGCCTATGCAATAATTATGAACATTCATCCCACGTTCTTCGTGTTCTTCACGTTCTTCATGAATTTTCCAGAAATTCATGTGTTCATCGAAGAACACATAAACATTCAATCGGAAAATTCATGTGTCACCGGAAAATTCAAGCAAGTTTTCAGAAATGAAGAACACCAGGGAAATTGCAGAAAGGGACGAAGAACTTACTTGATAAGTACGGAAGTAGAAGATGAAGATCGACGGTGGCACTACAACTCTGCGAGAGCACGACTTGCAGAGCAAAGAGGGCTGGGGAGAAGAATTTGAGTAAAGTGTCAAATGGATCTTCTCTCCCCACTTTTATAAGCACTTCCTCGCTTGGGAAGCGCAAAGGCAATCATAGCCTAGGCGTCTCTAGGCCTGACAACAATTGAATGCTCCACCACGTGTCAGAAAGGGAATCTTTGTTTGGCATTCCCAAGGCTAGACGTTACATCCACCAAGTCTTCTGCTACCCCGCGGGCACATCTTCCTCGACCATGCGCACAACTCATGTCCTCGACAAGGCTCGTCGACATGAAACGACCTTTCAGCGGGCATATTTCCTAAACTTGGTCGACATAAAAGTGCCATTTCTGTGAGCATGTCCTCGCACATGAACGAATGGTCGGGCTGATCAAGGACCAATGTCGACCACCTCAACATTGGGATAGGCGAGGAGCATATGCCCGAACATCGTCATTCAAGGGAAATTGTCCACGAGACTATCTCAAGTCATCACTCTTCCTCAGAGCAAAGACTTGGGGGCTCCTGTTCTGGACTGGGCAGGCGCTTGGTCCACAGTAGAGCAATGCCTAATCCAGTCCAGCTCTTGGCCAGACCCAATAGCCAGAAACTAGTCATTGGGCAGAAATTAGCCATTGGGCAAAAACTAGCCGTTGGGCATGTCCCCCTCACTCGCTTGGCAGTTCACGCGACCAACTATCTTCGCGGATCTCACGGAAACAGTTGGACCAGGTCAAATGGTCACACGCCTGACCCTATACCTGGCAGTCTCCCATTGGTCGACCAAACATTCCGGCCACATGGGAGACCTTGGCCTTGCGCTGGGGATTACTTCTATAAATGCCCTCTCACTTGAGAGGGGCAAGTCTGATCACTATTCAATACTTGAAACCTTACCTTTGTACTTGCTTTCTCTCTCTTGCCCAATTACTTACTTTGGCATCGGAGTACCTTGCAGGTACAACCCTCTTTCCTCTCCTACAAGCATCCTCATCTACCATGCACGAAGGCCACGACGATCCAGTCTGATCACCTCCGATCAACATCTTTCATTATATGTTTGCTTTAAGATTTATATTTATTTAGCTTTGGCCCCCTAAAAATTTTAGACATGGCTCTGCCACTGTTTGTGGCCAAGAGTTTTGTGAGGAAATAAGCCAATTGTTCTTGTGAGGATATAGGAAACAAATTCAAAACACCTTGTTTAATTTTATCTCTTACAAGGTGAAAATCAATCTGAAGATGCTTTGTCATTTCATGAAAAACATAATTCAAAGCTATATGGATGACACTTTGTAGATCTCTCAAGATATAGACGAGCCAATCCAAGAGCATTGTAGCTAAAGAAGCTTTGAAGATTCTCAAGACTACTCATGAAGGCACATCCAAAGTTAGGATGTCAAGGCTGCAGCTCCTCACTGTCATACCCCAAATTTTTACCACTAAGATTTCCCATCATTGTGCAAATCATCAGCACAATATGGATGTACCTTTGTACCTCATCAGTCTCCCCAAAGATCGGTGAGCATTCACTACAATCAAAACTAGGGTTTCAAACCCTCTCAGAGCTCTTAGACAAAGGACCAATCAAGGAATGACATGATCTTCAACTTGTCTAGCCTCTCAAATATCCACAATGGATCAAGAGGACTCCCACTTCAAGGATTAAGCACAAGTTTGTTCCTTTCTAGGTGGATCAAGCCTCAGGATCGCCAGTGTCACCAAATTAGGGTTTGGTCGACTAGGGCCTCCAGATGGAAATTTTCCGATGGGCACAAGCCAAGGATCCAAAACATGACCTAATATACTCCATGGAGCCTCATGGACCCAATCATCAAGTCAATTTTGCCTCTGGGGATGCATTAACTAAAAATCAGGAATTAGGGTTTCTTGACTTAATTCACCCCTAAGTTGACTTTTAGGGAAAATCATGGACCAAGACCTCAAGACATGATTTGAGGGTCTTTAATATACCATATTGATCCATTTCGAACAATGGATTAATCCAAGAAGCTTGAGCAACAAGTCTCAATTTCATCTGCACCATAATTAGGGTTTTAAGGAAAAAGTCAACTATAACTTTGACTTTTGACCAGGACATGCTCCCAAACCCTAGGACATGCCTCAATATACCCCATGACACCCATGGAACATGTCCATCAAGTTTGATTTAGGTCAAGGACATGATTTCCTGAAGAATTGCACAGTTTGGAATTCATTTGATAAAAAGTCAACTGTGCACAAAAGTCAACTTTGACTTTTTGAGATTTTTCACCAAAATGGATTTTTAACCCTAAAATGATGTTAATGTATGATTTGAATCATCATTCATCAAGAAAAATCAAGAAAAGTTGGATAACTTGTAAAAGGGGTAACCATAAAACTTAGAAAAATTTCTAAGTTATGAAAAAGTACCACTAATGTGCCAACTTTGGAGGACCATAACTCCTAAACCACAAAGCCATTTTTTTCCATCCAAAGCTTGATTTGTAGATATCATTGCCCGCTACAAAAGCTTCATACTGACCTATGTCCAAATTCCTCATGGATTTTGAGTTATGGAGTGATCAAAATCAAGAAAAGTCACTTTGTTTCAACACTTAGTGAAAATTTCACTAAGTTAGATTTTACCTCACTTTTTGCCAAATGTAGGGGGATTTTTCACTTGGATTCAAAAGAGATCAAGACCAAACATGTTCAAACAGTTGTTGTATCATGTAAGGGCTTTCCAAAATGGCCAAGAACATTGCCAAATTCAATTTGAGCCATGAGATATGACATTGGCAAGTTGCCTTGCTGAAATCTGCCAAGGCAAGGCATATTTTGTATTTTTGGTCGATTTGCCAAAATCAGCCAAATCCAAATGCTCCTATCCACTTGGACACCTCAGGGGATTGAATCTAAAGGGGAGAATCACTGAGCCAAGCCTCCAAAGTCTTTGGAACAAGAAATAGCATGTTGAACCTAGAATGGCCAAAATAGGGACAAGACTTCAATTTTGGAATGAGGCATTCAATGGGAGCATCAAGGTGGCATGGACTGAGCCATTCTCAACTGAATTCAGTCAAGACTTATCCAAGACCAAGGGAACCACAACCCTGTGCCCTAACCTCTAGTCAATGGCTAGAGGAGACTTGGATTTCCATTGGACAACATTGGCCAAACCTCTGTTGCAGTTGCCATTCACTGTGGATCCCAAAACAAACTTGCTCTACTATAAATAGAGCTCAATTGTGATCAGTTTGAGTACACCAAAGCCATCAAACATATGCTTTCCTCAAAATCTCTTTCTCTTGGCAAAAATGCCTTCTTTAGCAAGGCAACTTTGAGTTTTTAAGCTAAAGAGCAATTCCACTCAAACCAATCACACACACACCTCACTTACATCATATATGAGTTGATCAAACACTTAAACAACATCTGGAACATTGATTTCTCATAATCACTAGTCAAGTGCTCTAGGTTTTAACCAAGGTGCAGTTGAGATGCCATGAAGTGATCCAGCCAATTTCAGTCAAGTCCAAGCATTCAAACACACTCCATAGGGTGTAGGGAAGCTGTTCAGATCATCACAACTCATCTGTAACACCTCCAACTCAAAAATCACATTGCACTTGCTGTCACGGCCTAGAGGTAAGCATAAACTTGGTCATCTCTCAATCTATGCATATTTCCTCGCACAATAATTTGGCCATATGTTCATAATCATGCATGGAATGTTTCCTCTCAAATAATTGCATTGTTTGAATCGTGTATCAAAAATCCCAGCCTTCATGCAGAAATTAGGGTTCTTGAGGATTTTTCATGATTTCTTGTTATATGTTTAATTTAAATGAAATTAATTGACATAGACATGATCGTGAGGTTGAGACGAGCATAATGATATGTGGATTGCATGATATGATTAAGTATTCAGTGAGATTGGAGAGAAAATGCAAATCTGAGAATCTCAGAACACGCGCGTGTTCTTCAGCTTGTTCTTGGCGCCATTTTTCCAAATTTGAATATTTGAATTTTGTGGTTTTATTTAATTGATTCAAAAATTAATTTCTCTCTGAGTTTTAATGATTTTGAGTTGATTCTTTTTTTAATAATTCACAAAAATGTTGAAATATTTTATTTTCCCAAAAAATCCCAAAAATATTATTTATTTTGTATAATTGATATTTTTGCAAAGAATTAATGTTTTAATTGTTTTTAACATTTAAAATATTTTTTCCACCTTGATTTTGCAACTTTTAATGCTTTCTAATTATTTTGTAGGTCAATACTTAATTTTTGAAGCATTAATCCAAGATCACAATTTGTTTTTCACATGTTAAACAATTTTGCTCATTTTAATTGAATTTTTATTAAAAAAAAATACATTTTGAAAACAAATTAGGGTTTTGATTTAATTCAACCCTCATAAATCATTTTCAAAACACTTTGGGCCTCTAATAGAGTGTAAGACCCAACCCTTTGTAAATACAACATTTTGGGCCTCATTTATTGTATAAGTCCCGTTGTATTTCAAAAAACGTTCGACGCGATCATCATCCGTTGAAAAATAAACATTGGGCCTACCCTCGAGTAGTAAGACCCATTTCTTTTCTTTAAACCCTTTGGGCCTCTAATAGAGTGTAAGACCCAACCCCCTTTTAACCAAAACATTTTGGGCCTCACTTATTGTATAAGTCCCTCAGCGTTAAAAGAAAACCTCGGCGCGATCGCCATTTTTAGCGGAAAAATCAATTGGGCCTACCCTCGTGTTATAAGCCCCACTCTTTTTCTTTAAACCTTTTGGGCCTCTTGAGAGAGTGTAAGACCCATCCCTTTGTACAAAAAACCTTTCTTGGGCCTCAGTCACTTGTATAAGTCCCTCTGTACAAATTCAACAGTGCACTCACTGATAAAACCCTGGGCCTCTCCTTGAGCTGTAAGCCCCAAATCTTTCTTTTTCAAAGCACTTTCTCCTTTGATTTTGAATATACTGTTGTTTTCAATCTTTCTTTGTTGAACAACTAACCAAACAGCATGGAAGCTCTACAATCGAGTAAGTGTTTACCCGCTTTCATTTACCGCTTTTATATGTATATAACTGTATTGTGGGGCTGTTTCACTGTAAGTCTCCTTTCACAAACTCATATATATATATAACTGTATTGTGGGGCTGTTTCGCTGTAAGTCTTCTTTCATAAACTCATATCAACTGTGTAATAATAGTATAGATATTTAGAGTTTCCCCGACAACTAGGTCTAGAACTAGGTGACGCCGTTTCGTTTATTCATAGAAATAGACAACTAGATCCCCAATAGGATCACCAGATACAGTCTTCTCTTCGGCTGTCCTCATTAGGAATTGTCAAGAAACTTTACTCCCAGAGATGAATGTATTCTCCGTGAATGGCATCTTTGAGTTTCTTCCAAATTCTCGAACTTTCCTGACTTGATCTATTCCTTGTGAATAGCTTGCCTTGAATTTCTCGGGGTTTGGGGACCCATCGGCTTCTTAAAAGCATCGGCCTCCTCTTGGGCATCGTACAAGAACCCACGGGCTTCCTAAAAGCAACCCCGCCTCCTCTTGGGCTTCGTACAAGGACCCTACGGCTTCTTAGAAGTATTCACAACCTCCTCTTAGGCTTCGTATAATGATCTCTTCCTCCGGGAATGATAGCCTCCTCTTGGGCTTAGTACAAGGACCCGTCGGCTTCTTAAAAGTTTCCAGCCTCCTCTTGGGGTTCGTACAAATTGTCCCGACGACCTCCTAAAGGTATAGGAACAGAACCTAGTCATCCTCATAGAACAGTCCTTTCATAGAGTCTACTACTGTTTCTCAAAGCATAGTACAAAAGATAAAATTCTAGACACGGACAGTCTAACTTCCTTGAGTCTCAAAGACATTCTCAAGTGACCCCTTCGTTAAATAGGAAGGAAACCCGCAGACTCGGACAGTCTCAATACCCTTTGGATTTCCCGTTTCCTCAAAAAAGAAGGAAATATCCCTGATCCTCAAATCAAATCCCTGAGTACAGTGTTGCTCATATAAGAACTTATTTTCTCTTTAAAATCAGTATACTGGACCTGTCACTTAACTGAAACAGTTACCATAGCCTCCTCTTGGGCTTTGTTCAATGATTCTTCCCAGTGAAGCAAACGTTTAGCCTCTATCTCGGGCTTCATACGAGATACCAAAATTCTCCCCAGTGGAGTCAAACAACGTTTAGCCTCTCTCTCGGGATTTGTACGAGACACATAAGAGACTCCCTCGTTGAGTCAATCACCCCTTTCGCCTCCATCTTGGGCTTCGTACGAGATACAAAGACTCTCTTGTTGAGTCAAACATTTTTAGCCTCCATCTCGGGCTTCGTACGAGATACAAAAAAGGCTCTCTTGTTGAGCCAATCAAACTTTTAGCCTCCATCTCGGGCTTCGTACGAGATACAAAAACACTCTCTTGTTGAGTATAAAAGACTCTCTTGTTGAGTCAAACCCTTTCAGCCTCCATCTCGGGCTTCGTACAAGATACAGAAACACTCTCTTGTTGAGTATAAAAGATTCTCCTGTTGAGTCAACCCTTTTAGCCTCTCTCTCGGGCTTCGTACGAGACACATAAAAACTCCCTCTTGTTGGGCCAATAGCCTCCTCTTAGGCTTTGTATAAGAAAACCACTGGTTAATCCAATTAACCTTTTAGCATCAAAGTTGTGCCTCGTTCACAGTACACAAACATCAACAACTCCTTTCCCCTTCATCTAATCGCTATAAGCGGCAAGCCTCTGGATCATCTACATCCATGCCACTGTCCCTCTTTTAGCATGAGAAATTCCTAAGGAAAGATAGCATTGCTCTACACTGAGTTAAAGTCTTCTCCTTTAGGTTAAAATCCCCTATAAAGAAATTATGGCATTGCTAGGATCCGCGTATCCCGGTTAAAGTAATTCTCCTTTATAACCAGTCACCCAACAGTTGTGACAGACAAACCCTTCTTTAGAGATGACAAATTCTCTCTAAAGTCGAGGTCCTTCAGCTTCACGTCTTGGGCTTTGAACAAGACACAAATAGACTTTTCAGCTTCACATCTTGGGCTTTGAACAAGATACAAATCACCTTTCGCTTCACGTCTTGGGCTTTGAACAAGACACCAAAAACCAATTTCCTCCCATAGAATAGGAGAAACTACGAACGCTCTGATTTCCCTGTTTCGGTAAACGGGAATACGTAGGCATAAGATCAAAAGAAAAGATCTTAGCGAGCACAATCAACAAAAAACCAAAATCCCATACTCTCACATACCTATAAAAAAGCATCAGTCCTAACATCCTAATCCTTGTTCCCCACCAGAAACCTTCTGTCCAGATAAAAAGAAAGAAACCGTATTGGCGAAAATACAAATAACCAGTACAAAGGCCCCCCCACTTTGATAGCATTCGTAACCTAACAGACCGCTGTTTAAACTCAGTATACAAAGCAGGGTTAATTGGAGACATCTATTTCCCTTCCTTATTTAGCTCACAATAGGATAAAAAATGAATCGACCTGTAGTCAAAGCTCAAACCGCAGAGAGCGACCAGCGCTTAAGAACCGCGTCCAAAATCGCTCGCTACAGAAAAATGGCGCCCACCGTGGGGCCAAATTCTGATTTCCTTTTTCTTCTCTTGTGTGAATACCACAGATTGGGGCTTCCGCCGGGGAACCCATTTTCTGTCAGGAACATAGGATTCATAGCTTTAA
Source organism: Lathyrus tuberosus (assembly GCA_022829125.1). Classification (NCBI taxonomy): domain Eukaryota; kingdom Viridiplantae; phylum Streptophyta; class Magnoliopsida; order Fabales; family Fabaceae; genus Lathyrus; species Lathyrus tuberosus. The sequence continues at coordinate 1,169,358 of JALAZF010000759.1, read as the reverse complement.
AGGTCTAGGATCTTTAGGACAAACATATATATACTGCTTTTCCTAATTGCTATACGTGTTTATTTTTCTGCTAATGGGAATGCGTGTGATGCCGCATGTGGAAAGATTGAGTATACACTTAAGATAAGTGATGGCGACGAGGTCGACCATCAACCTCAGTGGAGGCATCCTAATGTAACCATTCTCTCACCTAGACAATGGGTCGGTTGTGATGCCTGAGAAGCTGAGGAGCCAAACCCTTTCGTAGTGCGGAAACTATCGGAAATAGTTGTTACACGATACTACCCTTATTTGAGGCTGGTGATCTATTCTCAGTGAATGGCACTTACTCTAAGATTGCACTACAACTCGCTGGCGATCCGCTTGTTGTTTTGCTTTCCTGGGAGGAGCTGATGATAATGAGTACAGGTACAAAAATCACCTTAGTATAAACCTTTAGGGATGGGTAGAGCCTTGACTTCATGACAACGACCCTTTGACCCCATGTTTTTTCTATGTTTTTGTGTGCTGCATTCATGCATTCATTTAAAAAAAACATTAAAACATTCAAAAAACTTCTCTTCTAGTCTCTCTGTTTTTCAAATTAAACTAAGACTGTGATTGCAAATATCAAAGAAGAGGATTACGCTAATGGATTTCGATAGAAGGAGAACTCTTACGTACACCTTCAAGGTTCCAAAGCTAGAGGATTTGAGAAGGTTAGCAAGGATGATCACTAACCCTGAGGCTTTCAGAGCCAAGTACGGAGGTCTGCTACCACTGTTAAGAGTCCATGTGATTGAGGGAATCATGGATGCGCTCATTCAGTTCTACGATCCGGTTTATCACTGTTTCACATTCCCGGATTACCAGCTCTCACCAACGCTAGAGGAGTATTCTCATCTGATTGATCTACATATCACCGATCGAGCTCCATTTTCTGGACTGGAAGAAATTCCAAAGAATCAGACCATTGCAAGAGCAATTCATTTGGACGAGTCTGAGGTCAAGACTCACATGACTACTAAGGGTGGCATCCAAGGTTTGCCAGCCCAGTTCTTAACAAAGAAAGCTCTGTACTTTGGTAGTATAGGGAACGGGACTGCTTTTGAAAGCATCTTTGTTTTACTCACCTACGGATTATTTTTGTTTCCCAACATCAATAACTTCGTCGATATCAACGCCATTAAGGTTTTTCTCATTGGAAACCCTGTGCCGACTTTGCTCCCAGATGCGTATCATTCTGTACACTTGGGAAATTTGTACAGCGGAGGGGAGATCACATGCTGTGTACCTCTACTTTATAAATGGTTTATCTCGCACTTACCCAAGTCTGCTGCTTTTTGGGATTGCAAGAGTGTCTTACGTTGGTCGCAGAAGATCATGTCCCTCACCAACTCCGATATAGATTGGTGCAATCGGATTTATGAGGGAATCAGAATCATTGACCGTTGTGGAAACTTCCCCAACGTACCCCTCATAGGAACTAAAGGAGGAATCAACTACCATCCGATATTAGTTCTTCGTCAATTTGGATACCCGATGAGACACATCCCACTGGGTGTTCATCTGGAAGGTCTTTCTTCAAGGAAGGAGAAAGTGACAGAGCACTAAAGATGGAAATAGTGCACGCTTGGAAACACGTTCATAAGAAAAGACGGGAGTTTCTAGGAAAACCGGACTGTGTCTCGGTGGAGCCTTATCTCCATTGGGTACAAACTAGAGCTCTCAAGCTAAAGATGCCTTATCCTCGTTACGGAATTCTTCCGCCGAGGGAATCTGTCATGTACTTCATGACGGAAACTAAAAAGCTTCAGGTTACTCTCAACAAAGTTCAACGGGAGAGGAGGTCTTGGAAGAACAAGTACCGCACCCTCGACATAGAGTGCATCAGAATACAACAATTACTGAAAGAGAAAGATGCTCTGATTGAAATTTTGGAGCAACATGCTGTAGAGAATCAAGATGACCAAAAGAATTTGCTCACTCCTTTCACCTGGCAAAGGAATGACAACCCGACAACGGCCCAAGAGCCCCGGTCAAAGAAAAGGAAGATATCAGAATCAGCACCCGATTTCTCTTCAGAGAGGACTCGGGACCCATTAGCTTAGGTTTCTGTTTCTACACTTTGTAATCTACTGTATTTCCGTTTCTGTAATCCTTTGAATTTCAATAAAAAGGGGTTTCCCCACTGTTTGATATTTGCAATCTAATTGTCGAAGTTTATTTTGATTAAACCAAAAAAAACAATTAATATAATCATTGCATTCATCATTCTCACGTAACGCATTCTTCTTACCTACGAATCTCACGTTTGTGTCTCGGTTCTAGAGTCAAACTGTCTCATTCGTACAATACTCGGGCTAATCGTCAGAAAAAGATGGATGATCTTGAGGAAGAGAATAGAGAGTTGAAAGAAGAGATCGACGCTCTAAGAGAGGATATGAGAAAGCTTCGTAACGACATGCAAGCCATGGCAGAAGCTCAACTACAAAGAACTGTGATCTCAGAGATCACCTCAATACCCATAGTGGAGAAGAATGATCCTAGGTATCAGATGCCGAAAGATCGTCCCTGGGGCATGCCTGTCAACTATATCCCGGGAAGGTATGTTCCGCCGATCACTGAAGATCAGGGAATCTCAACAGAAGCCGCTGGGCCTGAAGGTTACAAACTTCGGGAAAGCAAAGATGCCAGGGGCATACCAACGACTCCTGAAGGTTACAAACTTCGGGAAACGCCAAGATTTACTGCCGTAGTCACGGTACCACCCTCTGTGGTGCACACTGTCCCGGAAGGACAGATTCCACCGATACCTTCTGGTAAGAAGGAAACTATGTTCGATAGAATGGATGAGTTCCAGGAACAGTTCCTGGAAATGCAAAAAGAATTGCAAGCCATTCCCGGTCAGGATCTATTTGGAAAGGACGCCGCGGACCTCTGCTTGGTCCCCAATGTGAAAGTCCTGCACAAATTCCAAGTGCCCGACTTTGAAAAATACAAGGGTAACTCTTGCCCTCAGAGCCATCTGGTGATGTACGCGCGGCGGATGTCAGCTCAGACAGAGAATCATGACCTACTGATTCACTACTTCCAGAATAGTTTAACCGGTGCCGCACTCAAATGGTACATGGGTTTAAACCGTGCTACGATCAGCACTTTCAGAGATCTTGGCACTGCCTTCGTCCAACAATACAAATACAATTTGGACATGGCATCAGATAGAGATCAACTCAGATCAATGTCACAAAAAGACAAGGAAACCTTTAAGGAGTATGCTCAAAGGTGGCGTGAAATTGCCGCTCAAATTTGTCCACCTCTTGAGGAAAAAGAGATGACAAAGTTCTTCTTAAAGACCTTAAGCTCATTTTACTATGACCGAATAGTTGCCAGTGCGCCCAGTGATTTCACCGAGATGGTCGGCATGGGCGTACGTCTTGAGGAAGCCGTCCGAGAAGGACATTTGGTAAAAGACATTGGATCGACGAGCGGTACTAAAAGATACGGTAGTGCTCTCCCTAAGAAAAAAGAGCAAGATATTGGGAATATCTTTCTCGGAAAGCAAAGGCGTCGTTATCAGTCGGTAGCAGTTGTGACTCCTGCTACCAGCCCTGCGCCTATTCCTACGTATCAACCTCAGGTTGCGCAGAGCCAACCTGATCAGTAAAAGACACAACAGCCTCTTCAGCAGGCTCGTCCTCCATACAATAACAACCGTACAACACGACCATCAGGGTTTGATCCTATACCCGTGACGTACGCAGAGCTATTTCCATTACTATTAGCTAAGGGGCACATTCAGACTAAGTCTCCTCTTACAGTACCGGAAAATCCGCCTTTTTGGTTTAAGGTGGATCAGACATGCCCATATCATCAAGGAGGGTCAGGGCATAACATAGAGACTTGTCTCAATTTCAAGTCCGACGTGCAAAAGCTTGTTAGGAGCGGGCTCTTATCTTTCAAGGATACAAATCCTAATGTTCTCACAAACCCGCTGCCTCAACATGAGAAAGCTGCAGTCAATTTGATAGAAGGAGAGACTAATGATGTCTATCAAATTCACGATGTACTCTTGTTGAAAACCAATTTGGTCAAGATGCATTGTAGACAGAGTGGATATGGCCATGTGCCACCTCATAACTATCACTAGTGTGATATCTTCTCTAAAGACAACCAAGGAGGTTCTGTGGTGCAAACAGCTCTGCAGGAACAGATGGATCTCAGATGGATCCAAGAGCACCGAGTTCGAGGAGTTAACATGGTCTACACGAATTCTAAAGTCATTCAGAACCACGACATCCGTGCAATGAATGTCAACTTGGTGGCAATGCACTCAAGGAAAAGCCAGTATCATAATCTGCCGCGACACGATTACAGTTCCTGTCTGACTTGCTCGATAAACAAACAGGGATGCTTTTTCATACAGGAGGCCCTCCAGCGCCAGATGGATCTTGGATGGATCCAAGACTACCATGATAGGAACCCTTATCAGATCAACATGGTTCAGATCTTCGATATTCGTGTGATGAATACCAACCTGGTAGAGTTACATGCTGAGCAGGTCCAACTCGGATTCTTAATATCACATGACTATCAAAGCTGTAAAGCAGGTTGCGAAAACAATCGAGGTTGTACCCTTGTCCAGGAGGCACTTCTACACTTGTTGAATCACTGGTGGATGCCAATCTATATGGATGAAGATACTCAGCAAATTAGTATCAGTAACAGGAATCCTACTCGTCGTCAAAGTCAGGATGTCCGATCAGTGGAAGCTAACCTAGTGAGGTTACATTGTATTCAAAGTGGGCGTGGCCAGGTGCCACCACACAATTATGACCGTTGTAGCGTCTGTTCGGAAAGTAACCAAGGGTGTTACCTTGTGAGAGCAGCTCTTCAGGGTCAGGTGGATCGTGGAGAGATTCGTCCATATCCGGGTTCTGGACCCATCAACTGGACGCCGAACTACCTTGCTGATCAAGTTGAGGATGTTGTCACAATCTCTGGTCGTCACCATACCAGGGATGTTTTTGCCATCATCCCTCTACTTGACGAATCTAAAGTTCCCAACCGAGAACGGATCAAGATTACTTACGATGGTCAGAAAAATCAGAAGGTTCCCGTAGTCATCTATCTACCGAGACCACTACCGTATGAATCAACTAAGGATATCCCTTACAAATACGGTGCAACGACATTTGAAAATGGAAAGGAAATTCCATTACCCTCCGTCGTGAATATTGCAGACATCAGTCGAGTAACACGGAGTGGTAGAATCTTCAACCGAGGGGTTGGGGAAGTTAACAAAGAAAAGGAACTTCAGACAGAAGCTCCCGATCCACCAATCGGTCAATCCAGTAATCCCGGCCTTTCAAAAAACAATGATGAGATGCTGAAGCTCATCCAAAGGAGTGAATACAACATTGTCGATCAACTGTTACAGACTCCTTCAAAGATCTCGGTATTATCACTGTTACTCAGTTCAGAATCCCACAGGGAGGCTCTACAGAAAGTCTTGGAACAAGCCTTTGTGGAACAGGATGTAACAATCAGACAGTTCGATAGCATTGTCTCTAACATCACTTCCTGCAACAATTTAGGATTTAGTGATGAGGAATTACCCGAAGAGGGTCACCGTCATAACATGGCGCTCAATATCACAGTTAACTGCCAGGATGATGCTTTAGCCAGCGTACTGGTAGACACATGGTCAGCCCTGAATTTTATGCTAAAGTCCACTTTGATGCAATTATCATTCAAAGGCCCTCCGATGAGAGTCAGCGAGGTCGTCATCAAAGTATTCGACGGATCCAGAAAAACGGTTATCGGCGAAGTTGATCTTCCCATAACTATTGGTCCTCACACTTTCCAAGTCACTTTCCAGGTCATGGACATCCGGGCAACATACAGTTGTTTATTAGGAAGACCTTGGATACATCAGGCTGGAGCGGTCACTTTGACCCTCCACCAAAAGCTAAAATTCGTTCAGAACGATCAGCTTGTCACGGTTTGTGGGGAACAAGCCTTGCTTGTGAGTAACTTGTCATCATCTACTGGTATAGAACCCGAGGAGGTTATTGGAACTCAGTTCCAAGCACTGTCGGTGAGCAAGGACAATTATTTCAAAGGAGGAACCTTGATTTCCTCATACAACGATGCTATCAAAGCGGTCGAGAGTACCGATACGACAGGATGGGGACAGCTTGTCATTCCCACTGACAATAAAACAAAGAAGGGTCTTGTTTTTCTGCAACCTGTACCCAGATAGGTGCCAACGGCGAAAGTCTTAATCCCCTTCAAAACTTCTTCCACAGTGGAGGTTTTCTTCACCCAGTGTCTCAAGCAGTACATGCTATCAATGAGGAAGATCCCTCTGACACAGATGAAGAATGGAAGTCCTGTCTTAACAAGGACGGTTATATGTCTCAGGAAGAGGTGCCTACGCCATTTTGCTATCCCGCACAGAGTCCGAGATTTATACCCCGGTCAGACGTCGAAATGATATATGAAGATTGTGATCCAGAAGGATGCCGTGCTCCGCCAAATTCATTAGAGGAGGACACTCTGATGAAAGACAACTTTGACCACAACTACTATGGCCCGACGGATGGCCTGCCAATGTGGCAGCCTTACCCAGGAGACTTGGGGCAAGAAAGTCAGCCGAACAATGAAAATCAGCTGAGCATCATTGAACAGAATACCTGTGTCCCCACCATGTCATGGGATCAACACTCAGGTCGTTCGGAAACTACTCAACATGAAGATGAATTTGCAACGTTTGTAGGACTTGAATTCATCAACTATGCTTTTCCCAAGGTCAACGTCATCGAGGGGGATGACTCCTCCAGTTCGAAAGAAGTGTGGGACACCTTGGAACAACCGAGTGGAAAATTCAACTTTATGGTCAAGTACACCGCTCCCGAAAGCTCTCGTATCAGGCTCGAAGATATCCAGCCAACTGGATGGGGAGATACAGCTGAGAGCACAAATGCTATGCAAAATGCAACAGAGGAATCCTCCTAAGACAATTCTGCCTGGGAAACAAATTCCAATGATCCTGCTCCACCAGAAATCAGCGTCATTTTTGAAGACAGATCAAGGAAGGTGCCAGACTTTGTGATTCACCGAGGAGTTCGCCACCAGTGGGTTGCTGTCGATGTTCCGAAGGTCGTCCATCAGTCAAAGTAATTGCCATCTTTAACCTATGACCCTGCCCAGGTGGAACGGATGTTTTGATAGGGCTCGCTTTCTGTAAATTTCCCTCTTCGCTTTGCCAAAAGCGACAGAGTTTTGTTTTATATGGCTGTAGTTTCAAGAATCGACTGATCATAAATAAAATAATGTTGTTCTGTAATTTCCGCATTAATTGTTGTTTTCTCTTTTTATTTTTTCTCAGAAAATGGTAATCCCAAAAAAAAACAACTCGATAATAAAAACAAGTAGTAAAATAAAACACTGCACACACTTGTATTTTCTCTATCTCTTCTAAACATGAATCATCACGTCATGCAGATTGCTTGTTTTAAACCCAGTTGAAACATACGATCCGATGCCTTCTCCTAACTTTGAATTCTCGGTATTCGAGGCTGAAGAAGAAGTTGACAACGAAATTCTAGAAGAGACCTCACGATTACTCAGACAGGAGGAAAGGTCCATTGAACCTCACAAAGAACCGTTGGAAACGGTAAACTTAGGTTCAGAAAAAGAGAGAAAAGAAATCAGGATTGGGGCACTGCTCAATCCAACTGTCAAAGAAAGTTTGATAAAGCTTCTCAAAGAATTCCCCGATGTATTCGCTTGGTCTTATCAGGATATGCCAGGGTTGGATACCAGTATCGTGGAACATCACTTACCGTTAAGATTGGAATGTCCGCCCGTAAAGCAAAGGTTGAGACGGACTCACCCGGACATGGCCATCAAAATCAAAGAGGAGGTACAGAAACAGATCGACGCAGGTTTCCTCGCTACATCTGAATATCCTCAATGGTTAGCCAACATCGTACCCGTTCCCAAAAAGGACGGAAAGGTCAGAATGTGTGTTGATTACAGAGATCTGAACAAGGCAAGTCCAAAGGACGACTTTCCTTTACCACACATTGACATGCTGGTGGACAGCACAGCAAAGTTCAAAGTATTCTCCTTCATGGATGGATTCTCGGGCTATAACCAGATCAAAATGGCGCCGAAAGACATGGAGAAAACTTCGTTCATTACCCCATGGGGTACCTTTTGTTATAAGGTAATGTCGTTCGGTTTGAAGAATGCCGGGGCAACCTATCAAAGGGCCATGACTACTCTGTTTCATGACATGATACACAAAGAAATCGAGGTATATGTCGATGATATGATTGCTAAATCTAGAACAGAAGAGGAGCATGTGACCCACCTGTCAAAACTATTCGAGCAGTTGAGAAAGTACAAACTCCGTTTGAATCTCAACAAATGCACCTTCGGTGTACGTTCAGGGAAACTCTTAGGGTTCATCGTCAACCAGAAAGGAATTGAAGTTGATCCTGACAAGGTCAAGGCCATTCAAGAAATGCCTTCTCCGAAAACTGAAAAACAAGTCAGAGGATTCCTGGGACGTTTGAACTACATCTCCAGATTCATATTCCTTATGACCGCCACGTGTGCGCCGATTTTCAAATTACTGAAAAAGAACCAGGATTGCGTTTGGTCAGAAGATTGCCAAACCGCCTTCGATAGTATTAAGGAATATCTGTTGAATCCGCCGATTCGATCACCTCCAGTGGAAGGAAGACCACTGATCATCTACCTCACAGTCCTAGAGGACTCAATGGGATGTGTACTTGGCCAACAAGACGAAACTAAAAGGAAAGAGTCTGCCATTTACTATCTAAGCAAGAAATTCACTGACTGTGAAACTCGGTACACGATGCTTGAGAAAACTTGTTGTGCTTTGGCTTGGGCAGCCAAACGTCTACGCTAGTACATGATTCTTCATACTACTTGGTTGTTCTCCGAAATGGATCCAATCAAGTACGTTTTCGAAAAACCTGCTCTTACGGGAAGGATTGCCCGTTGGCAGATGCTGTTATCAGAATATGAAATAGAGTACCACGCTCAGAAAGCCATTAAAGGAAGTATTTTAGCCGATCATTTGGCTCATCAACCGATTGACGATCAAGAATCAATCGGGTTTGACTTCCCAGACGAAGATGTCATGTATCTAAAAATGAAAGACTGTGATGAACCAGTGAAGGGCCAGAACCAGGTTCCCAATGGGGACTTATCTTTGACGGAGCAGTTAATCATTATGGAAAGGGAATTGGGCAATCATTGTTACCCCTCAGGGTACCCACATTCCTTTCACCGCCCGACTTACGTTCAAATGTACAAACAACAAGGCCGAATACGAAGCTTGTATTATGGGTCTCGAAGAAGCGATTGATTTAAGGATCAAAAACTTGGACGTATACGACGACTCAGCCCTGGTTATTAATCAGATAAAAGGATATTGGAACACATACCAATCAGGATTGATTCCTTACAAGGATTATGCAAGAAGGTTGTTACCCTTCTTCAACAGAATCGAGTTTCATCATATCCCTCATGAAGAGAATCACATGGCTGATGCATTAGCCACTATCTCTTCCATGATTAGTGTAGGTCAATGGAATGACATACCTAAGATCGACATCATGCGCCTTGAACGACCCGCTTACATCTTCACGATTGAAGCAGTCATAGACGACAAACCTTGGTATCACGATATCAAATGCTTCCTTCAGAAACAAGAGTACCCACCTGGGGCATCCAGGAAAGATAGAAAGACCCTCAGAAGACTAGCAGGCAGCTTCTTCCTGAGTGGTGACACTCTTTATAAGAGAAATTTTGACATGGTCTTGCTCCGATGCGTAGACAGACCAGAAGCAGAAATCCTGATGAAAGAAATTCATGAAGGATCCTTTGGCAGTCATGCCAACGGACACACAATGGCGAGAAAAATTCTAAGAGCAGGGTACTATTGGTTGACCATGGAATCCGACTGCTACAAGTACATGAGGAGGTGTTACAAGTGTCAGATATACTCCGACAAAATTCATGTACCGCCATCACATCTCAAAGTTCTTTCTTCCCCATGGCCTTTTTCCATATGGGGAATCGACATGATTGGCTTGATCGAACCTAAGGCTTCAAACGGACATCGGTTCATCCTTGTAGCCATTGACTACTTCACCAAGTGGGTTGAAGCAGCGTCATTCGCCAATGTAACCCGACAAGTGGTGGTCCGATTTATCAAAAATAATATCATCTGTCGTTATGGTGTTCCAAGCAAGATCATTACTGATAATGGATCTAAATTGAACAATAAGATGATGAAAGAGTTGTGTGCAGAGTTCAAGATCGAACACCATAACTCATCTCCATACCGACCCAAGATGAACGGAGCGGTAGAAGCGGCTAATAAGAACGTCAAGAAGATCGTTCAAAAGATGGTTGTAACCTACAAAGATTGGCACGAGATGCTACCCTTTGCTCTTCACGGTTATCGGACATCTGTCCGCACTTCAACAGGGGCAACCCCTTTCTCTCTAGTATATGGCATGGAGGCAGTTCTCCCCATAGAAGTAGAGATCCCATCAATCCGGGTATTGATGGAAGCGAAGCTCACCAAAGCTGAATGGTGTCAAAGTCGACACGACAAACTGAATCTGATCGAAGAGAAGCGAATCACGACACTATGCCACGGTCAGTTGTATCAACAGAGAATGAAGAGGGCATTCGACAACAAGGTCCGACCTCGTGTTTTCAGAAAAGGAGACCTTGTGCTCAAGAAGATACAATCATTTCTCACTGATTCTCGGGGCAAATGGACCCCAAATTATGATGGCCCCTATGTGGTCACGAAAGCTTTCTCAGGCGGTGCCTTGAGACTTGCAACCATGGACGGAGAGGAATTTGCCTACCCCACGAATGTTGATGTAGTCAAGAAATACTTCGCCTAAACTAAAAAAAAACGTCTCGGTGGATTGAAAACCCGAAAGGGCGGTCCAGGCAAAAGTTAGAGACATGAAAAAAATCATCCCGGTGGATTGGAAATCTCATAGTACAATCCAGGAAAAAATTAGGGATAATGGCAAGTAACTATGTTCAATAGAGGAAAGTCCCTCAGCAGCAGCAGCAGTTACATCGTCCATTGGAGGAAAACTTCAGTCAAGGTCATCTTCGACAGAAGCTCAGGATGTCCCGAATTCAAAGTTGGTAGAAGGATAGTGGTCGTTATGTTTCAACGTAGCCCTTTTCCCTGTAAATTACCATTTTCAAACTTTGTATATACTCTTTGGAATTACGCGTTTGGCTGATCTCCATCTTATCAATAAAATTTGAGCCTTTGTGCTTTTGTTTGTAATTCTTACTTGTTTTAGCTTTACAGAACGACATTTTAACATGATTAACGATTCTTGAAATAAAACAAAAATGAATTTACTTGTTAAAATTTTTTCTGCCTTTTTTAAATAGAGATGGCAATTTCTTTTGACTGTTAAACATCGAAAGAACATTAATCGCATCTCCAAATGTGTTCGAACCTCAAAGTGCAGAATCAAAGTACTCCTTCTAGACCAGTACGCCTGAATGAAGGATCAACAATGTCAGAGACCATGTTTCGTCTGACATCCTCGGCCGAGTTCTCATCTCCTAAGCCCGACCAACGTCGCCCCCAACAGGGACCATTTCTCCTAAGCAAGGCAGAATTGCTATCTTAAACCAGCGATATTTCTACATGCCCCACTGTGGCCGAGTATCCAGTCATGTTCATCCCTTAGTCTGTATGTTGCGTCAGTTTTGTCCGCATATACATACATACATCATGCATTATTGATTTGCTTTCACATTCATATTGTACCACTATCACTCTAGTCGTTCTTATCCCCTAGTGATAAGTCCTCTCAATCGAGTTGTCAGACCTTTCCTCATTAGGAAGTGAATCATCTAAGCAATCTCTCTCCCGTTTATCTCTAGATTAGAGACGGTCCTTGACCACTTTGATAACTTGAACCTCTGAGAAACAAGAAAACTTTCAACAAATATCACTCTTCACCATTGAAGATGATATCCTTGCTTTCCCGGATTAAGGAAAATCCCCAGAGAAAGCCTCTTAATCAGAGATTCGGCGGTACGGCAATTTTTCTCCAAAAAAACCACTGATGAAAAGGTCATTGGCACCTCAAAATTGGATTCTATCATATGGCATTTCTCCGGAAAGATCCCGAGAAAAGTATGATGTAAGCCCCCAAACGAAAACAGTCTCTCAAGAGACTCGCTTTCCCCAGTAGAATCGACAAATGACGTCTCCAAAACAGAGAAGTTTGTGTACCTCTACAATTCAGACGAATGGGTTCCCCAACAAGTCTGACATCGAAACTTTTTCCACTCAAATGGCATCTCCCCAGGAAAAATCGGCGAGAAGTTTGAAGGAAAACCGCTACTAATAGTGTTCCTTGTCAAGAAAGTTTATTGACAAAAGAAACTGAGACCAGTTCCTTGGTAGGAAACCAGGATCGAGGGGAAGTTTATTTCAGCAACTAAGACCAGGTCCTTGGTAGGAAACCAGGATCGAGGGGAAGTTTATATCAGAAACCGAGACCAAATCCTTGGTAGGAAACCAGGATCGAGGGGAAGTTTACAAAAGAAACTAAGACTAGTTCCTTGGTAGGAAACCAGGATCGAGGGGAAGTTTATTTCAAAGGAAAACTGAGACCAGCTCCTTGGCTGAAGACCAGGATCGAGGGGAAGTTTACCTTTTCTAAGCATCTTCGCTTAGCTAAAGAAGATGAATGTGTAAGCTACCATTCATAACCACCATCAAAATTTCGGGTATTCCGATATTTAATCCTCTTGCACCCCGAATGCCCGAATACCTTCGTCATTCACACCTTCGGGTCCAAGAAGATTAAATAGAGGCATCTGTCATACCCCAAATTTTGACCACTAAGATTTCCCATCATTGTGCAAATCATCAGCACAATATGGATGTACCTTTGTACCTCATCAGTCTCCCCAAAGATGGGTGAGCATTCACTACAATCAAAACTAGGGTTTCAAACCCTCTCAGAGCTCTTAGACAAAGGATCAATCAAGGAATGACATGATCTTCAACTTGTCTAGCCTCTCAAATATCCACAATGGATCAATAGGACTCCCACTTCAAGGATTAAGCACAAGTTTGCTCCCTTCTAGGTGGATCAAGCCTCAGGATCGCCAGTGTCACCAAATTAGGGTTTGGTCGACTAGGGCCTCCAGATGGAAATTTTCTGTTGGGCACAAGCCAAGGATCCAAAACATGACCTAATATACTCCATGGAGCCTCATGGACCCAAGCATCAAGTCAATTTTGCCTCTGGGGATGCATTCACTAAAAATCAGGAATTAGGGTTTCTTGACCTAATTCACCCCTAAGTTGACTTTTAGGGCAAATCATGGACCAAGACCTCAAGACATGATTTGAGGGTCTTTAATATACCATATTGATCCATTTCGAACAATGGATTAATCCAAGAAGCTTGAGCAACAAGTCTCAATTTCATCTGCACCATAATTAGGGTTTTAAGGAAAAAGTCAACTATAACTTTGACTTTTGACCAGGACATGCTCCCAAACCCTAGGACATGCCTCAATATACCCCATGACACCCATGGAACATGTCCATCAAGTTTGATTTAGGTCAAGGACATGATTTCCTGAAGAATTGCACAGTTTGGAATCCATCTGATAAAAAGTCAACTGTGCACAAAAGTCAACTTTGACTTTTTGAGATTTTTCACCAAAATGGATTTTTAACCCTAAAATGATGTTAATGTATGATTTGAATCATCATTCATCAAGAAAAATCAAGAAAAGTTGGATAACTTGTAAAAGGGGTAACCATAAAACTTAGAAAAATTTCTAAGTTATGAAAAAGTACCACTAATGTGCCAACTTTGGAGGACCATAACTCCTAAACCACAAAGCCATTTTTTTCCATCCAAAGCTTGATTTGTAGATATCATTGCCCGCTACAAAAGCTTCATACTGACCTATGTCCAAATTCCTCATGGATTTTGAGTTATGGAGTGATCAAAATCAAGAAAAGTCACTTTGTTTCAACACTTGGTGAAAATTTCACTAAGTCAGATTTTACCTCACTTTTTGCCAAATGTAGGGGGATTTTTCACTTGGATTCAAAAGAGATCAAGACCAAACATGTTCAAACAGTTGTTGTCTCATGTAAGGGCTTTCTAAAATGGCCAAGAACATTGCCAAATTCAATTTGAGCCATGAGATATGACATTGGCAAGTTGCTTTGCTGAAATCTGCCAAGGCAAGGCAGATTTTGCATTTTTGGTCGATTTGCCAAAATCAGCCAAATCCAAATGCTCCTATCCACTTGGACACCTCAGGGGATTGAATCTAAAGGGGACAATCACTGAGCCAAGCCTCCAAAGTCTTTGGAACAAGAAATAGCATGTTGAACCTAGAATGGCCAAAATAGGGACAAGACTTCAATTTTGGAATGAGGCATTCGATGGGAGCATCAAGGTGGCATGGACTGAGCCATTCTCAACTGAATTCAGTCAAGACTTATCCAAGACCAAGGGAACCACAGCCCTGTGCCCTAACCTCTAGTCAATGGCTAGAGGAGACTTGGATTTCCATTGGACAACATTGGCCAAACCTCTGTTGCAGTTGCCATTCACTGTGGATCCCAAAACAAACTTGCTCTACTATAAATAGAGCTCAATTGTGATCAGTTTGAGTACACCAAAGCCATCAAACATATGCTTTCCTCAAAATCTCTTTCTCTTGGCAAAAATGCCTTCTTTAGCAATGCAACTTTGAGTTTTTGAGCTAAAGAGCAATTCCACTCAAACCAATCACACACACACCTCACATACATCATATATGAGTTGATCAAACACTTAAACAACATCTGGAACACTGATTTCTCATAATCACCAGTCAAGTGCTCAAGGTTTTAACCAAGGTGCAGTTGAGATGCCATGAAGTGATCCAGCCAATTTCAGTCAAGTCCAAGCATTCAAACACACTCCATAGGGTGTAGGGAAGCTGTTCAGATCATCACTACTCATCTGTAACACCTCCAACTCAAAAATCACATTGCACTTGCTGTCACGGCCTAGAGGTAAGCATAAACTTGGTCATCTCTCAATCTATGCATATTTCCTCGCACAATAATTTGGCCATATGTTCATAATCATGCATGGAATGTTTCCTCTCAAATAATTGCATTGTTTGAATCGTGTATCAAAAATCCCAGCCTTCATGCAGAAATTAGGGTTCTTGAGGATTTTTCATGATTTCTTGTTATATGTTTAATTTAAATGAAATTAATTGACATAGACATGATCGTGAGGTTGAGACGAGCATAATGATATGTGGATTGCATGATATGATTAAGTATTCAGTGAGATTGGAGAGAAAATGCAAATCTGAGAATCTCAGAACACGCGCGTGTTCTTCAGCTTGTTCTTGGCGCCATTTTTCCAAATTTGAATATTTGAATTTTGTGGTTTTATTTAATTGATTCAAAAATTAATTTCTCTCTGAGTTTTAATGATTTTGAGTTGATTCTTTTTTTAATAATTCACAAAAATGTTGAAATATTTTATTTTCCCAAAAAATCCCAAAAATATTATTTATTTTGTATAATTGATATTTTTGCAAAGAATTAATGTTTTAATTGTTTTTAACATTTAAAATATTTTTTCCACCTTGATTTTGCAACTTTTAATGCTTTCTAATTATTTTGTAGGTCAATACTTAATTTTTGAAGCATTAATCCAAGATCACAATTTGTTTTTCATATGTTAAACAATTTTGATCATTTTAATTGAATTTTTATTCAATTAAATACATTTTGAAAACAAATTAGAGTTTTGATTTAATTCAACCCTCATAAATCATTTTCAAAACACTTTGGGCCTCTAATAGAGTGTAAGACCCAACCCTTTGTAAATATAACATTTTAGGCCTAATTTATTGTATAAGTCCCGTTGTATTTCAAAAAACGTTCGACGCGATCATCATCCGTTGAAAAACAAACATTGGGCCTACCCTCGAGTAGTAAGACCCATTTCTTTTCTTTAAACCCTTTGGGCCTCTAATAGAGTGTAAGACCCAACCCCCTTTTAACCAAAAAATTTTGGGTCTCACTTATTGTATAAGTCCCTCCGCGTTAAAAGAAAACCTCGGCGCGATCGCCATTTTTAACGGAAAAATCAATTGGGCCTACCCTCGTGTTATAAGCCCCACTCTTTTTCTTTAAACCTTTTGGGCCTCTTGAGAGAGTGTAAGACCCATCCCTTTGTACAAAAAACCTTTCTTGGGCCTCAGTCACTTGTATAAGTCCCTCTGTATAAATTCAACAGTGCGCTCACTGATAAAACCCTGGGCCTCTCCTTGAGCTGTAAGCCCCAAATCTTTCTTTTTCAAAGCACTTTCTCCTTTGATTTTGAATATACTGTTGTTTTCAATCTTTCTTTGTTGAACAACTAACCAAACAGCATGGAAGCTCTACAACCGAGTAAGTGTTTACCCGCTTTCATTTACCGCTTTCATATTTATATAACTGTATTGTGGGGCTGTTTCACTATAAGTCTCCTTTCACAAACTCATATATATATATATAACTGTATTGTGGGGCTGTTTCGCTGTAAGTCTTCTTTCATAAACTCATATCAACTGTGTAATAATAGTATAGATATTTAGAGTTTCCCCGGCAACTACGTCTAGAACTAGGTGACGCCGTTTCGTTTATTCATAGAAATAGACAACTAGATTCCCAATAGGATCACCAGATACAGTCTTCTCTTCGGCTGTCCTCATTAGGAATTGTCAAGAAACTCTACTCCTAGAGATGAATGTATTCTCTGTGAATGGCATCTTTGAGTTTCTTCCAAATTCTCGAACTTTCCTTGTGAATAGCTTGCCTTGAATTTCTCAGGGTTTGGGGACCCATCGGCTTCTTAAAAGCATCGGCCTCCTCTTGGGCATCGTACAAGGACCCACAGGTTTCCTAAAAGCAACCCCGCCTCCTCTTGGGCTTCGTACAAGGACCCTACGGCTTCTTAGAAGTATTCACAGCCTCCTCTTAGGCTTCGTATAATGATCTCTTCCTCCGGGAATGATAGCCTCCTCTTGGGCTTAGTACAAGGACCCGTCGGCTTCTTAAAAGTTTCCAGCCTCCTCTTGGGCTTCGTACAAATTGTCCCGATGACCTCCTAAAGGTATAGAAACAGAACCTAGTCATCCTCATAGAACAGTCCTTTCATAGAGTCTACTACTGTTTCTCAAAGCATAGTACAAAAGATAAAATTCTAGACACGGACAGTCTAACTTCCTTGAGTCTCAAAGACATTCTCAAGTGACCCCTTCGTTAAATAGGAAGGAAACCCGCAGACTCGGACAGTCTCAATACCCTTTGGATTTCCCGTTTCCTAAAAAAAGAAGGAAATATCCCTGATCCTCAAATCAAATCCCTGAGTACAGTGTTGCTCATATAAGAACTTATTTTCTCTTTAAAATCAGTATACCGGACCTGTCACTTAACTGAAACAGTTACCATAGCCTCCTCTTGGGCTTTGTTCAATGATTCTTCCCAGCGAAGCAAACGTTTAGCCTCTATCTCGGGCTTCGTACGAGATACCAAAATTCTCCCCAGTGGAGTCAAACAACGTTTAGCATCTCTCTCGGGCTTTGTACGAGACACATAAGAGACTCCCTCGTTGAGTCAATCACCCCTTTCGCCTCCATCTCAGGCTTCGTACGAGATACAAAGACTCTCTTGTTGAGTCAAACATTTTTAGCCTCCATCTCGGGCTTCGTACGAGATACAAAAAAAGGCTCTCTTGATGAGCCAATCAAACTTTTAGCCTTCATCTCGAGCTTCGTACGAGATACAAAAACACTCTCTTGTTGAGTATAAAAGACTCTCTTGTTGAGTCAAACCCTTTCAGCCTCCATCTCGGGCTTCGTACAAGATACAAAAACACTATCTTGTTGAGTATAAAAGATTCTCCTGTTGAGTCAACCCTTTTAGCCTCTCTCTCGGGCTTCGTACGAGACACATAAAAACTCCCTCTTGTTGGGCCAATAGCCTCCTCTTAGGCTTTGTATAAGAAAACCACTGGTTAATCCAATTAACCTTTTAGCATCAAAGCTATGCCTCGTTCACAGTACACAAACATCAACAACTCCTTTCCCCTTCATCTAATCGCTGTAAGCGGCAAGCCTCTGGATCATCTACATCCACGCCACTATCCCTCCTTTAGCATGAGAAATTCCTAAGGAAAGATAGCATTGCTCTACACTGAGTTAAAGTCTTCTCCTTTAGGTTAAAATCCCCTATAAAGGAAATTATGGCATTGCTAGGATCCGCGTATCCCGGTTAAAGTAATTCTCCTTTATAACCAGTCACCCAACAGTTGTGACAGACAAACCCTTCTTTAGAGATGACAAATTCTCTCTAAAGTCGAGGTCCTTCAGCTTCACGTCTTGGTCTTTGAACAAGACACAAATAGACTTTTCAGCTTCATATCTTGGGCTTTGAACAAGATACAAATCACCTTTCGCTTCACGTCTTGGGCTTTGAACAAGACACCAAAAACCAATTTCCTCCCATAGAATAGGAGGAACTACGAACGCTCTGATTTCCCTGTTTCGGTAAACGGGAATACGTAGGCATAAGATCGAAAGAAAATATCTTAGCGAGCACAATCAACAAAAAACCAAAATCCCATACTCTCACATACCTATCAAAAAGCATCAGTCCTAACATCCTAATCCTTGTTCCCCGCCAGAAACCTTCTGTCCAGATAAAAAGAAAGAAACCGTATTGGCGAAAATACAAATAACCAGTACAAAGGCCCCCCGCATTGATAGCATTCGTAACCTAACAGACCACTGTTTAAACTCAGTATGCAAAGCAGGGTTAATTGGAGACATCTATTTCCCTTCCTTATTCAGCTCACAATAGGATAAAAAATGAATCGACCTGTAGTCAAAGCTCAAACCGCAGAGAGCGACCAGCGCTTAAGAACCGCGTCCAAAATCGCTCGCTACACTCACAACCAAGTTTGAGAATTTGAGAATGTTGGAAGATGAATCCATTTCTGAGTTCAACATTAGATTCCGTGACATAGCTAACAATTCTTTTGCATTGGGAGAAAAGATGTCTGAAGAAAAGCTAGTTAGAAAAATTCTCAGATCCTTGCCTCGGAAGTTTGACATGAAGGAAACAAGAATTGAAGAAGTTCAAGACTTGAGCGCCTTGAAGGTACATGAATTCATTGGATCTCTTCAAACTTTTGAAGTTTCTATAAATGGAAGATCTGAAAAGAAGAAGAAAGGTGTATCATTTGTATCTAACACTCAAGAAGATGAAGATCAAGGTGATAAGGATACTGAAGAAATTTCAATAAAGCCTTGGAAAACCTGGACAGAAAATGGAGGACAAAATATGCAAGACATCAGGTCCGACATTGGTCCCAAGAGAAAGAGTTTAAAAGAAGAAAAAGGCAACGGATTTAGATGTTTTGAATGTGAAAGTTTTTGTCATATCAAAGCTAAATGCCATACTTTTTCAAGAAGCAGAAAAAGGGATTATCTACTACATGGCCTGATTCTAATTATGATTCAGAACGTGAAACTGCTAATTTTATAATGGCATTCATTGGAAAATTTGAATCTAAGAGTGTGTGTAATGAAGACATGGTTGATGAAGAGCTAGCTGCTACATACAAGCTCTTGTACATCAAATGGGAGGAAGCTTACCTAACTGTGGAGAATCAGAAGGAAACCATAGGTGTCTGTCAGAAAGAAAAGAAGAACCTGGTCTCAACCATCACAATTATGATTTCTCTATCCCGCTTCTCCAAATCTCGAAGGTTCTTAGGGGCAGTTTGGACAGTAATAGCAGCTGCCATATAAGCCATAGCTTAGGCCATTTGATCCACCTGATGTTTGTTCATCCCATTGTTAGTATTGTCACGTATTGGAGGCATAACTTTCCTACAAAACCAATACCAAATTAGAATTATCATCACTTGTTTCAAGAGAAAATCCAACTTCTAAGTCGCAAGTGGATGTCAAAATTTAACGATCCCAAAATATGGACATAAAGCTCTAAAACTTTACCCAATATATGATCAACTTAGGACACTAAAATCACAGTCCCAAAGAAGCTTAAACCTAAGCTCTGATACCACATTGTAACACCCTGGTTTTTAATAGCAAGAATGTATTTTTAAAAGATACTATTTCCATAAATAATTAACTAAATTTTTTCCTTGTACAAAAATACCGCTTTGTTTATATATATAAAATATTTTTTGTATTTAAATTTATTTTAAGAACATATCATTTTTTTAAAGAAATTAATAAGCAGGATTAGAGCATAATAACATACTATACATATATACGATGAAGCGTCATAAGACATAGAGTGATGGTAACCCATAATCGACAAAAATAAATAAAAGTCCTCGACAAACACTCACGCAGGAGAACTACCCCAAGGAGAAAATTTCCAACCATGCATAGTAAAAGTGACATGGCGTCCGCCATCTAGTACTAAAATACTCCTTACCAACCACGTACTCCACTCCCTAACTAAGTTGGTCGAAATCTAACGACAATCACAATAACCACCTTTCCCAGCTCCACATAACCTACTACAAGCGCTAGTCAAAGTGTGATCAGATTCATCCTCATCATATGCATTCTCATAATTATGCTTCGAGGGGTCGTAAGTGTCATCGTCCTCTGCCTCATCTATGTTCAACTCCAACGACGGTAGACATCCCGCAGAAATGTCCGGGAGCTCGTCCGCGGTGAAGGTATCATGAATGAACACCAAGGGAAGTCCTAAGGACATTTCTAAGTTTAAGGGAGGTATGGATATATCACGAAAGAAAGGCTCTCCCCCCACGACTGGGGCATATGATGGTCCAGGTGGGGCTAAGGGAGGGGTCAACAATCCAAAATGGTCAATCTCTCCAAAAAGGAAACTAGAGATGATCAAAGACGCTAGGATTTGGAAGGTAATAGTCATGCGGGAATAAGTAGTCTTTGGATCCATGCCATCATTAGTGGTAGTGTCGAGTGCATTCCCGGTGAACGAGACTTGTCCTAGGACCAGGTCAAACCTCCAGGATGCGTCAGTCCAATCATCAGGTAAGGTGAAGTTAGTTATCTTCGATGGTGGTAGATCCTCTCGTCTCGGGAATGTCATGATCTAATGGCGTATCACCCACACATCTACCAAAAGGGTCATCAATATGAAAATAACAAATATACAATTGCGGAGCAACAAGCATAAATAGAGAAAATATTATACATGGCTCGATATCTCATTCTAACACATGTATATAATCATTTACAACAATAATACACATAGTATATTTAAGACTTGTTCCTAATGCAATGTCTATATGCCGATGCACATGATTCCGAAATTTCAATCCTTCCGCAAAGGGTTGTGGTATCGCTTCAAGATTTATCTCTACTAGGTGATGGGTATCTACACCATCAATAAGACTCAAAGATCCACGTCAGAATAAGGTGGTACCATTCTTGGATGCGCACCCCATGCCACCTCCCCGGTGTGCACCTCGTGACTCCTCTCCAGTAGCCACGTAACTATGAAATGTATGAGCATATAATTCCCCATATATACATTTCAACATATGTATAACATCACAACATATCATATGTCTCATGCATAAAATTATTACACACACACACACACACTCACACACACACATTTACTCACCTTCACAATTAGTCATCTTAAAAAAAATTCACATAAGAAGATACAGAGCAGATACAGATACAAAATATTTTTTTTATTATAGGAATAAGTATATAAAAATAGAGAGATGCCCTTACAGTTACAACTTTCATGAAAAATGAGATTTCGTTGGAGTCAGTCGGTTGTACGTGCATTTTTATCCAAAACGAACTAAATTAGAACAAAGTTATATGTAGTAAAATATGTGGTGTCATCTGGTTTAGTATTATTTTATTTATTTGTTTGATTTTTTAACACAATTATTACTAAATTTTCTTACAAGTAAGGTATTATATTTTCTTTACTGTAACTTAGCTAAAGAGAACTTTTATCATTTATCAAAATCACATTGACTAATTTAATTCATAATGATTACTTTAATTTTATATCAAAAATCTTAAGTCATCTAACATACTAGTAATAAATTATCTATACAATATATAAAGGGAATACTTTGTTTTGGTGTATTCCTTTTTGAGTTTTTTCTACCATTTTCACCCTTACTTTATTTTGTAATTTACTTAATACCTTCTTATTATTAACTTCCATATAACTTTTATTATTAACTTTCACATAACTTCTTATTATTAACTTTTACATAATGATTTTTTTAAAATTATATTTAAATAAAAATTATCATTTATATTTTCATTCATACACATTAAAAAAACTGACAGACGGGCACGCGTAAATTATAATAACAATAGCAGTTCCTGTTTAGAATAAATCATTTTTTTCTTAAAGTTCTTAAAGACTAACACTTTACTTTAAAATTATTTCAAATCAAATGTAATATTTATTTTAAACAAAGCAAAACTAAAAATGTATTTTTTTTCTATGTATCGGAATTTAGAAGTTCATAATATAATCTTTATCTTTACAATAAGATAAGGATATTATCTTTTAAAATACAATTACACATATTTATATGTCAATTTAAATCTTAATCAAAGTTAAAGCAATAATAAAATTATTCATCTCAAAACATAAGTAAAAAAATCAAGTTGGTTTCTATCAAAAGTAAAAATCAAATAAATTGATATTTATATATTTAAACTAAAGTACATTCCTAAAGCCTTACTACATCCTTTATTCTTAAATCATGAGTAAGAGATGTTAAAATAATATTGATATATTGTATGGATTAATTAAAATATCTAGATCATAAATAGAATGAGATGAGACACTAAAACTTTGTATGTACTTCACTAAAAGAATAACTTTGGAGAAGAGATTTTATGTGAAAAAAGGAGTGTAGTTAGAGAGACTATGTGTGTGTAGCATGCATGTGAGGAAGTGTGTCTCTAGTCTTTAAATACTAACATCAGTTAGAAGATCATAGCAGATACTACAGATACTACACGTCACACAGAGTAAATAGTTACTATATTTTAATCACTATCGACTTCTTTCAATAATTATTGTTTCGGACTGGCCCAATGGCTAGGCATGGTCCAATCCACTTCTGCTCCTAGAACAATCCATTAGCCTAAGCACTGCCAGTTAAGGGAAAAAGGAAGCATTCTCTCCTCTGCCACTCCGCTGAGGAAGGCTGGCCAGCTGACCTCCAGGATCAGCTGCCCCTCGTCACATTTCTGCCCGTCACACACGGTTTCACCATCTAGGAACAGTCACGACGCTCTTGCACGCGATCAAGCCCTTGCTCGTGACAACGGCTAGTTCCGAGCATGCCTGCCCGTCTCAATGGCTAGTTTCTGACAGTTACCTACTTTTAGGGAGCAAATATCTCGCCCCGAAAATAAGGACCAATGGCCAAGCACTAGGGCACTATAAAAACCCTCTCATTCGAGAGGGTCAGGTAATCAATAATCATCCTAAGACATACTCACTTTGTACTTGCCTTCTCTTCTTCCGATTCTTACTTTAGCATCGGATTGCCTTGAAGGTACACTCCCTCCTTATCCTTTGAACCCAGCATCGCAGATGAGGTCTCTGGCCCACTTTAGGTTCTGATCAGCCGGTAAGATCACTGGCGCCATCTTTGGGAAACTCTGTTCTCCCCTTCTTTCTTTCCCCGTAAATCCAAGACCAAAGCAGTTCTTTCAAGATTCCGATCATGGCCAGCCATGACAACGTCAACGATGCTCGTAACACCATCGTTCTATTTGTCAGCAAGACAGACACTGACAGGGCAACCCTCTTTCTTGGGAACGACGTTCACCAGTAGAGGGATGGAGCCACCGCATCTCCCTCCCCGGATTGCGCTGACAACGTTGAGGTCCAACCCTCAGAGGACCATCAACCCGTCCCAATTCCGCCCAACACCGATCCGAGCATGGCAACCCTACTCGAGACCTTCAACAAGACAAACCTTCTAATCCTCCAATAGAGTGCAATACAAACCTTCTCCCCACCGAGATCACGGTCTTCTCCCTGGATGCAGCACCCGCTCTCATTTGCAGTCTAGCAGCATCAGCGCCGACAAGCCTCGAGGCCCATTATGCCAAGAGATCATGGCCACACGCCTACCCAAAAGGCAGGAGAAACCCCCACCCCTGGGCACATACGATGGCACTATAGATCCTGACGAGCACATCGAAAACATCAATGCCCTGCTCCATTATCATGGCGTCAGAGGCGCCATCAAATGCAGATTGTTCCTGACTATGCTGAGGAAGGGAGCAATGTCATGGTACAAGAGCCTCCCCTTTGAATCCATCACATCGTGGAGGCAGTTAGGGAGGATGTTCTCCAGACACTTCACAGCCTCTCATCGTCACCCGAAGACAGAAGCCTCCCTTGAGGCCATCATTCAAGGGAAAGATGAATATCTTTGAGCATATATCTAAAGATTCAACAAAGAAGTTGTCCAGGTCTCCAGGATCGACGACATGAAGAAGTGATTACTCGAACGAGGACTCCGTCCCCACAATGACTTTGCCAAGGCGGTTGGCATTGAGACTCCAGCGACACTGGACGCCCTCATCCTCGAGGCTCAGGCGTACATGTAGTACGAAGAAAAGGAAGATGTGAACACTGCTCGAGACTCGAGGAACTAAGAGAGTGTCGGGTCCTCCAAGCACGATGAATCATCGTCAACACGTTGGGGAGCAGAGAAAAGACGGGATGATCGCCCCCGGGAGTCCTGAGATAACAAAGGGCCTTCTGGCCATTTTCACAAATACACTCCACTGAGCGTCTCCCGCGAGAAGATTCTCTCTGAGTGTGCGAACTCAGAGTTCCGGCAGGCAGGGGTCCATTTCCCGAAGCAGATACCAGCCAAGCCGAACACAGATAAGACAATGTAATTTTGGTTCTATAAGAGCCACAAGCATATGACAGATGATAGTATCCATCTCAAGGATGCAATTGAGATCTTGATCAGGTACGGGCACCTGAAATAGTTCGCGAAGAAGAAGGACGCTCCTCGACAGGATGCCTAAGAATCAAAGAAGGTCGAAGAGGAGGTGCCTTCCTCAGACGAGACTAGTCTTCAGGTCGCCATGAGCATCTCACGGCCAAAAGACTTCTGCATCCTTGATGGGCTCTACATCCCTCCTTATTTCGCCGCACACCACCCATGGGAAACCTTCCCCTCCGCCATGGTCATCTCGAGAGAGGGATTCAACAAGGTGACCGTGGGGTATGTGAAGAGGAAATTCGAGCACCTCATCAACACCAGCTCGAACTAGAGTTCCACCCTTGATAAGGTCCGGGGAGAGTCGATTCCCATCACCTTCTACCGCGAGGAACTCCTCGACGGAGCTTCCAACTCTAGCATTCCTCTACTCGTAAGGGAGCTAATGGCCAACTTTCACGTCCGGGGAATTCTGGTCGACTAGGGAAGCTCGGTCGACATCATGTACTCCCAGCTGTTCTCCACACTTTAGCTGGACAAGACACACCTGATGCCCTACGTAGGCTCTGATCTACAAGGCTTCAACGGGTCAATCACGAAGCCATGGGGGTACGTGGAGATGATCGTCATCTTTGGGATAGCAGAAATAGCCAGATCCATCAAAGTCCATTTCCTGGTCATTGACTGCCCATCCCTCTACTAATGCATCTTCGGATGACCAAATTTGGCTGAATTGTTAGTCGTGCCCTCCACCGTGCACCTGAAGATGAAGTATTACACTTCCATAGGGCTCGTCACCACCCTGCACGGAGACATAGAAGCAGCGAGAAGGTGTTTCGAGGCAGCCTCAAAAGGGTTGAACACAATCACCGCCCGGCCAAAGACTCCCAGCAAGCCTGCTCTGCCCTGCAGCTCCCAAGAGGCGAAACCGCTGCCCCGCGTAGGCTCCATCGACTTCGACAGTCGTTTCTCCAAGGACGACTTGATGGACCAGAAAAGGAAGGGGAATGAGATCCAACCAAGCTCGAGCAGCCCTTCCACATCAACCAGCAGTGGTGACACTGCCCATCCGATGCGGCCAATCCCGAATGCCGAGTTCGAACTAGTCCTCCTCAGTGACGACCCCCACAAGGGAGTGAAGATCGGGACCGGCCTCCCCGACCTTGCGAGGAAGCAACTCAAAGCCTGTTTCTGGGAGAATGCAGTTTTGTTATCGTGGAGCGCCTCGGAGATGCTTGGGTTGGATCCTGAGGTGGCCTACCACCAGCTCACCATCGACCCCGCCGTTAGGGCAGTAGCTCAACGTAGGCGAAAACAGTCTCCAAAAAAACGGAGGCTGCCGAACAAGCTGTAAAAGACCTCCTAGAGAGAAATTTCATTTCAGAAACCAAGTACACTACTTGGTTGTCTAATGTTGTACTTGTAAACAAATCAAATGGAAAATGGAGAATGTGTGTTGACTATACCGATCTTAATAGGGCATGCCCTAAAGACGCCTATCCCCTCCCCAACATAGACAAATTAGTTGACAATTCTGCCGGTTTTAAATTATTGTCTTTCATGGACGCGTATTCGGGCTATAACCAAATACCCATGGCCAAAAGCGATAAAAGGTACACAACTTTCATGACCGAATCGGGCAACTATTATTACAACGAAATACCCTTTGGCTTGAAAAACGCTGGTGTTACCTACCAAAGAATGATGAACAAAGAATTCTGAGGAGAGATCGGGGATATGCTCGAAGTCTACATGGACGACATGATCGTTAAATCCCACGTGGAATCCGATCATACGCTCCATCTAAAGAAAGTCTTCGAGCAGGCCAGGAAGTACAAGATGCACTTCAATCTAGAGAAGTGCACGTTCGGGGTACAGGCAAGCAAGTTCCTCGGTTTCTACCTAACAAAAGAGGAATTGAAGCTAACCCTGACAAATGCAGAGCCTTCTCCGAGTTCCCCACGTCAAATTCGAAAAAATCAATCCAAGCTCTAAACGGGACGCTCGCCTCTCTATCCCGGTTCGTGGCCAAATTTGCTCAGCACGCACTCCCCTTTTTCAAACTCCTTCGCAAAGAGGCAGCCTTTGAGTGGGCGGAGGAATGCGACAAAGCCCTCCTCCACCTAAAACAAGCGCTATTGAAACCATCGGTCCTCTCCTGGCCAGATAACGAGGAGACCCTCTATCAATATCTCGCCGTCGCGACCGAGGCTGTCAGCGCCCCCTCATTCGTGAAACCCCTGATGGGCAGAAGCCCATATACTTCACAAGCAAGGCGTTGCAAGGACCGAAACTTAGATACCAACAGATCGAAAAGGTCACCCTGGCCCTCATCAACACAACGAGGAGGCTGAGGCACTATTTTCTAGCACACACCATTGTGGTGCGCACGGACCAGCCCGTGAGGTAACAATTGGGCCGCCCATACATGGTCGGTAGGATGCTCAAACAGTCGCTGGAACTATCCAAGTTTGAAATCCAGTACGAGAGCAGAAAAGCCCTTAAAGCTCAAGGACTGGCCGACTTCGTGGCGGATATGACCTTGCCCGACTCCCTGACTTGCGGAGCTCGCAAGTGGACAATCTTCGTCAACGGAGTATCCAGCTCGACAGGGAGCAGAGCAGGCATCGTCCTGGAAAATGAAGAGGGTATCCTCGTCGAGGTCTCGCTCACCCTATCTTTCCCCACCTCCAATAATCAAGAAGAGTATGAGGCTTTCCTCGCAGATCTACGCCTCGCCGAAGACTTGGGAGCCGAGGAAGTCGTAATCTGCACAGATTATCAGCTCGTGGCCCTCCAAGTTTGGGGAGAGTTTCAGGCCAAGAACGACAACCTATCCGAATACTTGACCTGGGTTAAGGAAAAGATGACGAAGTTCACATCGGTGGAGGTGAAACACGTTCCCTGCAAACACAATGTCTGGGCAGTCGTCCTCTCAAAGCTGGTGAGTACAAAGAAGAAGGGAGGAAACAAATTCGTTATCCAGGAGGTACTTCCTCAACCTAACATCAAGAGAACTCATACGAACCTCGACGTGCACGTCATCGACGACATGTACTGCTGGGGGACCCTAGACTATAACTACCTCACCAAGGACGAACTACCATCCGACCCAAAGGAAGCCAGTGTGGTCAGACAAAGAGCCTGTTCCTATTTCCTGGTCGAAAATAAGCTCTACAGGCAAGGGTTCTCCATTCCTCTACTCAAATGCATTGAGGAAGAAATGGTTGCCCATGTCCTGCACGAAATCCACGAATGAATCAACGCCCAGCACCTCAAAGGAAGATCCCTCGCCAGGAAAGCTCTACGAGCAGGATATTATTGGCCGACCATGCAGCATGACGGGAAGGAGCATGTAAAAAAATGTGACAAATGCCAACGTTACGGGGACATGCCCTTTGTACCGCCCACTGAGCTCAAAACATTGTCCTTCCTGTAGCCCTTTGCATGGTAGGGCCAAAACATCCGAGGATCATTTGTCGTAGGGTAAAATCAGAACAAATACGTGATAGTAGGCGTGGACTATTTTACAAAGTGGATATAAGCAGAGGCTCTGGCCAAAATAACTGCCCAAAACATACTCCGCTTCTATAATCGAAACATTCTTGCTCCCTTCGACATTCCCCAGGAAATAGTCACCGACAATGGGACACAATTCACGGACAAAAATTCCAAGAGTTCATCGTCCAAATGGGCACCAAACAACACTCTGCGTCTGTCGAGTACCCCCAGACGAACGGGCAAGCCAAGGAAGCAAACAGGGTAATCCTGCGAGGTGTCAAACGAAGACTGGACGAAACTAAAAAATAGTGGGTCGAGGAGCTGCACAGCGTGCTCTGTGCCTACCGTACTACGCCCCACTTTTCGACCGAGGAAACCCCTTTCCGTTTAGCATACGAGACTGAGGCAGTAATTCGTATCGAAATACACGTGCCCTCAACGCGGACTGAAGCTCCACTGGACGAGGAGAACAACAGCGAGCCACTGAGGGAGGAGCACGATCTCGTCGAAGAGGTCCGATCAGGAACAGCCCTCTGCAAGGCCTCGTTAAAAAAATCGCAATTAGGCATAATGCCAAAGTCATACGATGAAACTTCCAAGTGGACAGTCTCGTCCTAAGGAGAAATCACAAAGATTCTCGTGAAGGAAAACTTGCCACAAATTGGGAAGGACCCTATCGTTTTCGAGCAAAAACAGAGAATTGGGCCTACTACCTAGAACATCTCAATGAGGAAGAACTCGCTCGACCATGGAACGTCGAAAAGCTAAAACAATATTATAGCTAAGGCCACAACTGTCGGCGTGCTCCGTCGATACGAC
Source organism: Lathyrus tuberosus (assembly GCA_022829125.1). Classification (NCBI taxonomy): domain Eukaryota; kingdom Viridiplantae; phylum Streptophyta; class Magnoliopsida; order Fabales; family Fabaceae; genus Lathyrus; species Lathyrus tuberosus. The sequence goes on along the minus strand of JALAZF010000759.1, from coordinate 1,139,932 downwards.
GAGCATAGTGTACTGACCAGAAGTGCGAGCCCTGGTACAAGCACTGCATACTATAATAAATCATGGCAGACTTTTTCTCTAAAACGAGCAAAACCCTTACCCGACACTGGTCCCTCGATCGAGCTCGCCGTCGCCAGCGTACCACGAAAGGAAGAACACCCAGGTCGCGATGGGAAGTTCACGCTGCGAACTCAGGCCACAAACACGACCTGAGCTCCGCTCTCTTGCCCGAAAACTACCCAGACCCTTCGACCAGTTTCCCTCACCGTCAAACACCAATTTGTCAAGAAAACCTGAAACATAATAAAAATCATTCACAAAAATAGCCCGTACAACGGGCACAAGTGACGAACAGCGTGTGACACTTAGCGAAATTAAGCAAAGTGAAAACATGTAAGCATAAACGTCGAAAATAATTCAAACATAACCGACCACCATGGCTGAAAATAAATATTATAATATTAAACGGCCACGAGGAAGGCAATTGTACTGGTTACATTAAAAAGGGGCCAAGCCCCATCCAAATAGAAAAAATTACACCATGTACGACACGCAGATCGGAGGTACAAAAAATAGAAAATCAATCGGCCATGGGCTAGGGCTCCTCACGGGCAGGCTACTCAGGTTCCTCGCAAAATCTAAGGAAGTCTAGGACGACAATCTGGCCGTACACCACACTGTTGAGTAACCCGATCCCCTCGGTGGGGTTCGCACCCTTCAACTGCTCCATTGTAACACCCCATTTCTACCCATCGAATAATATAGAATCAGAGTTAAAAAATTTCAACGTACATATGGAATGTTACACTTTCTACATAAAACAACGACAATTAATCACTTGGAAAATAGATACATAACACATAATTTCGGATGAACCGATAACAACTTGCTTAGTCTTTAAAATAAAACAACTTTCATTACTACGCAGCGGATTCACAAAAATTCAACTTTAATAACATGCCCTCTTTGTTCACATAAAACAACTTTAAAACAAAAAGTCTTTATGAAAACAACTTAAAAATTCAGCAACAATGATAAAATCAACAATAAAGGAAACATGCGTTCATCCCCCTGAGTGTTAAGTATCAGAGTGACGACACCGACTCGAACTAATGAAGGTAGATAGCCTTCACTCTGGATTACCTGCAGGATGGCGTATAAACCATCACCAACCACAGAAGGGGTGAGATATCAAACAATATAATCGGGTATGTGATAAACAATATATTTAATCAGATTATATAAAATCACCACTTCACAACATTACCATCAACATTAATCAGCCACACAACAACAATTTTATGCAACATGGAATGCGACTCAGGAAATGCACATGCATGTGGTACCATTGGAGCAGAACTCCCAACTTAAAAATCTGCCAATTAATAGAGGTGTCAACAAGGCATAAGCCTTCAACTTAATTTGCCAATCCAGACCAACTTACCGAGCATCAGCTCCAACTTGATATGCTATGTATGCAACAACAGTATGAACACACCAGCAACTACAACAACAATTACAACCAAAATTCAACTTTGGCATTAAGCCTACAACTTAATTCTTGCCAATAATTAGAGGCAATGCAACAAAATTCACACCTGTTAGATTTATTCTTCTACCAATTTATCACTGTTACTGCTGCTGAATACTACCAGCTATTTCATGAATTTGCTGTCATTTTTCTATCACTGAAGCTAATAACAATGGCTACATTATTTTCTGCTTACTGTTACCAACATATTATTAATATTCCAAATGAATATTATTTTCTTCTGCTACTATTGCTAATATAATACTAGTTTCCTTAATATTTCTTACTAACATAATATTAGTATTTCATAATATATCTTACTAACATTTTATTAACATTATACTAACCAAATATTAATGTTCTGACATAATACTAAACAAATATTATTTGCTGCTACTGTTACTAACGTTTTCTGTTATTAATAATCTAAAGCTAAATTGCCAATAATCCAAATTTATTATTAATAATCCAAATTGCCATTTTTCTGGTATTATTAATAATTTAAACCACTACACTAAACAACAACTACACACTCACACACACAGGTGGCTCGCGCCACCTCACCCACACACACAAGGTGGCTTGCGCCACCTTCACACACATACACACACCAGGTGGCTTGCGCCACCTTCACACACAAGGGTGGCTTGCGCCACCCCCCTCCTTTTTTTTTGTTTTTTTTTAAACAACATCACTTAATTTCCTTTTCTTAGTGTATTTCGTTCCAGCCTCTCCAATTCACAAACCTCTCCCAGAACAGTTCCCAATTCAACCATCACAGTATAACCGAACGTAATAAAATTACACCTTACAGTAACATAGACCAATTTTCCTACAACAAATTCATCAACAGCAACCGTATTTCAATATCCACGACAACCATTACAACACAGACAGAGGTAATTCTACAAACCCAACCCCACATATCATTCATCAAATACCCTATTATAGAGTCAGAACCCCACCCTTACCTTGGATTGAAGGTCGCTCTACTCTCCGATTGGGTTCTCGCGCTTGCAGCCTCTACGTATTTGTTTCCAAACCCTTGTTCCTCTTTCCTCTTCTCCGTAACTGCTACTTCTAATTCCTCACAATTCTAATTACCTAATAATAACACTATTATTCTATTTGCTTTATTGGGCCTCATTCCTACACCCCCAATAATTCTACTTCTATTCATCAAAGCCCACTTAATATAATCTAGTATTATTTCTAATACTATATATACAACTTAATTAGTTTAATTAAATTAATTCAACTAAAGCCAACACAACTTAAATCAATTAAATTAATTCAACTAACACCGACGTAGCAACTCAACACAACATTTTCGACAACCAACAAAATTCAACCAAATAATATGAAGACATTTAATTAAATAACCGGGCGTTACAACTCTCCCCCACTAAGAATATTTTCGTCCACTAAAATTTACCTTATTCAAACAGCTCGGGATAGGATTCCCGCATCTTGCTCTCCAACTCCCACGTCATACTTTCTCCGGCAGCTCCTAACCAGACTAATTTTACCAACGTAATCTCCTTGCCTCTTAGAGTCTTCATTTCACGATCCGCGATCCGTACAAGCATTGTCTCCATAGTAAGATTATCCCGTACTTGCACATCATCCATATGAATTACATGAGAGGGATCTGGAACATACTTCCGGAGTTGTGACACATGAAACACATCATGTAAGTTCGAAAGATTAGGCGGTAAGGCCACTCTATAAGCAACATTTCCAACTCTGTCCAAAATCTGATACGGACCAATAAAACGAGGAGTAAGCTTCTTAGACTTCAATGCACGCCCAACACCTATCACAGGTGTAACTCTCAAAAACATATGGTCACCAGCTTGAAATTCTAAATCTTTCCTTCGCTTGTCATGATAACTCTTCTGCCTACTTTGGGAAGATTTCATCTTTTCTCGGATTAACTTTACCTTCTCAGTAGTCTCTTGAACAATCTCAGGTCCAAGCACTACACTTTCTCCAGATTCATGCCAACACAAAGGAGTCCTACACCTCCGACCATATAACGCTTCAAAAGGTGCCATTCCAATACTGGAATGCTAACTGTTATTATAAGTGAACTCGATCAATGGAAGATAAGTATCCCACGAACCTCCCTGCTCAAGAACACAAGCTCTCAACAAATCCTCCAACGAATGAATAGTCCTCTCAGTTTGACCATCCGTCTGAGGGTGATACGCTGAACTCAACCTCAACTTAGAACCCAACACCTCTTGTAAACTCTTCCAAAAATCAGAAGTAAACCTCGGATCCCTATCTGACACAATACACAGAGGAACACCATGCAATTTTACAATTACGCTAGTATAAATCTCCGCCAACTTCGATACTGGAAAACTGATGTTAATAGGAATAAAATGAGCCGACTTCGTAAGCCTATCAACAATCACCCAAATCGAATTGTGTCCTCTTGAAGTATTAGGTAATCCCGTCACAAAGTCCATTGAAATGCTATCCCACTTCCATTCTAGAACTTCTAACGGTTGCATCAACCCTGCAGGCTTCTGATGTTCAACTTTTGACTTCTGACAAGTTAAACATACGTACACAAAACGAGCTACGTCACGCTTTATCCCAGGCCACCAAAACAATTTCTTCAAGTCCTGATACATCTTTGTAGCTCCCGAATGAATACTCAATTTACTTCTATGACTTTCCTCAAGAATTGCTTTCTTCATCTCCGCATCATCAGGAATACAAATGCGATTACGGAATCTCAACACACCATAGGCATCTAACTTGAAATCATCATTCTCGTACTGATCGATCCCAACCATCGAATCTACCAGTTTCACGTCTAACTTCTGAGCTCCCTTGATACTGTCCAGAAAATCATTGTTAATCTTCAGCATTCCCAACATCACACTCTGCGGTGTCACTTCGCAAACTAAGCTCATATCTCTGAACTGATCAATTAATTCCAATTCTTTAACCATCATCGCCGACATATGCAAAGTTTTCCGACTTAGGGCATCAGCCACAACATTATCTTTGCCTGGATGATAGTTCAAACCGAAATCATGATCTTTTAATAATTCCAACCATCTTCGTTGTCTCATATTCAATTCCTTCTGATCAAATAAATACTTTAAACTCTTATGGTCACTAAACACTTCAAATCTAGAACCATAAAGATAATGCCTCCAAATCTTCAGTACAAAAACGACTGCAGCAAGTTCTAAATCATGCGTAGGATAGTTCTTTTCATGAGTTCTCAACTGCCTCGACGCATAAGCAACTACCTTATCATTCTGCATAAGCACACCTCCTAACCCCATCTTAGAAGCATCACAATACACCACAAAAGGTTCTCCTGGATTAGGTAATGTCAAAATCGGAGCCGATGTCAATCTCTTCTTTAACTCCGTAAAACTTTCTTCACATTGAATGTCTCACACAAAAGCTTTACCTTTACAAGTCAACTTAGTCAACGGAAGTGTTAACTTAGAAAATCCTTCGATAAACCTCCGATAATAACCGGCTAGTCCCAAAAAGCTTCTAATCTCGGTAGCCAACCTTGGAGTTTCCCATTGCAACACAGCATCTACTTTAGATGGATCCACAGCAATGCCACTACCTGAAATGACATGACCAAGAAAACTAACCTCCTTTAACCAAAATTCACATTTAGACAACTTTGCATACAACTTCTTCTCTCTCAAAACTTGCAATACTAGTCTTAAGTGCTCTGCATGCTTTGTTTCTGATTTAGAGTAAATCAATATATCATCGATGAACACCACCACAAACCGATCCAAATAAGTGTGAAAGATACGGTTCATGTACTCCATGAATACTCTCGGCGCATTAGTAACACCGAAAGGCATCACCGAATACTCATAGTCACCATACCTCATCCTGAAAGCCGTCTTCAGAATATCATCAAGCTTAACACAAATTTGATGATAAACAGACCTCAAATCAATCTTGCTAAACACACAAGCATCTACTAACGGATCCATCAATTCCTCAATCCTCAGAAGCAGACACTTATTCTAGATCATCACTTTATTCAACTGCCGATAATCAACACACAACCTCATACTTCCATCTTTCTCCTTCACCTACATCACAGGGGCACCTCACAAAAAAACACTCGGTCGGACAACTTCCTCTCAAACAATTCCTCTAGCTATTCCTTCAATTCACTTAATCAGAAACATACATTATGTATGCAAACACCGACATCGAGCTTGCATCGAGTACCAAGTCGATAGCAAGTTACACCCCACGCTACAGTGGTAAATCACTGATATCTCATGGGAACACCTCCAAATAGACACACCACCGCATCCCTTATTCCTTCCCATAATTCAACATCATAACACCTTTGCACCATCTTTCATAGACTCACCCACTTGCTTCACAGAACAACCAACTCTTCACCTTCGTCGAAATTAAATTCAGGTGATCGTCAGGAATTACACACCATCGGCATAACACTCGCCGCCACCCTGTTCTCTATCCCTCAAAAGCAAACATCAACAATACCTGATTGTTCTCCTCAAGATATCCCAACTTGATCGACGGCAAGAAACTCTAGTTCGCCTCCTCTTTAAAAAAATCTGCAAGCACTCGGCTTAACCCCAACAATTCACTGCACACACTACTCAAGTTCGCAAGACACGTCTATCCCTCCTAACATGATCCCGTCTATTATCAACAAGAGATTAAGGGTGATCAGTTCCTCAATTTGTCAATAATAGCTGATATCATGGGGCGGTATAACCTATCTCCACCAACTATCGCAGCGCCCACACCACACTTAGCCAACGCTCCACACTCGAAACACCTTGGAGAAGCACCATCTTCTCCCCCACTTGTTTCATTCCCAACCTGCAAATGGAAAACAAAACAAGCATCGACAGTGGTTTTACGCACATGTCGCACACTAGGGAAACAAACAACATTAGACAACCTGGCCGGACAAACCGACATGCTTTGATACCACTAATGTAACACCCCATTTCTACCCATCGAATAATATAGAATCAGAGTTAAAAAATTTCAACGTACATATGGAATGTTACACTTTCTACATAAAACAACGACAATTAATCACTTGGAAAACAGATACATAACACATAATTTCAGATGAACCGATAAAAACCTGCTTAGTCTTTAAAATAAAACAACTTTCATTACTACGCAGCGGATTCACAAAAATTCAACTTTAATAACATACCCTCTTTGTTCACATAAAACAACTTTAAAACAAAAAGTCTTTACGAAAACAACTTAAAAATTCAGCAACAATAATAAAATCAACAATAAAGGAAACATGCGTTCATCCCCCCGAGTGTTACGTATCAGAGCGACGACACCGACTCGAACTAATGAAGGTAGATAGCCTTCACTCTGGATTACCTGCAGGATGGCGTATAAACCATCACCAACCACAGAAGGGGTGAGATATCAAACAATATAATCGGGTATGTGATAAACAATATATTTAATCGGATTATATAAAATCATCACTTCACAACATTACCATCAACATTAATCAGCCACACAACAACAATTTTATGCAACATGGAATGCGACTCAGGAAATGCACATGCATGTGGTACCATTGGAGCAGAACTCCCAACTTAAAAATCTGCCAATTAATAGAGGCGTCAACAAGGCACAAGCCTTCAACTTAATTTGCCAATCCAGGCCAACTTATCGAGCATCAGCTCCAACTTGATATGCTATGTATGCAACAAAAGTATGAACACACCAGCAACTACAACAACAATTACAACCACAATTCAACTTTGGCATTAAGCCTACAACTTAATTCTTGCCAATAATTAGAGGCAATGCAACAAAATTTACACCTGTTAGATTTATTCTTCTACCAATTTATCACTGTTACTGCTACTGAATACTACCAGCTATTTCATGAATTTGCTGTCATTTTTCTATCACTGAAGCTAATAACAGTGGCTACATTATTTTCTGCTTACTGTTACCAACATATTATTAATATTCCAAACAAATATTATTTTCTTCTGCTACTGTTTCTAATATAATACTAGTTTCCTTAATATTTCTTACTAACATAATATTAGTATTTCATAATATATCTTACTAATATTTTATTGACATTATACTAACCAATTATTAATGTTCTGACATAATACTAAACAAATATTATTTGCTGCTACTGTTACTAACGTTTTCTGTTATTAATAATCTAAAGCTAAATTGCCAGTAATCCAAATTTTTTATTAATAATCCAAATTGCCATTTTTCTGGTATTATTAATAATTTAAACCACTACACTAAACAACAACTACACACTCACACACACAGGTGGCTCGCGCCACCTCACCCACACACACCAGGTGGCTTGCGCCACCTTCACACACACACACAAGGGTGGCTTGCGCCACCCCCTTCTTTTTCTTTTTTCTTTTTTGAAAACAACATCACTTAATTTCCTTTTCTTAGTGTATTTTGTTCCAGCCTCTCCAATTCACAAACCTCTCCCAAAACAGTTCCCAATTCAACCATCACAGTACAACCGAACGCAATAAAATTACACCTTACAGCAACATAGACCAATTTTCCTACAACCAATTCATCAACAGCAACCGTATTTCAATATCCACGACAACCATTACAACACAGACAGAGGTAATTCTACAAACCCAACCCCACATGTCATTCATCAAATACCCTATTATAGAGTCAGAACCCCACCCTTACCTTGGATTGAAGGTCGCTCTACTCTGCGATTGGGTTTTCGTGCTTGCAGACGCTACGTATTTGTTTCCAAACCCTTGTTCCTCTTTCCTCTTCTTCGTAACTGCTACTTCTAATTCCTCACAATTCTAATTACCTAATAATAACACTATTATTCTATTTGCTTTATTGGGCCTCATTCCTACACCCCCAATAATTCTACTTCTATTCATCAAAGCCCACTTAATATAATCTAGTATTATTTCTAATACTATATATACAACTTAATTAGTTTAATTAAATTAATTCAACTAAAGCCAACACAACTTAAATCAATTAAATTAATTCACCTAACACCGACATAGCAACTCAACACAACATTTTCGACAACCAACAAAATTCAACCAAATAATATGAAGACATTTAATTAAATAATTAATTAAATAACCGGGCGTTACATCCACCGTGTTGTTGAAGGCCTCCTCGGCGGCCCCGAGCAATCTTTCTCAGTATGGCTGATCCGAGCAACAAGCTAGGCTCGAGTCTTCAGACTCTTCACCTTATCGCTTTCGTCCTCAGCAGGAGCAGCGACAGCCCTCAATGAAGCATTCATGTCCTCCACGACTTTCTTTTCCACGACCTGGGTATCCCTTTCTCCGATAACCGCGACCAGCTATTCCTTAGATTTTTTTGCTGCCTCCTTTGCAGCCTTTAGCTCCTCCTACAAAGTCGCGATGACGGCCCGACGCTTCTTCAACTTCGCCTCTTGAAGGCCCCATTCCTCGGTGTAGACTACCGTCATGCCCAAGACCCTCATCAGGGCAGCAGCGTCCTGGGCCAGCAGCATCCTCTTGCTCGGTCGATCCAGCTCCTCGAGCGCCAAGGACTCTGCCCGATGAAGTGCAAGGGAGCAACCTTCGAAGGAACTCTTATTGTGGAAGAAATGAGGCAGCTCGTATTTTCTCTTCTCTCCCTCATTGGTAAGGTCAATGACCTCCTCTGCCAGGGGGCGCTTAGGCCTCGAGGTTATCGGCAGAGGGGAGGTCTGGGTGGCAGTGACTCCAGATGAAGAGGTCCCCGACCCCGTCGGGGGCGAAACCACTTGCTCGCCGAGGTGGCTTCTCTCGATCTTCTTGCCCAGCTTGAGCTTTGCTTGGGCACTCTTCACCAAATGCTCATGGGTCGAGGACATTTTGCCTGCAAAACAACGGACACGCGTTAAGAAACGAAAAACAACAATACAAAAGAGCTAAGAAGAAATAAATGGCTACCCAAAAGTTCCAGAGCCTCCTCGTGCGTGCCGCACTCAAGGAGCTCCTTCATAATAATGTATCGGGTCTCCACCTTAGGCCCCCCGTCTTCTTCATAAATGATTTCCCCGCCCTTGGTTATGCACTGGGCATGTCGAAAGCCATCAACAAAAGCCGCCAACTTGTCGTAGTTGGCCCGGTCATCCTCCCCTAACATGGGTGGCTTAGCTATGCACTTCTCGGTCTCCTGGGAGAAGTGGTCCTTATAGCGTGCGATTTTTGTCGGTGACGCGACCACCTTATCGCAGAAATTAGGTTTTCTCCTCAATGAAGAGGAGGGGGGTGCTACTTTCTGATTTCTTATTTATCCAGTGAAGCTGGAAGGTAAAGGGAAGCTATCTAAAACTAACCTTGTACGCGAATGTTTAACTGAACAAACGCTTAAAGAGATTTGGGGAGTTCGGGGTCAGGTTATACAATGGGGAGTTGTCAATTACCCATCCTATATATGGTTACCCATGGGTTGTTAGCATTAGGTTCTGCTTTGTACTTGATGGTGTTTATCTGTTAATGGGTTGGGAAAGTTTCTTGGGGAATATGAGAGAGAGAGTGAGTTTTTGTTGATGTTCGGTGAGGTACTGGATCTCAGTTTTGGTGTGAAGGTATTGGACCTAAAATTTTTGGCTGGTATGAAGGTACTGGACCTAGATTTTTTGATTGGTATAAAGGTACTGGACCTAGAGTTTTTTATTGGTATGCTCGATAAGATTTCGCAATCTTATGCCTACGTATTCCCGTTTAAATGAAACAGGAAAATCAGAGCAATCGTAGTTCCTCCTATTCTAAGGGAGGAAAAAGATATTTTGGTGTCTTGTTTAAAGCCCAAGATTGAAGCTAAAAGGTTTATTTGTGTCTTGTTCAAAGCCCAAGATTGAAGCTTAAAAGGTTTGACTGAGAGAGAATTTGTCATCTCTAAAGGGGAGACATCTCGTCTGTTTATCACAATTATTGGGTGACTGTTATAAAGGAGGATTACTTTAACTGGGATATGTGAATCCAGCAATGCCATAATTTCCTTTATAAGGGTGTTATCCTGAAGAGGAAAACTTTAACTCAGTGTAGAGCAATGCCATTTTTCCTTAGGAATTTCTCATGCTAAGAGAGGGACAGTGACGTGGATGTAAATAATCCAGAGGCTTGCCGCTTACAGCAATTAGATGAAAGAGAGGATTTTACCAGGATAAAAGATTGACGACAACTTGGATATTTGAATCCACAAGTGTGCCACTTACAGCAGTTATCTGGGATTAGATTTTATTTTGAATGTCTGTTTTGGTAAGTGATAAACAGAGAAATGACTTCCTACAGAGAGATTTTGATTTCCTCTGAGGGGATGTTGATTTTTGTGTGCCATGATCAAAGCCCAAGGTTGAAGCTAAGAGGTTGATTGACTCCACTGGGGAAGTCCTTATACAAAGCCTAAGAGGGGGCTATAGAAGGCTGACTCAACAAGAGAGTGATTCTATATGTCTTGAACAAAGCCCAAGATTGAGGCTGAAAAGAGACTGGCTCTTTTGGGGATATCATTATACAATGTCTAAAAGGAGGCTAAAAGTTTTGACTTTTCCAAGGAAAGGTATTTTATCTGTCTTATACAAAGCCTAAGATTGAGGCTAAAAGGGGATTTTGACTCCGCCGGGGAGGGTTTGTATGTGTCTTGTACAAAGCCCAAGGTTGAGGCTGAAAAGAAACTGACTCTGTAGGAAAGAAACTTTTATCTGTCTTGTACAAAGCCCAAGATTGAGGCTGAAATGAGACTTTACTGACTCGGCTGAGGTTATTTTAAGTGTCTTGTACAAAGCCCAAGATTGAGGCTGGAATGAGTTTGACTCTGTTGGAGAGTATTATCTGTCTTGTACAAAGCCCAAGATTGAGGCTGAAAAGAGTTTGAATCTACTTAGGAAAATTTATATGGTGTCTTGTACAAAGCCCAAGATTAAGGCTGGAAAGGGTTTGACTCAACAAGAGAGTGCTTTTATCTGTCCTATACAAAGCCCAGGATTGTGGCTGAACAAGCTGGAGAAATCATTATACAAAGCCTAAGAGGAGGCTGACTTCTGCTAGGGGAAATCATTATACTAAGCCTAAGAGGAGGCTGGAAAAGATTGACTCAACAAGAGAGTGTTTTTATCTATCTTGTACAAAGCCCAAGATTGAGGCTAAAAGGTTTGACTCAACAAGAGAGTGTTGAAAGGTGATTGACTCAACAAGAGAGTGCTGAAAGGTGATTGACTCAACAAGAGAGTCTGAAAGGGTGATTGAGTCAACAAGAGAGTCTAAAAAGGTTAGCTCCACTGGGGGGAGAATCTTTGTACAAAGCCCAAGAGGAGGCTAACTGTACTGAGGAAAGGAAAGATCATTATATAAAGCCTAAGAGGAGGCTAGCTTCTGCTGGGGATTATTGAGATTCTGAGGCAAGTTCAAATGCGAATCAACTCTTGCTGAGGGTTACAGAAGAGTTGAGGTATCAGATATCTTGAGGTTCTGATCTGAGATAGTGTTATACTGATGATAAACTGACCCTGGATGGGGAATTTTAGGAGAGAGACTGGGTTTTAGAACCCATGGGTTTTAACTCTGCTGGAGATTGATCCAGAATGACCAGGGTTTCTTCTATGTTTGTAAGGTGCTTGAGAATGTCTTTGAGACCCTAGACAGGATTAGACTGTCCAAGTCTACTGGTATGGAAGAGTTTGTCTCTGTATGATGCCTAAAAGGAGGCAAGTGTTTTAAGGGATGAGAATCAACCCTAAATTGGTCAGAGATTTGACACTAGAAAGACTGCTCTAGCAAAGGATGACTAAGTTTTGTTCCTATACCTTTAAGAGATCGTCGGGTCCTTGTACTAAGCCCAAGAGTAGGCGTGAGAACATCTAAAAAGCCTGAAGGTCCTTGTACAAAGCCCAAGAGGAGGTGGGGATGCTTTTAGGAAGCCCGTGGGTCCAAACTTAAGAATGTTCAAGAAAGGTTTCACTGGGAATTAATCCTTTCTTATGTGAACAGTTCTAGAGTTTGAAGAAATTCAAGAGAAGTTTCACTGGGAATTAATCCTCTCTGGGGAAACTGAATTTCTTTGACAAGTTCTAATAATGACAGTCTGAGAAAAGGTTCACCGGGAATACTGACTTTCTCTTTGTTCCATATTGTTTAAGCCAAGAGAAGGCAAGACTGTATCTGAAAATCCAATGGGGATCTAGTTTTGATTGTATTTAAAGAGTGACCAACTGGCTTTACCTAGTTCTAGACCTAGTTGCCGGGGGAAACTATAAATATATATATATATATATATATATATATATATATATATATATATATATATATATATATATATATATATATATATATATATATATATATACAGTTGATATATGACAAGTATTTAAAAGGATATGAAAGAAGGACTTACAGGTGAGCAGCTTCCCATAATGCAGTTATATATATAAAAGCTGATAAAAGAAAGCTGATAAAAACTTACAGGTGAGCAAGCTTCCATAGCTGTATTGTTAGTTGTTCAAGAAATTAAAGAAAGTTTTGATAACAACTGTATATTTGAACCTAAATCAAAGGGAAGTTGTTTTTGAAAAGCTTGTTGGGGCTTATACTCAAGGAGAGGCCCAGATGGAAAACAGTAATCGTACCGTTGTTTTGTAAACTGTATTAAGGCTTATAAAATGACTGAGGCCCAAGATTATTTATGTACAAAGGGGGTTGGGTCTTGCACTCTATTAGAGGCCCAAAGATTATTTTTGTACAAGTGATAGGGCTTACAACTCAAGGAGATGTCCAAAAGAAAAACAGTGATCGCACCGTTGTTTTGAAAATTGTATCGGGACTTATACAACAACTGAGGCCCAAGTCTATTTTATTTACACAAGAGGGTTGGGTCTTACAATCTATTAGAGGCCCAAAGTTTGAATTGTTTGATATGGATAAAAAATCAAAGAAAACCCTAATTTTCATTTTTTAAAGTAATTCTCTTTAAAAAATGATAAAAATGATAAAAATACCACATAAGTTTAAATAAACTACTTGTGATTTTTGGTCAAGATTTGAAAAAATGAGGTTTTAATCACAAGATGATTTAGAACTCATTTGGTTTTGATTTTCAAGATAAAAATTCACTTTTAAAATGTTTAAAAACAATAAAAATTAATTTATTCACAAAAATACCAACTATATTAAATAAATAATATAAATCTGATTTTTTTGTAGAATAAAATACTTTAATATTTTGTGATTTTTTAGAAAAAGAACCAATAAAAAATGATTAAAATTGAGAGAGAAATTAATTTTTCAAATTATTAACAAAAATAATATGAAAAATAAAATAAAATGGGACAAGTGATAAAAAAGAGGTCTGGGGCGAGGGGAATTCGAACCCCAGACCTCTCGCTCGCTTAATACACACAAACCAGTTGATCAACCACTAGGGCACAATGCCAATTCATTTAATATATGGCAAGGGAAAAATATATAGCAAACAAGTTTAATTTATGAAGCATGGCGCCATTGCCATCTTGATCCTCAAGCTCAGATACGTGAAGCCTCCTATCTCACTCATCTATCAACCATTTCACATTATCCAAATATGAAAATCGTGCGTTTTCAGATGAGGAACACAATGGCAATACTCAATTTTATTGAAATTAAGTGAATCAAAACATGATATGATAAAACCTGAAGAACACTAAAATTGGCATGAACTCAATAAAATCCTATACATGAACTGTAAACAACAATTGATTGAGGGTAAATGATCTACAGACATCCAGAAACACAATGGTAATCACAAAACATGTTTATGATGCATGATTCAATGAGTTGGACAGTTTGAGGCTTCCCTCTGCAAGTGAGAATCGAATTCTGGTTTGGAGGTGTTACAGATAAGTTCCAATGATTTGGATAACTTCCTTGTACCTCAATGGATATGTTTGAATGCTAAGGTTGATTGGAAAACCTCTGGATTGATCAACCGGATTCCTTCTACAACAAGTCATGAGTCTTGTGCAATTGGGTGGCCATTTGGTGATTTTGATGTTACAAATGAGATGTAATGGTTTAGATCACTCCTATATGTTGTGTGCGAGGTGTGTGAATCATTGGTTTGAGTTGCATTGGCCTTCAACTCAAAACCCGATAGTGCTTTCTCAAGAACAATGAAATTTGGAGTTTAAGAAAGAAATGAGAGAAAGCAATGTTGTAAGCTGCTTTGGTGTAGTCTGAATGATCAGTTAGGACCTCTATGTATAGTGGATCAACTCTTATCTTGGAGGAATAGTGAATGGCTGTAAGATCAGATCACATTCAATGGCTTTGGCTTGGTGGCATTTCTTCTCATGCAATGCAAACTAGCCTCTCCCAAGAGCAGGGCTATGTCTTGACCAAATCCACATTCTTAGATGTTTTAATTGTTTTTTAAGTGAGCATCTTGACTGAGTAGAGTGGCTTTATTGAAAGTACACTATTCCACATTAATGCCCTTTTAATTCAAGGCATGTATGCCAAAAACTCATCAATTCTCATGGATAAGCTCTTGTTATTTCAGTCCAAGTTTGAGGGTTGGATCAGATGCATTAGGATCAGATTGGATGAATGTGGCATAATGATCATTGCTTTTTGGCTCAAAATCGTGTATGGCAAGAAATCACATAAACTGATTTTTCATGACAGCCTTGCCATGGTGTCTTGCAGCAGCCATAACTCTTGGCTCAAGCTGAGTTGTTTCATGCCAATAAGTTCCTTGGATTGTAGGCAATATGCACAACAACTTTGATGTTTACATCTTGAATTGATTCAGCCTAGAACTATGTGAAACAACCCTCCAAGTTTTGGTGTTTCACTTGAAATCTGCCTTGGGCAGAATTTCTTCTAAGTGTTGGAAAAATGCACTGTTATGTTTTTTAGTGATTTTGATCCAATCATAACTTGAAATCCATGAGGAATTGGAATGAGATATAGTTGACACTTTTGAAGTATGTAATGATAGCTTCCCTCTGAGCTTTGAATGGGAAAGAAAGGCCTTAGGGTTTGAGAGGTATGGCCTTGCAAAGTTGGTACCCTAGCCACTTTATTCCATAACTTAGAAAAATTCTAAGTTTTTTTATGGTTACCCCTTTAGCAAGTTAACTCACTTTATTTGATTTTTCTTGATTAATGATGATTCAAATCACATATTAACATTGTTTTAGGGTTAAGGAACCTTGGTTGACCAAAAATCCAAAAAGTCAAACTTGGACTTTTGTACAATTGACTTTTTCATCAGATGAAAATTTGACTTTGAGATCCTTTTGTGAAATCAATCCTTGGGCTTAATTAAACTTTATGGATGGCCTTCAAGGGTATTTAAGAATGTCTTGGACCCCTCCCCAAGGTTTGAGATCAAGGGTAGACCAACAGTCAAGGATATGGTTGACTTTTTCCATTAGAAACCCTAATTTGTGATCAGAATGGTTTTGAGTTCTTGTGGCTTATGATTTGAGCTCTTTGAATCAATCAAATCTTTTAAGCATGTCAATATGATGTATTTGAGGTCTTTGAAGTTCATTTTGAAGCTTTAAGCCATGCCTTACTTCATAAGTTAACTCAAGGGTTGAATTAGGTCAAAACCGTAATTCCTGATTCTTTGATAGATGGACCCTCAAGGTGATTTTTCCATTTTGGATGGGTTCTTGAGATCCTTTTTAGTTTGTTAGACCATGTATTGAGACATTGGCTCATGCCCAGATGGAAATTTTCATCTGGAGGCCTCTGTCGACCAAAACCCTAATTTGGTGACACTGGCGATCTTGAGGCTTGATCCACTTGGTATATTGCAACCTTGTGCTTAATTCTTGATGTGGGAGACCTCTTGGTCCTCCATGGATGTTTGAGAGGCTAGCCAAGTTGAATATCATGTCAATTCTTGATTGATCTTTTGTCTAAATGCTCTGAGAGGGGTTAAAACCCTAATCTTTGATTGTAAAGAATGCCTAACAATCCTTGAGGAGATTGATGAGGCATGAAAGTACATCCATATTGTGGTAATGATCTTCACAATGATGGGAAATCTTGGTGGTCAAAATTTGGGGTATGACAGTCCTCACTCTAGGAGAAACGAAACTTCAGCACCCGACACCCCTTTATCTTGCCCTGCTCGTTGATAAGGGGTTTCCCGCTCTCATCCGTACGGATATCCCAAGCGAACTTGGAGTCTTTAACCCTCTCGACACAGGCTCTAATATATAATACCTCTCCTTAAACGTCCTAATGGACTCAGAGAAGGCCTTGAACAACTTTCTCCCATGCTTCAGGGAAACCCATCTGAACTGCTTCCCCACGACCTGACATTAGAGGTGGAAGATAGTGAAAAAGAGGGGGAAAGTGGATCCAATCTTCAAAAATTCACATGTACTCTCGAATGCCCAGATAAAGGAAATTGAGTTCGGGTGCAGTTCGGAGGGCGCCAAGTCTAGGTGTCTGAAAACTGCCACTTGAAAATCCGTGAAGGGCAACCTCAACCCGATCTCCTTGAAGATGAACTCGTACACGGGGAACCTCTCTCCATAAGCCGAGCATATTCGTTCGTCCTCATAAGGGAAATGGACCTTCCAGTGTCCCTCGACCTCCGCCATCGTGAAGATGTCCTAAGTATGGAAGGAAAAAAGGGAGGCATGCTCACGTGGCTCAGCAGCAATCCACTCTTCCCCGGTATTACTGGGAGCAGAGGTTTCACCGACAGTCCAGGGAGCGGCAGTTTCATCAAAACTACTATCTTCGGAAGAGCTCTCCTCAGACAGCTCCCGCTCTAGTATAACTTCGTCCTCGGGATTGCAAGACATCTCCTTTACCTGAAAAGCAAAGGACAAAAGTGAATTCGATGACAAAATCAAATCCACCTTTCCACCACTAGTCAAGTGAAAGGTCGCGCAAAGGCCTGAGGACAACGTCCCCGCCCTAAGTCCTTACTCAAACGGTGCAGCAACAGTGCGAGGAGATTCTCATGGCAATCCCTTAAACCCACACAAGGAGATCGGGTTAAGGTTGCTCTTCACAGATTTTCAAGTGACAGTTTTTAGACACCTAGATTTGGTGCCCTCCCAACTGCACCCGAACTCGATTGCCTTCATCCGGGCATTCGAGATTACATGTGAATTTTTGAAGATTGGATCCACTCCCCCCCCCCCCCCCCCTCTTCTTCACTGTCTTCCACCTCCAATGCCATGTCATAGGGAGGCAGTTCGGATGGGTTTCCCTGAAGCATGGGAAATAGTTGTTCAAGGCCTTCTCTGAATCCATTAGGACGTTTAAGGAGAGGTATTATATATTGGAGCTTGTGACGGAGAGGGCTAAAGACTCCACATTCGCCTGGGAGATCCGTACGGATGAGAGCGGGGAGCCCCTTATCAATGAGCAGGGCAAGATAAAGGAGCGTCGGGTGTTGAAGTTTCGTTTCTCCTAGAGTGAGGACCACTTAGCCCAGGAGACCGAGGAGTACATAGCTAATGGCTTTTGTTGATGGATTCCGCCCTGCCCACTGCGTAACCAGGGGCAGGGAGATCATTTATGAAGAAGACGGGGGGCCTAAGGTGGAGACCCGATACATTAATACGAAAGAGCTCCTCGAGTGCGGCATGCGCGAGGAGGCTCTGGAACGTTTGGGAAGCAATTTATTTCTTCTTAGCTTGTTCGTATTGTTGTTTTTCATTTACTAACCCGTGTCCATTATTTTGTAGGAAAAATGTCCTCGGCCCTGAAGCGTTTGGTGAAGAGTGCCCAAGCAAAGCTTAAGATGGGCAAGAAGATCGGGAGAAGCCGTCTCGACGAGCAAGTGGTTCCGCCCCCGACGGGGTCGGGGACCTCTTCATTTGGAGTCACTGCCACCCAGACCTCCCCTCTGCCAGTAACCTCGAGGCCTAAGCGCCCCCGGGCGGAGGAGGTCCTCGACCTTAACAACGATGGAGAGAAGAGGAAATACGAGTTGCCTCCTTGCTTCCACAATAGGAGTTTCTTTGAAGGCTCCTCCCTCGCACTTCATCGGGCGGAGTCCTTGGTGCTCGAGAAGCTGGACCGGCCGAGCAAGAGGACTCTGCTGGCCCAGGACACCGCTGCCCTGATGAGGGTCTTGGACATGGCGGTGGTCTACACCGAGGAAGGGGGCCTTTAAGAGATGAAGTGGAAGAAGAGCCAGACCGCCATAACGGCTCTGCAGGAGGAGCTGAAGGCTGCAAAGAAGGCAGCACAAAAATCTAAGGAAAAGCTAGTCACGGTTATCGGGGAGATGGATACCCTGACCGCGGAAAATAAAGCCGCAGAGAACATGAATGCTTCATTGAGGGTTGTCGCTGCTCCTGTTGAGGACGAAAGCGATGAGGTGAAGAGTCTGAATACTCGAACCGAACTTGTTGCCCGGATCAGCCAGGCTGAAGAATATTTCTTGGGGGCCGCCGAGGAGGCCTTCAACAATGCAGTGGAGCAGCTGAAGGTTGCAAACCCCGAGGTCGAGATGTCTACCGAGGGGACCGGGTTCCTCGATAGTGTGGTGGACGGCCATATTATCGTCCCGGACATCCTCAGATTTGGCGAGGAACCTGAGCAGCCTGCCTGCGAGGAGCCGTAGCCCATGGCCGACTGATTTTCTCTTTTTTGCACTTCCGGCCTGCATGTCGTACATGGTGTAATTTTTTCTTTTTGGATGGGGCTTGGCCCCTTTTTAATGTAACAAGTACAATTTCGGTCCTCGTGGCCGTTTAATATTATAATATTTATTTTCGGCCGTGGTAGTCGGTTATGTTTGAATTGTTTTCGACGTTTGTGCATGCATGTTTTTACTTTGCTTAATTTTGCTAAGTGTCACACGCTGTTCGTCACTCATGCCCGTTGTACGAGCTATTTTTATGAATGGTTTTCATTATGTTTTGGGGTTTGATCAACAAATTGGTGTTCGACGGTGAGGGGAACTGGTCGAAGGGCCTGGGTAGTTTCTAGGCAAGAGAGTGGAGCTTAGGTCGCATTTGTGGCCTGAGTTCGCGGCGTGAACTTCCCTTCGCGAGCTGGGTCTTCTGCCTTTCGTGGTACGTTGGCGACGGCGAGCTCGATTGAGGGACCGCTGTCGGGCAGGGGTTTTGCTATTTCCAGAGCAAAATCCTGCCTTGATTTATTATAGTATGCAACGCTTATACCGGGGCACGCACTTCTGGTCAGTACATTATGCTCGTCGTGTAGACGGAGCACGACGACAGTTGTGGCCTTAGCTATAATTTTGTTTTAGCTTTTCGGCGTTCCATGGTCGAGCGAGTTCTTCCCCTTTGAGATGATCTAGGTAGTAGGCCCCATTCTCTGTTTTTGTTCGAACACGATAGGGTCCTTCCCAGTTTGCGGCGAGTTTTCTTTCATGAGAATCTTTGTGATTTCTCCTTAGGACGAGACTTCCCACTTGGAAGTCTCTTCATATGACTTTGGCGTTATGCCTAATTGCGATTTTTTTAACGAGGCCTCGCAGAGGGTTACCCTTGATTAGAACTCTTCGACGAGATCGAGCTCCTCCCTCAGTGCCTCGCTGTTGTTCTCCTCGTCTAGGGGAGCTTCAGTCCGCCTGGAGGGCACGTGTATTTCGATAGGGATTACTGCCTCAGTCTCGTATGCTAAACGGAAAGGGGTTTCCCCGGTAAAAGAGTGGGCGTTGTGCAGCTCCTCGACCCATTATTTATTGGTTTCGTCCAGTCTTTGTTTGAGACCTCACGGGATTACCTTATTTATTGCATTGGCTTGCCCGTTCGTCTGCGGATGCTAGACGGACGCAAAGTGTTGTTTGGTTCCCAGTTGAGCGACGAACTCCTGGAATTTTTTGTCTGTGAACTGTGTCCCGTTGTCGGTGATGATTTCCTGGGGAATACCGAAGTGAGCAAGAATATTTTGCTTGTAGAAGCGAAGTATGTTTTGGGCCGTTATTTTGGCCAGAGCCTATGCTTCTGTCCACTTTGTAAAATAGTCCACGCCTACTATCAGGTATTTGTTCTGATTTGACCTTACGATGAATGGTCCTAGGATGTCCAGGCCCCACCATGCGAAGGGCCACGGGGAGGACATTGTTTTGAGCTCATTGGGTAGTGCCAAGTGCATGTCCCCGTGACGTTGGCAATTGTCACATTTTTTCACACGCTCCTTCGCGTCATGCTGCATGGTCGGCCAGTAATATCCTGCTCGTAGAGCTTTACTGGCGAGGGATCTTCCTCCAAGGTGTTGGGCATTGATTCTTTCGTTGATTTCGCGCAGGACGTGGGCGACTATTTCTTCCTCAACTAATTTGAGGAGAGGAATGGAGAATCCCCAGCTGTAGAGCTTATTTTCGACCAAGACATAGGAACAGGCTCTGCGTCTGACCACGTTGGCCTCCTTTGGATCGGATGGTAGTTTATCCTTGGCGAGGTAGTTGTAGACTGGGGTCATCCAGCAGTTGTTATCACCGATGATGTGCACGTCGAGGGTCATGGGAGTTCTCTCGATGCTAGATCAAGGAAGTACCTCCTAGATGACAGATTTATTTCCTCCCTTCTTCTTTCTGCTCGCCAGCTTAGACAGATCATCTGGACGGACATTGTGTTCGTGGGGAACGTGTTTCACCTCCACCAATGTGAACTTCATCGTCTTTTCCTTAAACATGGTCAAGTATTCAAATAGGTTGTTGTTCTTATCCTGATACTCTCATCGAACCTGGAGGGCCACGAGCTGAGAATCTGTGCAGATTACGACTTCCTCGGCTCTCAGGTCTTCGACGAGGCGTAGACCTGTAGGAAAGCCTCATACTCTGCCTGATTGTTGGAGGTGGGGAAATATAGGGTGAGCAAGACCTCGATGAGGATACCCTCCTAGTTTTCCAGGATAATGCCTGCTACACTCCCTGGCGAGCTGGATGCTCCGTCGACGAAGATTGTCCACTTGCGAGCTCCGTAAGTCGGGGAGTCGGGCAAGGTCATCTCCACCGCGAAGTCGGACAAAGCCCGAGCTTTGAGGGATTTTCTGCTCTCGTACTAGAGGTCGAACTTGGATAGTTTCAGTGACCATTTGAGCATCCTGTCGGCCATGTCTGGGCTGCCCAATAGTTGCCTCAAGGGCTAGTCCGTCCGCACCACAATGGTGTGGGCTAGAAAATAATGCCTCAGGCTCCTTGCTGCGTTGATGAGGGCTAGAGAGACCTTTTCGATCTTCCGGTATCTAAGTTTTGGTCCTTGCAGTGCCTTTCTTGTGAAGTATATGGGCTTCTGTCCATCAGGGGTTTCACGAATGAGGGCAGAGCTGACAGCCTCGGTCGCGACGGCGAGATAGAGATAGAGGGTCTCCCCGTTATCTCGTCAGGAGAGGACCGGTGGTTCCAATAACGCTTGTTTTAGGTGGAGGAAGGCTTTGTCGCATTCCTCCGTCCACTCAAAGGTTGCCTCTTTGTGGAGGAGTTTGAAAAAGGGGAGCGCGTGCTGAGTAGATTTGGCCATGAACCGGGACAGAGAGGAGAGCGTCCCGTTCAGAGCTTGGATTGATTTTTTTGAATTCTGCGTGGGGAACTCGGAGAAGGCTCTACATTTCTTGGGGATTAACTTCGATTCCTCTTTCTGTTAGGTAGAAACCGAGGAACTTGCCTGCCCGTACCCCAAACGTACACTTCTCTGGATTGAAGCACATCTTGTACTTCCTGGCCTGCTCGAAGACTTTTTTTAGATGGAGTGTATGATCAGATTCCTCTTGGGATTTCACGATCATGTCGTCTATGTAGGCTTCAAGCATATCCCCGATCTCTCCTCGGAATACTTTGTTCATCATTTTTTGGTAGGTAGCGCCAACGTTTTTCAAGCCGAAGGGCATTACGTTGTAGTAATAGTTACCCGATTCAGTCATGAAAGCTGTGTACCTTTTATCGCTTTTGGCCATGGGTATTTGGTTATAGCCCGAATAAGCGTCCATGAAAGACAATAATTTAAAACCGACAGAATTGTCAACTAATTTGTCTATGTTAGGGATGGGATAAGCGTCTTTAGGGCAGATCCTATTAAGAATGGTATAGTCAACACACATTCTCCATTTTCCATTTGATTTCTTTACAAGTACACCATTGGATAGCCAAGTAGTGTACTTGGCTTCCGAAATGAAATTTGCCTCTAGGAGGTCTTTTACAGCTTGTTCGGCAGCCACCGTTTTTTTCGGATACTGCTTTCGTCTATGTTGAGCTACTGTTCTAACGACGGGGTCGATGGTGAGCTGGTGGCAGGCCACCTAAGATCCAGCCCCGACATCTCCGAGGCGCTCCACGAGAACTGATCTGCATTCTTCCAGAAACAGGATTTCAGCTGCTTCCTCGCAAGGTCGGGGAGGCCGATCCGGATCTTCACTCCCTTGTGGGGGTCTTCAATAAGGAGGACTAGTTCAAACTCGCCTTCCGGGATTGGCCACATCAAATGGGCAGTTTTGCCGCTGCTGGTTGATGTGGAAGGGCTGCTCAAGCTTGGCTAGATCTCATTCTCCTTCCTTTTCTAGTCCCTCAAGTCGTCCTTGGAGAAATGGTTGTCGAGGTTGATGGAGTCTACGTGGGGCAGCGGTTTTGCCTCTTCAGAGCTGCAGGGCAGAGCAGGCTTGTTGGGAGTCTTTGGCTGGGCCGTGATTGTGTTCAGCCCTTTTGAGGCTGCCCCGAAACACCTTCTCGCTGCTTCTATATCTCCATATAGAGTGGCAAAGGGCCCTTTGGAAGTGTAATACTTCATCTTCAGGTGCACGGTGGAGGGCACGGCTACCAATTTGGCCAGAGTTAGTCGTCCGAAGATGCATTGGTAGAGGGATGGGCAGTCACTGACTAAGAACTGGGCTTTGATGGATCTGGCCGTTTCTGCTACCCCGAAGGTGATTATTAGCTCCACGTACCCCCACGGCTTTGTGACTGACCCGTTGAATCCTTGTAAATCAGAGCCTACGTAGGACTCAAAGTGTGTCTCATCCAGCTGAAGTATGGAGAACAGTTGAGAGTATATGATGTCGACCGAGCTTCCCTGGTCGACTAGAATTCGCCGAACGTCAAAGTTGGCTATTTGCGCCCTTACGAGCAGAGGAATGTTGGAGTTAGGAGCTTCGCCGAGGAGTTCCTCGCGGTAGAAGGTGATAGGAACCGACTCTCCCCGAAGCTTATCAAGGGTGGAACTCCGATTCGAGCTGGTGTTGATGAGGTGCTCGAATTTCCTCTTCACGGACCCCACGACCACCTTGTTGAATCCCTCTCCTGAGATGACCATGGCGGAGGGGAAGGTTTCCCATAGGCTATGGGCGGCGAAGTATGGAGGGATGTTGAGCCCATCGGGGACGTAGAAGTCTTCCGGCCACGAGATGCTCATGGCGGCCTGAAGACTGGTCTCGTCTAAGGATGACACCTCCTCTTCAACCTTCTTTGATTCCTGGGCATCCTGTCGAGCAGCGTCCTTCTTCTTCGCGAACTGTTTCAGGTGCCCGTCCCTGATCAAGATCTCAATTGCATCCTTGAGATGGATGCAGTCATCTGTCATATGCATGTGGCTCTTGTGGAACAGGCAATACTTTGTCTTATCTGTGTTCGGCTTGGCTGGTATCTGGTTTGGGAAACAGGCTTCTGTCTGCAGAAAATCTGAGTTTGCACACTCAGAGAGAATTTTCTCGCGAGAGACGGTCAGTGGAGTGTAATCGTGAAAAGGCCAGAAAGCCCTTTGTGGTCTCAAGACTCCTAGGGCGGTCATCCCGTCTTTTCTCTGCTCCCCGACGAGTTGACGAAGAGTCATTGTGCTTGGAGGACCTGGCACTCTCTTGGTGCCTTTTGTCTCGGGCAGTGTTCGTAACTTTCTTTTCTTTGCACTGGATCTACGCCTGAGCCTTGAGGATTAAGGCGTCCAATATCGCTGGAGTCTCAATGCCAACTGCCTTGGCAAAGTCGATGCGGGGATAGAGTCCTCGTTCGAGCAAGTACTTCTTCATGTCGTCGGTCTTGGAGACCTGGACGTCTTCTTTGTTGAATCTTTCGATATATGCTCGAAGAGATTCGTCTTTCCCTTGAATGATGGCCACAAGGGAGGCTTCCTTCTTCGGGTGACGACGAGAGGCCGTGAAGTGTCTGGAGAACATCCTCCCCAACTGCCTCCACGATGTGATGGATTCGAAAGGGATGCTCTTGTACCATGACATTGCTCCCTTCCTCAGCCTAGTCGGGAACAATTTGCATTTGATTGCGCCTCTGACGCCATGATAGTGGAGCAGGGCATCGATGTTCTCGTCAGGATCTGTAGTGTCATCGTATATGCCCAGGGGTTGGGGTTTCTCCAGCCATTTGGGTAGGCGCGTGGCCATGATCTCTTGGGACAACGGGCCTCGAGGCTCGTCGTCCCTGTTGCTGCTAGACCGCAAACAAGAACGGGTGTTGCGTCCAGGGAGAGGACCGCGATCTCGGCGGGGAGAAAGAGTTTGTGTCCGGCCCTTGGATCTGGGTGGAGGCGAACGCTGGTGCTCTGTCCGTAGATCCCTTCTGGTTCTCTTGGCCCCTAGGGAATGCTGGCTTCGGGGAAGAGTATGGTCGCGCTTTCTTGCTGCCAGGGATTCTGGCTCCGCTGGTACCCAACGGTCTCTTCCTCGTTTGGGAGAAGGACTCCGAGATTTCCGGCGCTCTCGCCTCGGCGAAGGAGATCTTGGACGGCGGGTCTCTTCTAAGGCTCCAATTCTTGCATTCTGTTGGAGGATCAGAAAGTTTGTCTTGTTGACGACCTCGAGTAGGGCTGCCATGGTCGAATCGGTGTTGGGCGGAACTGGGACGGGCTGATGGTCCTCTGAGGGTTGGACCTCAACGTTGTCAGCGTAATCCGGGGAAGGAGACGCGGTGGCTCTTTCCCTCTCTTGGTGAACGTCGTTCCCAAGAAAAGGGTTTCCCCGTTAGTGTCTGTCTTGCTGACGGGGATGATGATGGTGTTGCGAGCATCGTTGACGTTGTCATGGATGGCCATGATCATAATCTTGAAAGAACTGCTTTGGTATCTAATTTACGGGGAAAGAAAGACGTGGAGAACAAAGTTTCCCACAGACGGCGCCTGTGATTTTACCGGCTGATCAGAACCTGAAGTGGGCCAGAGACCTCGTCTGCGATGCTGGGTTCAAAGGATGAGGAGAGGGGTGTACCTGCAAGGCACTCTGATGCTAAAGTAAGAATCAGGAGAAGAGAAGACAAGTACAAAGTGAGTCTGTCTTAGGATGATTATTAAATACCTGACCCTCTCGAATGAGAGGGTTTTTATAGTGCCCCCAACGCTTGGCCATTGGTTCCTATTTTCAGGGCGAGATATTTGCTCCCCAAAAGTAGGTAACTTCCAGAAACTAGCTGTTGAGACGGGAAATCATGCTCGGAACTAGCCGTTGCCGCGAGCAAGGGCGTGGTCGCGGGCAAGAGCGTCGTGACTGTTCTTGGATGGTGCAACCGTGCGTGATGGGCAGAAATGTGACGAGGGGCAGCTGATCCCGGAGGTCAGCTGGTCAGCCTTCCTCAGTGGAGGGGCAGGGGAGAGAATGCTTCCTTTTGCCCTTAACTGGCAGTGCTTAGGCTAATGGGCCGTTCTGGGAGCAAAGGTGGATTGGGCCATGCCTAGCCATTGAGCCAGTCCGGAACACCTTTTTTTCGCGGAAGAATGCTTTGGACAATAGCACTACAGTTTGGGTTGATCTCAATGGTTTCCTTATCTGTATACCTCTTCTTCTTTGTAAGTATGTCCTTCATTAATTTTGCATACTTTGGCATTTTCTCTAGAGCCTCGGAAAATGGAATGGTTATTTGCAACCGACTAAAAGTGTCCAAGAATCTAGCATAATGCTTCTCATTGTCTTTTTTCGTATGAGCAATAGGGTATGGTAACTTTTTCATTGGAACTTCACCTTCATCCTCCTTTCCTTTCTTACTTTTTTTCAACTTGTCCTCCTTCAACTTCTTTTCTACTTCTTCTTTATCATTATTTTTTTTCAACTTCAATAAAAAGTACTAGAACAATAATATTTTAATTTCAAGTCCACAACTCTATGTTTATGAAGTATTGTATGTTTTGGGTCTCGTGAGAGTTCTCCCAATTTTATCATAGGTAAAAGGTACTTTAATGGATTAAAAAGTGTGTGCGGTATTTATAAACTAATGTTGTCCTTAATTTCTAAGTAAAATGGTACTTTTTTGTATCCTAAAACAATAGTCCTTAAATTGAGGCTAATTTGCTCACCTCAAGTCTACAACATTCTATTACCAAGTACAGTCTACTTTGAGTTTCATGCGTGCCCTCACGATTTAATCCTTAGTAAAAAAATGACTCATTGAATTGAAAAGTATGAATGTTGTATATAAACTAACATTGACCTTGACTCTCAAATAATTGAGACTTTTTTGTGTAAGAGAAAATTATCCTATGGATCAAAACATCTTACTTTGATTATAAAGTTCTAGAAAATTTGATAAGAGATCAAAGAAAGGATAGAGGATTATCAATTGAATATCAACTTTATAAATTTAGAGATAATTTTGTGGTATAGAGAAATTGGTGAGATATTGATGAAGTTCATTATGGATTATTATTGATACGATGATGCGAGTATCTGATAGATAAAGAGAAGATGTACTTGTAAGGTTAGCACTCCAACACATAATTCAATAAAATCAAAGAATTTATCTTGCAAAAATAGAATGATTCATATCTTGGTGTGGTGTGAAGCCGTGCTTTTATATGGACGGAGGTCAGAATCATTCTTAATGAACGCGACCCCAAATATAAGAGGCCGTTGAATTGCCATCAACAACCGAAATGAGCTCAATGCTTAACTCTAGTGTGTGGCTCTCAACAAGGGCGTACCTATTTTTCAATTTTGAGCAGACAAATCTTTAAATAGAACCACTTTTATTATGGTTTGCCTTTGGTGACTTTAGAGAGGGAAAGTCATCATGACTTTCTCTCTATCTCTCTCCTGTATGACTCTCTCTCATTTTAATTATTAATATTTTTTCATTTATTTATTCATAAAACAATCTTCAAATACACTAAAGTTACCATAACTTTTCCACCACACAGTCACCTAATCCAAACCCCTTTATTATGCCACCTGATTTGTCCAAAAGTAAGATGATATGAAGCTACCTAACTATATAGTTATTTAGAATGTGCCTCCAATATGGCTTACCCAATTTTTTGCAAGTAAGCTTACATAGAAGAGCTATTAAGGTTGAGGTTTACCCAACAATAGGTTTAAAGCCAAACATATAATCGAATATGATCTATTTAACGTGGACATTTGAATACCCTTTAATTTAATTTAATAGATAGATATTAATAAATCAAAACAATAATATTTTATGTCACATCAGTTTTTATTTTATTTTGTTTTAAAATAAATTAAAAATTTAAATTAACTTTCACTAAATATAAATATACCCAACTAAAATGCATGAATACTAAAAAATTTATCTCTAACTAATTAAGATTTATCATTGAATAATTGAATAAAAATTAGAATGAGATGAAATCGTTTAAACTGAATTTTTCTCCTTAATACAATCCATACCCAATTAAATTAATCCATCAAATCAAATACCTAATCAATTCATTCAACTACCTAATTGATTACCTCAATATAATTTGTTGTTAATTATTACTCTCTCTGTCTCATAAAAAGTGTCATATTTGGGCAATGCACGGTTCTTAAAAAAATGATTAGATGTATTAGTTTTAATGAAAAAACTAATATCATTTACTATAATACACTTATTAAATATTGTTAATAGAGTACTTGAATAAAGTGAAACCTAGTAAATAGGGGTATAGTAGTGGAAAAATAATAATAAATGTTATATTGGTAATGTAAATGGATAATTATTTTGAGACAAAGAAAAAATACAAATGAGACACTTTTTATGAGACGGAGGGAGTAATAACATATTTATAATTGATTAACATTGTTATTGTTAGTTCAAAGACATAAACATAAGAAAAATGTCACTTAAGACAATTTGATTTGGTTAGTTAATTTTGTTCAAAGTTTGAGTTTTTTTTTTTCATAAATAAACTTTTTTTATAAAAATTAAAGGTGATATTTTTTGTGAAAAAAACATTTATATTAACTCTGAAAATGAAATTTTGCCAACAACATTTCTTGTTGATAAAACAAAATCAAAATCCGGGGACCTGTCGTTGAGAGAAGATGATGTCATGAACGTGGTTCCAATATTTCAATTCTCATGACTCAGCCGTGACTATGATACGCATAAAAGAACTTGTCGGCTATTGATGGTTCACGATGCATGATGCATGATGCATACACCATCCATAACATAAAGAACACATCCGACCATCATCATACATACATCATGTGGATTCTCACAAGATTCTAGTTGCTTACAGTATTGAGTACTTTATGTTTGAATTTGAAAAAGGTTTAGGTTTGAGTTAGGGTTTGGACTTTGGACCACGATTATTTGATCCATTTTTGACTTAGAAAATGTGGTGGCTATGAGAAGTAGTACATGTTGGGCCCATTCCACGTCTACAACACATGGCATTTTGTTGGAGTTTGAATTTGTACGCCACGAGATTTATGTTTACTCTTTTTTGAACACGTCTCTTCCATTTCACTCATATATATATATATATATATATATATATATATATATATATATATATATATATATATATATATATATATTTGTGAAATACAGTAATAAGATAATGTCACATGTTTGAATTTTGATAGAAGGAAAATGTGAATGTTAGATTTTTTAAAGTTACTAAATAATTTTGTTTATTTATTTTAGGGTTTGATATTTATAGGCGCGTTGCATCGTTGTTAGGATGAAAGAAGGAGTTGAATCATATTTTTATAGATTTAGTCACAATGTTATGATTTTTACATGTTCATAAAATGATTGAAACTGATCTCCCTTAATCTTAGGAGAAGTTGATGGTGACCTAATATGAGTTAACATGTTTTACCACAATTGGTATTTAAAAGATTGGATCTCATGATTATGGAGCATTGTGTTAGCTAGGTGGTATGGATCTTTCAACCTATCTAAACTAATCCGGTCATCAATGACCTAAAACCTACTATAATTTAATCGAGTTGATATTTGTCAGAAATGGATTCAGGTTGGGCAATCCAAACTCTAAATGAAGTGGATCAAGCTAGCACTAAACCACCCAACTCACCTTATAATCTTTTTATGAGTTTTTAAATTGTATTAATTATTGTATATTCTTTTTTGAAGTCCAATTAGAATTATCTTAAGAGTGTAATAGATATGCCCGAGTAGTGAAATAATTGTACGCTGTCATTTTAGTGAAGAACAAAAAAATTGTTAAATAATTAAAGTAGTTTAAAAAATGAAGTACTATGATTTATCAGAATACAAGTTATTGATTGATTGTTTGTGTTATATATATTTTTTCTCTTATCCTAATAGAATATACATTTATTTTGTATAACAGACTAGTATGAAACCCGTGCGATAATTCACATCACATGTCTACTAAATCATCATTTGTAAAGTTTGAATTAATTTTTTGATTGATTAATATTGACATAGTTACAAATATATGTTAATAGTATGCATCAACTTTTAACCATTGATTTGTACTTACAATAAATCGTACAGTCGATTCTCTATCTTCAATTATATGAAACAGAAGCAAGTGAAATATTTAAAAGATTGACATTAAAATAAACAGTCTACAGCAGGTATTTCATAGATACGTTTACATATACCCGTGTTTACATCTACCCGTGAATCCAGATGAGTTAACAAAACTCAGTTGAATTCAGATGAGTTAATTTTAAATCTACAGATTTGAATAAATCTACAAATTGAATAATTTTAAATAAAAATAAATAAAATTTTTAAAAAAAATTACAAACCTAAAAGATGGACATCTCATTCCTACAATAGCCTGAGTAAATATATCAAAATAAAAATAAAATGATCAGTCTATAGTTGATATCTCAGATTTAATATATAAAATATGGACATTAAAATGACCAGTCTACAGTTGATATCTCATAGATACGTTCACATCTACCCGTAAATATTCACATAGTTTCAAATATCTACTAATATTATGCACCAACTTTTAAGTATTGAGTATTTATAAAAAATCGTACAACCATTTTTCTAACTTCAATTATATAAAACAATATAAAAAAGAAAGATATAAAAGATGGACATTAAAATGATCAGTCTACAACTGGTATCTCATAAATACGTTCACATCTACTCGTGCATCAACATGTAGACTTTTTCTCATTTATAAGCGTGTTGAATCCGTATGTCAATTTATAAAAAGTATTTGTAATTTATTTCCGTTTATAAAAAAAATTTTATCAATAGTTGAAATTTTCCTGTTTATTAAAATATTTATAACTTATTTCCGTTTATAATAAATGATTGTAACTTATTTCTGTTTATAAAAAATAATTGTATAGACATGTAAATTTTTTTCCGTTTATAAGTTTTCTAGTACCCGTGTATCCATTTATAAAATTATTTTTAACTTATTTCTATTCAAAATCCTGTTTATGACTCATAAACCTATTATGAGCATGAAATTAACTTTAGTGCTTTTAATTATAATATTTATTTTTTAATCTATAACTATATATAAAGAGGATATGATGTTTTGGGCTGGCCTATTTTCAAATCACATGTCTATCAAATCATTATTTGTAAAGTTTGAATTCATTTTTCAATTGGTTCGTACTTACAATAATATGCTAATAATATTCACCACCTTTTAAGCATTGAATCGTACTTACAATAAATCGTACAACCGATTCTCTAACTTCAATTATATAAAACAGTAGCAAGAGATGAGTTAATTTTAAAACTACATATTTGAATAAAATCATTTTTCTAATTCAAATAACATTACCTTTTAGATATTAGTCAATTTTTCAAAACCTAAAATATATAACAGCTTCCCGTCAAATATCAGTTTTATTATATCATATTTACAATTTTTACACAAACCTACAATATATGACAACTCCACGTCAAATTTCAGTTCTAAATGAATATTTACACTCCATGGTATCTTGAAATTTAAGTTCTAAATAAATATTTTTATCTATCTTTTTGTCTAGGAGAATTTCATAATAGAAGTTTAACTCTACAAAATTTTTAAACTTTTGTAAATTTTAAAAAATATATTTAGTATATTTTTGACAAAAATATTATTAAACCTATTTTAAATATATTTTGGTATCACTTTTTATCATATTTAATTATATTTAATTCTAAAAATTTATTAAACCTATTTTAGATATTTTATAAAAACTAACAAACCACAATCTCAAAAAGATTCTACATTTAAAGTAGTTTTTTTTTAAAGGTGAGATAAAAGTAAAATCTATTTTATTAATAACAATGATACTATTTTCTGTAGCCTTAAAACTTTTTAAAGTTATAATAAATGAGTAAATGAAAAAGATCTATGTCCTATTATTTAATATATTATGTACTTTTTATATGATATAAATATTACAATTAAAAAAGAAAATCAAAACTAATTGTCTATATTTAGCATATAATAGAAGACAGAAAATTAAAATAAGTACATTAATTTAATTGGAGAATAATTCAGCTTAATTGATATTTATGTAAGAAAATTTGTGTAATAAAACTTGATTGGAGAGTGCCAATTTAAATTCATGACATACAATTTTCACTTTTAATAAAAAAAATTGTTCATTAAACATATAGACCAAAAAAATAATAATTAAAGAGTATTAAGAATGGTATTAAAAATATTTTAAAATGTTTTTTTAGATGTGAAATGACAAATACTAATAAAGTATGTAATATAAAATTATAAATATAAAACTTGTTCCAGCACCGACACTGTTCAAGACCAAAAAATCCTTGAACCCAAAACAGAATCCGTTCTACCACAATCAACATCTTCCTTACATAGATCTGAGAAAATTAGATCAGGATATGGCATGTAACATCAGTATATCTCTCATAAGCATATTCTGAAATTATACACGTCACATTTTCTATTGTACGCATTACCATTTAGAACCTGCAAATGTTTATCGGAAGCAATTCAAAAATAACAGGAACAAATATGTATAACTAACTAAACACATTACTAACAATTGTTCTAACCTGCATAACTCTAATATAACAAATTAGTATAACCTGCATGACTCTAATATGACAGCAAAACAATACATTATAATCAAGAAATGCAATTATAACAAATTCATAACCAATGGGCCAGAAATTGGAAATCAGTTACCTTGTTTCCTCAAATTTTTTAACCACATCAAGCATAACATATATAGTCATTTTCTTCACTTCCTGCTTTGTTTAGAAACTCTATACAGCTTCCATTGTTGTCTCCATCCCAACTTCATTACTCAATCTATAAAATAGAAAAGATCATTTTTAAGAAAAGCCATTCAAAACAACTTTAAAATCGAAGCAATTTCTAGATTTTCATTCTAAAAAAACTTTTAACAAAAAAGATTAAAGTTTAAAAGTTAAAGGCAACAAAAAATATTATTTGAGCAATTTTTCTTACCTCTAATCAAGTCTCCAGATCTGTAAAAACCAAAACAACAACGACCCATCAAAAACCATTCAAAAATAAAGAATCAGAAGGAAGAGAAAAGTTAGATTGAAAACAAAAATATAACGAATCTAAATCTTACCGAATCCAAATCAAATATTAAACCTAAGACACCATACCAATTGCTTACACAATGAGTATAAGAGATCCACCATATTTTCTAACCGATTTCATTCTCTCATTTGTCTTTGATTAAATCTTCATAAAAATCAACATGCAGTAAGAAACAAACCATAAAATTATACATTTGAATCAACCAATATTAACTCTAGGTGTTCTTTGTTTGAAGAACTTGCAACGGTCCACATATGTTTGAAGAATCTGGTCACTACCCCGCGAGAGTCCCAAATCCGTCGCCGCCGCCCGGTGGGTGCATATCGTCGACGACCAAAATCTTCCACCTGCGATGCACCGCCCTCGAAATCTGGGGAAAAAAGAAAAACCACAACAACACAAAAAATAATTATCAAAGAGAAAGTTTTTTCAGAGGAGTCGACCTTGGCTAGCAAAAGGGAAGATGAAAATCTGGAATTAAAAGGTGGATGATGGAGAAAGGATATCAAATAGGAAGAGTTATGGTTGTTTAATTTATTGAATGGAAGAATATACAGAGACATGCCTTTAAGTTTGATCAAATTCCCAAAGATATTTTGCAAAGACCAAGGTAGCTTG
The DNA here is from genome assembly GCA_022829125.1 of Lathyrus tuberosus. Classification (NCBI taxonomy): domain Eukaryota; kingdom Viridiplantae; phylum Streptophyta; class Magnoliopsida; order Fabales; family Fabaceae; genus Lathyrus; species Lathyrus tuberosus. The sequence goes on along the minus strand of JALAZF010000759.1, from coordinate 1,106,102 downwards.
CACAACTTCTAACGGGTTTAGGGTTTACTGTGAAAAAAAGTGAGTTGCACAATATTTTAGATGATCTTTTAGTATCCCATCCCATTTAGATTTAGATCATTATTATATTATTTTATTTTATTATGGTGAGAAAATTATTAGGGATTTACACATCAAATGCATGACCTTTCTGTTTTTAATGTAAGACATTTTATTAAACATCAAATATAATATAATAATAATAAATAAAAACAAAAAAGAGTTCATAAAAAATAATTCAAAAATAGATAAAAAAATATTAGCATGACACATCAACAGTCATTAATGCTAAATGCACCAGAATACAACAAACTTTCAAAAGATAATTTAATCTCTAGAATTATAAAAATTTTAACGTAAAATCAGAAAGGTATACATGGTATTTCTAGATACTATTCTTTTAATAGATAGATATTGAAGCTTTTCTTTTACACCATCATCATCTTTTTTACGTTGAAAATCTTTGTTATACTACTAGTCCATAGTCAAAACATGGAATTTTCCTTAAAATATGTTCCAAAACCAAGTGTATACATTTGTTCAAAATCCACGTGCGGGCCACTCAACTTTTTTCATCTTACATCACCTATTTCGTAACCATTTGAAAAACATGCTGAAGTTTGTTTATTTTCACGGGCAAAAGTTGATTTGTATTTTAAATTCTATTTTTGTATATAAGACAATGTATTGTTTCATTTTTGACTTTTTTGTATATGTAATTTGGATAAGGTCAGGAAATATTCCAGATTTTCAATGTTATCGACCCAAGTTGAAAGTTTAATAAAGCTTGACGGCCATCACCGATAAATTGAATCTAGGTTATTCTAGAAGTAGATACCATTTGAACTATTTGTAAATAAGATAATGGTATAATAAATTGTTCTCTATTGTTATTTCTACACTTACACACCTTATATACTGTTCACAAATATGATGAATAGTACTGTAAATAGTGAAACTATACGTGAACAGTGTATAAATAGTATCATGTATATGAACAATCTCATGTGTATGAACAAAGTTGATTAATAAAATATAAAAAATTAGTTAATAAAGTGATAAAGTTTGTTAATAAATATCCAAGTATTAAAAATAGTTTTTAACAGTAAAATAAAGTTGATTAATGAAATGTAAAAGTTGGTTAATAAAATTATAAATTTGATTAATAAACGCTCAAATATAAAAATAATTTTTAATAATAAAACAAAGTTGGTCAATGAAATATGAAATATTAATTAATAAAATTATGAAATTGGTTAATCATACGTGCTCCTTAATTCAAAATATAAAAAACATTAATCTTATATATACATTTTAAAAGATTAATATAGTGTATGTTTTAGTGTAAGAGCAATATTTTTCTAAATTGATTTATATATTTAGTTTGATAGGTTACGATTTAAAGTTAAATAATTAACAAGAACAATAGGGGACTTTTCTTTAATGAATGATATTAGAATCCCTTTTGGCTATATTGCTATGCAAGGGGACTAATTTGTGTTTGAGTTAATGATTTTTTCATATTAAAATAGATTTTGGTTAAATATTATTTATAAATTTTCAAAGAGTAACTAGTAAGAAACCCGTGCGAGAAACCCGTGCTATCGCACGGGTCCCGTCAAGTTTTACATCACATGTCTACTAAACTATCATTTGTAAAATTTGAATTCATTCTTCAATTGGTTAATATTGACATAGTTACAAATATATGCTAATAGTATGCACCAACTTTTAACCATTGATTTGTACTTACAATAAATCGTACAGCCGATTCTCCAACTTCAATTATATAAAACAGCAGCAAGTGAAATATTTAAAAGATTGACATTAAAATGAACAATCTACAGCTGGTATTTCATAGATACGTTTACATCTACCCAGAATTCAGATAAATTAACAAAACTCAGTTGAATTCAAATGAGTTAATTTTAAATCTACAGATTTGAATAAAATCAATTTTCCAATTCAAATAACATTACTTTTTAGATATTAGTCAATTTTTACAAACCTAAAATTTATAACAGCTTCCCGTTAAATATTAGTTTTAAATCCTTCTTATTATATCATATTTACAATTTTTACAAACCTACAATATATGACAGCTCCCCGTCAAATTTCAGTTCTAAATAAATATATACACTCCATGGTATCTTGAAATTCCAGTTCTAAATGAATATTTTATCTATCTTTTTTTCTAGGAGAATTTCATAATAGAAGTTTAACTCAACAAAATTAATAAAATTTTGTAAATTTTAAAATTTTAAAATTATTTGATATTTCATTGAATAATTTTAAATAAAAATAAAAAAAATTATAAAAAATTTACAAACTTTAAATTTATAACAGCTTTCGTCAAATATCAGTTTTAAATCCTTCTTATTATATCATACTTACAATTTTTACAAACCTACAATATATGACAGCTCTCCGTCAAATTTCAGTTCTATATGAATATCTACACTCCATGGTATTTTAAAATTTCAGTTCTAAATGAATATTGTATCTAGCTTTTTGTCTAAGAGAATTTCAGTTCTAAATGAAAATATTTTCTTTGTTTTTTGTTATTGAAAAATATTTTATCTTTATAACATTTGGAATCTTATAATGATTTAGTTTCCAATTCAAAAATATAATATAATTTAATAATAAAATGTCATAAAGTGTGATTTGTCTCATATTAATGTCATGAACATTTCGGTTTCCAAAACTAATACAGTAGTTAATGATTTTTTTTAATTATAATTTATTGAATAACTATTGTCTATTTAAATTTGAAATTATTATCAACTATCTGCATGGCATCACAGAACAAAAAAACTGGTCATAAAACAATAGTAAATAATTTCAGTGAAATAAAATAGATTTAATCAACTTAGATTGAGAGTAATACAAAAAACCCAATAATTTCAATGAATCAACATGCAAAATCAGAAGAAAAAATTCTAAAAAAATTTAAAACATGTTGGATCCGAGCCATATCAGTGGGTGACTTGCGACTCATTTGTTCCTGGGGGATTCTGATCAAATTAGGATTCATCATACTGTTAAATTTTAAAAACTAAATTTTAAAAATAATTATTTTCATTTCTCTCTTTAATAATTATAAAGTTATTAATTACTATATTTATTTCTTTAATGCATAAATTTAGTTATGTTAACGTATTTTTAATCGATAAGTATAATTTTAATATTATTTATTTATAATACATATAATATCAAAATAGTATTCTTTAATATTAAAAGTTATTCTAATTTATTATTTATCATTATTTTTACATGACTATCATTTATCATTTTTATGGAATGAAAAACTAAGTATTTATCATATCATATCAAATTTATTTATGCAATAGTGATAAATATGTGTCTCATATTTAGTTATGTTTATAAATAAAATTCGTCTATTAGTGATAAATATTGAATTTATTATTTTAATATCTAGTTAATTTGATTAAAGTCAAATATCATTAATCATTTATTTTTTCATGATCACCATTTATCATTTTTTTACAAATATTTTATTTTGTTTTAGTAATTGTATAAGTTTAAAAAAATTACAAAATTTCTATTGATTTTGTTTTTGTTTTATTAACCTTTTTCTAAAAATATAAATAATTACAAAATATATTTTATTTTAAGAAGAATCTCAAATTTTAATAAAAACATTTAAAGGATAAAAAAACAAATTAGTAGTACAATTTTGAAAATTTTATTATATTATAATGATAGAAAATAAAATTTTATTTTTTATTAAAATAAAGTATTATAATAATCATAAGTGAATTTATTAATTAATGTAAAAATCTATAAATAAAATAATATACTGGTTTAAATAATGATTAGATATACTAAACAAAAAAGACATTTTTAAAACGGATATTTGTAATGTACTATTTAATACAAATGCTGATATTTTTGTATAAAATATTATACAAACTAAATTTTAAAAATAAAATCAGTTCACTAATAATGACTCGATTATTACAATCATTTAAATTTATTACAAAATTATTACAATTAATGGCTCGATTAGCAATGTTTAGAAGGTAATGTATACCATATAGTTTTTTATTTCAAACTCAATCAGCATAACTTGGATACAAATAAATCCATGTTAAAATTAATAACATACAATTGAATAACAAAGAAAATTATGTTATAGACTTTGTAACTACCATATCAAAATTAATCAAAGAAATGCAGTTCTATTGGATGCAAAACCAGCTAACTGAATGATTGCAGGACTATAGTACATGACCGTGTTCATTCCTACAAATTGTTGGAAAATTTGAAGGCCCATTCCTGCATATAAACCTCTCGTCACTATTTTAGTTTTCATCATTTTCATTATGCTGAGTTTATCAGAACGTTCAGCTTCCTTCTTAAAAGGAGAGTTGTAGGCTACCACTTGCATCAACTTCATTATTTTACTCCTTTAATAGCTAGCTTTTAAATGAGGGTTTCTTAAGGTCTTCCAATCTGTAACACGAAAGCAACTGTTGTAACGCCCCGTTTTGTCCGATTTATTTAATCGAGTCGATTTAATTATTTTCGTTTTATATTATTTTTTTATTGACTTTTATTTGACAATATATTATTTTTTTCATCGATGTTTATGTTTTATCGCATTTTGAGAGCGTTTGGGAGATATTTGAGCTGAGGGGTATTTTGGTCTTTTTGTATGGTAAGATATTTTTTTTTATATAAGAAATAGATAATTGAGAGAGAAAAGATAGTAGAGAAGGAGAAAGAGGAAGGAAACGTGGGAAAAGAGAGAAGAAGGGGAAGAAGAGAAAATCATCAAAACAAAGCTTGATCTTCGATTAATCGGGTAAGGGTGAGAAGTTTCGATTATATTTCGATTGTATATGTATATGTATGTGTGGTTTGTGTTTGTTTGGTTGAAATATATACTTTTGCTTATTTGTTGGATTGAAGAACAAATGTGTAGAATCGATGTAGAATTTGGAATAGATTGTGTAGAATAGCCGAGTATGTTTGGGTTTAATCGGGAATACTCATTGGTATGATTTAGGGAGGTTTAGATTGAGTTATATGGTTTTGTGGAAGTTAGGGCAATAATGATGAAATGGTGAGAAATCGATGTTTTCACAGTTGGAATGGGGAATAAATTGCGTAGTATAGTCGGGTGATGATATGATTTACTCGGGTAAGCTTGTTGGTATGTTTCCATAGGTGTTGATTGAGTTTTGGAGTGTGAATGTATTGATAACTTTATGTTTCAAAATATTTCAAAAATGGAAAATGTGTTGGATGGCTTTTTAATGGTGAAAATATTGTAGTACGTTGAATTCTGAGATCGCAGCTTTTTACGGAATCGAAATCGGAGGTCCGGAAGGTTTCCGACGGTAAAAAAAATGCATTTTTCTGGGTTCTGACACGGGCCGTGTCACACAACACGGGCGGCCGTGTCAGACGTGTCAATCTGCGGCCATTTGGAATTTTTGGGTGACACGTCCGTGTCACACAACACAGGCGGCCGTGTCAGCCCTGCTGTAGGTTTTCTTTCAAAATTGTTTCGATCGTAACTTTTGAACCGTAAGTTCGTTTTGACCCCCGTTCGAAGCGTTGGAAAGCTAATAAAATATTATTTTTTTTAAAAATGGTTTGGAGGGTAAAATATGATTTAATTAATTCATGTTTTTGAAAAATAGTCGGGTTGTCGGGTTTTTATCGCGTTAAATGCGTGCGGTTGATGTTTTATCGTGTGTGGTGTTATTGATGTATAACATTGAGCTTTTATGTGGTATATATGATGTTGATGCATGTTTTTATGATGTGTTGTGGGTACCCTTTGTGGTGTGAATCCCTTGTGGAAGTAATTGTGATTGTATGATTGTTGTGGTTTGTGGTTTGTGATGAAATGCCTTGTGTATGTGAAATTCAATGGGTGTTATTTGGTGGCCTTATGGCAAGTAAATGCATTGTTTGAATTGGTTTTCAATGCATGAATATTGATGATGAGATAATTCATATTGTTGAATTGTGAATGCATGGAATTGATGAGTTGAAATATATGCATGATTATGGTTGCATATATGTGTGAAGATGCATTTGATTGTCATGAGTTCTTGTGTGTCAAGCATCATGATATGCATCTTGTACGTCGTGTGCCCGTGTGGGTTATGAGCGACGGATTGGTTCCAGAGGGAATCCGCTATAACATCGTGTGCCTTAAAAATAAGAGGACCTAAAGCGATCGGATCGTGTGCCTTAAATACATAAGAGGACATAAAGTGATCCATAAACGTCGTGTGCCTTAAATACATAAGAGGACCTAAAGTGACGGGGAACATCGTCTGCCCGACGGGGTGTTACGTGAGTGATCCTCAGTAATGAGTGATGGTTCCAGTAGAGTTCCTGAGTGAACTAGTGATGAGAAATGTTGGAAGTCGGTACCGCATGGCATTTGCATAGAGTTGTTGTGTCGGTCTCTGTGCATTTGCATAAATCATGGATGCATTATGTGTGGAAAATCATGATTTAATTGATTATGTGTGAGAATTGTGAATGGATGCATTATGTGTGGAAAATCATGATTTAATTGATTATGTGTGGAAATTGTGCATTGATTTGTTATGTGTTGAGATTGTGATAGCATTGGTAAATTGATGTGCATATGTGATAAATGCATTGGTTGTGGATAATATGTATTATGCGTAGACATATGCTATGTGATGTGTGATGTGTTTCTAAATGTCATGACTTGGTATGCCTTATGTGCAAATATGTGAGTATATTGGATACTTGATATATGCTATATTGTTGGATTAATAGATACATGTTACATATATGTGGTATGTTATATGTATGAGTATGTGGTGTTTGTGGTGATAATAGCTATGCATGTGAATTGTTATGTATTTGCATATTATTATGCAATCTTGATTTTAGTTGTTATTTCTCACCCTTCTGCTGTGGTTTATTGCTCTACGAGGCAATTGCAGATTAGTGTCTTGGAGGCTTTTGTGGAGAATAGTCCTCCGTCCTTTGTCGTCTGTCTGCTCCGATACGTAGCACGGGAGTCGGGGAACGATTATGTTATATATGTATATAATTGTTGAATATATTTTGTATTACTTTTGTATTTATCTTATGATGTTATAAAACCATTTATTTATAAAAAAAAGTCGGTTATGGATCTTTCCGCTTTATTCCATAATTGACATTTCCTTTATATGGAAAAAGTTTCCCCTTTGAGGGTATTCTATTTTATGCTATGTATCAAATTTATGAGCAGGGATGATGTTTTGTTTATTTAAATATGACATCCTTGTTTCTGTCGGAAAAATAAATTTTTAGTTACTCTGATTTTATTTATGTATTATTTATTCGCGATGGGAATTGAGGTGTTACATTAGTGGTATCAGTCCGGCCAAGTTGTTGAGTAAGTTGGTGTGACAGTTGAATACTGTCGTTATTGTTTGTCCCTTAGTACGTGATATGTGTGTGAAACACTGTCAGTGTGTTCTGGTTTCCTAACCCTTTGTCGTCAGGATTGAGAAGGAGATAAGTGGGGGAGAAGCTGGTACTTCTCCATGTTGCTTCAGGTGTGGAGCGCTGGCTCAGTGGTTTGTGAATTGCAAGATTGTAAGTGTTGTTTGGACAGTGTTGTTTCCGATTCCAGAGCGAATGCGGAGGTAAGGTTTATGTCAACTAAGGATTTATGCCATAGGTAGTTTTGTGTACAAGATGCAAGAAATGCTATTATAGTTTGGCAAAGACGGTTTATGCCCCATCATGATTGTCGGCTGTCTATTGACAAATTGAGGAACTGATCACCCTTAATCTCTTGTTGATAGTAGACGGAATTATGTTGGATGGAATAGACGTGTCTTTCCGGCTTTGATAGTATGTGCAATGAATTGTTTGGAATTAAGGGAAATGTTTACGGATTGTTTTGTTGAGTCGATGAAGATTTTAATATCGGAAGATGAGACGGATTAGAGGTTTTGGCATGTTGGTCCAGTTGGAATGTCTCTGAGGGAGAATGATTGGGTATTATTAAAGGCTGCTTCTCAGAGAGTGGAGAGTGAACTTAAATTGGGCGAAGGCGAATAGTTAAGGTTTGGACCTACTAAGTAAGTAGAAGAACTTTTAGGAAGTGAAACTAAGATGTTGGTCATGTTTGTGATGATAGTGTCCTGGAAATTGGCAGGAAAGCCACAGTGATGGGCCGTCAGTTGTGCATGGTTTTCAGATGTGTTTTTGGATGGAACTTGCAGTGGTGTTCTGGATAGCTTAAATTTTGGATTGTGACGAATCGCGAATAATTTGAAGTTCCTTGATGGTATTACTTTTGTTTTGGGTTGAGATCTCGTGTCAACAGAAACCTTGAGTGAGTTGGAACCTCATAAGAAGAATTGATATGGAATGTGGTAACCAGAGATTGTTAAGCTATTTTGGATAAATTGTTTCGAGCTCAGAATGAATTTTGAAGGTTGTGTATGGAATGTTTGTGGAGTAGACGAATCGTATCTTCCATATTTATTTGGATAAGGTCGTAGTGGTTTTAATTGAGAATATTTGGATCTGTTATAAACTCAGAGGAAGAACATGTAGAGTGTTTGAGAATTTCATTACAAGTGTTGAAAAGAGACAAAGTGGTATGCTAAGTTATTCAAGTGTGAATTTTGGTTGAACAAGGTTAGTTTTCTTGGATATGTTATTTCAGGTAATGGTATTGTTATGGATCCATCGGAAGTAGATCTAGTTCTACAAGGAGAGGCTCCGAAGTTGATTACGGAGAATAGAAACTTTTTGGACCTTAGTTGGTTGTTACCGGAGGTTATGGAGGGTTTTTCCAAGTTAGCATTTTCGTTACTTCGGTTGACTTGCAAAGGGTAAGTTGTTTGCTTTGGATGTTCATTGTGGAGGAAGTTGAGAGGGTTAAAGTAGAAATTGTCTACGGCTTCAGTTTTTGTGTGATCCTGATAAACCGTTCATGAGGTATTAGGATGCGTCTTTGAGGAGTTTTGTCAGTGTGTTAATGCAAGATGGTAAAGTCGTAGCTTATGCTTTACGATAATTGAGGACTCAGAAAAGGATCTATACTATTCAAGATTTGGAATTGGTTGCGGTTGTATTGTGTTGGAAAATTTGGAGGTATTATCTTTATGGTTCTAAGTGCGAAGTGTTTAGTAATCACAAGAATATTGAGTACCTGTTTGGTCGGAAGGAATATAGTATGAGACAGTGAGGATGGTTAGAATTCGTGACGAGTTTTGAATTTGGCGTGGATTATGCTTTGGGAAAAACGGAGGTTGTGCCTGAAGAGTTAAGTCGATAGTCTTCGCATGGTTGTTTTGATGGATAGAGAATTAAAATCATTCGAGCAGTTCAGAGACTTGTGTCTGGTGTGTAAGCTAGCACAGTAGAGTGCGAGGTTGGGTATATTAAAAGTGAACAGTGAGTTTTGGCGAATATGAGAAAGAGTTAGACTTTGGACGTGGGATTGGTAGTTTTGATGGCTACGAGTAATCAGAGTGCGCATCAGAAGCGTGATGTGGCACAATTCGTATATGCGTGCGTGACTGGTAAGAGTTCATAGGTTAAACATTGGAAGCATGTAGGAATGATGAGACCTTTGGACGTTTCTGAATGGAAGTGTTAGGTGAAAGGTTTAAATGTTATTCATGGGCTACTATGTAGATGGATGTTTTGGTTATATGTTCGATTGGGGAATCGTAGCATTGTTGCAATATTGTTGTGTGACAAGGATGTTGGATTTTGGTTTTGTTGATGTTGTTGAGACGATGTTGTGTCGTGGGACTTTATGTTCTTGTTTGTGTTGTTGCCTCATTTCCATCGTGATGGTTCGAGTGCGAGTAGCTAATTCCTGTGTGTGTTCGTAACTTGGGTATTCTTTGGGTCGTGAGTTAGTTGTCAAGTGCATTGTATGGGCTTTGCATCTTGTCGTGGTAGCTGTCGTCGTTGTCATGTCGTTGTTGTAGCTATTGTTAGCAAGGTGGGTTGTCTGTTGTCTGTTTGTGTTATTCGTGGTGTGCCTAGTGTCGGCGTGTTAGTTGGTTAGTCGGATGCGAGAGTCGTATCCGGAGTCGTTTGTCTCAGTTAGATTTTCGAGGACGAAAATTTCTAAGTGGGGGAGAATTGTAACGCCCCGTTTTGTCCGATTTATTTAATCGAGTCGATTTAATTATTTTCATTTTATATTATTTTATTATTGACTTTTATTTGACAATATATTATTTTTTTTCATCTATGTTTATGTTTTATCGCATTTTGAGAGCGTTTGGGAGATATTTGAGTTGAGGGGTATTTTGATATTTTTGTATGGTAAGATATTTTTCTTTATATAAGAAATAGATAATTGAGAGAGAAAAGATAGTAGAGAAGGAGAAAGAGGAAGGAAACGTGGGAAAAGAGAGAAGAAGGGGAAGAAGAGAAAATCATCAAAACAAAGCTTGATCTTTGATTAATCGGGTAAGGGTGAGAAGTTTCGATTATATTTCGATTGTATATGTATATGTATGTGTGGTTTGTGTTTGTTTGGTTGAAATATATACTTTTGCTTATTGGTTGGATTGAAGAACAAATGTGTAGAATCAATGTTTTAACGGTTAGAATTTGGAATAGATTGTGTAGAATAGCCGAGTAATGTTTGGGTTTAATCGGGAATACTCGTTGGTATGATTTAGGGAGGTTTGAATTGAGTTATATGGTTTTGTGGGAGTTAGGGCAATAATGATGAAATGGTGAGAAATCGATGTTTTCACGGTTGGAATGGGGAATAAATTTCATAGTATAGTCGGGTGATGATATGATTTACTCGGGTAAGCTTGTTGGTATGTTTCCATAGGTGTTGATTGAGTTTTGGAGTGTGAATGTATTGATAAATTTATGTTTCAAAATATTTAAAAAATGGAAAATGTGTTGGATGACTTTTTAATGGTGAAAATATTGTAGTACGTTGAATTCTGAGATCGCAGTTTTTTACGGAATCGAAATCGGAGGTCCAGAAGGTTTCTGACGGTAAAAAAATGCATTTTTCTGGGTTCTGACACGGGCCGTGTCACACAACACGGACGGCCGTGTCAGACGTGTCAATCTGTGGCCATTTGGAATTTTTGGGTGACACGGCCGTGTCACACAAAACGGGCGGCCGTGTCAGCCCTGCTGTAGGTTTTCTTTCAAAATTGTTTCGATCGTAACTTTTGAACCGTAAGTCCGTTTTGACCCCCTTTCGAAGCGTTGGAAAGCTAATAAAATATTCTTTCTTTTAAAAATGGTTTGGAGGGTAAAATATGATTTAATTAATTCGCGTTTTTGAAAAATAGTTGGGTTGTCGGGTTTTTATCGCGTTAAATGTGTGCGGTTGATGTTTTATCGTGTGTGGTGTTATTGATGTATAACATTGAGCTTTTATGTGGTATATATGATGTTGATGCATGTTTTTATGATGTGTTGTGGGTAGCGTCTGTGGTGTGAATCCCTTGTGGAAGTAATTGTGATTGTATGATTGTTGTGGTTTGTGGTTTGTGATGAAATTCCTTGTGTATGTGAAATTCAATGGGTGTTATTTGGTGGCCTTATGGCAAGTAAATGCATTGTTTGAATTGGTTTTCAATGCATGAATATTGATGATGAGATAATTCATATTGTTGAATTGTGAATGTATGGAATTGATGAGTTGAAATATATGCATGATTATGGTTGCATATATGTGTGAAGATGCATTTAATTGTCATGAGTTCTTGCGTGTCAAGCATCATGATATGCATCTTGTACGTCGTGTGCCTGTGTGGGGTGTGAGCGACGGATTGGTTCCAAAGGGAATCCGCTATAACATCGTGTGCCTTAAAAATAAGAGGACCTAAAGCGATCGGATGGATCATGTGCCTTAAAAATAAGAGGACCTAAAGCGATCGGATCGTGTGCCTTAAATACATAAGAGGACCTAAAGCGATCCATAAACGTCGTGTGCCTTAAATACATAAGAGGACCTAAAGCGACAGGGAACATCGTCTGCCCGACGGGGTGTTACGTGAATGATCCTCAGTAACGAGCGATGGTTCCAGCAGAGTTCCTGAGTGAACTAGTGATGAGAAATGTTGGAAGTCGGTACCGCATGCCATTTGCATAGAGTCGTTATGTCGGTCTCTGTGCATTTGCATAAATCATGAATGCATTATGTGTGGAAAATCATGATTTAATTAATTATGTGTGAGAATTGTGAATGGATGCATTATGTGTGGAAAATCATGATTTGATTGATTATGTGTGGAAATTGTGCATTGATTTGTTATGTGTTGAGATTGTGATAGCATTGGTAAATTGATGCGCATATGTGATAAATGCATTGGTTGTGGATAATATGTATTATGCGTAGACATATGCTATGTGATGTGTGATGTGTTTCTAAATGTCATGACTTGGTATGCCTTATGTGCAAATATGTGAGTATATTGGATACTTGATATATGCTATATTGTTGGATTAATAGATACATGTTACATATATGTGGTATGTTATATGTATGAGTATGTGGTGTTTGTGGTGAGAATAGCTATGCATGTGAATTGTTATGTATTTGCATATTATTATGCAATCTTGATTTTAGTTGTTATTTCTCACCTTTCTGCTGTGGTTTATTGCTCTACGAGGCAATTGCAGATTAGTGTCTTGGAGGCTTTTGTGGAGACTAGTCCTCCGTCCTTTGTCGTCTGTCTGCTCTGATACGTAGCACGGGAGTCGGGGAACGATTATGTTATATATGTATATAATTGTTGAATATATTTTGTATTACTTTTGTATTTATCTTATGATGTTATAAAACCATTTATTTATAAAAAAAGTCGGTTATGGATCTTTCCGCTTTATTCCATAATTGACATTTCCTTTATATGGAAAAAGTTTCCCCTTTGAGGGTATTCTATTTTATGCTATGTATCAAATTTATGAGCAGGGATGATGTTTTGTTATTTAAATGTGACATCCTTGTTTCTGTCGGAAAAATAAATTTTTAGTTACTCTGATTTTATTTATGTATTATTTATTCGCGATGGGAATTGGGGTGTTACAACTGTAGTAGTAAGTTTCAAGTTAAAAACAAAAGGATATAATTGATAAATTAGAAAAATTATACTTTTTGATGCATTTAAAGTATAGAAAAAATATGATTTATGAAAGTATCCTTTAAATGTATCAAAGGGAAGACCCCATGGTTCTGCAGAAGATTATACTGCAAGTAAACAAAATAAATCACTGTACCAACACAAATCAAATGGTTAGGCATTTTAACATCAAAACTGTACCAACACAAATCAAATGGTTATACAAATAATATTATAAAGACTCAACAGATATCAACATTGTTACTATAATACAGAACATCTAAGAAATGGTTAGGCATGTACCGCCGACGTTGTTCAGGAAGTAGAAAATTCAGGAAGTTGTAGTATGAATGTGATACCACTAAGTCCAAATCAGTAAGTTGTAGTAGAAAATCACTAACTTTATTGCTCCACTAAGTCCAAATGTGATCCTCCAAAGAGCCGTTGATGTTCCGGGTCAGAAAGAGCTAACTCACCAAGATGACCGACAAACATAACTGAATTAAGATTGATACCAAAATTCAAAAGCGTAACTGATACTAACAGTCTTGATAGCCATAACTGTTTTTGACCTTCTTCAATCAACCTTCTTATATCTTCTTTGTTGTTGTTCCGTTTCGTTTCGTCAACAATCAATGGAGAATTCTAATTTCTACTTGCAATGAATGAACTGCATATGCATGTTCCAAACATAAAGTTAACCCATGTTAACAGGTAATCATAGAAGACCAACAAACATAGCATAATGACAGTCCCACGTCCCTAAAAGCAGACATAATAAAGTAACCTTGGGCATTGTATCAGGCTCTAAGACAAAACTAAAACCCAAAAACCTTTAAAGCATGTCAAATTGAAAAAACATGAGATCTTAGTTTAGAAGCTTATACACTCAAGTAAAAAGTTGCAAAGAATAATAGCATTATTCAAGGAACATGTAATATCTGTCCAATTCTATGAGCACCATTATTCAAGGCAGCAGCACAACCCTTGCCAACATCTCCGTAACCACATACAACATCAATCTTTCCGACAATCATGACATTAGTAGCATTGCTAAATAGAAACAACAACTCATCACATGCTTTAATGTAGAAAAACAACAACTGTTCAAAAAAATCGAAACGGAAAATGACACTATATCATAAGAAAATGTAATTCATTTGTAATCATCGATGGTAAAGAACATAAAAAGAGTATAGGTCATTCATTGATTAATACTCACTTGGATTAACAGAAGTAACAATGTCGGAGTGCGAGAAGTCGCAATTGAAAAACTCATCAACCACATCAATCAAGAACATCCTACAAAGAAAAACTCCTTTTCTTCAATTCTTGATCGTCTGCAAAGGAAAGTAATGCAGGAAAAAATAATAATATTGCAAATGAAATCAAACCTTGTGAGCTTGAAGAATATCAAATCTTGTGTGCTTGAACAACACCAATATCAAAAGTAAAAGATCTTCCAGCAAGAGCATTTAATCCAAATACAACTTTAACCCTGAAAAAATATCACACAACACGAATTCGTTGCTCCACAAATAACGGAAAATAAAAAACATATAGAATGAACTCAAAAATCACTCTCTAAAAAGAGTAAGAAAACATAAAAATCACATATAAACCATCGTCAAAAACCAAAAACCAGTCAACAGTTTCATCATCTTCACTAAATTCCCTTCCCTGTAACAAAACACAAAAACGATTGAAAAAGAAGAAAGAAAAAACTACAAACTCCAATGCAAAAACGACGAATCCAGCATTAACTCCAAAAAATAGCAGAATTAAAATATACCATGGGGTGTATAAGTCGACGACGAACATTTAACCTAACATATTGCTTCTGATGCGCTTCAACACTCCAATAGTAGGAAGAAGGAAGAAGGTGTCATTATTGTTTGTAAAGAAAATGAAGGAGGAAGAAGAAGAGGGAGAACGAAGATGAGAGAGTGAAGGAAGAAGAAAAAGAAGACAAAGAGTTAGGGTTTCATAGAGATTTTTTTTAGATTTGTTTCAAACCATACAAATTCTGAGCAAAAGGAACATTGGGAGTGATTATAATTCAATTTAGTATCTTCTATTATTTAAATAAGGTATGTGAATAACTTTTTCTAGTGAATTTTTAAACTTTTAAAGTCCCTTGAGCGGTGCAACAATAAAGTATTTAAACCCTTGATGATAAACTATAACTTTTCTAATTCTAGGGACATTTTAAAAATTTTAATTTAATTGTAAATAAACCAAAAAAATTATAGTTTGCCACGTCAGCAATAATTAATGCAGGATGAATAGGAATTGAGCATTTTTTGGACGGACTAAAATGTCCATGAAATTAGAAAAGTTATAGTTGTTGATCAAGGGTTTAAATATGGTAATTCCAGGTACTTAGTTTTTAATAGATAGATATTGATTGTTCAATAATAACAAAATCTAAATTTATATTTAAAATTATTACATGGTGTTGTTTTTGAATTCCAAAAAATTTGAAAAATCAATGTATGTCACCTAAAAAATTATGAGTGCATATTGCATCACTCTCTTTAAAATGTTTTTTTGTCACTATTTAAAATTGTGTAAGTAAATTATCAACCACAAAATTTCTGAAATAAAACAAACCAATTGAATTGTACAGTATTCTATTAACATTGTACACACCGATCTAAAATACACCATCAAATATTGGTCATTTAACCATCTAAATAATTTCTTGAACAAATATTAGTCATTTATGTTAGTGCGTGAGGCACTTTTAGTGAGAAGAGAATAGAGAGAATAAGGAAATAAGAATTTTTATTATTGAATTGTGCAAATAATGATACAAACTAGGACTATTTATATACAACCCTAATTGGGCTTGGGCTAACATAACTTGGATTATATTTAAATATTAAATATAATCAAATGTAATCTAATATTTCAACACACCCCCATAATCCAAGTTGCCGAGCCTACGCTAGTCATAGTCGATCTGAACCATTCCTAATTTCTTTCTCAAATTTAGGAATCTGTCGATCTTCAATCATTTGGTGAAAATGTCGGCCAACTGTGCTTCACTTGAGCAATGCCTAACTTCAAGTTCACCTCAATTTACCTTTTCCCTCAAGAAGTGAAATCTGGCTTTGATATGCTTACTCCTTCGATGTAGAACTAGATTCTTCGCCAGATTTATGGCTGACTTGTTGTCAATTTGCAACACAAGAGGTTTCTTCACTTCGACCTCCATTTCTTCAAGTACTGATCTGATCCAAATTGCTTGACATGCAACATAGGATCCTGCTATATATTTTGCTTCACACGATGACAATGCCACCACAAGTTGCTTCTTCGAACACCATGAGATTAGGGCACCAAATACTTGAAAGAAATAGCCAGTTGTACTTCTTCGATCTTCCTTATCTCCACATCAATCAGCATCTAAAAAGAAATTAACTATTGCTCATTTGCCTTCAGAATCTCGTTGAAATAGAATTCCAAAATCTGTTGTTCCTTTTAAGTATCTCAGAATTCTTCTTGCAGCTTTTATGTGTGACACTTTGGTTCACCCATGAATCTGCTCACTAATTCGACTGTGAAACCTATATCAGGTTAACTATTGCACACATATCTCAGAGATCCAACTATTTGTTTGAACAAAGTTACATCAACTTTGTCTTCTTCTCCATGCTTCTCCAACTTCAAGTTTGGTTCGACAGGTGAGGATGCAGGATTCGAATCATCCATTTTGAATCTCTTGAGTATCTCTTTGACATACTTCCTTTGATGTAGCATCATACCTTGCTTCAGCATTTGAAATTCCATGCCTAGGAAATAAGACAATTTTCCCAGATCCGACATTTCGAATTCCTTCATCATCAGCTCTTTGAACTTCGACAAGTTCTCCAAGCTATTTCCAGTTACCAACAAGTCATCGACATATAAGCAGATGATTGTTATATTTTGTGCTACAACCTAAACATAGACACCATACTCAGACTTGCATTTGAAAAATCCCAATTCGACTAAGTATGAGTCGACCTTCTTGTTCCATGCCTTAGGTGCCTGCTTGAGGCCATAGAGCGCTTTGTACAACTTATATACTTTACTCGCTTCCTTTTGAATCACAAACCCAGGAAGTTGTGTGACATAGACCTCTTCGTCTAACGGATCATTCAGAAATGCTGACTTCACATCTAAGTGAAATGTCGACCAACCTTGGTTACATGCCAATGCTACCACTAGTCGAACAGTCTCCAGTCTTGCTACTGGAGCAAATACTTCAGAGTAGTCAAGTCCTTCTCTTTGAAGAAACCCTCAAGCTACTAATCTTGCTTTATGTCTTGCTATCGACCCATCAACATTGTGTTTTAACTTGAACACCCATTTTACTTTGATAACTTTAGTATGTGCTGGCAATTCAACTAACTCCCATGTGTTGTTTCTTTCGATTTCCTATAACTTTTCGACCATAGCTAACTTCCACTGTTGAGTTTTTAAAGCTTCGTTGTGGTTGATTGGTTCAGCATCTGCAAGTAAAGCAAAATGAACTAATTCTCTATCTGGTGTGACTTCATTATCACCAGTCACTTCATAATCATGAAGTCTTGTTGGAGGAACTCTATTTCGCCGAGGTCTTTGGCTTGTTTCAGCCACGGCCTCTATGTCGGGAATGTCAGCAACTTCTTCTACTTCGACTTCGACTGGATTCTCAGTAACTCCTTCAACTTCGACTTCATCAGTTTTTTTGTCGAAATCAGAGCTCATCAATGGCTTGTTAATTGAATTACCAGAATTCCAATCCCAGGCAGAATTTTTATCAATCACAATATCTCGACTCAACACAATCTTCTCATTAATTGGATTGAATAGCCTGTATGCACCAGTCTTATGATATCCTACCAGAATCATAGGTTCACTCTTGTCATCAAGCTTCTTTCTTCTTGCATCAAGAACATGCTTGTAACATATAGAGCCAAACACCTTCAAATGACTCACTGATGGTTGTTTTCCACTCCACACTTCTTCAGGAACCTTGTACTTCATTTTCTTGGTAGGGCACATGTTCAGGATATAAACTGCAGTCGAAACAGCTTCACCCCATAAAGATTTTGGCAAATTCTTCTGCTTGAGCATACATCTCGCCATATCCAATATTGTTCTGTTTCTTCTTTCAGTAATTCCATTATGTTGAGGAGTATAAGGAGCAGTTACCTCATGATCAACACCATGTTCTGCACATAATTTTTCAAACATCTTCGAAGTGTATTCGCCACCTCCATCGGTTCGCAGAACTTTGATCCTCTTCTCACTTTGGTTTTCGACAAGCATCTTGAATCTCTTAAAGATTTCAAATACTTCATCCTTTCTCTTGATCACATAGATCCACAGCTTTTGACTAAACTCATCGACAAACGAAACAAAATATTTGTTTCCACCAATGGTATGTTCTTCGAACGAACCACATACATCTGAATGTACAACTTTAAGTATGCAGGATGATTTCATTGACATAGTCGAAATGAAAGAATTTCTGGATTGCTTTCCGACTAAACAACCTTCACAGAGTTTGCCAGGCATCTCAAGACTTGGAATACCAGATACCATACCTTGAGTAATCAGTTGATTGAGTGATCGAAAGTTCAAATGTCCAAACCTCAAATGCCACAACCAACTATCCTTGTGGTCGACAACAGTTTTTAGACATTGTACTTCAGTCGAACTGATCATGGTCTTAAACGTCTTGTTCTTCGACAACGGAGATTTCAAGACCAAATTGTTCTGGGTGTCGAACAATTTCAAAACTCCATCTTTCATGACAACTGAGAAACCTTTTTCTCACCTCTTTCATAATACTTCACCAGAATATCCCATGCCTCCTTCACCGGTTCAGCATGAGAGATTCTGTCGAAGTTAGCAGCATTAACGGCCGTCTGAATGCAATAAGCAGCCTTGCAATCTTTCTTCTTGACTTCATTGTGTGCTTTTTTCTGTTCTTCGGTTGAATTTTCAGCCAACACAGGAACTTCGTCGGTAACCACTTCTAGGGTATCATGGAAGCCAAATAAGGATTGCATATGTTTTTTCCATCGGATCCAATTCTTGCCATCAAGTATTGGAAGGGAATTCGAAATGCTCTTATCACCAGTCATCTTCCCAGCGGTTGGTTCACTTGTCCTGGAAACACGATCTCTGACGTGAAGTTCTTGAAAACTCGATCAAGAACAATAACCGGAAGCTCTGGATACCAATTTGTTAGTGCGTGAGGCACTTTTAGTGAGGAGAGAATAGAGAGAGAATATGGAAATAAGGATTTGTATTATTGAATTGTGCAAATAATGATACAAACTAGGACTATTTATATACAACCCTAATTAGGCTCGGGCTAACACAACTTGGATTATATTTAAATATTAAATCTAATAAAATCTAATCAAATCTAATATAATATTTCAACAATTTAACCATATAAATAATTTCTTGAACGAGGAATAACCCAAATAATTTTATGAAAAGAATTCAAGAAATACTAAGAAAATTCGACGAATAGAACATAGAAGAAAAAAAGGCACTATAATTCAATAGCGTAGCCGTAGAGAGAATAGAGCGAGAAAGGAAAAACATAGAAGATTTGGGTGTGTTTTATAAATGAAAAATGTCTTTATTTAAAGGGAATATCTTGGATTCAATTTAGGATTCATTCCTTAAATTAACATTCAAGATCATTTGTCCTGTTGTGAATCTTGTTGTGAATAACGACAAAATTCAATATCAATTTGTGAGGCAAAGAACAATAGCAACCAAAATAAATGGTTTTCAGCAATAATAATCCGTACACAGATAATATAATAGAATAAGGCAAGGAAAAACTAAAGTTTTGTTTATCCAGTTCAATCAAACGATCTACTCTGGGGGAGAGAGCAACTCTCCAATTCACTATACTCATAAAGTTGTTACAAGAGATTATAGATGAGTTACAAGAAAATAGCCTTCGCCTTCAGGCTCCCAAGAACAACCCTATTTTCTACCCAAGTGTTTCCCAACCTCTCCAACTCTCAATATATGAATCACTCAAACTCAAACCTAAGGTGTAACAGTGTTTCACAATAACCTTAAACAACTCCAAAGGTTTCCCTAAACATTTGCTTTTCTAAGGTTTTCCTTGTGAATAGCTGAAACCCTATGCTATGCCTTTAAACCATTGCACTCCCTTGTTGGTGTAAACTCTAAGATTGTCATACATCAGGCATATAAGAGATACATATTTATAATAGCAAATACCCAACAAACAAATCCCAAAATCACATGGATCTATGGACTGAATTAAAAAAGCCCGAAAACTCGAAAACACTATCCACCGGACGGACAACACTATTCACCGTACGGACGTCACAATTCATCCGTACGGATATCACTATTCACCGTACGAATGACACTATTCACCTATTGATTTTTTTCCTCGACTTTTCATTTGACTTTCTAAAACTTCCGATTTTCGCGGTAAATGCAATCTCCAAAATATGTTTTCTTTCTCTTCATCAAAAAAGGTTTTAAGGCACATTTACAACAATCTCCACCTTGACTTTAAACCTTGTTGATACCAATTTAACAATCAATAACATTTTTGCTCTCTACCAAGTTGAAATTTTAATCAATAACTTTGATCAAATTCAAGCAACCCTTGAATCTTGATCTCGCAACTTGCATCCACTTGTTCCCAATTACCCTTTTCTGCATAGGTAATTTAACAAGCCTACAAGTATGATTTTTCAACCACCCTTGACTCCACCTGTTTTCAAATGCCTCACTGAAGGTTTTTCTTCTTTTATTTTGCAGTCCTTCAGCCACATTAAAAACATAATATCCAAGGCTAGCATAACCGTCCTTTTGAGATGCTACAATAACCCTCCTTACCTTATCATAAGTTAAATGATAATCAGAGGTGTCTGTAAACTGTTCCCTCACTACTGCTAGCATCCATAGTAGGAAACTCCACCTCAAACTGAGTTTTCTCCGTTATAGTTTCTCTCAGGTTTCTCCCTTGGTTTTCACTATTCTTCTTCTGAAGAAATTCTCTACCAACCAAGTAAGTTGTTTTAACCTCAGCTCTTCCCCAAAAACTCAATAACAACTCAACAGTAACATGCATTTTTATCCTTTAATTTCTGCAAAATTCATTGTACTCCTCTGAAACTTTCTCAAGACATTCATAACGCCTTAAACTCAAATCCCATAGCTCTTCCTTATCATGAAAGCCTCCACTAGTTAACGATGAATGAATAATAACATTTGAACTTTCTAAAATATATAGACCATATATTTTAGACCCTTTCGCAATAATCAACTCATCACGCGAAATCTTTAACACTCCATGTTCAACTCTAGTACAATAGCCTTGATCATCAAACATACTTATAGATAAAAAAATTCGCTTGAGTTCTGGAACATACCTCACATTATAAATAAGAAGTTCACAATCATTAAACATTTTAAATCTGACCATACCAATACCATGAACCTTGCATGCCTTATTATTACCAAGGCTAACACCTCACCTTGCACCATCTTCAAAGTTTCAAAGTATTCTATTCTTGGACACATGTGATAAGAGCAACCTGAGTCAATGACCCAACTATCTTCAGTTTCCAAACTCGATACTACTAGTGCTTCGGCATCCTCATAACTTTCCTCACCCAATGCAACTACAGTTTGAACATAATCTTCATTGACCTTTCTTTCAGGACAATCCCTTTTAAAGTGACCGATTTTCTGACAATTAAAACATTTTACCTTTGACTTGTCGGACCTCTTTGATTTTGACATCCCTTTATGCTCACCTCGTCCTCTTGACACATTTAAGCCTTCACCACTATCTTCAATCTTCAAATCTTTCGACTTTGAAAATTCTTTGGATTTCACCGCCGTCTGGACTTCATCCAAAGTAATAGTACCTTCCTTACCATAAAGAAGGGCATCCTTAAAGTGCTCAAAGAATCTGGGTAATGAACTCAACAGGAGCAAAGTCTTGTCCTCATCATCAATCTTCACATCAATATTCTCAAGATCATCGATAATCTTGTGAAATTCTATGAGCTGCTCAACTATGGATTTGTTCTCCACCATTCGGAATGAATAGAGTTGTTATTTCAAATACAACCTGTGAGCCAAAGACTTTGTAATATACAATGATTCAAGTTTTACCCACATAGCAACCGCAGTTTCCTCCCTGGCGACTTCTCTTAGAACTTTATCCCCAAGACACAAGATAATGGCACTCCTGGCCTTATCCACCATCTCGGTCTTCTGTACCTGTGTAAGCCCTACAGGCATAAATGCTTTACTCTTCAAAGCGTCGATACACTTCTCTTGAATTAAAATTGCTTGCATCTTAATTTTCCACAACCTGAAGTCGTTGTTACCAGAAAATTTCTCGATCTGCCATCTACTAACCATGGTGCTCACTTGTCAAGAATATCTCTTTGCTCCGCGCTCACTGCACCACTTGTTGTGAATCTTGTTGTGAATAAAGACAAAATTCAATATCAATTTGTGAGGCAAAGAACAATAACACTCAAAATAAATAGTTTTCAGCAATAATAATTCGTACACAGATAATATAACAGAATAAGGCAAGGAAAAACCGAAGGTTTATTTACCCAGTTCGATCAAACGATCTACTCTGGGGGAGAGAGCAACTCTCCAATTCACTATACTCAGAAAGTTGTTACAAGAGATTACAGATGAGTTACAAGAAAATAGCCTTCGCCTTCAGGCTCCCAAGAACAACCCTATTTTCTACCCAAGTGTTTCCCAACCTCTCCAACTCTCAATATATGAATCAATCAAACTCAAACCTAAGGTGTAACAGTGTTTCACAATAACCTTAAATAACTCCAAAGGTTTCCCTAAACATTTACTTTTCTAAGGTTTTCCTTGTGAATAGCTGAAACCCTATGCTATGCCTTTAAACCATTGCTCTCCCTTGTTGGTGTAAACTCAAAGATTGTCACACACCAGGCATATAAGAGATACATATTTATAATAGCAAATACCCAACAAACAAATCCCAAAATCACATGGATCCATGGACTGAATTGAAAAAGCCCGAAAACTCGAAAACACTATCCACCGGACGGACAACACTATTCACCGTACGGACGTCACAATTCATCCGTACGGATATCACTATTCACCGTACGAATGACACTATTCACCTATTGATTTTTTTCCTCGACTTTTCATTTGACTTTCTAAAACTTCCGATTTTCGCGGTAAATGCAATCTCCAAAATATGTTTTCTTTCTCTTCATCAAAAAAGGTTTTAAGGCACATTTACAACAATCTCCACCTTGACTTTAAACCTTGTTGATACCAATTTAACAATCAATAACATTTTTGCTCTCTACCAAGTTGAAATTTTAATCAATAACTTTGATCAAATTCAAGCAACCCTTGAATCTTGATCTCGCAACTTGCATCCACTTGTTCCCAATTACCCTTTTCTGCATAGGTAATTTAACAAGCCTACAAGTATGATTTTTCAACCACCCTTGACTCCACCTGTTTTCAAATGCCTCACTGAAGGTTTTTCTTCTTTTATTTTGCAGTCCTTCAGCCACATTAAAAACATAATATCCAAGGCTAGCATAACCGTCCTTTTGAGATGCTACAATAACCCTCCTTACCTTATCATAAGTTAAATGATAATCAGAGGTGTCTGTAAACTGTTCCCTCACTACTGCTAGCATCCATAGTAGGAAACTCCACCTCAAACTGAGTTTTCTCCGTTATAGTTTCTCTCAGGTTTCTCCCTTGGTTTTCACTATTCTTCTTCTGAAGAAATTCTCTACCAACCAAGTAAGTTGTTTTAACCTCAGCTCTTCCCCAAAAACTCAATAACAACTCAACAGTAACATGCATTTTTATCCTTTAATTTCTGCAAAATTCATTGTACTCCTCTGAAACTTTCTCAAGACATTCATAACGCCTTAAACTCAAATCCCATAGCTCTTCCTTATCATGAAAGCCTCCACTAGTTAACGATGAATGAATAATAACATTTGAACTTTCTAAAATATATAGACCATATATTTTAGACCCTTTCGCAATAATCAACTCATCACGCGAAATCTTTAACACTCCATGTTCAACTCTAGTACAATAGCCTTGATCATCAAACATACTTATAGATAAAAAAATTCGCTTGAGTTCTGGAACATACCTCACATTATAAATAAGAAGTTCACAATCATTAAACATTTTAAATCTGACCATACCAATACCATGAACCTTGCATGCCTTATTATTACCAAGGCTAACACCTCACCTTGCACCATCTTCAAAGTTTCAAAGTATTCTATTCTTGGACACATGTGATAAGAGCAACCTGAGTCAATGACCCAACTATCTTCAGTTTCCAAACTCGATACTACTAGTGCTTCGGCATCCTCATAACTTTCCTCACCCAATGCAACTACAGTTTGAACATAATCTTCATTGACCTTTCTTTCAGGACAATCCCTTTTAAAGTGACCGATTTTCTGACAATTAAAACATTTTACCTTTGACTTGTCGGACCTCTTTGATTTTGACATCCCTTTATGCTCACCTCGTCCTCTTGACACATTTAAGCCTTCACCACTATCTTCAATCTTCAAATCTTTCGACTTTGAAAATTCTTTGGATTTCACCGCCGTCTGGACTTCATCCAAAGTAATAGTACCTTCCTTACCATAAAGAAGGGCATCCTTAAAGTGCTCAAAGAATCTGGGTAATGAACTCAACAGGAGCAAAGTCTTGTCCTCATCATCAATCTTCACATCAATATTCTCAAGATCATCGATAATCTTGTGAAATTCTATGAGCTGCTCAACTATGGATTTGTTCTCCACCATTCGGAATGAATAGAGTTGTTATTTCAAATACAACCTGTGAGCCAAAGACTTTGTAATATACAATGATTCAAGTTTTACCCACATAGCAACCGCAGTTTCCTCCCTGGCGACTTCTCTTAGAACTTTATCCCCAAGACACAAGATAATGGCACTCCTGGCCTTATCCACCATCTCGGTCTTCTGTACCTGTGTAAGCCCTACAGGCATAAATGCTTTACTCTTCAAAGCGTCGATACACTTCTCTTGAATTAAAATTGCTTGCATCTTAATTTTCCACAACCTGAAGTCGTTGTTACCAGAAAATTTCTCGATCTGCCATCTACTAACCATGGTGCTCACTTGTCAAGAATATCTCTTTGCTCCGCGCTCACTGCACCACTTGTTGTGAATCTTGTTGTGAATAAAGACAAAATTCAATATCAATTTGTGAGGCAAAGAACAATAACACTCAAAATAAATAGTTTTCAGCAATAATAATTCGTACACAGATAATATAACAGAATAAGGCAAGGAAAAACCGAAGGTTTATTTACCCAGTTCGATCAAACGATCTACTCTGGGGGAGAGAGCAACTCTCCAATTCACTATACTCAGAAAGTTGTTACAAGAGATTACAGATGAGTTACAAGAAAATAGCCTTCGCCTTCAGGCTCCCAAGAACAACCCTATTTTCTACCCAAGTGTTTCCCAACCTCTCCAACTCTCAATATATGAATCAATCAAACTCAAACCTAAGGTGTAACAGTGTTTCACAATAACCTTAAATAACTCCAAAGGTTTCCCTAAACATTTACTTTTCTAAGGTTTTCCTTGTGAATAGCTGAAACCCTATGCTATGCCTTTAAACCATTGCTCTCCCTTGTTGGTGTAAACTCAAAGATTGTCACACACCAGGCATATAAGAGATACATATTTATAATAGCAAATACCCAACAAACAAATCCCAAAATCACATGGATCCATGGACTGAATTGAAAAAGCCCGAAAACTCGAAAACACTATCCACCAGACGGACAACACTATTCACCGTACGGACGTCACAATTCATCTGTAAGGATATCACTATTCACCGTACGAATGACATTATTCACCGATTATTTTTTTTCCTCGACTTTTCATTCGACTTTCTAAAACTTCTGATTTCCGCGGTAAATGCAATCTCCAAAATATGTTTTCTTTCTCTTCATCAAAAAAGGTTTTAAGGCACATTTACAACAATCTCCACCTTGACTTTAAACCGTGTTGATACCAATTTAACAATCAATAACATTGTTGCTATCTACCAAGTTGAAATTTTAATCAATAACTTTGATCAAGATTCAAGCAACCCTTGAATCTTGATCTCGCAACTTGCATCCACTTGTTCCCAATTACCCTTTTCTGCATAGGTAATTTAACAAGCCTACAAGTATGATTTTTCAACCACCCTTGACTCCACCTGTTTTCAAATGCCTCCCTGAAGGTTTTTCTTCTTTTATTTTGCAGTCCTTCAGCCACATTAAAAACATAATATCCAAGGCTAGCATAACCGTCCTTTTGAGATGCTACAATAACCCTCCTTACCTTATCAAGAGTTAAATGATAATCAGAGGTCTCTGTAACTGTTCCCTCACTACTGCTAGCATCCATAGTAGGAAACTCCACCTCAAACTGTGTTTTCTCCGTTATAGTTTCTCTCAGGTTTCTCCCTTGGTTTTCACTATTCTTCTTCTGAAGAAATTCTCTACCAACCAAGTAAGTTGTTTTAACCTCAGCTCTTCCCCAAAAACTCAATAACAACTCAGCAGTAACATGCATTTTTTTCCCTTAATTTCTGCAAAATTCATTGCACTCCTCTGAAACTTTCTCAAGACATTCATAATGCCTTAAACTCAAATCCCATAGCTCTTCCTTATCATGAAAGCCTCCACTAGTTAACGATGAATGAATAATAACATTTGAACTTTCTAAAATATATAGACCATATATTTTAGACCCTTTCGCAATAATCAATTCATCACGCGAAATCTTCAACACTCCACGTTCAACTCTAGTACAATAGCCTAGATCATCAAACATACTTATAGATAAAAAAATTCGCTTGAGTTCTGGAACATACCTCACATTATAAATAAGAAGTTCACGATCATTAAACATTTTAAATCTGACCGTACCAATACCATGAACCTTGCATGCCTTATTATTACCAAGGCTAACTACTCCACCTTGCACCATCTTCAAAGTTTCAAAGTATTCTATTCTTGGACACATGTGATAAGAGCAACCTGAGTCAATGACCCAACTATCTTCAGTTTCCAAACTCGATGCTACTAGTGCTTCAGCATCCTTATAACTTTCCTCACCCAATGCAACTACAGCTTGAACTAAATCTTCATTGACCTTTCTTTCAGGGCAATCCCTTTTAAAGTGACCGATTTTCTGACAATTAAAACATTTTACCTTTGACTTGTCGGACCTCTTTGATTTTGACATCCCTTTATGCTCACCTCGTCCTCTTGACACATTTAAGCCTTCACCACTATCTTCAATCTTCAAATCTTTCGACTTTGAAAATTCTTTGGATTTCACTGTCGTCTGGACTTCATCCAAAGTAATAGTACCTTCCTTACCATAAAGAAGGGCATCCTTAAAGTGCTCAAAGAATCTGGGTAATGAACTCAACAGGAGCAAAGCCTTGTCCTCATCATCAATCTTCACATCAATATTCTCAAGATCATCGATAATCTTGTGAAATTTTGTGAGCTGCTCAACTATGGATTTGTTCTCCACCATTCGGAATGAATAGAGTTGTTATTTCAAATACAACCTGTGAGCCAAAGACTTTGTCATATACAATGATTCAAGTTTTACCCACATAGCAACAACAGTTTGCTCCTTGGCGACTTCTCTTAGAACTTTATCCCCAAGGCACAAGATAATGGCACTCCTGGCCTTATCCACCATCTCGGTCTTCTGTACCTGCGTAAGCCCTACAGGTATCAATGCTTCACTCTTCAAAGCGTCGATACACTTCTCTTGAATTAAAATTGGTTGCATCTTAATTTTCCACAACCTGAAATCGTTGTTACCGAAAAATTTCTCGATCTGCCATCTACTAACCATGGTGCTCACTTGTCAACAATATCTCTTTGCTCCGCGCTCACTGCACCACTTGTTGTGAATAAAGACAAAATTCAATATCAATTTGTGAGGCAAAGAACAATAACACTCAAAATAAATAGTTTTCAGCAATAATAATTCGTACACAGATAATGTAACAGAATAAGGCAAGGAAAAATTGAAGGTTTATTTACCCAGTTCGATCAAACGATCTACTCTGGGGGAGAGAGCAGCTCTCCAATTCACTATACTCAGAAAGTTGTTACAAGAGATTACAGATGAGTTACAAGAAAATAGCCTTCGCCTTCAGGTTCCCAAGAACAACCCTATTTTCTACCCAAGTGTTTCCCTACCTCTCCAATTCTCAATATATGAATCACTCAAACTCAAACCCAAGGTGTAACAGTATTTCACAATAACCTTAAACAACTCCAAAGGTTTCCCTAAACCTATGCTTTTCTAAGGTTTTCCCTGTGAATATCCGAAACCCTATGCTATGCCTTTAAACCATTTTTATCCCTTGTTGGTGTAAACCCTAAGATTGTCACACACCAAGCATATAAGAGATACATATTTATAATAGCAAATACCCAACAAACAAATCCCAAAATCACATGGATTCATGGACCGAATCGAGAAAGCCCGAAAACTCGAAACCACTATCCACCGTACGAACAACACTATTTACCGTACAGACGTCCCAATTCTTTCGTACGGATATCACTATTCACTGTACGAATGACACTATTCACCGATCGATTTTTTTTCTCGACTTTTCATTCGACTTTCTAAAACTTCCGATTTTTGCGGTAAATGCAATCTCCAAAATATGTTTTCTTTCTCTTCATCAACAAAGGTTTTAAAGTACATTTACAATATGCCCGTTAGAGTGGTGTATAGTTGAATAAACATAAAACGTAAGAGTAAAGTTTAGAGTGGATGAATGCTCTCTTAAGTGAGATAGATTTCAGGAAGAGGTGCAATTTCTTTCAAAATCCTAAACTCATCCAAATAATGGAAGGATTGTGGATCAATGTTTGAACATATTTTAACGATTAACTCAATAGGACCTGACATGGAAACATCATCAAAGAATGGGTTCGAATAAAAAAGTGGCGATAATATGAATCAAGCATAACTATAAAGTGCAACATGAAGTTTATGATGATAGTCTCAAAGATAAAATATTCTAGACATCATTAAAGGAATGAACTTGAAGCTCTAAAGTCATTCTTGATTTGAAGCTTAAGTCTATTTAGCTTTTCAGTAAGATCTTAATGTAAATAGTGTGAATCTCTTTCCTAAAATATATACATAGACACTCACACAATGATTTTTAAACTTTATCTTTTTCAAACTCTTATGAAA
This sequence comes from Lathyrus tuberosus, assembly GCA_022829125.1. Lineage (NCBI taxonomy): Eukaryota > Viridiplantae > Streptophyta > Magnoliopsida > Fabales > Fabaceae > Lathyrus > Lathyrus tuberosus. The sequence goes on along the minus strand of JALAZF010000759.1, from coordinate 1,076,659 downwards.
AACCATTTGGAAAAGTAAAAAAAAACTTGTTTAAAACTAAGCATAATCAATTATGGTCTGTTGGTAATTAATTATGATGTAAATTTTGGCCTATAATCGATTATGGTGGTGGTATAGTCAGATTATGAGGTGTCTCTCTTAGTAATGTATTATGGAAATCTCATAATTAATTATGATTCATATCTATGTGAAACTTTCTTAATTTTCATTTGCATAATTGATTATAAATTCTTCATAATCAATTAAAGATCAAATTTGAGATTTTTCAAAATGTTTCTTTTTTTGTGAATTTATTATATAAGAAGTTATTGTGCTCATTTTGAAAAACACACAAGCAATATAAAAAACATATTCTTTTCTTCTATTATCCAATTTCTACATTTTTAAACATATTAGTTATACTTTAGAATTAAGAGTGAAATCCATTACTACAAAAAATATATTTTATAATAAAACTTACACTTCACCTAACAAAAAATTGAGGTATAATGTTAATGTGTGCCATGTTTTATTTATTTTTAAATAAATATCACATATTCCCTCAGTTTTTGAATATAATCATGGGAAAAAATAATTCAAGACATCATTCGAATCCCAGCAAATGCAATTTATATTTTTTATTTCTTTAAAAGTGGTGTCTTTCTTTTTAGTTTATTTTTTATTTTTAAATTAATGATCTATTCCTTCGTATTCTGTAATAACTGAGAGATTAGATAATTAGATTTTACTATAAAAGCATTCATTAATCTGATTTTATCCTAAATCTAATTTATACGCAGTCTTTTCAAAATTATACATATCATTCTTTGGAATGGACTGCAAGACAGAAAAAACCTTTAATATTTTGTGTTGTATGTTGTTCTTTTATCTTGAACAAAACATTTTTTCTAACCTTGCAATCTATCTCACATAATAGTATTGATGTTGTTGTTGTATTTTAGGAATAACCTTTCTATGTTGTCAATAAAAAAACACTTCATCATTCATTGTTTTCCTCGGTTGACAACATTGAGAAATTTATTCCTAAACATGCTATAAATTGCAAGCAATTGCAGCACACACAAAAATGATGAATTGTAAAAAATTAAAAAGGAAACAAGACATGTTACTTTCAATTTTTTTATCATTCACCGTTTTTTGCAAGTAATATATTACCTCGGGTTCTTTATAAAACCGAGGAAAAAGTCCTTATTTTATTTTATTTTTTAATTAAACTAACAACGATCAAGATATTTCCAACACATCAATGCACAAGAAACTCTCTACATCTACCACTATATATCTTGTTCTCTTTCTTGTGAAAGCATTTGCCATGAAAATATTTGTGCAAGATAATGAAATCTTGGAACATATCTCTATGATGGATTGCAAGTGCAGAAAAAAATTTAATGGTTGAAACAAATAACTTATTAGAAATCGGATGCATGCAATTCATTGAACTTGAAAAGAATGCGCACAAAGGGTACGGTATACAACAAAATCTGGATAAGAACAAAGATTTGTTGTTCTTCAAGAATAACAGCGACGATGATGAATCTGGTTTGTCAAAATCTTGATTTGTTTAAACAATGTATTTTAATATTATGTGTAAACAATATAATTTTTTATAAGAAAAAACTTATTCTCCTTGGTAAAAATAAGGAGGTATGTGATACTTGGGATGAAACATATTTTATTATATTTTTTATTTAAAAAGAACACATTTTACCTCAATTTTGAGTCATAACCGAGGGAAAATATAAGCGTGTTTATTGAGTTTCTTCATTGTCCTTAAACAGATATTTACTGTCCATTTAATGAATATTAAAGCTCAAGACATTGCCATTAGTGATACGTGTAAAATCTAAAAGACATTATAAAAACATTCTGAATATCAAAAATTGATAATGAGCCATTTGACATGAAAATTTTGAAACCTAAAGAAGTTTGAAAAAGTTCTCTATGATGGACTGCAAGAGGAGAAAATTTTTTGGGTTCAAGGTTTTTGTTCTTAATTAATCATATAACTGAATATTTATTTTATTTATCTAACAATTTTTTTTATATCATAAACAAATCCATGGAATATTCAACATTTGATCTTTCTCAAGATTCAATGAAACGAGGATCCAACATTTGATCTTCATTGACAGTGATGATGATGAATCAGATTCAAAATTTGTTATATATTTTTACTTTAATATTTTGTGTAAACAATGTAATATTATGTGCAAACAATATAGTTTATAAACAAATTAATTTATTAATATTTTGTGTAAACAATGTAATGAGTATTTAAAAGAAAATTATCTTTCCCCTCAGTTTTGGTCATAAATCGAGAGGTATGTGGCACTAGTTTTGAAAATATAAAAAAGCTATTGTTGAGGATTGAACCAATGACATTTTTAACTATCCACTCTGTTATTCTAAAACTGAGGAGTCAAGTGGAAAGTTATCATGATGCCCTTCGTTACCTCGCCTCTGTAACCAAGGCTAAATCAACTTCACGTCTGAGGTTAAATGTGTTTTTTTAGTAGTGATCTTTATATAGAGAGTTGTGTATTATGTTGCTTTCGTTCTGATATATATTGTAACATAGATAAGGAAGCTCTCTTGAAATCTGATAAAGTGTAAAGATTGCAAGCTGAAGTTGTGATAAAATCTTGGTATAAAAGGTTGCAAGTTTAACTTGAGATAAACTTTTGGTGTAAGGGGTTGTGAGTTGAACATGTGATAAAAGTTCAGGCGATAGTAAAAAATCTCAATGTGTTATCCTTGGATGTAGGCCTTATGTATTTGGGTGGAATCAAGATAAAGTTTTGTGTGTTATTTCCTTATCCATAACCTTTTTACATTATCATAATTATGTATTGGTCATTATCTTTTATCTTCTACTCTTTTCTTAACAATACTCGAAAATCTTTATAAATATTTATGCTTTCAAATTTTTTAATCATAATTGACATGTTGAATTCATTTTTTTCTTTTTAAAATAATTTTTTTATTGCTAAAAAAGTAGAATTAATGCAAAGTTGAGCCATAAGCCCAAACCAAAACCTGGAGTCGCCATGTACTGAGCTAACTGGATAGGCGAATGGAACCACGCGTGGTATTAATTGTTGCTTTCACTCTCTTTTTCGCAAAATTTATATACTCCTTGTGGCACAACTCAAGTAGGAATCCTCCACCATTTAAACCCTTACAAGATGTGAAAGTTGTCCAACGTAAGGAGTTAAGGAGTTTTTAAAAATTCATACCCACACTATAACTTTGACTCTTGATTTGGAAAAGGTTCCAACATTAATGTTTTACATTAATTTTACGACAATCTACTACTTGAATAAAAAATTATTTTAGAATTAGAGTTAAACTCTTGTATAATGTAGTACATCAGCAAAGATGTCAACAAACTTGAACCTGCACAACGAGTAAGATTTTGATTTAATAAGAGTCGATGCAGCCTTGAACTTTATCTTTGATATGATATACATGTGAAAATTTTATTTAGGTGTATTATATAAATACCACATACTATTATGGCAATGCATGTGCATCCAAATTTAATGGACACTCTAGAAATATATGCTTGAGATTTTATAGGAAGCGGCTCCACTTCCACATTCACAAAGGTGAATCTATCAGTAGTAGTGATGTAGCTAGGTACTTAGGTCCACGTATAGTATAGATCTTATTAAGAGTGTATATTACCTCAACCTTTAATATTTTTAGGAATCATGTTCACTAGCATGCATATTCTCCTATTACCTCACAACTTGTAATTACCCATTGAATTTAATTTTTGGAATCTTCAATCTTGTAGGTCGGGTTACCATTATGAGATATTCATTGATCTATTGGAAATAGTCTCATACTTTTAGATGTTTTTTTGTACTTTATCCTAGATAATCCATTGGTCAAAAAGTCAACTAAGTTTTCATCAGTACATACATGATTCCTCTGACACCTCTCTTGGACGGGAACAATCTAACAGTGGTGTGTGTACGACATATTTTTCGCATCTTACCTTTAAAATAATTGTTCTCAATTTTTGAAATAGTTGTAATACTATCACAGTGGATAAAGACAACATGCATATTTTTTTCCCACATGTATTAATTATTTATTCAGAATCTTCCATTTCTAAGAATTCCAAGAAACTTTTCCTCCAACTATGCTAAAGATGTATCCGCTAGTCACTTTAGAATCATCTAACAAGGCATTCTAATCAACGTCATTGTACAACTCAAGGACAACAAAAAACTTTTGATAATGTAATTCAGGTTCATGGCTTTTTAAGGTACCTTGTGATTATCTTAATAGTGTGTCAATACTTTATATTAGGTCTACTCGTAAACCTTCACAACAATCCTACAACATAGGCAATGATGAGTCTAGTATAATCAGTGACATACCTGACGCTACCAAGGATGCTCACATATTCTGATTGTCTTATACTAGTACCAATGTTCTAGAAGAGTTTAAAACTTGGATCATGTGGGATGCATGCAAATTTATAGTCAAAGTTTTTATAATTCTTTAATATATTTTCAAACAAGTGAGAATCATCTAAAAAAATTCCCTTATGTGACCTAGTAATCTTAATAACAAGGATTACATTTGCTTCTTCGAGGCCACTTATATCTAATTTTTTAATGATGTTATATTATTAACGACATGAATGTTTGAACCAAATATGAGAAAATTATTTACATAGAGACATATAATTGTGAAAATTATATTTAGACTTATGGTAAATACATTTGTCACTTTCATTTACCTTAATTCATTTGAAATAATCAGATTGTCAAGCTTTCATGCTATTATTTAGGAGCTTATTTTAGACCATACATAAATTTCTATATCTCAGAGACATTAGTCTCTTGTCCTTGAACCATGAAGACTTCAAGTTGTTCCATATAGATTCTTTTTCATTATCATGATTTATAGATGAGAGGCTTACACCTTTCTTGTTCTGGATAACCTTGGCTAGTTTTCGAAAGGCAGTAAAACATATCTTTTCTGAGATAAGAATTTTGTCCAAGTATTGTGAAAGTAGTTATCCATAATTACAAGGGCATAGACATTTTCACCTATACTTACGGATCTAGATGGGCCAAAAAGTTCCATGTGAAGAAGTAGAAATGGCCAATCAGTTGAAACTATATTTTTAGATTTAAAAGAGGCCATTGCTTACTTCTCTTTTTGGCATGCATCATATAATCTGTTCTTTTGAAAGTGTAAGTTTTGTAGATTATCTATGAGATCCTTGCGGACAAACTTGTTTAAGGGATCCATATAGACGTGAGGTACTCTTCAATGCCATGGCCAAGATTCATCCTTGTTACTTAGGAGACATACCAAATTCTTGAGCTAGTAAATAGAGTATAATTTGAGCTAGTAAATAAGTATAATTTGATTTTAATTTGAGCTATTAAATTCACTGTATAGATATTTCCACTTCTTGAGCAAGTAAATAGAGTTTAATTTGATTTGATTTTATGACCCTACAACCAGAAGAATCAAATGTTACATTGATACCTTTGTCACAAAGTTGACTTATGCTGAGCAAATTATGCATAGGTCCTTTTCCAAATAAGACTTCTCCAATCCTTGGATTTGGGGACTTAGCGATGATGCCAAAACCTAGAATTTTACCTTATTCATATAAGACAAATCCCCCTTCTTTGGGAAAGAAGGTGGAGAATAAGGCTTTGTCACGTGTCATATGCTTTGAACAATCGCTATCAAGATGCCATTTAATGTTTGATACTATAAAACATTCACGTAGATAAAAAGTTAGTTCTTAACTTTGGTACCCATATAATATTGGGTTCCTTTTTGTTACTTTCATAAACAATTTTCTTTCTTGTCTTGAAAATATAGGCATTTTTCAGAGTTAGATCGCTACTACAGAAAACACCTATCATAATGGTTGGTAAAGGGATACCACCACACTGGTCAACCGTTGTGAGGTAAGGTGTGATTGTATGAATGAAGCTTTCCACCATGGAAGTGCGACCATGATTGTATCTATGTAGCGCGCTACCTACCACAATGGTTACTTTAAACAATTGTTGTGATATTCTTTAATGAAAAATATTTAACAACGGTTTTTCTAAACAACCGTTGTGATATACACACATGAGTTTATTATAAGTTAGGTGGAATGCTTATTTCACCAATGCTCACTAAACATATAACATTTCAATCTAAACTAGAATATTATAATATGACAAATTAAGTTTTATTAGAAGAAGAAGTTCACATTCAATGCTTGACAAGAGTTTTTCAACTCCTTATATGCATTTTTCTCTTTAACAGTTAGAACTTTGTTTAATTATCCTATTTCTTCAACGACCCATGCCTTGACCTCTAGTTTATTTTGAAAAATATTATTTACTTTGTAAACAAAATTAGAGGCGGAGAGAGGGGAGATTGAAGAACTAGAAGCATTAAACCAAGTTCTAACTGTCAAAGAACAAAATGCATATAACAAATTGAAGAATTCTTGTCAAGAATTAAACAAGTACTTGTTTTCTAATACAACTTTATCTATCATATTATAATTTTCTAATGCAATTTGAAAAGTTATATATTCAGTAAGGGATTGGAAATACACTCAAACCACATAATATATAATAAACTCATCTTTTAAATAAACATTAACAACAACATTCATAAAAAAACATTCATCAACAACAAACCATAAACAACATACACGATAAAAGAAATATATCAAGTCATAGAATGCTTCAGAAACGTACTGTACATGTCCCATAACGGGGTGTCCACAATGAAATAAGGATGAAGCTTAAGTTAGAGCTGCCAAATTGTGTATATTTTGAATGGATGACATTCTGGATCTTTCACACAAGTTTTTAACGCTAACTTTAGCTTCGTCCTCTTTATTGAAACAAGCATCCCTACCTACAAGTCAAAGCAAGCAGAAAGTTCAAACATTATGAAGCAATCTATTGAAATAGACTTTGAAAAAAAACTATAGTGAAAATGAACCTGTAAACACCCATTGGCTAAGATTTGATGTTATGGTTTCGTTTTGAGGTTTCCATATAAGAGAGATGAGTGACACACTTGTTAAGGTTTAATTTTGAGAGAGATTATTGAAAGAGTTGTTAGGGTTTTGTTTTGAGAGAGATGGTTGTTATGTACTGAAGCAAGAGACAATTTCTCTTATATATAAATAAGTATCCCCTTTCACCACGGTTGAAAACAAAAACCGTGGTGATATACAAGTTATTATACGATAATAGAAAATTGTAGGTGCTGGAATTCGAACCATTTCACTCCATGTACATTTCACTACAGTTGTTACATATGATCGTTGTGACATGTCCTTTAGTAAATACCAAAAAACAAAAACGCCCAAAAATAAAATATTACCACGCTTAACACGATGACCATTGTAAAATTAGTGTTACGAAAGGTCTATTTTGTAGTAGCGGATGGTACTTTAGCTTTATTTCAGTAGTTACATTTTAAGGTTTTACAGTTAGATGTGGTTTTGGTCTTACATATGTTCTCAAAGTTCTTACTATTGTTCTTGGGCTCATAACCTAATTCAACTTTTTTGTGTGAGGCTCTTTGATTTCCTAACATGGCTTCTAAGCTGTCTCTTCCTTTGGGGAATTTTAAAGTGTTTTTTGAAGATCGTAAATTTTATTTTTTAAATTTTCGCAGCTATTGCACATGTTAAGTCATCATCTTTATTTGAGTGTAAGTGTTTTGAAATGAAGTATTTTTGTTTCTCTATGAGAATTTCTATTTCCTTTTCAAGGGTTTTATTTTTAGATTCAAGATAGGATATAATTTTTGTTTCTTTTGTTAACTTTTTACATATTCCAAATAGATCATGATAGGAGAAATGAGAGGTTACATCACCGTCTAGATGATTTTCCATTAGATAGATGTTATATTTTTCTTCTTTATCATTCGAGGATTCCATATTGTTGTCTTGCTATGTGATGTAGGCTTTCTTCTTTTTCTGAGTTTTTCTAAATTATTGATTTTCTTTCTTGAATAGAGGACAATATGGTTTGATGTGCCCTTTCTTTCCACAGTTGTAGTATGATGGATCAAATGGTGTTTTCTCCTCATATTTTTCTTTATCTTGATTTTTCTCATTATTTTTTTACTATGAGGGTCATTTCACCATCAGAGTCAAATTCTTCAGCTTTAAGTGTTAGACTCTTGTTTTTATTTCCTCCTTCTTTGTCTATGGCAAGTCTTTTAAGTTCCATTTCATGTTCCTGTAATTTACCAAAGAGAGTGTATGTGTCCATAGTCGCCAAATCCTTAGATTCACATATTGCAAAGACTTTAGGTTTCCAACTACGGTTTAGGCATATAAGAATTTTTATCACTAATTCCTCATTCGAGAATGTTTTCCCCAGAGTTCTCATGTGACTCACAAAATGGGTGAATCATGTTTGCATCTGACTTATGTTCTCTTCAGGTTTCATTCTAAAGAGTTCATACTCATGGGTTAAAATGCCAAACCTTTCCTTCTTTACTTTAGTAGTTCCTTCATGAGTAATTTAGAGGATGTTCCACATTTCTTTAGCAATTTCACAATGAATAACTCACAAAAATTCAATAAGACCGAGAGGGTAGTGATGTTATTTTTTTCTTTTAAAATGAGTTTCACATTCTCTTTATCATCTTTGGACCTATCGTTTTCATGTTTTTCTATTACAACATCATCAACATTGTGTAGGAACAAATGGTCCTTGTTTCACAACCTTCCAAATACCACAATTCGTCCCTTTGATGAAAAAATTTATTTTCTCTTTCCACAAGCTATACCCTTCCCCATTAAGGGATCAATGTTTGTTTAGTGAAAAGCTTGAAGTCATTTTTCTTCCTGAGATAATTAGTCCTTAACAGAAGTTAGACTCTGATGCCACTTGCTGGACAAGTGACCTCAAGCACAATAGGGGGAGGGGTGAATTGTGGTTTTTGAAATTCATGATTAATTTTATACTTTTCTCAATTAATATGGTGTTAGTTTTTTATTAATAGTAAATCAAATCAGAATAAAAATAAATAGAATAAATTTAAAGAGAGTATTAGTTAAGAGAGAATATACGAGAGAGTTATCCAAGTTTGGTCGAAAGTTGGCCTAGTCTTGTCCCTAAGAGATCTTCTTGAGATTTTGACTATAAACTTTTGAGATTTTATAGGTTATGCCCACGAACCTTAATGCAAGCCGATCTTGAGATTTTTACAGGCTTATCCCCAACCAAATATAACTTTTACCTCATGCTAAGCTACTGAACCTTCTTAGAGAATTTCAGGCTGATCTCAATAATTGGAAGCAATTTTTTTTTGGCAAAACTCAATAAATCACAACAGATATTTTAAGACCGGCTTATCTCACAAACAAAACTTAATTCTCTCAAGAGTATCGTACTCTTAAGAGTTAAAGAAACAACAAGACCGCTTACAAAATTCTTCCTCACAAGCAAAACTTCACTTAAAAGCACTAAGGTAATATCAAGTGAAAGATATATTTTCTAAAGTGGGAGAGAGAGAGAGAGAGAGAGAGAGAGAGAGAGAAAGAGAGAGAAATTCTAAAGAAAATATAAAACATTAGAAAGTGGTGTGAAATGAAGTGAAGGCAAGCCTCCATTATATAAGAGTTGGAAAATCCAAAAACGAAAATAATCTATGGGCCGGATTAATGAGCCAATTGATTGACCAACTCATTTTTAATTGACTAGCAAGCCCACAAAGGAAATATTGAATATAGAGTCATTGTAAGTCATTAACACGCTATCATATATTCTTGATTAATCGATCAGGTCTTCTCTAACCAATTAGCACTTCTCCAATCGATTGGCTGGCTCAAAAAAGTTTTTCTAATCGATTGGCACTACTTACCAATTGATTGGTTAGTTAAAAAATAGTTTATAAAGAATTGGACAACTCTTTAATCACTTAGGTTGGCTTGGAAAATAATATTTATGACAAAAACATTTGAAAAAATACTTTTAGGTGTGTGTGTGTGAGTTGCTTTAGTACTTCTAATCTACTCTCTTAATTTTACAATACTCGGGTCATTCATACAGACAAACATGACCTGATGAGCTTTCACACAACTACAAGATTCTTTGCTAGATTGCTTTTGATCATATAATCAGTTTTATCTTGAGTTTCCTTTTATTGATGAGGTATGAGATGATTCTTTTGCTTAGATCACCATCACCAAGGTTGAAAAGTTGTATGCCACCGACTTTAATAATCGTTGTCGTTATTAAAACTTCAAATGGATCTTCTGCGTGTTTTTCCAACTTTATATCTGGAAGCACATAGATCCACAACTGCTTCGTACCATCCATATCAAGGACATGAATTATAGTGTTTATGGGAATAACCTTTACTAATTTCCCCTCAACCACATTCTTCCTCTTTTTGGTTATCCGATTTTAGAAGTCGACATGATCGTTGTGTTGAAGTATTTGAGTCTCACCCCAGTGAGCTTTGGCCCTAGACATCACTACCTTCTTTTCAGCTACTTAAATTGTTGGAACAGAATTGTTCATATCCCTTAGGTTTTGACGACAACAAAGTTCTTAAAGAACAATTGGGTATACTAACATATGTTCAAGTGTGCAGAATTATAAGGTTAAAATTCAACTCTAAATTAACCCTGATAAAAGTATTTATAGAGAAGCAAAATGACTCAGATTCTGAAGGATCAAAATTTGATGACTCTAAACATGAATATCAGCTTATGAAGGATCATAATCTGATCATGGTATCCATGCCTCTAGTGACAGCTTAGACTTTGAAGACCTCATCTAAAGGTGCTTAGCCTCTGATCTGTACTCAATCTTAAAAGCAGACCGACCAGTCTTGTTAAAAGCCAAATTTTGGAGAAAGTCAACTAAGGTTTCATTGTGCAAGGCTCAAGGAATGGTGATCTGACCTCTTAAGTCTTCCCCAACCTTTTGATGATACCTAGTATGAGAAAGACATTATGGGCAATGTTATTACTCAATGGACAATAATATTAACCCGGTACACCCTTCAATGTCTCTCTTGGATTGCTTCTCAACAAATAACTCTTATGTAAGTCACCTTTCAGTGACTCTTTTTCTGCCTCTATAAAATGGATCTGAAGATTTGAAAGAAGGTTACAAAAGTATATCAGAATAACATCGAGCACAACTTTGAGCTAAAGTTTTATAATTGTTATTGCAGAAGTTCTTAAGATTTCTTATCTTTGTATATCTTAGAAATCTTAAGTGTTAAAAACCTTTGTTGTTGTTGTACAACTTCTATACTTCTGATTGAACATCAAATATAGTTATCTTTTCTACTAAATTGTTTGTTTAAAGTAGAGGAAGTCTCTTGTTGGTTAGCTTAAGTAGTGGAAGTCTCTTGCAGAATTGCTTGAGCAGTGAAGTCTCTTGTCTGTGTGCTTGAGCAGAAGTTTCTTGCTAGGTTGCTTGAGTGAAAGTGTCTATCTAGTGTGATTGAGTAGTTGAAGTCTCTTGCTAGATTGCTTGAGCAAAGTGTAATCAGTTTGATTATAGTGGAAATCTCTTGTTGAGACAAGGGGACTGGACTACCCTCAATTTATGAGAGATACCAAGATAAACTCTGTGTGTTGATTTGTTTATTATTTTAAACTTTATGCTATTCCGGTGAGATTAACATATCTGATCAAACTCTAAACTTGTTCAGATTCTGAAGCTATTTTTTAGAAGTGTAAAAAGAATTAACATACACAATTTAACCTCCCTTTCTTGTGTATTTTGATCACCTTCAATTGGCATCAAAGTACTGTCTATGCTATAACACTTAATAGTGGTACAAAAAAGGTCCGGAGAAAAATACATCTTTCATCATGCCTGATCCTAAGGTGACTAGTCTTGATAAGGGTACTTCTCATGGTAATAATAACCATGATTAGAGTATATCTTATATTGCTAAATCACCAACATTCAATGGTAACTCCATTGGGTTTGATTGGTGAAAAATCAAAATGTACACCCATATCATAGGGATTGATAATCATCTATGGGATATCCTTGATTATGGAATCAACTTTAAAGTTGATGGAGTAGGTACGGTGACTGATAGAAAAAATTTCATACCTGCTAGGAAAATGGTCTATAGAAAGCATCATAGAGTGAGGGGTATTCTAGTGGAATATTTACATCACTCAGAGTACATAAATATCATTGACAAATCGACTACCAAAACTATCTTTGATTCTTTATGTGCCACTTATGAAGGGAATTAACAAGTCAAAGAGGCTAAGGCTAATTTGTTTGTTCAACAATATGAAATGTTCATAATGGAAAATGATGAGAGTATTGAAACTATGTTTTCAAGGTTTCAAATACATGTGTCTAGGCTTCAGGTTCTAAACAAAAGCTACACCACCTCTGATCATGTAAAGAAGATTCTTAGGAGTTCTCCTGTTAGATGCAAACCAAAGGTGACAGCTATTCAAGAAGCAAAAGACCTGAACAAAATCAGTCTTGAAAGTCTGATAAGTAATCTCCAAAGTCATGAGTTAGAACTCAATGGAGATGAAGAACCAATCAATAAATCAAATTCTATGGCTTTGAAATCTATTAGGATGTCTGAGAAATCTTCTCAGATTTGTGAGCACAAAGAACCCACTCATGTTAAAGCTTCTAATACAGATTCTGATGATGATGAAATGGCATTTGTAACGCCCCATTTTCTTTTATTATTATTTGTGAATAATTATATGTTGTTGTGATCGATTATGTGTTGTTGTGCCTTCGTTGTGGTTGTGTACCTGTGGTGAAGGGTAGTAGCCTTAAGAAGTAAGTCTTGAGGGTAGTAGGAGTGTATGGCTAATAACATAGAGATTAACGGTGTGTTACGTAATGTTGATTGGATTATTTAAATTTATCATTTGTTGACTAGTTTATTTCATTAGTTGAGTGATAATGTTAATATAATAAGATAATTAAAATAATTAAGAGGTGTAGTGAGTGGAAGGGCATTATGGTAATTAGGCAAGGGTTAAGTGAGGGCAAATAAGGCGATTCATTAATTGGGGTATATGAGAGAATTGGAGAGTGAGAGTTCATTATTCTGATTCCATGTGAAAAAGTGAAAGAGGGAGAAGAGCTGGGGAAAGAGGAAGAAAGGGAGAATCCATTGATGTTAGGAAAGCTCATCACTTTAAGGTAAGGGTGGGAATTCTTTCTCTCTTAAGGGTTTGATGATACATGTATGTGGGTAGAATTGTTAGGTTGAATCCATAAGAATGTTGTTTGTGGGTTGATTGGGGTTTTGAGGATAATTCATAATTACATGATTGGAATTGATGAAATTAGTGTAGTTGATTTGTATTGTTGGAATGCATATGTTAGAAATAGGTTATAATGATATAATCTGTGGAAAAAGTGTGTTAAAAATCAGTTTGAGTGCAGAAAATCGTAGTTGGGAGATGCTGTTATCGCAGGGTTTTTCTGCTAAAGTCGCAGAGGGCGCTTAGCGCGGTCTGGAGGAATTTCGCCTCCTCGAGGCAGTGAGTAGCGCGCTTAGCGCAGATGTGGGCCCGCTTAGCGCGGCCTGGGATTGAAAAACATTATTTTAATTGCTAAAAATAGTGGAAATTGTATACTTTATATTATATAAATGTTGTTTTGTTGCTGTGATGTTGTGAGCATGTAGTGAAGTATTATATGCTTGTTTTGTTGATGCTGATGTGATAATATGAAATGCATGATTAAATGATGCAGAGGTGTGTAGTGGTTGTAGGGCATAATGAGGTATGTTCGATAAATGTGTGTTGATTGTTGATTGATGATGTGATGGAATAATGGTATGCCATGTGTTCGCGTTAGTCATTGTTGCATGTTGTCGTTGAAGGTACATAAGCATATGCATGAGTTGAGGGATGGCATGTGCCCATGTGGTGTGTGAGCGTTTATCCGGATTCCTTGATGGAATCAATGTTGTTGTTGTTGAGGTGATTGTATGCCCATGTGGGGTGTGAGCAATCACGATTGTCGTGTGCCCATGTGGGGTGTGAGCAATTAATTGACATTCCAACGGGAACTGTGATCATGAAACAGGGATCGAAAATGGTACCACATGCATTGAGTCTAGAGGGTGTCTCATTGCATTTCTCTTTATAGTTGTGTTGCATTGTGCTTGGAATGATTATCTGTGGTGGTGTTAAAGTGAGGGATTGTTGTCGAATGTCATGATATGAGTAAATTACTTGATGATTTATACTTGCATATTATATCATCTTATTCTTTTGATTGATTGAGAATCTCACCCTTTCTGTTTGAATGTTGCCTCCACGTGGGTAACGTGCAGGTGATCAGGATTAGTGTGGGGCAGAGTGAGTGAAGATGAAGTCTTCTACTTTGCTTGTTGTGTCGGCGTCTGCTCTGATGTGTAACACCGGGGTTTTGGAACGCTTAGTTGTTTTGTTTATTTGGTTGATGTTTAATTGAAGGATTTGAAATAATATTTTGATTATGGTGTTAAATGACTATTCTTTCGTTGCAGATTAAAAGAATTTTACTTTTGAAAAATGATTTAAGTGTTACATGTCTATTCCATGAGCAGGTTTTTGTTGAAGTAGCATCCTGAATGCCCTTGTTGTTTCGAATTTACTCTGATGTTTTTTATTATTTTATTAATATTATGACGCGGGGGTTTAGGGTGTTACAAGTGGTATCAGAGAAGGTCGGTCCGTCCGACCAAGTTGTCGAGTCGTTGTCGTGTGTGAGCTGTTTAGTGTCGGTGTCGTTTCCTTATCCATTGTGTTATGTTGTTGGCATGCGACAGATTCAGAATGGTTGGAAGGAATGATGCTGCTCTTGCTGCTGCTTTACAAGCTATGGCTCAAGCAGTACAGAATCCGTCGCGTGCTAACGAGAATGATGAGTTTTGGAAGAACAACCCGCCTACTTTCAAGGGAAGATATGATCTGGATGGAGCGCACACTTGGCTCAAAGAGATTGAGAGAATCTTTCGGGTTATGGAATGTCCTGAAGCACAGAAGGTGCGGTTAGGTACTCATATGCTAGCTGAGGAGGCTGATGATTGGTGGGTAAGTACCCGTCAATTGTTGGGAGTTGCTGGAGAAGTGATTTCTTGGGCGGTGTTTAGCAGGGAATTCTTGAGGAAATATTTCCCTGAGGATGTCCGAGGGAAGAATGAGATAGAGTTCTTGGAGCTGAAGCAGTGTAGCATTTCAGTGACTGAGTTTGCTACTAAGTTTTTAGATTTGGCAAAGTTTTATCCTCATTACAGTGAGGCAACAGCTGAATTCTCAAAGTGTGTCAAGTTCGAGAATGGTTTGAGGTCTGAGATCAAGCAGGCGATTGGTTATCAGAGAATCAGACGGTTTCCAGACTTGGTTGATTGCTGTAGGATCTTTGAGGAGGATAGCAAAGCTTGATCGGCTCACTTCAAGGGGTTGTTCGAGAGAAGAGGGAAGCAACATGTGAATCGTGGAAAGCCTTATGCAACTCAGGCTAATAAAAGTAAACAGAAACATGCTGATGGCAAGAAGCCAAATGGGGGGGGGGCTCTGCTCCTCTCAAGCGTTACAGGTGTGGTGAGTTGGGTCATCATATCAGTGAGTGCTCGAGTGACGTGAAGAAGTGTTTCAACTGTGGACAATCCGGACATTTGATTGCTGATTGCAAGATTAATATGGTGACTTGCTACAATTGTGGAGAGTAGGGCTATATTAGTACTCGTTGTCAGAAGCCAATGAAAGCTTCAACTGGAGGGAAGGTGTTCGCGTTGACAGGAACTCAGCCTTCTAGCGAAGACAGACTAATCAGAAGTATTTGTTACATTAATAATACACCTTTGATTGCCATGATTTATACGGGTGCTACACATTATTTTATTGCTGCTGATTGTGTGAAAAGATTAGGCCTTGTCGTTTCTCCTATGAAGGGAGAAATGGTTGTCGAAACTCCTGCGAAGGGATCGGTGACCACTTCTCTAGTGTGTTGGAATTTTCCATTATCAATCTTCGATAAGGACTTTGGTGTAGATCTGATTTATTTGCCGTTGGGAGGTCTCGATGTGATATTGGGTATGAACTGGTTGGAGTTCAATCATGTTCACATTAATTGTTTTAATAAGTCGGCTCGATTTCTTACTCCTGAGGAAGAAGGAGAATATGGTTTTCTGTCTGCTAGAGAATTGAAAGAGCTTTTGGAAGACGAAGCTCAGGTGCTTGCATTTTTTGCATCATTAATAGTGGAGATCAAGTCAGTGATTAGTTAGTTGCAAGTGGTGCGGGAATTTCCTGAAGTGTTTCCAGATGACATTGCTGATGTGCCACCAGAGAAAGAAGTAGAATTTACTATTGATCTTGTCCCTAGTACCAGACCTATTTCTATGGCACCATACAGGATGTCGACATTAGAATTGTCAGAACTGAAGAAGAAACTGGAAGACCTATTAGAAAAGAAGTTTGTAAGGCCAAGTGTGTCGCCTTGGGGAGCTCCAGTGTTGTTGGTAAAGAAAAAGGACGGTAGTATGAGGTTGTGTATTGACTACAAACAGTTGAATAAAGTAACGATTAAGAACAAGTATCCACTTCCAAGAATAGATGACTTGATGGATCAGTTGGTGGGTGCACGTGTGTTTAGCAAGATCGATCTGAGATCGGGATATCATCAGATAAGAGTTAAGGATGAGGATATTCAGAAGACAGCTTTTAGGACTCGATACAGACATTATGAATATGTGGTGATGCCGTTTGGAGTTACTAATGCCCCTGGTGTGTTTATGGAGTACATGAATAGGATTGTTCATGCTTACTTGGATCAGTTTATAGTTGTCTTTATCGAAGACATTCTGATCTATTCTAAGTCAGAAGAAGAACATGCTGAGCATTTGCGAGTCGTGTTGCAAGTGTTGAAAGAGAAGAAGATTTATGCCTAGTTGTCCAAGTGCGAGTTTTGGCTGAAAGAGGTGAGTTTCCTTGGTCACGTTATTTCAGGTGATGGTATTGCTGTGGATCCATCTAAGGTAGAAGCAGTTCTACAGTGGGAAG
Source organism: Lathyrus tuberosus (assembly GCA_022829125.1). NCBI lineage: Eukaryota > Viridiplantae > Streptophyta > Magnoliopsida > Fabales > Fabaceae > Lathyrus > Lathyrus tuberosus. The sequence continues at coordinate 1,059,627 of JALAZF010000759.1, read as the reverse complement.
CTCTGAAGTCAGCAACTGAGATTAGAAGCTTTTTGGGTTTAGCTGGTTATTATCGTCGGTTTATAGAAGGATTTTCAAAGTTGGCACTTCCGTTGACGCAGTTGACCTGCAAGGGTAAATCGTTCGTATGGGACATTCATTGTGAAAGAGTTTCATTGAGCTGAAGAAGAGATTGTCTACAGCTCCGGTGTTGATTTTGCCAGGACCAGGTGAACCGTTTGTAGTGTACTGTGATGCTTCGTTGATGGGTTTGGGAGGCGTATTGATGCAAAATGATAAAGTTGTGGCTTATGCTTCGCCACAGTTAAGGATTCATAAAAGGAATTATCCAACTCATGATTTGGAACTAGCAGTAGTGGTTTTTGTGTTGAAGATTTGGAGGCATTATCTTTATGGCTCCGGATTCGAGGTGTATATTGATCATAAGAGCTTGAAGTATCTGTTTGATCAGAAGGAACTGAATATGAGGCAGAGGAGATGGCTTAAATTTTTGAAGGATTATGATTTCGGCTTGAATTATCACCTCGGAAAAGCTAATGTTGTGGCTGATGCTTTGAGTCGGAAGATATTGCATATGTCTGCTATGATGGTGAAAGAATTTGAATTGATTGAACAGTTCAGAGATATGAGTTTGGTTTGCGAGCAGACACCATATAGTGTAAAGTTGGGAATGTTGAAGATCAATAATGAGTTTCTGAACAGTATCAGAGAGGGCCAGAAGTTGGACGTGAAGTTGGTGGATTTGATGGTTGGGAATGACCGGACCGAGATAACGAGTTCAGAATGGATGAACAAGGTGTGTTGAGATCCTGTGATAGGATTTATATTCCTGATGACGCTGAGATGAAAATGATGATTTTAGAGGAGAGTCATAGGAGTAGCTTGAGTATCCATCCAGGAGCTACAAAGATGTATCAGGATTTGAAAAAGATATTTTGGTGGCCTGGATTGAAGCGGGATATGGCTCAGTTTGTGTATGCGTGTCTGACTTGTCAGAAGTCAAAAGTGGAACATCAAAAGCCTGCTGGTTTAATGCAACCATTAGACATTCCAGAGTGGAAATGGGATAGCATTTCTATGGATTTTGTGACTGGATTGCCTAATACGCCAAGAGGACATGACTCCATTTGGGTAGTAGTGGATAGACTGACGAAGTCGGCATATTTCATTCCGATTAATATCAGTTTTCCTCTGTAGAAGTTGGCAGAGATTTATATTCGAGTGATTGTGAAGTTGCATGGTGTGCCGTTGAGTATTGTGTCGGATAGAGATCCGAGATTCACTTCCAGATTTTGGGAGAGTTTGCAAGGAGTGTTGGAATCGAAGCTGAGGTTAAGTTCAGCTTATCATCCGCAGACGGATGGACAGACGGAGAGGACTATACAATCTTTAGAGGATTTGTTGAGAGCTTGTGTACTTGAACAAGGAGGTGCTTGGGATAGTCATTTGTCGCTGATCAAGTTTACTTATAACAATAGTTATTATTCTAGTATGGAATGGCGCCTTCTGAAGCGTTGTATGGTCGAAGATGTCGGACGCCTTTGTGTTGGCATGAGTCTGGTGAGAGCATAGTGCTTGGACCCGAGATTGTTCAACAGACCACGGAGAAGGTGAGGTTAATCCGCGAGAAGATGAAAGCTTCGTAGAGTAGGCAGAAAAGCTATCATGATAAGAGAAGAAAGGATCTGGAGTTTCAGGAAGGAGACCATGTGTTTTTGAGAGTCACTCCGGTGACCGGTGTTGGACGGACATAGAAGTCGAGGAAGCTTACTCCTAGATTTATTGGCCCGTATCAGATTTCGGCAAGAGTTGAACCTGTTGCATATAGAGTGGCGTTACCGTCGCATTTGTCGAACTTGCATGATATGTTCCATGTTTTGCAGCTTCAGAAGTATGTTCCGGATCCGTCACATGTGATTCTGATGGATGATGTAGAAGTGAAAGATAATCTCACAGTCGAGGCCTTGCCAGAGCTTATTGATGATCACGAGGTAAAGCAGTTGAGGGGAAAGGAGATTGTTCTCGTGAAGGTAGTATGGGGAGGTGCAGCCGGTGGGAACATGACTTGGGAATTGGAGAGTAAGATGCGAGAGTCGTATCTGAGTTTGTTTGCGTCAGGTAAATTTTCGGGGACGAAAATATTCTAAGTGGGGGAGAGTTGTAACGCCCCATTTTCTTTTATTATTATTTGTGAATAATTATATGTTGTTGTGATCGATTATGTGTTGTTGTGCCTTCGTTGTGGTTGTGTACCCGTGGTGAAGGGTAGTAGCCTTAAGAAGTAAGTCTTGAGGGTAGTAGGAGTGTATGGCTAATAACATAGAGATTAGCGGTGCGTTGAGTAATGTTGATTGGATTGTTTAAATTTATCATTTGTTGACTAGTTTATTTCATTAGTTGAGTGATAATGTTAATATAATAAGATAATTAAAATAATTAAGAGGTGTAGAGAGTGGAAAGGCTTTATGGTAATTAGGTGAGGGTTAAGTGAGAGCAAATAAGGCGATTCATTAATTGGGGTATATGAGAGAATTGGAGAGTGAGAGTTCATTATTCTGATTCCACGTGAAAAGGTGAAAGAGGGAGAAGAGCTAGGGCAAGAGGAAGAAAGGGAGAATCCATTGAAGTTAGGAAAGCTCATCACTTTAAGGTAAGGGTGGAAATTCTTTCTCTCTTAAGGGTTTGATGATACATGTATGTGGGTTGAATTATTAGGTTGAATCCATAAGAATGTTATTTGTGGGTTGATTGGGGTTTTGAGGATAATTCATAATTACATGATTGGAATTGATGAAATTAGTGTAGTTGATTTGTATTGTTGGAATGCATATGTTAGAAATAGGTTGTAATGGCATAATCTGTGGAAAAAGTGTGCTAAAAATCAGTTTGAGTGCAGAAAATCGCAGTTGGGGAGATGCTGTTATCGCAGGGTTTTTTTGCTAAAATCGCAGAGGGCGCTTAGCGCGATCGAGCGCTCTTAGTGCGGTCTGGAGGAATTTCGACTCCTCGAGGCAGTGAGTAGCGCGCTTAGCGCAGATGTGGGCCTGCTTAGCGTGGCCTGGGACTGAAAAACATTATTTGAATTGCTGAAAATTGTGGAAATTGTATACTTTATATTATATAAATGTTGTTTTGTTGCTGTGATGTTGTGAGCATGTAGTGAAGTATTATATGCTTGTTTTGTTGATGTTGATATGATAATATGAAATGCATGATTAAATGATGCAGAGGTGTGTAGTGGTTGTAGGGAATAATGAGGTATATTCGATAAATGCGTGTTGATTGTTGATTGATGATGTGATAGAATAATGGTATGCCATGTGTTCGCGTTAGTCGTTGTTGCATGTTGTCGTTGAATGTGCATAAGCATATGCATGAGTTGAGGGATGGCGTGTGCCCATGTGGGGTATGAGCGTTTATCCGGATTCCTTGATGGAATCAATGTTGTTGTTGTTGAGGTGATTGTGTGCCCATGTGGGGTGTAAGCAATCACGATTATCGTGTGCCTTTGTGGGGTGTGAGCGATTAATTGACGTTCCGACGGGAATTGTGATCATGAAACAGGGATCAAAAATGGTACCACATGCATTGAGTCTAGTGGGTGTCTCATTGCATTTCTCTTTATAGTTGTGTTGCATTGTGCTTGGAATGATTATCTGTGGTGGTGTTAAAGTGTGAGATTGTTATCGAATGTCATGATATGAGTAAATTACTTGATGATTTATACTTGCATATTATATCATCTTTTTCTTTTGATTGATTGAGAATCTCACCCCTTCTGTTTGAATGTTGCCTCCACGTAGGTAACGTGCAGGTGATCAGGATTAGTGCGGGGTCAGAGTGAGTGAAGATGAAGTCTTCTACTTTGCTTGTTGTGTCGGCGTTTGCTCTGATGTGTAACACCGGGGTTTTGGAACGCTTAGTTGTTTTATTTATTTGGTTGATGTTTAATTGAAGGATTTGAAATAATATTTTGGTTATGGTGTTAAATGACTATTCTTTCGCTGCAGATTAAAAGAATTTTACTTTTGAAAAATGATTTAAGTGTTACATGTCTATTCCATGAGCAGGTGTTTGTTGAAGTAGCATCCTGATGCCCTTGTTGTTTCGAATTTACTCTGATGTTTTTATTAATTTATTAATATTATGACGCGGGGGTTTAGGGTGTTACATCATTCATCATAAAAATATATCAATACCTTGCCAACAAGAACAAGAGGTTCTCGGGTAAAAAAATATGGTTTAAAAGGAACAAGCTCCAGAGAAAACAAAGATTATCAGAAAGGTTGCTTCAACTGTTAGAAGCCTGATCATTTCATTGTTGATTGTCCTGATCTTCAAAAGTGCAGAACCAAGACGGAAAATGTGAGAAGTAAATTCAAGAAAAATCTCATGGCAACATGGGATGAACTTAATGACAAAGAAGAAGCTGAAGAAGCCAACCTAGCCTTAGCTGTTTCAACATTCTCAGATTCGGAATCAAAAGCTGACTCTAACTAAGATTCAGAAGGTACAGAAGAGGTATTTTCTGAACTCTCTAAATCTGATTTAATTAATTTATGTCAAGATCTTATGGAAAGATGCCAGCAGAAAGATAGATATATGAAGATTATAAAGAAGCAATATGGTCTTGTAAGAGATGAACTAAACTTCTCTAAAGACAAGATTGAAAAGCTTGAAAGAGATCAAATTTCCTTAATAAAAGATATATCTGACAAACCTCTTGGAGCACAAAGATAACCGCCTATTCCATGATACTCCTTTCGTTTTATAAAAGGAAGAAAATATCCCAATAGTGGGTGTAATATCTAGATCCTAACAGAGGATTTGGAATTCTCAAAAGAGCGTCCAACTATTTGGATGCAGTTGAGAAGGGACGATGACAAACACCTTGAGGATATTAAACTCAAATATGGTCAATGGGATTCTCATCCCGAAATCTTCAAAGACCCTGATTTAGAAATAGAGAAACTTGTTTTCTACCCCGGGGGTCACCGCATGCAGACCCTTTTATCTATAGTACAAAACTCTAAAATAACATTAACTTAATTTTTAATGTTTGGCAACTCCATGGCAATCTGAAATGTTTCTACTCAATCCTCTTCCAAACATAAAAATTCTTCACAAAAGAAAGCTCCAGGGAGTGGTATAAAGCTTTATGATGAATTCAACAAAAGAAGATCATGAAAAGGATACGAGGCACAAGGCCTTATTTAATGTGTCATATTAATAATTTGATATATGATATTGAGATTCCATGTGTGAGTTATGTACAATTGTTCTAATGAATAATTTGTTCAAAGCTTGTCTACCAATATATTTGGGGAGGAGTGGAAACTTAACTTACTAAGTAATGGTTAAAATCGTAACATACCTTTATCTGAAACCATGAAATTTCCTGAATAATGGATTTAGATATATTTTGAAAATGGTGGGGGATTGTTGGAAAATTTCCAAAATATCCTAAATATATATTTTGGCTAAGTAACTAAAGAGGAACAAAATGACATAGTGGTAGAAACACATGATGGAAATGCTGATGGCTTGGGTTCATATCTTGGTGTTGTCATTTTTATGTATTTATTTGTTTTACTTTGAACAATAAAATACTAGAAAAAATATGCACCGGCTAGGAATCGAAAAGCGGTCACCACAGATAATGGCCAAGTGCCCCAACCATTAAACCGATGCACCTTTTCATGTAGTGTGTGTCTGTTAATAATATGTAATTGTTCGCCAATGGTCATTTTGAATTAAATGAAACATTGTTTCTCCACACCAATCAGTACAAGTTTTGTTATAAATAGAGATACTTGTCAGCCACAAAAGATATACGAAAATAAATATTTCCATCATTTTGGAAATTACCCAAGACATCAGCATTTCCATCAAGTGTTTCTACCACTATGTCATTTTGTTCCTCTTTAGTTACTTAGCCAAAATATATATTTAGGATATTTTGGAAATTTTCCAACAAAATACACCAGATTAGTGTCATTATTGTTAGACAAACTCTTAGAAGAACCTAGTTTTTGTCTCTTCACGAACTTCTAACCCATTTTTCCTGTCCTCCATTCAGATGATTTCAAGCATTGATTCCACAAATTAGTCATATTCGAAGCAATTTGGGGTTCTATGACTTCCCCAAACATGTCACACTCGGGAATAAATCCCATAACCATGAATAAATAATAAAGGAAAAGAGTTGAGATGCCACATGAGACAATTAATGAATGGCGAACAAGAGAGGAGAAAGGAAATTAATCATGGAGCACAGGAGGATACTGAGTAAAAGGGAAATTCAAATTAATTTGGAATAACGAAAGGTAACTCTTATTTAAGGGCCTGAGTGGAAGACAACATAGTGGCTACAGTAAGACTAGTAAACTAGGGATGTAAAGGTAATGATAAATTGACTTCTATGTGACGTTCTAGGTAGGAAATGATAATTAAACCTAAACCTTTATTAAAAATAGGAAGAACAAGAGACATAAAGGAACTCCTATTTAATAGGACTCGACTTCTAATACCCATGCTGAAGAGGGAGACACTTGTACATTTTGAGCCTCAAGGTTAAGGTACTAAACTTTCACCTTAGAGTCTTGAGAACAGTTTTGTAACCTAGGGAATATTTCCCACTCTCCATGACAAGAGCGGGCCTATTGTTGATACTCCCATGTGTGCATCATGGATTCTCTCTATAGCACCTCAACCCCTTTAGTCTCTTCCTTGAGAGAATGTGTACATTTCAGTCTCTATCCCTAAAGCACTTTGTCCCTTTGGCCTCATGCTTTAGAGACTCTGTGTAAATTCTAGTCTCTCCCCTTAAAGCACCTCGCCCCTTTGGCATCACGCTTAAGGGACTGTGTACATTCCAATCTCTTCTCCTAAAATGATGGAAAATTTTTAAATATTTTGTCCAAGTTAAATTTATGGAATTTCAAGTGACATTTAACTATAAGCAATTTGAAATTCCTCTCTCTCTCTCTCTCTCTATATATATATATATATATATATTAAATTGATTATTATTCGTCATTTAAATGCTACAAATTAGTCTCCTTTTCGAAAATTTTAAATTAACTTCTAAAATTTTAAGAAAATTAAAACTATTCATCATCATTTTTGGAAAATTTAAATTAACCGATAAAAATCTTAAAAACTGCAGATTAATCCTTAATAATTTTTATATCTTACAAATTTCGTCCCAAAAAATTTTAAAAACTACAAATTAGTCCTTATTTTCAATTTCTAAATTTGGCTAAAAATCTTAAATTTTATAAAAATGATTCAAAATTTTTAACAATTAATAAATGTAATAAATGTAATGCTCTATTTAGACAAAGGAATTTAAAAATAAATAGAATTAAATTGAAGCCTCTATTGTCTTTTCACTCTCATTCTCAACTAAGATTTTGAATTTCTTGAACACTTCAAGAGACTCACTTTTGAGTTTGATAGTATACATCCTCATTATTCTTGTATGTTCATCAACAAAAGTGATGAATACTCGCTCCAACCTAGTGACAAGACTTCACAAGGGTCACATATATCATAATGCAAAACCTTTAGTCCATTATTTAACCTATGATGTAAAGGAAAATTTGCTTGCTTGCCTCTTAAAGAGGCTCCACATGACATCATGTTTGCATTCAGTTTAGCATGACAATGTACTAAATTCTTATAGCTCAATTCACTTATCATTCAAAAATTTAAGCGATCATACCTCATATGCCAAAGCCACTTAAGTTCGTCATGAATAATGCTTGACGAACACATCTCTTTTGTTGTATGAAAACTACATTTAAATATCCTATTCTTTGATAAGGTGGACTTTAGTATGAGCTTCTTGTGAGGATTAAATAGCTGTAGTGAATGACCATTTATGGTAATTGAAAATCCCTTTTCAATTAGTTTTCCCGATACTCATTAAGTTACACATCACAATAGGTACATATATTATCTTTACACTAAGTACATTCTTGACATCCTTTCTTCTGATGACAATGTCACCTATGCCTCATGCTACAAGGTAAATGATGTTTGCAAATTTGACATTAGCTATTTTATTACAAACAAAGCTTATGAGCCATACTATTGGCTCTAGACATGTAATTTGGACACATTGAGTTAAGATACCATAACTCACACATAAGGTTTCCTTCAAATGTTGTGACCTTCAAGAAAACTGCTTCTGAATCGTAATCATCATCATGGGCTATGTGTGCCTCTTCATCACTATTTTGATTCTTCTCTTCTTCTTTCTTGTATCAATATTTTTTAGTAAAATATACATACTTTTCACAATTTTAGCACTACATATTCCTTTTTATCAAATTACTTCTTTGATTGATTAATGCCAAAAGCTCATCCTATTTTGGAGGCTTCAACTTTGTTATCAATCTTTGTAGCATTGTTTAAACAACTTCCATTCTTGAAGCTTCCTTTCCATTTCTTCTTGAACTTTTTCATTACCATTTTTTTAATCACTTGAGTTTGCAAAGCTTGTTTAAATGGCATATGAGTTCCTCTATCTATCACAATGAGTTCATGAACCTTCAAAGAACTCTGACACTCCTCAATTTTCATGGTCTTTGAATCTTTGGATTCTTGATTTGCCACCATTATGAAGTCAATTATTTAAATCAGAGAACTCATTACTTTCTCAACCACTTGCTAATCAGTAATAGTTTCACCACAAGTCTTCATTCAAATCACTATTGCAATCAATTTAGAGAACTCATACTTTCTCAACCACTTGCTAATCAGTAATAGTTTCACCACAAGTCTTCATTTGTATCACTATTGCAATCAATTTAGAGAAGTAATCACTATTACATACACCTTCAAAACAAACATTCTTCCATCAAATGTTGTAATAAATGTCATGGAAGATGCTTCTGCTCCTTTCTTTGATATCTGCAGCAAATACATTTAAATCATGACATTCATATTTCTATGAGACCATACATAAATGTTCAGACAGGTTTTCCTTCGCCTTATGCCACATTCTGTAACAGTACCATGATTCATTCCAGAGTATCAGTTTAGAATAAACCATAATATGAACAAGATCTTGTTCTTAACAGAATCATTAATTTGATTGTCTTGATTCAAGACTTTGAGATTTTTGATAAGCGAAGAACCAGATGATGTTAGCTATCAGAGAATGACATAAAACAAATTAAAGCACCATCATCTAATTACTTGCAAAACACAAAAAAAAATTTGAAGGTTTCTCATAGACTTGTCCTTTAATACAAATTCAATATTGACCCTCAATCAAGGAGCAATGAAGTCTCTTAAGATATCACCTTAAAGAGAAGACTCTTTATTATCAAATATTGAATCAAGATAGATTTGGCATAATTTCTTTCTCTTCAATACTTGATTTTTATTTTAGGACTCAGATCCTTCTTCAGAAGCAGTAATGACTGGCAGAGCCAGATTACTCTTTTATCCTGAATCATGCACTAATGTCATCTTCAAAAGAATATGTAGTGAAAATTAACTGACATTAGGTTCTGGTAGTGTTTCTCCTTGCTTTTAGATCTGGTAAATCAGTTGAAATACAAGTATTTCAGAAGCTTCTGAAGTTACTCTTCTATCAATAGATATTACAACCCATCCAGTTGGTTAAGAAGTACTTCTGACAAGAAATATAAGTTTCTTATCATCAGTCATTCCAAAGAACTAAGCTTTAGGAAAGGTGATCTATTAGATAACTTTTCATCATCTAATTTCATTTCTTTTCTGTGAAGATTTGCAAGACAAACCAACAGACCACAATAAATTCAAGTTATATAACTTCTTGAATAATTGTGATCTCAGGTTTGAATCTAAACCAATATTCTCAGAATTTGCTTGAAAGATCAGATGAAGTGTAACTAAACAAGCTTCAAAACTGACTCCCACAAATCTAAGCACAAGGATTCAAAGATAGTCTGAGCATCAAACATATCAATGATGTTGACATACTTAGAAGTGAGATAGAGTACCTACCAAAATGAAACTATCTATGAAGATATTCAATAAGCATCTTCTGAGTTATTGATAGAGACTTTCAAAAAGATTATCTCTACACCATCAACTTCTATAGTAATACCTTTTGAAAGGATATTCTATAGACCTTCAGAACCCTTTTTATCACGACCAATGAGTTATAAATATGTTTTGCTTTTCCATCATTAAAATTCAGTGGAATCACCCTTTGAATATGGTAGAAAAAGCAGTATAATATTTTTCATGTGGCACTTGATTCCTTCTTGAAGGAAAGTCTTTGACAAACATATTTTTCTTATTGGATCATTATCTGCACCACTGTTAAGTGTTAAGCACAAACAATGCTCTGATACTAATTGAAGGTGAGAAAAGTACAAAAGAAGGGCGGGGATGAATTGTGTTTTCCATTTTCTTAGTTTGCATCTGATCAGAATTCAGAATCTAAACTAGTGTTCATATTCTGGTTAATTCATAGCAGCAGAATGTTATCAGAAGCAAATAAATAATATCAGAAGACACAAAGATTTATATTGGTTCCTCCAAACTGAGAGTAGTTCAGTCCCCTTGCTTCACAAGAGATTTTCACTATAATCAAAACATGATTACAATCACTTATGCATTCTGCATAAGACTTTTACCTTTGCTCAGAGCCAAGGTCCAAGACTTCTGCTCCAAGTCCCATGAAACGAGCCTCTCTACTTGTACCCCTCAGGTCAAGACTTACTGCTCCAATTCTATGTACTGAGCATTCTTGCTTAAGCCCCTCGGGCTTAAGACTTATGCTCTAGGTTCCATGAAACGAGCCTTTGCTTGCACCCTACCGGTCAAGACTTAATGCTCTAAATTTCATGAACCGAGGTATCCTGCTCAAGCCACACTCGCTCAAGACTTTCCTGCTCAATCCATCTACTTGATTAAGACTTTCACTGCTCAAGCACATAGCAAGAGACTTACGTGGCTCGAGCATCTTGGATCGAGGCTTCCTTGCTTGTATCCCAATGATATAAGACTTATGCTCAATCAATCCACTTGATTAAGACTTTCACAACTTAAACACATAGCAAGAGACTTACGTGGCTCAAACATCTTGGCTTGAGACTTCCTTGCGTGTATCCCAATGACACGGGACTTTTATCTAAACTGCTGAACAAGCTCATCAGAATAGAGAACAAGGTGTACATGATACAAGTATCAGAGGTACGGACAATCACAATAACAAATACCTAAAGCACTTAAGAGTTCTAAGATATTCAATGTGTAAGAAATCTTAAGGCTTTTACAATTACAACCATTAAAAAGGTAACTTGATTATGAAATCTTAAGGCTTGTACATGATAATTGCTGATCTTGTTACTCCATATTTATAGCCTTTTCATAAACTAGCAGTTAAAAAGGTAACTTGATTAAGAGTCTTTGCAGTTACTCCATAGTACAAGAGTCGTTGAAGAAAGATACACCAAAAGATCTTAATCCAATGTGTAACATGTTTAACCTTTGTGTCTTCAAGAGACTATGTACTATTAGAGCCCTTGAGAGTAGATATTCATAAAGCATCTTAGCCTTTCTTGAGCCTTGCAATCTGTACACTCTAGCTGACAAACTGATTTGACAATACAACTTGCTTTTTGTAGTACGGACAACTTCAGCTTTATCATCAACTCTGAATGGTACCAGAAGCTAATTTGCATTCACTAAGTGTAGAGACAATTATGTTGCTTCTTCTGATGTTGAGACCTTCAGCTTCAGATTCTACGCCACACATCACTTAGCAAGTGTTCTTCAGATTCTGCCACCAGAAGCTACCAATTCAGCAACTCTCAAAGTGTGCTTAATGTAGAACAGATTCTGACAATAATATTTACAAGTATTAGTACCTGCACACATGTAACACACATCAAATAAAAAATTGTTCTTTCAACACTTTGTTATCATCAAAACCCAAGGAAAATATGTCATGAACAAAACTTGTTCTAACAGTCTCTGCCCTCAGCCGTTTAACTATTTACGTGTCTCCCGATTAGACAATTAACATATTCTGAAAACCCTAGACGACAATGAGGTAGTAATCCTCTCATACCCACTCTACCGTTGACAACTTCTCCAATCCTACAAGGTATACCGTTTTAATTATTCTTGATTACTCTATAACATAACAATAATATGCGATGATTTGTATCTATCTAATTCAATTAAATCTATCAATTCGTATCAGAGCTTGATTAGATACATTTTATAGATATTTTGTTGATTATATGTTAACAGTAATTCATAGTTTTGGTTTGGTGATACTCGTTAAAGTATTTGGAATGTTGATCAATTTGAAGTTTATGATTGTGATGGTTTATCTTTTAATTGTTTAAAAAAAACTGATATGTTATTCATGATCTCAAAGGTTGGAGTACATTATATTATATCTATTTTGAAGAATATGACTTTTCTTTGTTATAATGATAATGTTTAAATAGATAAATATATATGCATTATATTGGATTGTTTAATCTTCAACTTTGTAAATAACTTAAATTTTCTTAGAGGAATCATTCAACGTTTTTATCCCATATTATAGCCATATTTTGTTACATCAAATTTTGAGTTGAATAGTTTGTTTTTAAATTTGATATCGATACATATTTGTGAAATAAATATCATAAATTCTAAATTTTCACTTTTGAATTAATTATTCATGAATTTGTCATGAGATTCTCCTTATTGTTGTATCTTAAATATTTTTTCTTTAAAGAATGAGATTTTATTTCATTTATATTCTCATGGTTTAGAATATATTTTTCTATTTTGTAAAATGATTAGACCAGTGAGATTTTAATGGAATTGGTTAATGAGATGATGAATATGTGTCTCTGTTTTATTATGCATTAGTTATAAAATTCATTTTATTTGTAGTATTGTCATTAGATTATTTATTGATCTCATTTGTATTGATCGATAATTTTGGAGGTTAGAAACTAATATTCTTATTTTTATATTTTCAAAATTTTGACTCAATTTAGTTAATACATTTTTGAAGTTATAACTATTATTGTTCTGGACTAGTCAGCCGCATGCCCATCCGTCGGGCAGGCTCAGCCCAATACTGGTGTGGGCCAATAAGGCCCAAGTCTACTCAGTACCGAGCACACTCAAACCTCCTCGCCGTCGAGCACATGCTGGCAGGCTATGTCGAGCAAAGGCTGCATGCACCAAGGAGAGGCCACAACTTTCCCCACGATCTCCACGTGGTCCTCCTCGCAAGGACACATCACCAGGTAACCTCCCACCTCCGTAAGAGTCGGCCTGCCCTTCTTCCGGAAATCTCGGGACCGTTACCCCAGGGCGAAGACCACGTTCTGGTCTTCCTTACACCACGTAAGCCCTGTCACTCACCTGGATTGGGCCTTGCAATCCATCCTAGTGCAGGCGACCGTTGGCCCTACGCTGGGGGCAGCCTATAAATACCCTCTCGCTTGAGAGGGTCAGGTTACGCAATACTTTCTAACTCACTCTTTGCTTTCTATACTTGCTTACTCCCTTTTCCTGACTTTGGCATCGGAGTACCTTTCAGGTACAACCCCTCCCCCTCCCCCCCCCCCCCCACCCCCGCCGTTTCATCACCACCGGAGTTAAGGAGCTCATGACGCTGCTGGCCACTAGTTCCTATCTGATCAGGTACGATAAGTGGCGTCGTCTGTGGGAACTTCTTGCTTCCCTATTTTCCTCTTCGAAAAACCAAAGCAACCTCTACTTTTCTGACAACCATGGCCAGCTCTCAGCCTGAGAACAAGACTCCAGACACCGCCTTTGTGCAGTTCGACAATGCAGGCCACCGCGAGGACGCTGCGGCTATCCACGTCAAAGAGCACAACGAAAGAGATGGGAGGACTGCCTCCCTCTCCTCCGACGACGCGGCTTACCATGCCACCCAACAAGACAACCCTCTGGTCGTCTACCAGCTAGTAGCTGCGCCACCAAATGTTGACCCGAATACGGTGGCCCTGTTCGCGTTGATCAATCAGACCAACCAACTGATCTCCCAACAGAAAGTGAGGACTGAAGTGCTCAAAAGAGGACGGCCACGACGCTCTCCCCCACGGAGACATCGTCACCCTCCATCTCCCAGCCATTCTCCTTCCCCGCGAAGGACACCGCCGGTCGACTCGAGAAGATCGACACCACCACCTGCAGGACGTCGCTCGCGCCTGGAACGACCCCAGCCTGTGGTCGCCTAGAAACGACACCGATCACCTCCTCCTAAGGAGCAGCGACGCTCTCCTGCCCAGAAGAGGAGCAAAGCCGACGACAAAAAGCTTAAGAGCCATTCGAGGAACTCTCCCCGACGACACGGGCCTGGCCGAGGCCACCACTCCCCATCACGATCGCCAATTCGGAGTGATGAGGACGACCAGAGAGCCCCTCTGTACAGGGAGATTATGGACACCCCTATCCCTGTAGGGATGGAAAAGCCTTCACCCCTAGGGACATATGACGGTACAGCCGACCCCGACGATCATGTCAAGAGCTTTGAGGCTATGCTCGACTACCGGAATGTTCGGGGAGCTATTAAGTGCAGGATTTTCCCGAACACCCTCAAGAAAGGCGCCATGACTTGGTACAAAAGCCTTGCACCAGAATCCATCACGTCCTAGATGCAACTTAAGGGACGGTTCTCCAAGCATTTTACTGCATCTCGCCGCCACCCGAAGACGGTGGCCTCTTTGTAGCGCATCCTCCAAGGTAGGAACGAATCTCTTAGAGACTACATTAAGATATTCAACCGCAAAGCTGTCGAGGTGCCCACTACTGACGACATAAAGATGTTCCTGATCGAGCGGGGACTGCGTCATGGGACCGAGTTCGCCAAGTCTTTGGGCATCCATAGACCTCGTAACCTGGAAGACCTCCTCCACCGGGCCCAGTCGTACATCCAGTTCGAAGACTCGGAAGCAGCCCATGTTGCCCGAGACTCACAACACCAAGAGGGCTCCCGCAACTCCAAGGATGAAGACTCTACTTCCCCCTGGTGCGGGGGAGAGAGAAGACGCGAAGGCTGTCCTAGGGACTATCGCGAGCCGAGAGGTCCGTTGGGCCGATTCACGGAGTACACTCCGCTCAACGCTCCCCACGATCGAATTCTCACCTAGTGCGCCAACTCAAAATTTCATAAAGGGGGTGTCCGCTTTCTGAAGCCAACGCCCCCCAAATCAAACACTGACAGGTCCAAATACTGCAGGTTCCATCGGAGCCACGAGCATCTCACCGAAGACTGCATCCACCTAAAGGATGAAATTGAGATCCTAATCAAGGAAGGGAATCTCAAGCAGTGTACCAAGAGGAATGACGCTCCTTGTCCAGATGCCCGGGACACACAAAGCGTCGAGGAGACGACACCTCCCTCCGGGGAGAACAGACTGCAAGTCGCCCTAAGCGTCACTCGACCCGAGGACTTTTACGTCCCTGAGGGAATCGAGAACCTTGAGGAAGTTCGCAGCATGTGGGCAAGCTTACCCCATGAGGACCCCATCACTGCCCGCAGCACATGGAAAAGCTTCCCCAGAGCAATGGTTATCTCCGGCGGAGGCTTCGAAAAAGTCTCCGTCGGGTCGATCAAGTGGAAGTTTGACGAACTAGAATCCGCAACCTCGGCGCAGACTACCACTTTTGAGAAAGTGAATGGGAAGTCAAACCCCATCACCTTCTACCTCGAGGAGCTGCCCGGTGGCGCGCCCAACGCCACCATTCCCCTCTTGATCCAGGAACAGATGGTAAATTTTGACGTCCGCAGAATCCTGGTTGATCAAGGGAGCTCGGTGGACATCATGTATGCCCACCTCTTCGAGACCCTCCAGCTCAACGAAGAGCATCTGACCCCTTAAGTAGGCTCGAATCTACAAGGGTTCAACGACACCACCACCAGACCGTGGGGCTATCTTGAACTGATGGTCACTTTCAGGAGTGAGGACACTGCTCGACAGGTCAAGACCCACTTTTTGGTGGTTGAATGCCCTTCCTTGTACAATTGCATCTTGGGGAGGACCACCCAGGCCGAACTCACGACAGTACCATCTACGGTCCACCTGAAGATGAAGTACTATACCGCCAGAGGCCGGGTCGACACCATGCATGGGGACATTGAAGCCGCTAGGAGATGCTTCAAAGCTGCAACCAAGGGCCTGAGCTTGATCAGTGTCAAGCCCAAGGCCGGAGAGAAGTCAACCCCAGATGCAGTGCAGAAGCCACTCTCTCGCGTCAACGCGTTGGATCTCGACATCCGTTTCCCCGTCGAGTAAGAAGGAGTCAGAGCAGTGGACAACGACCTCCCCGCTGAAGGCAACAGGCAATCTCTCCACCCAACGCGCCCCATCCTAGACGGAGACTTCGAGCTCGTCGCCCTTGGAGACGATCCAGATAAGAGCGTGAAGATTGACACTGGACTCCCCGACCTGGCGAAGAAGCAACTGAAGGCATGTCTCTGGGAGAATGCTGACCTGTTCGCGTGGAGTGCATCCGAGATGCCTGACCTTGACCCAGAGGTGGCCTGCCATCAGCTCACTGTAGATTCGGCCGCTAGGGCCATAGTACAACGTAGGCGTAGACAGTCTCCCGAAAAAGCAGAGGCTGCTGAAAAAGCTGTAAAAGACCTCCTAGAGGTAAATTTTATTTCGGAGGCCAGGTACACAACCTGGCTGTCCAACGTTGTACTTGTCAAAAAGAATAATGGAAAATGGAGGATGTGCGTTGACTATACCGATCTTAATCGGGCATGCCCGAAAGATTCTTATCCGTTGCCTAATAATGACCAGCTGGTCGATAACTCTGCAGGGTTCAAACTATTCTCCTTCATGGACGCCTACTCGGGGTACAATAAAATCCCTATGGCCAAGGCCGACAAACAGCACACTGCATACATGACCGAGTCGGGCAATTACTACTACAACGTAATGCCCTTCGGCCTGAAAAACGCCGACGCAACCTACCAGCGGATGATGAACAAAGTCTTTCGGGGAGAGATCGGCGACATGCTCGAGATCTACATGGACGACATGATCGTCAAATACGTGGAAGAGGTCGACCACGCTGCCCATCTCGTAAAGGTCTTCGACACAGCGAGAAAGTGCAGGATGAGGTTCAACCTCGACAAATGCACCTTCGCCGTTCGAGCGGGAAAGTTCCTCGGTTTCTCTGAGATCCCAACCCTGACCTTGAAGAAGTCGATACAATCGCTGAACGGGATGCTGACCGCGCTCTCCCACTTCGTCTCCAAGTTTGCATAGTACGCACTCCCATTTTTCAAGCTTCTACGCCAGAAAGCCACGTTCGCATGGACTGGGGAATGCGAGCAAGCACTCCTCCACCTTAAACAGATCCTTTTGCAACCCCCGATCCTCTCGCGACCAGAGTGTGGGGAAACATTATTCCTATACCTCGCCATCACGGGCGAAGCAGTCAGCGCAATCCTAATCCAAGAAACCACCGACGGGCAGAATCCAATTTACTTTACCAGCAAAGCCCTCCAAGGTCCAGAACTTAGGTACCCGCAAATTGAGAAGGTCGCCCTAGCTCTCGTCACCGCGGCTAGGAGACTGCGACATTACTTCCTGGCCTACACGATAGTGGTAAGGACCGAGCAACTCATACGACAGCTCCTCGGTCGGCCAGACATGGCGGGAAAGATGCTCAGATGGTCGCTCGAACTCGCTGAGTTTGACATCCAATACGAGGGGAGGAAGGTCTTGAAAGCTCAAGTACTGGCTGACTTCATGGCGGAAATGACCCTCCTAGAGTCTTCGACCAACGGGTCCCAAAAGTGGACAATCTATGTCGATGGGGCATCCAGCTCGAAGGGAAGTGAAGCGGACATCATCCTAGAGAACGGGGAAGGCATCCTGATCGAAGTCTCCCTCACTTTGTCTTTTCCAACGTGGAACAATCAGAGACGAGTACAAAGCTTTCCTCGCCGGTTTACGCTTAGCTGATGACCTCGGGGCCAAAGAGATCGAAATATTCACTGACTCCCAACTCGTGGCCTCCCAGGTACGGGGAGAATACTAGGCCAAGAATGACAGCCTTATCGAATACTTGTCTCTGGTGAAGGAAACAATGAAAAAGTTCTCCTTGGCTGAAGTAAATCACGTCCCGCGCGAGCACAATACTCGAGCAAACTTTCTATCAAAACTCGTGAGCACAAAGAAGAAAGGTGGGAACCAATCCGTCATTCAAGAGGTGCTCTCTCGCCCGAGCATCGAGAATGTCGTTTCCAAGACCGACATGAATGCCATCGGAGATAGCCATAGCTAGATGACCCCGGTGTATAAGTACCTCAGCACGGGCAAGCTACCCAACGACCCTAAAGACGCCGGAGTGGTTAGGCGCCGGGCATGCTCCTATACAATCGTCGAGGACAAACTATATCGATGCGGCTTCTCGACCCCCCTTCTCAGGTGTGTCGAGGAGTCCAAGGTCCCCGGTATACTCCATGAAATCCATGAGGGAATCAACGCACAACACCTCGGCGGACGGTCATTAGCCCGCAAGGCGTTACGAGCAGGATACTACTGGACCACTATGCAGCAGGACGCCAAGGAGCACGTCAAGAAGTGCGACAGATGCTAATGACAAGGGGACATGCACCTAACCCCGCCCAGTGAGCTCAAAACACTTCATTCGACCGTTTGCATGGCAGGGGATGGATATCCTAGGGCCCTTCGTCATGGGATCATACCAAAACAAGTACCAGATCGTCGGCGTGGATTATTTCATGAAATGGATCGAGGCGGAAGCCCTTGCCAAAATCACGACTCACAACATACTACGTTTCTACAAGAGGAACATACTCGCCCGGTTCGGCGTACCCCAAGCAATTGTCACCGACAACGGGACACATTTCACCAACAAAAA
This sequence comes from Lathyrus tuberosus, assembly GCA_022829125.1. Lineage (NCBI taxonomy): Eukaryota > Viridiplantae > Streptophyta > Magnoliopsida > Fabales > Fabaceae > Lathyrus > Lathyrus tuberosus. The sequence continues at coordinate 1,040,736 of JALAZF010000759.1, read as the reverse complement.
CTACCAAGACTTCGTCACCAAGTTGGGCACGAAGTAACACTTCACGTCGGTCGAGCATCCTCAAACGAATGGGCAAGCCGAAGCAGCGAACAGAGTGATCCTACGAGGACTAAAACAGCGACTAGGAGATGCCAAGAAAAGATGGGTCGAGGAGCTGCACAACGTCCTCTGGGCATACAGAATAACCCCGTACTCCACTACCGGGGATACCCCCTTCTGCTTGACTTACGAAATGGAGGTGGTGATCCCCGTGGAAATAAGGGAACCCTCGAGAAGAACGGAGTCTTCCCTCAATGAGGAGATGAACGATGAGGCCCTCAGGGAGGAGCTCGACTTAGTCGAAGAGATAAGATCTTGCGCATCCCTCCGTGAAGCCTCACTCAAGCAGAAGATAACTCAACGCTATAATAACAAAGTTATTAAGCGTAATTTTCAGGTAGGCACCCTCGTCCTATGGAGTAACTAGAAAGACTCGCAAGAAGGCAAGCTCGCCGTGAGCTGGGAGGGCCCATACCGCGTCCGCGTAAAAATGGGGACAAAAGCCTACTACCTCGAAAATCTACACAGAGAGGAACTTGCTCAACCATGGAATACTGAGAAGCTTAAACCGTATTACAGTTAAACACTGCGGGCGACCCAGCTACGTCGCAACCACGGGGACACACTAAGGTACAAGCGCGACTCCCCTCCACGAGACAAGAAGATCAAGGGTCGTGTTGTGTGTGCGCGAGGACCCTTGGTACGACAAGGACACCTTGATCGAGCTCCGTCGTCGTCGTACCAATCAGGAAGAACACCCAGCTCGCAATGGGAAGTTCACGCTGTGAAGCTAAGACCTCGACCGAGCTCTTACTTTCGTCGAAGGCCGGAATACAGCTCCGACCACTCGACCAGTTCCCTACACTGTCGAGGATCAAAAAAGTCGAGCAAAACCTCCAAATTACTTAGACAAAAACAAAATAGATATATCATCAAAGCATACAAGCATCACACACACAGATAAACGAAAAGCAAAGCATTGAACCGAGCAGAAGCCAATTGTGCAAATTATACATACAAAAATGTCGTAAGGCCCCTGGCATGCAGGTCGGGCAATCACAAAAATCATAGTGCGCAGGCCGAACCAAACAAACTCAAAAGAAAATTGGCGGCAGGCCAGGCTAAACAGACAAACTAAGCATCCACATCTCTGTGAGAGCAAGAATTGTCTCTACAAGTCAATCTATGTTTTGATGATAACAATAAGTATTTGTGAAAGAACCATTTTATCGTCTAACGAGTGTTGTGTGCAGATCATAAGAACTAAAGACATTAGAACCAATATACACCAGCTAGATGTACTATGATTGAATATATATATATATATATATATATATATATATATATATATATATATATATATATATATATATATATATATATATATATATGCGAAGTTACTATGTGTGACTAAAGTCGCGAGAAGTAAGAACGCTTGTTTATCTAAGGATGCTAAGATTGTTGTTACAATGCTCTTGTGGATGCTCTCTGAAAGTGATTAAGATTTTGAAGATAGCGAAGCTTCTGAAGAAGTACACTCAGAAAGAACCAAAGTTCTGAAGACTCCTATGACTTGAAGTTCTGATGGCTGAAGGCGCTGAAGACCAAGTGCAGAAAGAATCTGAAGACTGACGAGTTCTGAAGATCAAGGTTTCAAACAAGAAGTTCTGAAGACTCTGAAGACAGGCTCTGAAAATTCGGAAGACTTAAAGTAGAAAAGGATAACACTCTTAACGACCAAGTGCTGAATTTCTGAAGACTGATTCCTAATGGACTTCTTAAATTAATGGAAGACTTGAAGCATCAGATATTCTGCTATAAAGACTCCACTCATGCTTCATCAAATTAACATCAGAAGCCACTGAAGTTTCGAAGTCTAAATATTACCGTTGTGAATTAAATGTACACACTGCCCAAGAAAAGATGTCTGGTCACTTCCTCCTCTGCAAAAAGAAGATGTGTCAGTACAACTCATTATATCACAACGTCTCTTTTCCAAACAGCCAACAGTATTCTCTAACGGTTATATTTCTACTAGCTATTTAATAGAAAGAGTTTTTGCTTCTGATGTGTCGATCACTTGTAGAATTATGAACTGAATGTTCATCTACAAAATTGACCAAGTCATTGTGTAAAGATAGCAACAACGATGAGTTCTCGTTTTAACACTTAGAATATTCAAAGCTTTCATTATTTCACTCATGGCAATTGTTGTTGAATCTCCAAAGAACAAATCAATACAACAATAACAATCAAACAGAAGCTGTTGATGAAGAAGACAACATTGAAGATCAGTCAAGTCATCAACCTACCTTCTCGTCAAAGCTACATTGAAGATCTGAAGCAAGGAGTTGCTGCTCAAAGCTTGCTCAACCAGAAGACGAAGAAGAAGAAGATCTACAAGATGCCAATAATCATAATATCTAAATACATCTTTGTAGTTTCTTAGGAAAGCAAGGAGCTGATTGCTCAAAACTTGCTTGAACACATGTGTGTGTTCTTTGTACTTAAACCTAGGAGAAACTTGCTTATTAAGAAGCACAATTTGTAATCTCCAGTTTGCCAATTCAACAAGATGAATTGAGACTCCTCAAGTGAACGTTATATCCTAATGGGATCCCTGAACTGTTCAGCTGTGAGTTGAGGCCCTTGAGTAGATCACGTGGTGATCAGATACTTGATATGACAATAGCGGAGGTTCATTGTGGAAAATCCTGAAATATGGTCAGTAGCGTTATATTCATTGTGATGAATCCCTGAACGACTAGCTGTGAAATCCTAACAGTGGGTCTGCTCGGTTAATGAACGTTATATCCTGTTGGATCCCTGAACGGTTCATTGTGTTGTTAGTCACAGTGCGGCTGTGCAAATGGTTAGTCACCAGCATGGCCCGTGCAAGTGTAATCATGAATTGGTTATATTGGATTAAGTCCTTGTGTTCAAGGCGAAATCACCTAAGGAAGGTGGACTGGATTAGCCCGCGTGGTGAACCAGGATATATCGTGTGTCCTTTACTCTCTTGCTTAGTATCTTTATTTATGTTTTAGCATTGAATATCAGAACCTCATATTAAGCAAAGTTAGAACCTTGCAGCCTATCTCTGATAAGCTTCCACACTGCAAGTTCTGAGTATCGTATCTTATGATCAGAACCTATACGGTTCTCATACTCTCTAGTTAATAGATCAGAATCTCTCAACAAACATTGAAGGTTCTTGAGCGTCAAATTAACAAGATGCAAAAAGTTACAAAAAGAGTAAATACACAATTCAAACCCCCCTTTCTTGTGTCTTTCTCGCACCTTCAATTGGTATCAGAGCTCCAGTTCTGTTATTGATTTACATCAAATACTTAACAGTGTCAGAAAAAGATCCATATGTGGTGCGTAGAAGTACTCTTGGTGAGATTGAAATCCACTTACAATTTCTGTAACAGTTCAGTAGTTAACTGTGTACAAAATTGTAATCAATCTGATTACTTCGTGAGCAATTCTCTAATTTTAGATGAAGCCTCATTAAAGATTGAAGAATCAGTTGATAAGATAAAATCATCAGATGAAAGACAGTATCTGTTGAATGCTCATTCTGGAAAATACGTGTGGATAAAACCATGTATATGATTAAAATATTAATCATCAGAAAGCAAGAAATTTTGTTTGCTGAAGATTAATTCTTTATGAGTTTTTGAGATGTTTTCAAGAAACGGATTAGGTCCACCCTTGACTTTCTCGTTTAAAAAAATCATTCTGGATCTCTTCATGTAAAGAAGGAAGATTGCTGTTCTAAGACTTTGAATTTCAGAAATAAATCTGTTAAACTCAGAATGTGAAAAATTCAAATTATTAGAAATGATTCAATGTCAGAATCTGGAATGATCACAAGATTCAATGGAGAACTGAATTCCAAAGATTCAGTAATTACTTGATTCTGAACGAACTCTTAAGATTTTAACTGGTTCAGTAATCAAGCTCCAACAACCTGAAATCATCCTAGTAAAAGATCAAATGTTGATAATTTGATTTTCAACAGATCAAGTGCTCTCAGAACCACTTGTGCTATGAAATTAGATGCTATCATTTCAGGTATCTAGGTTCTCCAACTAAGATGACGTTAATGATGTTCGTTTGAAGAAATTAGTCAACTCATAGATATGTGTGAACAACCCCAAATACGTTGATCATCATTGTAAGAACAAGAGGTTCATGCAAATCATGTCTAGTAATGTACTCATGGGGCATGATGATGTTTTGGTTCTGAACAAGTTCTGAAACAACCTTGAGGAACAAGTCAGATGCTGATATGATAATTCCTCCTCGTATAACCTCTCAAAGGTTCTCACTGAACTGATGAAATCAGTCATCTCACAAAGAAAAGAAACTCTCACAAACACAAACTGAATTCGGGCTATGAAAGGAGAACTCAACCAATTCTCAAAGTTTGTCGTTTAAGATTCATATCCATATCTTAGGAATTGTATCAGAACTAAACAGGTTCTATGGATCAAGGAAATGAGAAGTGAGAAACATTCAAAACAGATGTAATCTGTTATTTATGAATGGGGTCATCAAATTAAATTTACTGATTCACTCAGTATTGCTCCCACGCATATGAGTGTTGTCTTATCAAAAAGGATTGCATGGAATTGGCTAAGTTCAAATAAAATGGTCACTCTGATCATGCTAAGTCCTAATCTCGGTTACTGTAACCTAGAGAACTAAAGGACAAGGTTGAACAGGAAAAGAGAGAGAAAGCTACAATCCAACTAGGATCACCTTCCAAGAAAATATTCTCTTCAGGAGTCAGAAAGGAATGATTTCACGAAAAGTTTTAGCTAAAAGATTTTCTTCAAAAAGGTTAAGCATCCCTAAGGTATGGTCTCACTCATTACTCCTTTTATTATGGTAAGATTATCAAATATTTATGATTTCCAAGACAATCATACTTACGCATGTGTTAGCTACCTTATCTCTAACCTTAGGCATACGGTAACTTAAGTCCATCATATGTCCTGTCAACTGACCGTCATAGCTATTTATAGCTTGTCTAGGAAATGATAACCTCGCGTGTGCCAAAGCGTGATAAATAATCATCACTCATAAGCTCACCTCACAACACTACTCCTCTTCTAGAAAGAATCACTATCTAGTAGTTTAGAACTCCCTCCTTCGTTTCCTGCTCGAAATGTCTTCACACAATATCAGAGGAGAAATTTCTGATCTAGAGCTTCTAAAGGAATTCACATTGGATCTAAACGTTTTACCACAACTCAACAAAACTAGTATTTTCTCTGGTATTATATTTCAGAATTGGGAAAAATACTTCGACATGCTTGTTGGACCTGTCTTCCCTTCTCTTGTAACTGAGTTCTGGGCAAATACATGTGTACTTGAATATGACTATGGCAAAAATACTATTTTGTCCGTAGTTGCGGGATATCCAGTCTTGATCAACCCCACCATCATAGCTAAAGCTATTAGGTGCGTTGAAGATGGTGTGACTGTGGAAAGAAATTCCAACTTCCATAGCTTCGACAGACATCTTCACGTCATTTTCAAAACAGAGGGGCATCCCACTCAACCTTGCACTCTCACTCCAGTTGCTAAAGATTGGTACAATCTGATGGTAACAAATTTTAGACCGAGAGAAAGAGGAGGAGGATGGTTATCTGACATGGAAAGATTGTTTATTTTCTTTTTAATTTCTAGAATCAAAATAAACCTACCTCAATCCATGTACAATCATCTAAAGGAAGAAATTAACCTGTCAAGGGAAGACACTATCTACCAAGTTCCCTATTGCAGGGTCATCTCTCATATTCTTGATCTTCAAGGAGTGGTTAGTCATTGCAGAAGAAATGGAATGACTGAGAAGATTCTTCCCGAGTTCTGTCAACCTATAACCTTCTTTACCTAGATAGAAATTAAGTTTCTCTTAAGATCACAAGTTTTTCTAGGATCCCTCTTTGTATGCCCTTATGATCTAAACTTGATATATATTCTCTTGCCTAAATTACTGAAGTATTCTAATTAATAAATGCTTTTATGATCAATTTAAATTCACAATATCCTTAATTAAATTTCATTACTTATCTACCAATAGACAGGAACATTTTTTTCTTAGGACTAACTAGAACTTATAAAACCGCTCACCGGTCATAATTAAGTAGCGGCTTCGTCACTCCATTTTAGGGTTATGATTCTTGATTAATCATTAACTTTCTTTCCCACGCTACTTAATGCTTCTAGGAAAATCAATCGGTGTGGTTTCAAACTCTCCACAAAATTTACCCTAGTTTCCCATCTATAAAAGCACAAGACAGCTACACATCCCTTACTCATCGAAATCTTCAGTCTAATTACCTTCTAACTCCTCATCATCTCTAAAAATGGCCTTCGTCTCACAAAATGCTTCAACTCTCACAACCATACAAAATCCAATTGATCAACTTGTCGTTTTGTTAGAAACAATTGTAAACTTCAACAACCTAAAGTCTAACGGATGTAATATTACTCCCTCAATGGAAGCACAAGGATGGAGTAACTACTTCAAGAGGTTGGAAGGACCAACCTATGGATGTTTGGTTAAAGAGTTCTGGATTCATGCTAATGCAGACTCAACTCTCATTAGTTCTTCGGTCTTTGGAAGAAGAGTCTACATATCTGAAAAGACTATTGCAGATCTCTTGGAGCATAAGAATAATGGATTCAGAATTACCAAGGATCTACTCAGTGAGGAGACAGAAGCCAAAGTCATAGCCGTTATTTTCAAAAAAGGAATAACAGTTGAGAACCAGGTATTCTCAAACCAGAAAGAACCACTACAAGTTTGGTTCAAAATCTTGCAGGGAAGCATTTTTCATCATCTTCCTATAAATCAACTCAACGACACTCAGAAGTGTGTCTTGTTCCTTCTCCTAAAAGGAATTAAGCTCAATCTCCCCTCCGTTCTCTTCAAACTTCTGAAGGAAGCCATAAGAAACTCCATAAGTGGTTCTAATCCAGAGACCAAACTTATTCTGTACGGAAGACTCATCTCTGACTTTTTAGTTGAATCTGGGGTAGTGGATGACATTTTAATCGATGAAGGTGAATCAAGAAAGCTGCTTAAAAGCGCTGGGGAGATTCTCAAGTTTGAGGATCTTATGAAGGAAGACACCACTTTGGACAACACATTCTTTAGGGAACTAACTCTGTCTCCCAGGGTTCCAGTTAAAGGTTTTCCAAAATTTGCCACTTACAATCAGGCAGAAGTCAGAAACTATCTGAGTAGATTTAAGGATGAAGATATCAGTGTTTGGATCAACATGAAGAATATTACTGATGTACTTCAAGAACTCAGAAATTGGAAAGAAGGAAGTAAGAAGCAGAAAATGGTTGACGATGAGGAACCCTCATCTAAAAGATCAAAAACTGTGAATGATGCATTAAAATCCTTTAAGGATAATGCAATCACAGAAATCTAAAGCATAGTAGAAGCTTTCAGTTCCTGTGTGGACTCCATGGAAATAAGAACTATATGGACTGAGTTCCATGAATGGATCTCAGTAGAAATTGTTTAGAGCAAGAAGCTGGCAATTACTCAAGCAGAAGAAAAAATGCATGCCTCAAGAACTGACGGTTCTGAAAGCTTGTTCTCATCTTCATCATCTCTAGGCTCGCTCTATTCTAACTCAATAGGACCCATGAAAACCCAGCTTTATTAGGACTATGAGTACTTAAAATGTTTTTCATTAGGAATCTGCTTTTAAATTATCTATGATTTGATTATCGTGAACTTGTCTAGATTAAGCTCAACCTATGCTCTGAATTATAAAACCAAAACAAAATGATGAAATACTGAAATATTGTTACTTCTATCTGTTGTTCACAAATGAAATGATGTAATCTCTATAGATGCTTTAATCCTTCAATTAAGTAATCAGTTGATTCCATCTATCAACCTTCATTTGAAGTTTTAACCTTCAATTAAATACATGCTGAGTATAGATTTGTATCCCTAAAATGAGTCTAATTGCTTCTGAATGTTTAAAATGACTCTGTGACTCTGTAACTGAATATAAATGACTACATGCTTAAGTGCTCATATGCCCTGGCACTTTTTGATGATGTCAAAAAGGGGGAGAAATATATTGATTGATTTTGATTGAAAGAAGGAAATCTGAAAGAATGCAGAACTCAAACAAAGTATTCTTATAAAATGCGTTACTACTAACGTCTATTGTTTGATGTTATCCGAGGAACTCTAAACAAGTTCACTAGGCATTCTAAAGACAGGATAAGAAGAAGAACTACGATCATAGAATAAAAGCTGTCTAATAAAGAATCAGATTAAGTAAGAAAACTCTGAAAGCAGTCAAGGCAAAGTCTACATTTCAAGATGCTCACTCAGAAGATCTGTGCAAATCAGAAGTCAAGAACTGTCTGAAGATCTGGATTAAAGATCCAAGCAAGAAACCATTCTGATGTTTATCAGGAACCAATTTAAATTAAAGACAATTTGGTATCAGACTAAATCATCAATTGGAAATCAGATTCAAGTACACAAAGATTAGTATCAGACTCTCAATCAAAGCAAAGCTGTGGATTACTGTCAAAGTACCTTCATTGGTATCCTATCAGCACACAAAGGAAATACTCTTCAAAGTAATACCAAAAGAACTCCTTCAGCATCAGAATCAACAAACTCTGGTATAAGAGTCAACACATCATTTTTACATCCGACTAAAACAAGATGTACCAGATTCAGAATCAAGTGTTGATTGATCACAAGTTTTAACCTTCAATTGGTATCTGATCAAAAATCAAGATTTGATAATTTAACTAAGTTGTGACAATAACAAGGTCAGAAATAAACATGTGTTCTGTTGAAAGAGTAATAGGGGGTGTTTTTATCGTCTCCATAGGGATTGCTTGATATTTGATGCTTGTCGTTCAATAGTTACACCGTTTTAAGTTCAAAGGTTTCAATTGGTTCTCAATTTCGTTTAACATCAATTGGTAGCAAAGAGTAATTTTTGACAAAGAGTTTGAAAGGTTTTTATAAAAGCATGTCAAGGTTAGGTTTCGCTAATCCTTTTCACATATATACGATTAATCAAGCATATGAACTCAGTTTCCGACCAATACAACCGCGTATCCTCCCGACTAAGTTTATGTCTAAAGCAAAGTCGTGAGTATCATTGTTTAGACCGTCAGATGATGTATCACGCTAACAATCTAAACAACAATCGTTAAGATCAACACAAAGGGAATAGCAAATCCCAAATCTATGTCTAGAGTTTGGTTTTTAAGAGATGAATTTATTAGGTCATTATTTGTAGAATCTATGTCTAGAGCAAGACAAATCACACATAAAGCATTAAGAGAAAATAACTTCATCTATATTGATCAAAGACTTTGTTCATATACAACAGATCAAAAGCAATACATATAATCAGGATCAACTACTTCTAACCTCAACATTGAGTGTTTAGCTACACATTCCCATGGTAGCTATGATGACAAGTAAAAAGAGGAGATGAATGAACATCCACGTAGAATAATCGAGAATGGATGTGACGTCAGCTTCTCAAAGTGAAATTACACTCTTAGATGATCAAAATGCAGAAAACTTTGACTTTGGGTGAAAATGAGCAAAAGATCCCTTACAAACAAAGTGAAAATCTATTTATACACACCAGAATTCTGCAGCATTCGCACTGCGAGTGAATCATTCGCACAGCGAATGAGAGAAAATGGCACCTTAAGTGCCTCTGAGACTTAAACCGCCCCAAGAAGAAATCGTGGGTTCGCACTGCGAACCATTCATTCGCTAGCTCATTCGCACAACGAACAAACTAGCGAGCCAGAACTTTCAAAATCCATTACTCTCTTCCACCATTCGCCAGCACCTTCGTACTGCGAGCCAACCAGCGAGTCTTCGCTAGGAGTTCGCAGTGCGAACTTTTGGTTATTTTACAAGTGGAACTCTCTGCCACCATTCGCTGGGACTTTCGCTGTCGTTCGCAGTGCGAACCTTCGCTGGCCCTTCGCCAGATCCTTCGCCCTACGAATACCCTGGCAACTTGCATCCACTCATTGTGTCTCACAATCTTGATCCTTTCATGCCTATTCCTGCACACTAGCACACAAATTACAAGCACCACAAGTGTATTCCAATGTATGCACAACAACACAATTCCCCACTAAAATCGATACATTACACATGGAAAGAAATGAAAAATGCCAAGTATTGCATACAAATATATAACATGTTTGACATCTAACAAACTCTCCCCAACTAACTCTTTGTTTATCCCCAAGCAAAGTATGCCTCTCAAGAGGATTTGCTCGAGCATTCAATTCAACCAAGACACGATAAACGGCTCAACTAAACAACGATCACAACAAAGCAACAATTACACAATCCAAGAACCTACAATGTAAAAGAACTTGACTCTTAAACAACTTTCAAACAATGTTTCAAGAGACAACTAACTCATCATGCACATGTCATTCTAACACTCCTCTTCGAAAAAGGATTAAAGGAAAACGTGCATACAAGCACGGAACAATTACACTCAAATGACAAATGATGCAAATACTAAGCAATTCATACAATATCTCAATGATCACAAAAGAAATCATGGAAGCAAAAGATCACTAAGGACTTTAAGGTTGTAGCTTGGTCGGGTAGACAAAAAGGGATATTTCTAATGGCCATTGAAACGAAATTGCCGATGCAAACGAACATTCACTAAACACCATATTCACACATCTCAACTTCATTCACCAATTTTTTTATCACGCCTTCTCAAACTACCGTGCACAATTATTGAACCTATTTTTTCATTCAAGCAAGTATTTTCTCATTTGTACAACATATTCACAACTCTTATCTTTTCATGCTTGCTTGAATTTTTTCAAAATTTTGAGTAATGCACCCATCTTCTTTTCATTCTCCCCAACTTATTTCCGACTCAACCTAAAGTGAATGTAAGGAAGTTAATTTAAACAACAGTTCAAAGGTTCAAGAAGAAAATATGTTAGAAGCTCTTAAAAATTCAATGATGAACTCGACTTTTCAAATATGTACAATCCAGAATTCATCACTAAAAGAGATCTAACAAATTTTGGCACAAAGGGGCTAACAAATTCTCGCTCCTCACGGGTGAATTACTATATGGACATGGTTGTGCTCACTTTCAACAAGTGCCTTGATCACTTCTAATACTTCCACAAAATCACATACATCACAAGATAAGGCATGAATTAAAAGTATAAAACAACATTTATCATCAATCCTTGCATATAGTAAAACTTGGAGGCTTCTCACTTTAGTGATTTTTGATCCTAAATGACACACGCATTCAAAGAGAGTTGTAACATGAAACAACATTTTCAATCGCACCAAGACACAAAGTTCTAATACATACTAAATTCTCGAACTAGGTAATGATGTACCTTGTCGCAACAATATGCTTAAAGTACTATCATAGCCATCACATCTTGGAGGAATCTTCCTTTAAAATAAAGAGTCTCCAACCTAAACTTCCAAAGTTCCATCAATAAAAGAAGGCTTAATACCCTTTTTGGTCCTCTAACTATAGGCCTGGGTCCAATTTGGTCCTCTTTCTTTTAAAAGTTCCAAATTGGTCCCTTACGTTATCTAACTGAATCAAATTGGTATTTTTCGTCAAATATTTGTAACGCCGTTAGAAATAAGTGACGTGGCATCTGAGGTGGCAATTTGTGATGACGTGGCATACGATTTATTAATTTTTTATTATTCATATTTTTTTCATTATCCTTGTCATTTTATTAGTAAATTATTAATTAATTTTTTTATTAATTTTTTTTTTGTTGAAATTCATATTGAATTAAATTTATAATTTTATTAGTAAATTATGAATTAATTTTTTTTTTTTGTTGAAATTCATATAGAATTAAATTTATATAATTAATTTTTTTTATTAAATTTTTTTTTTTGTTGAAATTCATATAGAATTAAATTTATATATATTTTTAAAACAAATTTGTTGGATCAAATAATTGGCCCATTTCTTCACCCCACAAGCTTTTATAAACCATTGTTTGTGTTTTTTATATATACCATCAATAGAAGCCTCCAATACACGATGTGGGACTTTATTAATTCACCTCCAAGCTTGGAAAACTAATGCATACCATAAACCATCAAACATGTTGTGGTCAAACACTTCCAGATCTATACTCCCTCCTCCTTCTTGTCCTGGATATGATGATACTTTTCCATCAAATTTGTTAGCATAACCACTTATAACTGCTAAAGCCTTTCCCATTCCAAATTCATATCCATACATATTAAACCTTGGTGAACTGCCCATCATCACAGTATTAGGATCCAACGACATGTTCATTCCAAACACAATAGGCGACTCTAACCACTTTTCCACCCATCCCCGGATCACTTTGTCATCATAGTTTGCAATGGCCAGATGTATCTTCCATGCCGCCCATCCTAGATTCTCCTCTAGCAGTTCCCTTACCGTCGTTTGAGTACTCACTGAATGAATTGAATTCCCAAAATATTCCTTAGGAAGAGGCGGTTCCATTCTCATTCGGTTGTTTATAGACAATTTGCAAGTTGTTATCTCATCATGTTGTAGTTGACGTGCACGTGTTATAGATCTCCAAACTAGTGCTGATAAAGATTGGAACGAAGAGATTTTGTCTGTGTTAGATTCTTCGTTTGCCTTTGCTTTGAGTTTTGCTATAGATTCTGCTGAAAAATGGAAGATTCTTTCTCTCAAAACAGGTGCGTCATACCTGTAAATAAACTCATCGTAATGTTTGAAAGGAAGGTTGATAATCGGACCATGACCTTCTGGAAACCATCTATTATGGATAGGTCGATGTGAAATTGAAAGCAGACTAGTAGTACCATTTTGAAATATTTTAGAAAATGTGTTGAAGAAATTCCAATAATTGATGGGTGGTGTATTTATGAAGGTATAAATGTTTTTCAGGATAGAAAATGTTTGACCACAGCATGTTTGATGGTTTATGGTATGCATTAGTTTTCCAAGCTTAGAGGTGAATTAATAAAGTCCCACATCGTGTATTGGAGGCTTCTATTGATGGTATATATAAAAAACACAAACAATGGTTTATAAAAGCTTGTGGGGTGAAGAAATGGGCCAATTATTTGATCCAACAAATTTGTTTTAAAAATATATATAAATTTAATTCTATATGAATTTCAACAAAAAAAAATTTAATAAAAAAAATTAATTCATAATTTACTAATAAAATTATAAATTTAATTCAATATGAATTTCAACAAAAAAAAAATTAATAAAACAATTAATTAATAATTTACAAAATAAAATGACAAGGATAATGAAAAAATATGAATAATAAAAAATTAATAAATCGTATGCCACGTCATCACAAATTGCCACCTCAGATGCCACGTCACTTATTTCTAACGGCGTTACAAATATTTGACAGAAAAGACCAATTTGATTCAGTTAGATAACGTAAGGGACCAATTTGGAACTTTTAAAAGAAAGAGGACCAAATTGGACCCAGGCCTATAGTTAGAGGACCAAAAAGGGTATTAAGCCATAAAAGAAAGAACATTAAATATTCACATGCATACCAACATAAATTGATAAAAAACATATTAACAGTTTAAGAGTTGAACATTCATAAACTGAAGAATTCAACTCTTAATAACATTTAACAAAAAAGTACACATTTAAGTGTTGAGCATTCGTAAACTGAAGAACTCAACACTTAATACAATAATTAAAAACCAACAAATTAGTAAAAGCGAAACAGAAAATTTTACTGAAAATAACTAACATTACTCATAATAATAATAATGTGCTTGGTGTAGAAACACCTACATAGTCAAAAAGTACCTCAAGGGTACGAGTACATCAATATCCAAAATATTCCACCATGTGGATAAAATAGACTAGTAAAAGCTGAAAAAAAACTGAATACAAGAAAACTTCACTTTGGTGACCAAAGGAAGTACAAAAGTCTGGACCACAAAATCAGTCCTCGTCAGACTCTGTCTCGAGGACCTCGGTCACCTGATCATCATCATCACCCTCTTCAGAACCAGAAACCTCCACATCGTCGCCATCACCCTCCATATCGTCGCCATCTCCCTCCTCATAAGCATCATCACCAGCAGGACCAGCTGAATCCTCTCCCCCTCCGAAGACTGGCCTGGCCTCAGGCCAACCAGCGTGCACGAGGAACTGCTCCCTCGACATCAAAGACTGCTCCGCAGTGGGATCCCGAATCTGCAGCTGAAGTACCTGCATAGAGTCATGTAAATCTAACATGGCACGATGAGAAGCAGCCATCCAATCCCAGTTATACTGGCAAATCTCCTGCTGATAAGGATAGAAATTTTGAGACCCAGAAGTATCACCCCCACTCGTACTGGCCTCAGCACCAGCACTAGAAGACTCAACCCTAACTCCTTTTGGTTTGCAGAATTTGTCGACGTATCGATCATCGATAGCCGACGGAATGGTAACCTGACGCCGAGAAGGCAGCACTACACCAGCTTCAGCACACAATGTCATGATCAGACAAGGAAATGCGAGAGGGGCATTCTTCCTTGAAGCATTACCTCCTAAACCACTCTCCACAATTGCCCTTAAATCATCGACAATTATTCTCACGACATCAATCTCCACATTGGTAAGGATGCTATGGACTAAGTGAGCAAGGGGAATTGGGACTGTTGAGGAATGCGACTTTGGTTTTATATTGGTGACAACCAAAAGCAATACCAGCTGGGCCAAAGGCAGTATGTGCTCCCGGTGATACCTGACGGGAACCCCAGAATGGTTGAGTTCAACAGTTTTACCAGGGCGCAACAGATCGGTGGTCATTTGGGTGATATCACGGTTGCGGTTAAGATTCCTATGGTATGCATCCTCCTGACTGGCACGTAATGGTAGAGGGTCTCCAAGAACCGAACTTATTGTCCTTCGATCAAATCTCACTGTTTTTCCCCCAACCACAGTTGTCCAAGTAAAAAGGTCGCCCTCATCCGGGAGGGCGTTTGCATAGAACTCCCTTACTATCTCCACATTATACCAATCAAGCGGAGTTATCAGCCGATCCCATTTTTTTGCATTCAAGAGAGTAGCAACAGCACGATAACTCCCTTGATCATTCAAATTAAACCGCTTCTCTGCAAGGATGGTCCTTTTTTCCAAAACTGCATATCTCTCAGCCTACCTAGGACCTTTGAACCGAGTATCGCCGAATTGGATCGGTACTTGTCATGATGTAGTTGCTTTCCTTTTCTTGGCAAGATTAGTCTTAGGACCCATCTGCACATATCACAAGCAAACCACACAAAACACCAAGACAATTCATTAGAGATTAGAAATCAAACAACATAAAAAAAAATTAACTTTGTTCGCTGCAACACTCGCACTGCGAATCCTAGCGAACTTTCACCCCAGATTCGCACTGCGAAGGGGCCAGCGAATGCACAAAAATTTTGAAATTTTTTGCAGCGCCCCACAGTTCACAACAGAGTAACATCAAAAAGTCCTATGTACACTAACATTGCAAAAAATTCAACATGCATCACATTCAAACCTTAAAATAGAAATTAAACCCTATCTTCCTACATGCCTCTAATGCTCAATACAATCCAAAAAAAAATTCAGAAAGCACAAAGAAAAGAGAATCAAACCTGGTTTGGAATATGGAATTGCTGGAGAAAATATTTGAAATTAGGTCAGCACAAATACGTGAGAGAGAAAGAGTTCAAGAGTGTTGTTTTTTTTCTTCTTTTTTTGGTTTGAATGAGAAAGGCAACATGTGACTAGGGTTTTTTCCTCAAGTCCTCAGCACAACATGGGTCATGGGCCTAAGTACAGGCCCACCCCTTTAATTAAACCCCACATTTTATGAGGTGGCAGCAAAAAAATACAAGACCTGTCTCGCTGGGTTCGCAGTGCGAATGGCCGACAAATGCTCGCCCCAGATTCGCAGTGCGAATAAGCCAGCGAATGAGACCTTTTTTTCAAATTTTTGGTGTTTCTGTCATGCTGCCACAATGCCTCTCATTCACATGTGTAAAATCACTTAAAACATCAATAACAGCAAAAAATACTTACAATGTTGGGGTGCCTCCCAACAAGCGCTTGTTTAACATCGGCTAAGCTCGATGGTCCACCGCAACCTCAAGGATCGCGGAAAGGAACAACAGCGGGATTCCGCTCGAAATCTCCTCCAAGATACACTTTCAATCTTTGCCCATTAACAGTCCAATTTTCCTTTGATGTTGTGTCTTCAATTACAATTGCTCCATAAGGCTTGTTTTCTCGAATCCGAAATGGACCCGACCATTTAGACCTCAGTTTTCCTGGAAACAATTTCAATCGAGAATTGAAGAGCAGGACCAGCTGTCCTACTTCAAACTGTTTGATCACAATTTTCCTGTCATGGTAATTCTTTACACACTCTTTATACAGCTTATTAGAATCATACGCCTGGAAGCGTAATTCATCCAATTCGTGCAATTGCATTTTTCTTTTATCACCGCTAAGAGTTGGATCAAAGTTTAAAAATTTTAAGGCCCAAAATGCCTTATGTTCCAACTCCACCGGCAAATGGAAATTTTTACCATAGACAATTTTAAACGGCGTGAGACAAATCGGAGCCTTAAAAGTCGTCCGATAAGCCCACAAAGCATCATCAAGTTTGTTTGCCCAATCTTTCCTTGAGGCTGAAACAGTTTTTTCCAAAATGCGTTTTATTTCACGATTTGACACCTTCGCTTGCCCGTTAGCCTGAGGATGATATAGTGTGGCAACCTTGTGCTTCACACCATATTGCTCCAGAGCTTTGTCAAGCTGAGTGTTACAGAAGTGAGATCCTCCGTCACTTATCAACACTCGCGGAGTACCAAAACGCGCAAAAATGTTTCTTTTCAAAAATTTCACTACGGTTTTTCCATCGGCTTTAGCACATGCTATCGCCTCAACCCATTTAGAAACATAATCCACAGCGACCAAAATGTATTCATTAGAAAATGAAGATGGGAATGGACCGACAAAGTCGATCCCCCAACAATCAAAAACTTCAATTTCTAACATATTTTGCAAAGGCATTTCATGCCGCCGTGAAATTCCTCCACTCCTCTGACATTTGTCACAACTTAGGGCATGTGCATGCGCATCTTTGAATAACGACAGCCAATAAAAGCCCGATTGAAGGACTTTTGTTGCCGTTCTTAACCCATTGAAATGTCCTCCATACGGAGAGTTGTGACAATGCCACACTATGTTTGTGGCTTCCTCTACCGAAACACATCTTCTTAAGAGGTTATCGACACCAAGTTTAAACAAATGAGGTTCATCCCATACAAAGGACTTGGCATCCGACAAAAATTTCCTTTTTTGATGGTGCGTTAGACCGTCCGGTAACAATCCGGCGGCTTTGTGGTTAGCCATGTCGGCAAACCACGGTCTAACCTGCACCCTAAACAATATTTCATCAGGGAACTCCTCTTTGACTTCACATTCTCTCTTGGTAACGTTAACGTTTACCAGGCGGGATAAGTGATCCGCCACCAAATTCTCGGATCCTTTTTTGTCACGAATTTCGAGATCAAATTCATGTAACAAAAGGATCCAACGAATAAGCCTCTGCTTAGAATCAGGCTTGGTGAGCAGATACCTTATAGCCGTGTGGTCCATGTAAACGATGACTCGCGACCCAATCAAATAGGAACGAAATTTCTCCAATGCATACACTATGGCAAGCAACTCTTTCTCAGTTGTTGCATAGTTAATTTGAGCCTCGTTTAAAACTTTGGTCGCATAATGTATCGCGTGAAAAACTTTCGTTTTCCTCTGACCCAAAACAGCCCCCACCGCATAATCACTTGCATCACACATTAGTTCAAAATCCAATTTCCAGTTAGGTGCAATGATTATCGGTGAGGTAGTTAAACTTTGTTTTAAAAAATTAAACGCATACATGCAAGATTCGTCAAAGTCAAAAATCTTACCTTGGATGAGCAAATTGCTCAATGGCTTTGCTACCTTTGCGAAGTCCTTAATGAACTGCCGGTAGAATCCTGCATGTCCGAGAAAGCTCCTTATGCCTTTTACATTCAACGGTGGTGGCAATTTCTCAATAACGTCCACCTTGGCTTTATCCACTTCAAGGCCCTTTAAAGAAACTTTGTGACCGAGCACAATTCCTTCGTTTACCATAAAGTTGCATTTTCCCCAATTTAGTACCAAATTGGTTTCCACACACCGTTCCAACACCGTATCCAAATTTTTCAAACAAATATCAAACGATTGTCCAAAAACCGAGAAATCGTCCATAAAGACCTCAATTGTCTTTTCGATCAAATCCGAGAATATCGCTTGCATACACCATTGAAAAGTCGTCGGTGCATTACATAACCCAAACGGCATCCTCCTATAAGCGAAGATTCCGAAAGGACATGTAAAAGCGGTTTTTTCATAATCCTCCGGGTTCACAATAATTTGGTTGTAACCCGAATAACCATCTAAAAAATAGTAGAGTTGTTGATCGGAAAGCCTTTCGAGCATTTGATCCATAAACGAGAGAGGGAAATGATCTTTCCGCGTAGCTTTGTTTAGCCTACGGTAATCTATGGACATTCTCCACCCGGTCACGGTTTTTGTTGGAATGAGCTCATTTTTCTCGTTTCGGACCACCGTTAATCCGCCTTTTTTTGGTACCACATGCACCAGACTAACCCACGGGCTGTCAGAAATGGGATAAATCATTCCGACATCTAGCATTTTTACCACTTCCTTCCTAACCACCTCTTTCATGATAGGATTTAACCGGCGTTGCGATTAAGCAACCGGTTTGAAATCTTCCTCCATAAATATTCGGTGCATGCAATATGAAGGGCTTATGCCTTTGAGATCGGACAAAGTCCATCCCATTGCATCCTAATTTTTCCTCAACACTTGAATTAAGCGGCTCTCCTCGTTTTCAGATAATATACTGCTTATGATCACCGGTTTATTACCACCATCATCGAGAAAAGCATACTTCAAGTTTGAAGGCAACACATTCAGTTCAAGCTGGGATTTTTCATCATTCACCACTTTTTTTAGAATTTCCTCTTCATACTCCCAAGGTTGCAATTCTTCTAAAGCTTCAAGCTTCAACAAACACTCCTCAAGAGCTTGCTCTTCTTCAACTGAGAATACTTCCAAGGAATCATCCAAAGCTATTTGTAAAGGGGTAATGACATGAATTTACTTTGTGACATCAATACTCGCTTCCTCCGTTGCATCGATTCTGAAACAATCACCTTTATCTTTCTTGTGCTTCATGGCATCATAGAGATTGAAACACACCTCCTCATCTTGGACTCTCACTTTCATGAGATCATCGTCCATGTCAATTGCCATTCTGGCAGTTTTAATGAAAGGCCTTCCAAGAATCAAAGGAGCGTCCTCATCCTCCTCCATTTCAATAACCACAAAGTCTATCAGAAATAAAAATTTGTCCATTTTGACCAACACATCTTCCGCTACACCGTGAGGACGGGTAGTGGATTTGTCTACAAGTTGCAACGTCATTTGAGTGGACCTCAATTCCATGTGGCCTAACCGTTTCACAATCGACAAAGGTATCAAATTGATACTAGAGCCCAAATCAATCAATCTGTTGCCCACATAGATGTTTCATATAGTGACCGGCAAGGTGACTCGCCCCGGATCACATTCTTTCCTTGGGAGAGTACGTTGAATGATAGCGCTACAGCTAGCATCTACCATAATGGTCTCTTGATCCGTATACCTCTTCTTTTTCGTGAGGATATCCTTCATAAATTTCGCATATTTTGGCATTTGGTCCAAAGCCTCGGAAAATGGGATATTTATTTGTAATTGTTTGAAAATATCCATAAACCGAGAATAGTGCCTTGCACTATCTTTCTTTGTAGGAGCATGAGGATATGGTAAATGTTGGATCGGAATATTGTTCACCGGTTCTTTTCCCTTCCTAGTTCTCTTCACTTTTTCTTCTATCTCTCTTTTTTTCTCATCCTCACTTTTTTCCTCCTCATTTTCAACTAAAACACCCTCAACATTTTTTTCTACTTCAATCTCATCACTATCTTTTTCTTTTTTCAACTACAACCTCCTCCTCCACTACACTTTCACCTACGCCCATGTCAATCTCTCTTCCACTTCTTGTTAGAATTGCCTTACAATCTTTAGGATTTGGAAGCGTATTTGTCGTAAAGTTCCCTTTTTGTTGGTCGGCCAATTGTTTTGATAATTGCCCGACTTGTGTTTCAAGATTCCTTATGGCCGCATCAGTATTCTTTTGATTGGAAATTAACATTTGCATATATTGCGTGAGAATGTCTTCCATCTTCGTATTTCCAACGAGAGCTTGTGGAGGTTGAGTGTAATTTTGGTATTGTTGACGGTTTGACGGTCCAGCTTCTTGCGGTCTCCACGGTTGTTGATAACCTTGGTTAGCCCGTTGTTGGTAACCTTGGTTGCCTTGTTGATACGGAGGTCGGGGTTGGTATCCTTGATTTCCAGCATAGTTTACCTCCTCCACAACTGGAGGACAATAACCGGTCGGATGGTCGCCTCTACAAAGTTCACAAACCAAAACTTGTACATTTTTACTCGAGGAGTCATGAATTTCTTTGAATTGTTGAGGAAGTTTAGACATTTGTTTCGTCAACAACTCAACCTGCTGGGATAATAACTTGTTCTGAGCAAGTATAGCATCGCTTGTTCCCAATTCTAGAACTCCAGGAGTCCGCTGAGAAGGTCCACAGTTATGACTACCTTGATGGTCGTTCAAGGCCATCTTATCAATAATAGTTGTGGCTTCTGCTGCGGTTTTGCTTAACAAGGATCCACCAGCGGTGGCATCCAACAAGGTTTTATGTACAAGTTGAAGTCCATTTCGAAATATATGAATTTGTGACAATTCATCAAAACCATGGCCCTTGCACTTTCTCAACATTGATTTGAATCTCTCCCAAGCTTCATTGAGAGATTCATTGGCTCCTTGTGTGAACACCGCGATGGCGGTCTTTGCCTCCATAAACCGAGCGTGTGGGAAAAATCTCTCCAAAAATTTCTCTTCCAGTGCATTTCAGTCCGTCATTATGGCCGTTGACTGGACAAGGTACCATTCCTTGGCCTTCCCAATGAGGGAATGCTAGAATAGTCTCTTGAACAGAGACTCCTCTTCTGCCTCAGGCGCACCAGTCGCTCCCGCTATTTCATAGAATTTCGTCAAATAGGTGAAAGGATCTTCATGATCCATACCCGTAAATGGACTTTGATATAACAGTTAGAGAATACCGGTCTTCATTTTGGAATGACGACTGTTATGTGCATGGCGAGCAAACTGTGCGTTGTGTCTCGGACTATTTGTGCAAGGTCTAGAAGTAGGTGGTGGTGGTAGTGGTGGATCTGCCTCCATAACTATAGGTATTTGTGGAAGTGGTGGTGGTGTAGAAGTACTTTCCTCTTGTTCTCGCTTCTGTCTTGCTAGCTGCCTCCTTCGTCTAGTACGGCTGTTGATTCTACGCGCGGTTCTCTCATTCTCAGGATCGAAAAGAAGTTGATCCGCAGGTAGCTTCCCTCGCATAAACTAAGTCTGCACACTAAACAAAACAAATTAACAAGTTCAAGAAAAAGGTTAACAAGCTTAAAATAGCACAACTATCGCAATGCTTGCAATATCACTAAACAATCCCCGGCAACGGCGCCATTTTGTTGAAAGAGTAATAGGGGGTGTTTTTATTGTCTCCACAGGGATTGCCTGATATTTGATGCTTGCCGTTCAATAGTTACACCGTTTTAAGTTCAAAGGTTTCAATTGGTTCTCAATTTCGTTTAACATCAATTGGTAGCAAAGAGTAATTTTTGACAAAGAGTTTGAAAGGTTTTTATAAAAGCATGTCAAGGTTAGGTTTCGCTAATCCTTTTCACATATATACGATTAATCAAGCATATGAACTCAGTTTCCGACCAATACAACCGCGTATCCTCCCGACTAAGTTTATGTCTAAAGCAAAGTCGTGAGTATCGTTGTTTAGACCGTCAGATGATGTCTCACGCTAACAATCTAAACAACAATCGTTAAGATCAACACAAAGCGAATAGCAAATCCCAAATCTATGTCTAGAGTTTGGTTTTTAAGAGATGAATTTATTAGGTCATGATTTGTAGAATCTATGTCTAGAGCAAGACAAATCACACATAAAGCATTAAGAGAAAATAACTTTATCTATATTGATCAAAGACTTTGTTCATATACAACAGATCAAAAGCAATACATATAATCAGGATCAACTACTTCTAACCTCAACATTGAGTGTTTAGCTACACATTCCCATGGTAGCTATGATGACAAGTAAAAAGAGGAGATGAATGAATATCCACGTCGAATAATCGAGAATGGATGTGACATCAGCTTCTCAAAGTGAAATTACACTCTTAGATGATCAAAATGCAGAAAACTTTGATTTTAGATGAAAATGAGCAAAAGATCCCTTACAAACAAAGTGAAAATCTATTTATACACACTAGAATTCTGCAGCATCCGCACTGCGAGTGAATCATTCGCACAGCGAATGAGAGAAAATGGCACCTTAAGTACCTCCGAGACTTAAACCACCCCAAGCAGAAATCGTGGGTTCGCACTGCGAACCATTCATTCGCTAGCTCATTCGCACAACGAACAAACTAGCGAGCCAGAACTTTCAAAATCCATTACTCTCTGCCACCATTCGCCAGTACCTTTGCACTGCGAGCCTACCAGCGAGTCTTCGCTAGGAGTTCGCAGTGCGAACTTTTGGTTATTTTCCAAGTGGAACTCTCTGCCACCATTCGTTGGGACCTTCGCTGTTGTTCGCAGTGCGAACCTTCGCTGGCCCTTCGCCAGATCCTTCACCCTGCGAACACCCTGTTGCAGCTATAAATTCCATGGCAACTTGTATCCATTCATTATGTCTCACAATCTTGATCCTTTCATGCCTATTCTTGCACACTAGCACATAAATTACAAGCACCACAAGTGTATTCCAATGTATGCACAACAACACAATTCCCCACTAAAATCGATACATTACACATGGAAAGAAATGAAAAATGCCAAGTATTGCATACAAATATATAACATGTTTGACATCTAACATGTTCAAAGTCAAACTCTGAAAAGCCATGATCAACACTGGTGATTAAATTTAGAAACTCTGAATTTCGATTCTGAAAGATCCCAATATCTAACTTATGGAAATTAGGGGGAGATTACCCAGAAGACTAAAATGCAAAATCTAAAATCTTCATATAACCTGAAACTCAGGGGGAGTGTCTCAAAAGACAGTTTCTGATATACAACGAAGCTATGTTTATCAGTCGAAGAACTGTTCTAATTTTGTGCTCAATTGAATCTACTGAAAAGTAGAAATGCTTCAGACGACTCTGAAGATAACAAGCTCTGATATAACAACAAAGGAAACTGAGTTCTGAAGATCTGAAGATGGAAGTTCTGTTGAACTAGTCCGGATGCTAAAGACTCTTCATTTTCCTAGGGACAAGATAGAAAAGTAACTCTTTTCTATTTCTGTTCTGGCAACTCAAGTTGTTACTCTGTATATCTTTGGATTATAGATGATCTCAGATAAAGCTTTAAGGATAACTCATTCAGGGGGAGTTGTTGTTCCATACTCTGAATTTGTTTGCTTTGGTGATTACCTTGTATAAAATGTTCAATCAAAATACTTGGTTTTGTCATCATCAAAAAGGGGGAGATTGTGAGAGCAAGAATTGTCTCTACAAGTCAATCTATGTTTTGATGATAACAATAAGTATTTGTGAAAGAACCATTTTATGGTCTAACGTGTGTTGTGTGCAGATCATAAGAACTAAAGACATCAGAACCAACATACACCAGCTAGATGTACTATGATTGAATATATATATATATATATATATATATATATATGCAAAGTTACTATGTGTGACTAAAGTCGCGAGAAGCAAGAACACTTGTTTATCTAGGCATGATCAGCTAGATCTAAGGATGCCAAGATTGCTGTTGCAATGCTCTTGTGGATGCTCTCTGAAAGTGATTAAGATTCTGAAGATAGCGAAGCTTCTGAAGAAGTACACTCAGAAAGAACCAAAGTTCTGAACACTCCTATGACTTGAAGTTTTGATGGCTGAAGGCGCTGAAGACCAAGTGCAGAAAGAATCCGAAGACTGACGAGTTCTGAAGATCAAGGTTTCAAACAAGAAGTTCTGAAGACTCTGAAGACAGGCTCTGAAGATTCGGAAGACTTAAAGTAGAAAAGGATAACGCTCTTAACGACCAAGTGCTGAAGTTCTGAAGACTGATTCCTAATGGACTTCTTCAATTAACGGAAGACTTGAAGCATCAAATATTCTGCTATAAAGACTCCACTCAAGCTTCATCAAATTAACATCAGAAGCCACTGAAGTTTTGAAGTCTAAATATTACCGTTGTGAGTTAAATGTACACACTGCCCAAGAAAAGATGTCTGGTCACATCCTCCTCTGCAAAAAGAAGATGTGTTAGTACAACTCATTATATCACAACGTCTCTTTTCCAAACAGCCAACAGTATTCTCTAACGGCTATATTTCTACTGACTATTTAATGAAAAGAGTTTTTGCTTTTGATGTGTCGATCACTTGTAGAATTATGAACTGAATGTTCATCTACAAAATTGACCAAGTCATTGTGTGAAGATAGCAACAACGATGAGTTCTCGTTGTAACACTTAGAATATTCAAAGCTGTCATTATTTCACTCATGGAAATTATTGTTGAATCTCCAAAGAACAAATCAATACAACAACAACAATCAAATAGAAGCTGTTGATGAAGAAGACAACATTGAAGATCAGTCAAGTCATCAACCTACCTTCTCGTCAAAGCTACTTTGAAGATCTGAAGCAAGGAGTTACTGCTCAAAGCTTGCTCAACCAGAAAACGAAGAAGAAGAAGATCTACAAGATGTCAACAATCATAATATCTAAATACATCTTTGTAGTTTCTTAGGAAAGCAAGGAGCTGATTGCTCAAAACTTGCCTGAACACATGTGTGTGTTCTTTGTACTTAAACCTAGGAGAAACTTGCTTATTAAGAAGCACAATTTGTAATCTCCAGTTTTCCAATTCAACTAGATGAATTGAGACTCCTCAAGTGAACGTTATATCCTGATGGGATCCCTGAACGGTTCAGCTGTGAGTTGAGGCCCTTGAGTAGATCACGTGGTGATCAGATACTTGAGATGACAATGGCTGAGGGTCATTGTGGAAAATCGTGAAATATGGCCAGTAACGTTATATTCATTGTGATGAATCCCTGAACGACTAGCTGTGAAATCCCAACAGTGGGTTTGCTTGGTCAATGAACGTTATATCCTGTTGGATCCCTGAACGGTTCATTGTGTTGTTAGTCACAGTGCGGCTGTGCAAATGGTTAGTCACTGGCGTGGCCCGTGCAAGTGTAATCATGAATTGGTTATAGTGGATTAAGTCCTTGTGTTCAAGGAGACATCACCTGAGGAGGGTGGACTGGATTAGCCCGCGTGGTGAACCAGGATATATCGTGTGTCCTTTACTCTCTTGCTTAGTATCTTTATTTATGTTTCAGCATTGAATATCAGAACCTCATATTAAGCAAAGTCAGAACCTTGCAGCCTATCTCTGATAAGCTTCCGCACTGCAAGTTCTGAGTATCGTATCTTATGATCAGAACCTATACGGTTCTCATACTCTCTAGTTAATAGATCAGAATCTCTCAACGAACATTGAAGGTTCTTGAGCATCAAATTAACAAGATGCAAAAAGTTACAAAAAGAGTAAATACACAATTCAAACCCCCCTTTCTTGTGTCTTTCTCGCACCTTCAATCTCCCTCAGGTTGCCCTTCCTCCGCAGTCTCGACGTCATCCTCGGACGTCGGTGGAACAATCTGACCGTAAACGACCTCGTGATAAGGGCCAGCCCCTTCAGTGATGAGGTCAGAGTTCAGCACCTGGATCTACTTCAAGCCTTTTTTAAAGCCCAAGTCGACAGAGTGGGAGACATCCTGCACGGTCAGCCGGAGCTTTGAAATCAACTCAGCTCGGGAGGCCAACAACTTTTCGTCCTCAATTTCCTCCTCAGCGGGTCAGACAACCTGCTCCAACTTGGCAATTCTCGCCAGGAGATTTTTCCGCTCCTCGGCGGCTTTCTCCAACTTCTCCTCCAACTTCCTCTGAAGCCCGACCCGGGCCTCGTTCTATTTCTTGCACTCCGGAAGGTCCTTGCTCAGTTTCTTCATTTCAGTCTCAACTGATTTGAAACTGTTCTGCAGTCTTGTCAGCTCTGACGACGGACATGTTTCGTCGTTCAGGACCAGCCCAGTGGTGCAAACCCGCATCATCGCGGCTATGTCCTCCACCAGATTCTTTCTCCTCGAAACCCGATCGACTCCCAAGATGGCCTGGGCCTCAGAACCAACAACGGTCGGGGAGTTTTCCCTCGAAAAGAAGCTGGGCCTCGAATGACAGGGTGGAAACACAAACCGATGAGGGCTCTCAATGAGGTCGACGTGCGTCTGCTCGATGGTCTTTTGCCTATTCGGAGACCCCTGCGAGTCGGGAGACTGGATGCCTTGTGGCGAACTGGAGGAGTCCCCGGGAGTGGACACAGGGCCCCGCGCCTGCTGTTTGACCTGCTCGACCCATCCTTTTCCAGCTTTCTTCGAGCCTCGAGCCGAGGTCAGCTTCTTCACGCGTTCTTCCAAGGTCGACATGGCACATGCAAGAAAACCAAGAGAATAGACATCAGTAAACCTACATTAGAAACGACAGCGGACCCCGAGTCAGGGGTATACCCACTACCTAATAACCGAAGAGCCTCCTCCTCGGTATTGCACTCAAGGAAAGCCTTTATGTTGATGAGCCGAGCTTTGGTGAGGGTCTCTCCGTGGGCATTGGTTATGAAGTTTCCGTCTGGGGTCACCAACTTTCCCTTGCTGAACCCTTGGACGAATTTCACTATCTTGTCATAAGTCTGCTGGTCCTCCTCGCCCAATGCACATGGATTAACGATATAGCTCTCAGTGCTTAGCTGGAAGTGCTCTTCTGTCCATTCCAGGGGCACTACGATTCGAGGACCTCCTTCTGTCTACCACCTTTCACCTCTACCGTTCTACGGTTGTACAAGGTGTCAGTGGCTGCATAAGTGAGAGGCTTGATAACGAACCACCGGGTTTTGAAGTTCTGGACAGAGTCCATATATGCTCGAAACAACCTCCTCGGCTGCTTAAACGACACCCAGCTGTGAAGGCCCTCCACCGTTTGTCGTTGTAGGTGGAAGATCTGGAAAAAAAAGGGGACGGTGGCCTCGACGTCGAGATATTTACAAACGAGTTCGTAGGCCCGCACAAAGGCAATGACGTTTGGGTGGAGTTGGGAAGGCACCAGGTGCAACCAAGAGAACACTCCCATTTGGAAACCACTGAAGGGCAGACGTATGCCCACCACCTGAAACGCGAACACATACATGGGAAATCGTGTCTTCCTGAATGTCGAGCATATTCGATGACGCTCTAGTGGCTTGTAAGCCCACCAACTCAGTGGGGAACCTGTGCGGACATCCTCGATAGTGGTGAAGACACCCGGGCCACCGGGAACAAACACCGAGGGAAAGCCCAGAGGCTCATCCCCAGCCCAGTCCTCGGGAAAACGAGCACTGCTCTCCAGCACCACGGGGGAGTCGGGCTCATCGTCCATTTCAATATTCCCTTCAATCCACCCGGCAGCCATTTTTACCTGAAAAGCAGAGGAAATCGGTGAATTCGATATCTTAGATCAAATTCACCCTTCCACCGTTGATTAAGTGAAAGGGCGAAAAGGGGATACGGGGAACTACTCAGTGAAATGGCCCCCGACCACGATGATCGGGGAAGCATGCATGTGTGTTCGGTATCCCCGTCACACGTTCCCGAAACACGCACCCCACGTCCTCAGGACATTCACCGAACGTCCCCGGGATATTCATCGTGTCTCCTCGGGACCTTCAATGGGCCGTCGGGATATTCATCCCAACTCCCCACGACATTCGTCACGAACCTAAAGAAGTTCCGCCGTTTTCGCCAGAAACTCTGTGGCCTCCCCGGGGACTACATCAGTTCGCCGAAAGAACCACCATAGAAAACGTAAAACGGAAAGAAAGGGGAAGAAACTTACTTGATACAATGGTTGCAAAATTTCGATACGACGGCGTACGGCAGCGAGACGATGGCGAAAGACAGTGAGAGAGGAGAGAAGCTCGGAGCGAAAAGGAGGAAACGTGCAAATGGCACAGACGGACTCCTATTTATAAGGCCATCACGGGACTCGAGGCGTCCCTAGACACTCGAGTACCCTAGCCCTAGCCTTAGCCGCCCTATGTAATAATGGCGAGTGACACGTGGCACACAGATTCCCGCGTGCGTCCTTTCATTTGCCTTGGTGCCCGAGTCCACATCTTCTCATCTCCTCGCTTCGTCGCTCAACGAAGACATAGGAAATTCGGGCAGACTTCCATCTCTGGGACTCCTGCCCGGCGATCAACCCTTGCTCTTGGTCCCCAACATTTTCACCAGCTCGTTATCACGGGAACACTACCCCATGCGACGAAATTCCCCGAGGAAGGATGACCTTTACTATGTCCTAGACATCCGGGCTGGCCCTTAAGTCATTACTCCGACACTTCGGAGCAACGACTTGGGGGGCTCCTATTCTAGACTGGGCCGGCGCATGCCCATCCGTTGGGCAGGCCCATCCCAATACTGGTGTGGCCAAATAAGGCCCAAGTCTACTCAGTACCGAGCACACTCAAATCTCCTCACCGTCGAGCACATGCTGACAGGCTATGTCGAGCAGAGACTGCATGCATCGAGGAGAGGCCACACCTTTCCCCACGCTGGGGGCAGACTATAAATACCCTCTCGCTTGAGAGGGTCAGGTTACACAATACTTTCTATACTTGCTTACTCCCTTTTTCTGACTTTGGCATCAGAGTACCTTGCAGATACAACCCTCCCCCCCCCCCCCCCCCCGTTTCATCACCACCGAAGTTGAGGAACTCACGACGCTGTTGGCCACTAGTTCCTTTCTAATCAGGTACGATCAATTATTAAATTATATATTGCCTCATTATTTATATGCTCACTTGTATAATATCATAAATTGTCTGTAGCCATTTTTAAGGCAATTAAAATTATTTTATTCTTAAATTATGTTAATTTATAAATTGAGTATTATATTTTGATATAATTTATCGTTGATTTATGAGCTTTTGAGATGAGATTGCAATAAGGCAACAAAGTTCACTAACTCTATTTGCAAGGATGAATGCCACATTCTTTTTAGGTTAGTCATAATTTATTGAATATCTTGCGATTTATTATATAATCGCATTTAAGGAGAAATTTGTTTCTAATATTATATACTCCTTTGAAATTATAAAATATGCATTTATATAATGTTGTTATTTTTTTTGGAATATTTTCAAAATTAAAACTCTCTATAATTGTCATAAATTGATTTCTTATTATATACTCAAATAAATAAATAAAAATCCAGTTTTATGAGTATATTAGAAATCTTATTATTTTGAGAGTTTTATTCTAAAAAAATTAAATAATCACTATTAATTTTTATGATTGTAATCTCACCTATCGTGGACACAATTATATAAATTTCTCTATTTTAAATAAAATATAAATCATTCTTAATTTGTATGATTGTAACTCGCCTATCGTGGATATATTTGTACAAATTTTGGTTGGTAAAATAATTAAATTAGTTGTAATTATAATAAATATTATATTTATAATAGTTATACCCTACTAGTATATTATTATTAATATAATTTATTTTGTTTAATATACTTATGATTTATTATTATGTAAATTATTATTTGAGTACATTATCAGTATTAGAATTTTGGTGACATAAAATTTGCAAATTGTTGCTATATTTCTTATTTATTACTATCGATATTATTATTTAAGATTACAATAAATAGGAAATTATCTTTAAAGACATGTATTATTTTTAATTTTATGAAATCTAATAATTTTTTAAAAAATATTTTTATTAAAATGGATTTCAATTCTCTATGTATTATGTAAGTGATGGACATACCCTATCGGTATGATGTTGTTTTACATGATCATTATGTGATAAAGAAAATAGTCTATGACTATTTTGTTGTATCTTCAATAAAATTAAAATTAAAGTCTCTTTTATTTCTGCTGCGTGTAACCTAATTATGTCAAGTGTGTGTGACTTTAATTATAACACTTGAGTTTTGAGTGAGTTATTAAAATAATTCATATAATCCCATTTTGCAATTTAAAATATTAGGGATTTAATCTCACTCATATGATGATAATTTTGTTTTATATAATTATCATACTATTTCATGTGAAAGTTATTTTGTTTATGAAAATTCTCTTAAAAATTTTATTTGTTTTAAGGAGATTTTTCATTATAAATTGAAAGTGAAAATTAACAATCTCCTTAATTCTAAATGCAGAATATGTGGTTAACTATGAAACTCAAATTTTGATAAAAAAAATTGTCATTGATGAATATTAAGTTTCATATTGTTATTCTGTAACTACTTGTATTAATATATCTGCTATATACATTTGAAAAATAAGTGGCTAAGTTTTTGAAATATTGCTAAATTTTACAACCACTTTTGTCGACAATTTTGCACTAGCAATTAAGTATCCCACTATTGAGTATTATATCATTAAAGTATTTAATATTAGCAGACTCTGATAAATTCTTATCCTACTTATACATATTAGATTAATAGGAGTGCAAGTGTACATAATTATATAATCTAAAATTTTAGATTATTATTCTCATATTGTCATATATTTTGCGCACATTATAAAATATGACATACTTTAAGAAGAAATCAAAATATACAATAACACTAAGAAGTCGTATTATATTATACTGATATAAGGGTGGCAAAACGGGCAGCCAACCCCGCCCCACCCACCCCATCTTAAGCCCGCTAATTGGAAATGGGCATAAAAGTCTAGCTCGCCCCGCCAAACCGGCGGGTTGGCGGGCGGCTGGCTTGTCCGCCTATTTTTTTATTTTTTTTCTTCATTTTTTAATAGATTAATAAGCTTGTTTTTACATTTCAATTAGATTTTTCTCTTATTTTTTAGAACAATTTTTATAAAGTATCTTTTTAACAAATTTTACTTCAAAAAATATTGCATATATTCTAAAATAAATGTATAAAATAAAACCATCAAGAATTAGAATGACTAGAAATAACTAAAAAAGGGCGGGTTTAAGGTAAGACAAACTAAACGAATAGGTGCAGCGGGCTTTGGCGGGTGGTGGTCTTTAGCGGGGCGGGCTTTGGTGGGCGGCGGACCCAAAATCCCAACCCAACCCGCCATTTTTTGGTTGATGCGCGGGTCGGCCCGGCGGGCCACAATCCGTTTTACCATCCCTATATATATATATATATATATATATATATATATATATATATATATATATATATATATATATATATATATATAACGTATCATATGAGAATGCCATTTTTATGTGAGAACGTGAGAATGAATCTGAACCATTAGATTTTAAAATAAATGGTGGAGATTATGTGTCTATTTTTTCTCTCTCTCCTCCATCATTTATTTCAATAATGAAGGAAAGAGAAAAACAAAAACCACACATAATCTCTACCATTTATTTTAAAATCTAATGATTCAGATTCATTCTCATGGTTCTTACATAAAAATGACGTTCTCATAAGATATGAACCATATATATATATATATATTATTCTCTTAATCTCTAGAAAAATCATAACTTGATGTTGAGGTCGATATTGAAAAAACACAATAATTCTTTAGCATGCAATAATATTGCGTTATTCTATCTTCAATAGTCCACATTTGTCAGGTCATAATATGAAAGTACAAGTAAATATAAATACTCTTATCGAGTATGATATTGTGTTATGAAGGTACTTATCCCTTACTAGGGCGCGCCTATATGTAATTACTATTTTTAGACCTATGTGGATATTCTATGACCTTTAATTTGAAACTCTTTAGTAAAATCACTGACCACACAAACTTATACACATGAGTAAGTCTTATAACATTTTGGGTTAATGAGAGTTTATCAATAGCATTTTCATATGTTTTGGCCATTCTTATTAACATATTACTCGTAACTTAAATATCTTACTCTAAATTCATCATTATTTATATAAAATTTTGAGTTTTAACATATATATAACTTAAATATCTTACTTTAAATTCATCATTATTTATATAAAGTTGTGAGTTTTAACATGTATATAGTTGATGTGATTCATGACATGTGCAGAATAAGTCAATGAACAAAGAATAATTTCTTCTCTCATGATTTCAAGAATGCCTCAATCTTCCCACTTGCTCATCCTTGACCAGAAGAAGAAGGACAAAAGCTCTACACAACTCTTAGGTGGGCGAGCTCTTAGCACATTCCAAACTCTATAGTTCTAGACAACCCTATACAAATAGGAATTATCTCTCATTGTACTCTTTAGCAAGTACACTTACTAATCAAAATCACTTGAATTCACTCTCCACTTTGTGTTTCTCAATGGTTTGACTCCTCCCAATTCTTGTATTTTCCTAAAACAAGCTAGACTCTTGATGCCAATTGTTAGCGTATGCTCCCTTGGTTTCTTGTTATGCAAGCAAAATTAGTACATGCACAATAAAGAAGATGAAGTGGTACTGAATATTAATGGATTATGAATTGATGAAAGCTAAATTACACAACTTTATAGTTTGTTGGTCTAGTAACAAACCTAAGTAACTAACTATCTAAATTAGTTGTTAAGTCATTAATCACTAACAACGTAAGACAATTATAATTATGGATTAACAACTAACAAAACTTTGTAAAAGAAACTATAATAACACAAACACTTTCCCAATGTTTCAGCTTCTTTACATCTCAATCCAAAAAATTTAAAATGTTTTTTAAACTAAAAATACATTATGGAAAACACACTTTATAAACAAATGGAGAATGAATTGAAAAATTATCCTCCTTCACCATTCTAACTGGGCTATTTTCCCTAACAAGGACCAAGGTAAAAGTCATCACAATCCCAGAAATACAGAGGGAAGAAAATAAATATATACCAAAATTGCAAGCTGAATTTACGATTTTGACCCTACTACACTGTGCTCATTCTCGACGAAGACCTTAACCCCTCTTCTCCTCAAAGCATCAACAACCGCCCAAACCTCTACTCCAGTATCCACACTTTTCTTCTCAATCTCCTTCTCAACATCCATGTAAACCCCACCTCCAACACCAATCTCCGGCTCCTCCGTCTTCAGCCTCATCGCCAACACCTCACCAACACAACCCGCCGCCTTCTTGTCGCAATTCTTCCCCAGCTCGAACCCGTCGCTTATTGATTTCTCCACGGTGGATGCACTCGCCACCACCCTCTTATGGTTCCAATCCACCACATTCGCCGTCATGTGCTTCGCAGATGCATACACCTTCAAAACAAACCTCCTCGCCATTGATCCTCCTTAAACCCAAGTTGTCCAATATATAAACAACGGGCCTTTACTGACCCAGACCAGGCCCAGGCCCAATATCCTTCCACTACATCACTCTAGAAAAAACAAGATACTATTACAATCATATCCCTTGCCGCTTCAGTTTTATTTTATTGATACCCATGGCATCAACAATTATTAGAGTGATTCAAACGCAACCCAGATTCATCGCGTTTTGGAACAACTCTATTTCTAATAACCCTTCTTCTAAAATCTTCCATTTCCGTCGTAATTCTCACCATCCAATTTCTATTATGGCCAGTTCTAAAGACTCATCTTCAACCAAAACGGTGCGTATTACAGAGGCTTGTTAATTAATTAATTAATTAATTAACTTATGTATGGTGATTGATTAATGTAATTGTTATTTTTTTTGTAGGAGAGGGTGGTGATAAAGGGGAGGGTACAGGGAGTATTTTACAGGAATTGGACGGTAGATAATGCTAAGGAATTGGGGCTAAAGGGATGGGTTCGAAACCGGAGGGATGGGTCTGTGGAGGCTTTGTTCTCAGGTAGTTTTGATGCGGTGAAGGAAATGGAGCAGAGGTGTCGTCGCGGTCCATCCGAGGCTGTTGTTACTGGGTTTGAGGTTTTCCCTTGTGGTGATGAGGATGATCCTGGTACTGGTTTCCAACGTAAACCAACTGTTTGATTTTGTTCTCAACCAATTCTCGTAATTGTGAGTTGTGACCTTTAATTTACCTTAATCTGCATAATCTCTACATTGTTATGTCTGTTTGAAAATACTTGTTTTTATTGTAATGTTGGATTGCTGTAGTGTAATTCTCTATATATATTTTGTTAGCTAGCTACTCGACGAAAGCTTGCAATTTGGCTTTTTATATTTTATTATAACTTCAGTTTTTTCCCTTAGTGGTTTAATGATTGAAATTTCATAAGTTGAGACGTCACAAGTTCTAATCTACATATTTGTAGTAGAATGTCCATTATCAATTGAGCTGAATTAATTGAATATAACCTTAGTTTTATCCTATAAAACAATGTAATATTTGACTTGATTGAAATGGGCAAATGGTATTAGCAAATTTCTATGTTTAGGATCTTGATATCATGATTTTCACACTATTTTAATTTCTATGAAAAACAGTACAAACATACTCGGATCTATAACGCTGATTTTTGTCCGACTATCGATCTTGTTTTCAATTGTTCTCTCATCTCTTCCTTCTTTCTTTTGTGTATCTTTGACGATGAAAATACGTTTGTGTATTTGTGAGAAAAATGAGAATGAATATGAAATGTAATGTTGTTTTTTCATAGGTCCTTATTTATAGGCTCTTACTTCAACAATGATATTTTATTCCAAGAGTCCTGTCCCAACATCCATGAATAGAGAAAAGGGATTTAAGTTTTGAATTTCAAAATAAAATCTCATTGGCTTAATTATCCATCTAGGGTATTCTTCATTTAAGCCAAACTTTTAATTACATAAGTCATAATTATTGAATTAATAAATTAATCCAACAGTCTCCCACTTGACTTAGGTGGAAACTTGATGTTTCAATCTTATACCATAATTGTACATCATTCATTAAAAGTACCAAGTCATTATCTTTAATGAATTGAAATGATCAGATTATGGCAGTAAAAAATTAGCGTTATGGATTCGAGTACGTTTTTAGTGTTTTTCATAGAAATCAGAATAGTGTGAAAATCATGATATCAAGATCTTAAACATGAAAATTTGCAGGATGTTTGGACTCAAGAAAATTCACATTTGGGTATGTTTTTCTTCTGGCTGGAGGAGCAATATCATGAAAGAGTATTCAAATTCTGAAAGTACTGGCAAATCATTTGTGGGGAATTTGATGAGTGAGTTGACGACTACAAAGTTTGAATAGTCTCAATCCATTGATGATCCTGTGACACAAATGGGAAATTTGGCAGCAAAGTTGAAGGCCTTAGGTATGGATGTGAATGAATCTTTTCTTGTATGCTTTATCATTAACTCCCTCTTTAGTTTGGACAATTCTAGGTGAATTACAATAGTAGTATGAATCTTTAAATAAAGAAAATACTTCGTTTCCAATCCTAAAATTAAAATTCAATCCATCCAACTTTGCAACAGAAACTAAATTCCTAGCACATCCAGGTACATAAAGACAACTTTTCAGATCTATATGATATCCAGTATCCAAGATTAATCTATATGTCCCAATTCAAATAACTTTAAGGATACAATAATGCGTCTTTCATGTCTTTGTATATATATATATAAAACAAAACTCAGTCGAAACATAACTTTAATTGAATTCACAAGTATCATGTAATACAAACATTAAACTTTACATGTATATATACAAATCATATTATAATGTAAACAAAGACTTTTACATAATGGCCATCTTTTCTACATGGCCAACAAATATCTTGGACGGTAAACCTTTAGTTAACAGATCCGTTATCATTAAATCTGTACCAATATGTTCAAATGAAACCTTTTATTTCTGCAGCTGTCTTCTTCTCTAAGAATGATAAACATTTCAAAGGTGCTAAACACAGAGAATTAAAGTACTTATCAGTGAAAGAAGAAGTGCAGAAACAAAAAGTGTCATTTGAACATATTAGTATAGATTTAATGATAGTAGATTCGTTAACTAAAGGTTTACCGCTCAAGATATTTGTTGGTCATGTAGAAAGGATGTACATTATGTAAAAGTTCTTCTTAACATTATAATATGGTTTGTATATATACATGTAAAGTTTAATGTTCGTATTATATGACACTTGTGAATTCAATTAGGTTATGTTTTAGCTGAGTTATGTTATCCATATCATGTTATATATATTATGATTAATATGTGATGACAAGGGTGTCTTTGTAAAGATATGAAAGACGCATTTTTGTATCCCTTAAAGTTATTTGAATTGGGACATATAGATTGATCTTGGATACTGGATATTATATAGATCTGAAAGTTGTCTTTATGTACCTGGATATGTTAAGAATTTAGTTTCTGTTGCAAAGTTGGATGGATTGAATTTTAATTTTAGGATTGGAAACGATGTATTTTCTTTATTTAAAGATTCATACTACAAATTGAAGATAGATTGCTAATAGTTAATTCATTGGAGTACATGTTGAGCTTATTTTGGAGTAGCATGTTAGGCTGAATATTAGGGTAAAAGTTGATTTATGTAGACGTAATGGAATAAGACTTAGTTGTGTTGTTGTATGTTAGGCTGATTGCGATAAATTTTTTTGTACCATTGGATGACAGAGGCTTGCTAAATCAATCTTAAACCCATTACGCTGCATTTTCTTCTCATCTCCCCCAACCATCTTAGTCGTTGCTTACTTGATAACTATATTGTTTATCCATCTTCAATGAAACTGAGGTAACCTACGTGGTTCAACATAATATTGTTGAATCAAACACTATTTGACAACAAAATTTTCCTGCTGTACTTCTAAACCAGCACCAAAAAGACTTGTGCATTCTTCATTAATAAATCATATCGTCTTTAACAACATAGTATAATGACGACAATTGGGCCGATGTCCCCTCATAAGGGAATTTCACCTTATTAGTTTGCCATTTCAAGACTTCAACATAAAATGGTTTAATATGTCTCCTCATAAGAGAATTTTACCTTAAGCTTTTCAAGACTTCAATGTCTGTGACACTTTCTACTACAAAAGTGTTTAAAATGTAATAAAAAGAAAACTATGGAAATATCATTAAAATTTTCTAGGGTTGAGATCATTACTTAAACATTTTTTATGTTGATTCAAAGAGAAAACATGATAACTAAATTCAAAGAAGACATTTCAGATGACCAATCTTCCACGACATAGACATAGAAGTAAAACAAAAAAAAAAGTATATTTATTTGCTAGAATAAATACAATTGAAGAAATTTAAGATGATTAATTGTAAGCCAACTTGTAACTATTACAACTATTAGATACAACCTTTATTTTTATGTTTGGTAGTTTTTTTATCTTTGTATCTTTTGACTTGAGATTTATAGTTTAGTTCAAGTGGTTACAAGTTGCTTGTTACCATCGTCTTTAAGATAAGTTAAACAAACAAAAAATGTTGTTGCTATGAGTAGAACCATCGTCTTTAAGGTAATTTAAATATATTATTAATCATAACATGAACTAACAATTTATAACAAAATTTTAAATCAATTTTTACATATATTTTAATTTTCGGCACCCCAATTTTTTTCTCAAGATCCATATTATAGAGTTTTGTTGCAAAAGGTTCAATGGATGGATCAGTCAATGTTTTGGATGGATCACCAACCAATCAAGTTTCTCATACTCTTAAGAGACCTCTCTTCGTCAAATATCCAATACAATATAGCCTCATCACAAGTTCCTCGAGGCGCAGGTCTTGCAAGGTCGAATCAAGGATCAGGCAAGGTTATCTGGTCGAGGGTTTGTGCGGTGTGGTTTGAAATTCAGTGGAAATTTGAACTAATCTTGGTCAAACAAATGGTTTGTTTTAGTATTAGGTCATCAAGCTGTGGCAAAGCTTCTGAATTAGGGTTTTGGTTCTTAGCAAGTCATTGTTTCATCAGTGTGCACTCATAGCAGGAATATTAGGGTTTCTTACCCTTTGTGTTTATGATCGGCAAGTGTCGTTCATGTTGAGTTTCATCTGAGGCTAGCAGATTAAGTATGTGTGCACAGTCTTGTTTCAGTTAGATGGGGTCTAGTTTTGGTCAGGTCATAGAGCCGTCAAAGGTCAAAGCAGTTGAGTTGTGTGCAAGAATGGATGGTGTGGTTCATGTTCTTGTGCAAGCTTCCTATTCATTCAAATCCATTTCAAAACCAAAATGTCCAGTTCATGTCCAAATATCCAAATAGCTATTTCTTTTGTTAATATCCAGTTAATTCAAAATCATTTTCAATCCAATTCAATTTCATTTTTTCTTTCCAATTCCAAGTTCAATTCCATATTCAAGTTTCTTTTTGTTTTCTTTCCTTTTCCCAATTCTACTTAAATTTCAATATTCATAACCAATTTACAAAAAAAAAAAAACCTTTCCAATTCAATTCCATTCTAATCCAATTTCTGATTTCACTTTCAATTTCAAAACCCATTCACAATATTCATTTTAGTCCAATAACTATTCTTTTATCAAAATTCATTTTTCTTTTCCAATTCATTTTCCTTTTCCAATTAATTTTTCTTTTCCAATTCATTTTCCTTTTCCAATTAATTTTTCTTTTCCAATTCATTTTTCTTCTCTAATTCATTTTTTATTGTCATTAAATCCCAATTTATATTTCAACAAGTCCATTACACAAAAAAAAAATTCAAAAAAACATTGTCTCTCTTTTTTTAGGCCCATTATCCAATCGTTTGTTACAATCAAAGCTACAAAAAAATTCAAAAAAAGATGTTGACATAACAAGCTTGATGCATCCAAATAGTAACCTGCCAATACTTGTTGCCACAAGCTACATGACAAATCCTGCGACACTCTGCTACTCTTGCTGCCGCTACACATCAAAATAACATTGTTATCTTCTCGCTACACACCCCCCCCCTAAACATTACTACAAACTGAATTCTGTGCATTTGCTGAAACAAGATAACTTACATCCTGCAACTCTTCTCCAAAACCTTGCACCAAAGTTGCCAAGTTCTGCTACACTGCCTACACATACACTGCTCCAAATTCTACAGAGTCGATTCACCAGAGATTTGGTCATGTACAAACTTTCAAGTTTCAACCATAACCCCGATGTAGTAGTCTCCTTTGATACCTGTCGGAGAACCTTATCACCAAGGCTCAATAATATTGCGCTGTGGGCTTTCTCTATCATGGTCGTGTTTTCAGCTTCTGTTAACGCAACGTTCATGGCTGCCTCTCCCTTCAACGCTTCCAAACACCCCTGCTGAACCAGTAGGGCTTTCATCTTTAAGCGCCACGGACCAAAATCGTTCACTCCGGTGAACTTTTCAATATCATACTTTGTTGAAGGCATCTTTCTCCATGCTCAGCGCACCAATTTATTGTGAAAAATGATGCCTTAAAACAAAAATATAAACTGTTTCTTTATGATCAAGAAACACACAAGGGTTAGGGTTAAAGAAAAAAGAAGAAGAACAACAAGGATTGGTTATAACTGATATTCTTTACTTTGTCTTTAAATCAAATTACAAGTACTCAAGAATAACAAATAACTCTCACCCTAATTAGGCTTTGCCACACTTAAGATGAGAAACTAGTATGTTATTTATAATAAACCTAACATACTAAACTAATGGGTTTTTTAACAATTACCCATTACAAGCTAACTTAGGGTACAAGTTAACTTAAATAATTGGACATAACAAACAAGCCCAATTCGGCAACTACATACTAGAACACATTTCGACTACAGCATGTAGGTCTTCGACAACAGTATGTGAGCAAACTTCGACGACATGCTAAACCTCTGTCGACAATACTAGAGTTCGATCCAATATCTCACAGTTTTAATATTAAAGGAACATTTTTCACCACAATTACTATTATCAACGGCGGATATTGATAACACTATTTTAGTGTGTTACTTTGTTCCATTTTATGTGGCATTTTTAGTTTAGGATTTACTGATTTAATGAGAATCTAGCTTATTCCAGCATGTTTTAGCTTTGAGCACACTAGGTGATTCTTTTATGGTTTTCATTGTGTTTTTGTCTAAAAGGAAGTTAGTTGATGGCAAGTTGAGGCGTGACCCTGGAAGACAGACTCTGGAGCATAATGGAAAGCTGAAGAAAAGGAAGTAGTTGATAAATAAATCAATTATTTCACCAAGAGAATTGGGGAAGAAAAGAATTACTAGGGCTCACGTGGCATTAGTTTGAAGACCAGAGGAGAGAGAGAAATGGATAAGACCAAGGAAGCTAGAAGACAAATGGTAGTACGGTAGGGACCACGCTGCAAAAGAGTGCCCAACACCAAGCCACCAGCCGTCTGCGCTGCTTCACCACTATGCCACAGCCGCCTGCAGAAAAGCAACTTTGTCTCCCACCAACATCTGTACTAGATAGCTTGCAACGGAAGGATTGAGGGACAACTGGTCCACTTGCGGATTTGAATTGGGCCTAACCTTATTTTCATCAAGAAACCCATGATCCAAGAAAGTAGCAACTCTCACTTCCACTCACCTCTATATAAAGAAGACATGCACATTGAGAAGAAGAGAGCTGGAGATTTTACATACAAACAAATAGTTAATTTCAGTTGTAGTTTTAAGTTTATTTTTTATTCCAAGAGTTGGAGCATTAGTAGAGGGTATTCTATTCTCATCCAATCTTGTACACTCTGCTGAAAGCTGTCGTGACTGAAGAGAGCTGTTGTTGTTTACTCAACACAAGAGATTTCCAAGTTACTATTAGGTTGCATTTCTTTACTTCACTTTGTAAGACAATGTTTCCTAGTAGTTTCACTTTAGTAGTTTGTACTCAGCTCACTATGAGCTAAACCTTTGTTTGATGAGACTAATGAAGTTAGTATAAAAGTTGTTTTTATGTTGATATGATGTATTGAGTAGTGTCTTATTTTGTTATGTGTTTTTATGCTATAAACTTGATTCTTAGAGTGATCAACTAGGAAAAAGGTAAAAGCTTGTTGTTGAGAGAGATCCAACAAGCAAGTGGATTTCATCAAAAAAAGTTGTTAATAAAGTAGGATAGAGATATTCACTTAATTCAACTTGCTTAGAGATAAGAAGTTGAGATCATAAAGAATTTCAGAATTAAAACCAGACGTATTTTAGGGTTACAAGTGAGACTTAGAGATTTGTTCCATTGCCCTAGTTATACATGTTTTTGATGTTATAGAGATACACCACTAGATCACGTTCTGACCTTTTGAGGCACGACACTTCACATCATAAAAGCATTCCAACAACAACTATACTAATGGATTTAGCTCATCAACTACTCTCTCTGAAATTTTAACTCCTTTTTAGTTATAAGTTTTGCCTTAGTTATTTGTGTGTTACTCCTGTTCTTTATTAT
Source organism: Lathyrus tuberosus (assembly GCA_022829125.1). Taxonomy (NCBI): domain Eukaryota; kingdom Viridiplantae; phylum Streptophyta; class Magnoliopsida; order Fabales; family Fabaceae; genus Lathyrus; species Lathyrus tuberosus. The sequence goes on along the minus strand of JALAZF010000759.1, from coordinate 999,032 downwards.
TATTACTCTGTTACCTTGCTCATACTTTCTCTTAAACAAAGAAATCAATACTAGTATTTCAAAGCCTTTATCACTTCCTTGTGGGTTCGACCTTTACTTTATCACTTGCTACATTATCAAGCATGTATACTTGCATGTGACACCATTGCTCTAAACAATTACACGAAAAGCATTATATATAAAGTAGAGAACAAGTTTTTGGCGCCGTTGTCGGGGAAGTGCATAAAGTTTGAAACATTGTATTTATTTTTGTTTAAGATTGTATTTGAGCTTTTAACGTTTGCTGTGATTTGGTGACACGACAGGCTTAAGCTATTGCATGCGCAGGTCGTTACAACCAGTTTACAGTGGTTATCCTGAACCTGAAAGAATTCTCAAAGCACGAAGGAGATTTTTACGCGCTTAGAAAATAACTGGAGATTCCTCAACCTCAGATGTGGCTGAATCTGAAGGAATAGTGCACGAGGAGGACACAAACGAAGAAAGTTCATCGTCTTCTTCAGACGAGTCATTATACGAGACGAACATGGCGGAGCCAGATATCATTGGCATTGCCAATGTCCGAGCACACAACATCAGGGACTATGCTATCTTTGATTCTAATGCTATGAATACTGGCATTTCTAGGCCAGCTATCACAGCACCACAGTTCGAGTTCAAGCCTATGATGTTCCAGATGTTGCAAGCTGCTGGTCAATATTCAGGCTCTCCTCATGAAGATCCACATTTGCATTTAAAATAATTTCTGGATGTTGTTGATAACTTCAAGATCCTTAATGTGCCTGTGGATACCTTTAGGTTAAGGCTGTTTCCATACTCTCTAAGGGATAGAGCCAAGAGCTGGCTTAATTCTTTGGAACCAAATTCCATTACTACATGGAATGGAATGCTTTGGCAGAAAAGTTTCTGGCCAAGTATTTTCCTCCTTCCAAGAATGCAAAGATGAGAAATGAGATCACATCATTTAGGCAAGGAGATGATGAATCGTTGTTTGATGCATTTGAAAGATTTAGGGAGCTGTTGAGACAATGTCCTCATCATGGGATCCTCATTTGCATATAACTTGAGACTTTCTACAATGGATTAATTCTATCCTCAAGGAATATGTTAGATGCATCCAGTGGTGGAGCTCTTTTGTCTAAATCTTATGATGATGGTTACAAGTTGATTGAGAGCATTACGGCCAACACCTATCAATGCCCAGTCACTAGGGTCACTGCAAGTTCAATTTAAAAGAAACCTGCTGGAGTTCATGAATTCATTGAGACCACAGCTCTTACTGCTCAAGTGGCTCAGATCCACTAAATGATGAAGAATTTGATGAGTCCTGAAGTGACAAAGCCAGAACCAGTTAAGGTGGTTACTGACGCTACTGAGGTTGCATGTGTCTACTGTGGAGGACCACATTTGTTTGAAGAATGTTCTGAAAATCCCGTTTCTGTTAATTATGTTGGCAATCCCAACAACAACAACAGATACAACAATCCATACAGCAACACTTACAACCCAAGATGGCGCAACCATCCTAATTTTTCTTGGAGTAACAATCAAAGTCAACCAAAACCACAAGCAACTACACCACAAGTTCTACCTGGTTTTTCTAACCCTAACTATGCTGGGGTTAATCAAGGAAACAACCATCTGGAAAATGTTCTTAAGTCCTTTATTCAAGAAGCAAAGAATCAATTCCAATCACAAGGGGTGAGTATCAAGAACTTGGAAAATCAAGTAGGGCAAATTGACACTGCTTTGAGTTCAAGAAACTTGGGAACTCTCCCTAGCTCTACTGAGACTCCAACTACACAAGCTGGAGCGAAGAATGTTGAGACATGCCAAGCCCTTAAACTCAGAAGTGGTAAAGTGATAGAAGAGGCCGTTACAAAGAGCAAGGAGGCAAGCACTGATTTGTCTACGCCAGACAGTTCTGGAGCAAGAAACCAAGTTGTTGAAAAACCTTCTTCATCTGGGCAACAGAAGGACAAAGATGATGCACCTACTGCAGACCTCATTCCTCAAGAAAATCAAGAAGATATTACTGAAGCCAACATAAAGCAAAAGTTTGTGCAAGAAAGGCCACCACCTCCTTTTCCACAAAGGATAAAAAAGGCCAAAGAAGAGCAATAATTTTCAAAGTTTATGGAGATCTTAAAGCAGCTTCACATCAACATACCATTGATTGAAGCTATTTAACAAATGCCAAATTACTCAAAGTTCATGAAGGATGTGCTTACCAAGCGAAAAAAGGGAGGGGGAATTTGCTACGGTTGCACTCACACAAGAGTGTAGTCAATTGGTTCAAGGAAAACTCCCTCCCAAATTGAAGGATCCTGGAAGTTTCACTATTCCCTGCACCATTGGAGATACCTTTTGTGGAAAGGCACTTTGTGATTTAGGGGCTAGCATTAATCTTATGCCCCTATCCATTTTCAAGAAGCTGGGGATAGGAGCTGTCAGGCCTACCACTATCACCTTGCAGCTAGCAGATAGAAGAATTTGCTACCCACAAGGAAAGATAAAAGATGTGCTGGTAAGGGTTGACAAATTTGTCTTCCCTGCTGATTTCATTATTATGGACTTTGAGGCTGATGAGGAAACACCCATTTTGTTGGGAAGGCCATTCCTAGCAACGGGTAGAACTTTAATTGATGTAGAAAGAGGAGAACTCACTATGAGGGTGAACGACCAGCATGTAGTGTTCAACATACTTAATGCCTTGCAATATCCAGAAGAAGAGGTCGCTGAATGTTCCATGATATCTAGTTGGGAAGGTTTAATTCATAAAAACCTCCTAAAAGCTAGTGATGTGTTGAAAATCGAGCTAGGCAAATTGGAAGATGAAAGACTAAAAGATGGGATCATTTATGGTCCAATGAAGAAACATGAGGAAGAATCTGTGGAAGTGATAGAATCTACCACTGTTGCTCACAAGCAGCAGCTGCCTTCCATAGAGGAACCTCCTGAATTGGAGCTCAAGGAACTGCCAGATCATTTACAGTATGCATATCTGGAGGCAGGATAGAAGCTGCCAATTATCATTGCTACATATCTGCAAAAGGAGCAGAAAGAGCAATTGATTTCACTACTGAAGAGACACAAGAAGGCAATTGCATGGCAGATTTCTGACATTAAGGGAATTAGCCCAGCAATTTGCATGCACAAAATTCTGTTGGAAGAAAATGCTAAGAATAGCATTGAGAGTCAACGAAGGTTAAACCCTGTCATGAAAGAGGAGGTAAAGAAAGAAATTATCAAGTGGTTGGATGCAGGAATTATTTACCCTATCTCTGATAGTGTGTGGGTAAGTCCCATCCAGTGTGTACCAAAGAAAGGGGGCATGACAGTGATAATCAATGAGAAGAATGAGCTTATCCCCACTAGAATTGGTTCTGGTTAGAGGATTTGCATGGATTATAGGAAGCTGAACAAGGCAACTAGGAAGGATCATTTTCCTTTGCCTTTCATTAATCAGATGTTGGATAGGCTAGCGGGAAAGGAGTATTATTGCTTCTTAGATGGATATTCGGGCTACAACCAAATTGCAATAGCCCCGAAAGATCAAGAGAAAACAACATTCACATGCCCTTATGGCACCATTGCCTTTAAAAGGATGTCGTTTGGACTGTGCAATGCACCAGCCACCTTCCAACGTTGCATGATGGCTATCTTCTCGGACATCATAGAGAATTCCATGGAAGTCTTCATGGGTGACTTTTCAGTTTTTGGAGAGTTATTCAAGGATTGTCTAAAGAATTTAGAGTTGGTGCTGGCAAGATGTGAAGAGAACAACCTGGTTCTTAATTGGGAAAAATTCCATTTTATGGTAAAAGAAGGAATTGTTCTTGGTCATAGAATCTCAAAAGAAGGATTAGAGGTGGATCAAGCAAAGGTATAGGTAATTGAAAAGTTACCCCCACTAATCAACATCAAGGGCGTTAGGAGTTTCTTGGGGCATGCTGGATTTTATAGGAGGTTTATAAAAGATTTTTCAAAAATAAACAAACCCCTATGTCAGCTGTTGCAGCATGACACGTCTTTTGTCTTCAGTAAGGAGTTCCTTGAATCTTTCAATCTTTTGAAGAAGGCTCTCATATATGCACCTATAGTTAAAACCCCAGATTGGTCCAAGCCATTTGAATTAATGTGTGATGCCAGTGATTTTTCCATTGGTGTTGTGTTGGGCCAAAGGCATAACAAAGTTTTTCACACCATCTACTCGCAAGCAAGACTTTGATAGAAACACAAATCAATTACACAACCACAGAGAAGGAGCTGCTGCCAGTAGTGTTTGCTTTTGATAAGTTCAGACCTTACTTGGTAGGAACTAAGGTCATTGTGTACACGGATCATGCAGCAATCAAGTATTTAATTGCCAAAAAAGATGCAAAGCCACGACTCATACGATGGGTTCTTTTACTACAAGAGTTTGACCTAGAAATAAGAGACAAGAAAGGAGTAGAAAACTCAGTTGCTGATCATCTTTCAAGACTACCAAAAGAAGTTTAGTCTCAAAACAGTGGAGACATTAAAGAAAGTTTTCCGGATGAAAAGCTGTTGTTGATTACTGATGGCATGACTCCTTGGTACGCTGACATTGTTAACTACTTGGTCAGCAGAGTTGTGCCACCAGAATTCAACTTTCAACAAAGAAAGAGGTTCTTCCACACTATCAAGAGTTATTTTTGGGATGAGCCTTATCTGTACAAGAAGTGTGATGATCAATTATTGAGAAGATGTGTTGACTATGAGGAGGCACGACATATCTTATCAGCCTGCCACAAAGCCCCCTATGGTGGACACTTTGGTGGAGTCAGAACTGCAGCGAAAGTGCTGCAATCAAGTTATTTCTGGCCTTCTATTTTTAAGGATGCTCATGAATTAACAAAAAAGATGTGATAGATGCCAGAGGGTTGGAAATGTGTCCATGAGACAAGAAATGCCACTCACGAGTATTCTTGAAGTAGAAATTTTGATGTGTGGGGCATTGATTTCATGGGACCTTTCCCTCCATCCTTTGGAAATCTTTACATCCTTGTAGCTGTGGATTACGCGTCCAAGTGGATTGAAGCAGTAGCAACACCATCCAATGATGCTAAGGTAGTGACCAAGTTCTTGCTCAAGAACATCCTGACAAGACATGGCACGCCTAGAGCTATCATTAGTGATGGGGGATCCCATTTTTGCAATAAACATTTTGAAAACTTAATGGCAAAATATGGGATAAAGCACAAGGTTGCTACTGCTTACCATCCACAAACTAGCGGACAAGTGGAGCTTTCCAATAGAGAAATCAAGAGAATTTTGGAAAAAGTGGTTAACCCCACAAGAAAGGATTGGTCCAAGCACTTGGACGAAGCATTATAGGCGTATAGGACTGCCTATAAAACTCCCTTAGACATGTCTCCTTATAGACTTGTCTATGGAAAGGCTTGTTACCTACCCATTGAATTGGAGCATAAGGGATTTTGGGCTGTGAAGCAACTAAATTTTAATATTAAAAATGCTGGCCAAGCTAGAATGCTCCAATTAAATGAGTTAGATGAGCATAGGCTGTTCTCATACGAGAATGCTGAGTTGTATAAAGAAAAGACCAAAAGGTGGCACGACAGGAAATGTCAGAAGAAGGAATTAGTGAAAGGCCAAAAAGTTTTACTCTTTAACTCAAGGCTGAAGCTATTCCCTGGAAAATTAAAATCAAGACGGTCTAGCCCCTTTATTTTGGAAGAAATTTACCCCCATGGTGCTGTGGAATTGTTGAATGAGAAAAATGGAGAAAGATTTAAGGTTAATGGCCAAAGGGTCAAGGCTTATATTGGAGAAGCCTCACATAACACAAGGGGTTCCCTCTATTTCATTGATTAATAGACACTTGTTTTGGTCAGGCGATAAGACCCTAAAATAACGCTACTGGGAGGCAGCCCAGCTTTATGCATTTTCTTTTGTTTTTATTTTTGTACTGGATCATGAAAGTTTTTGTGGCATCAGCTCATGACAATATGTGACACGTTATCAAAGGACACGAGAAAAGTAGAAATGAAATATTGGAAGAGGTGAAGGAATTAATTTTGTTAAGTCCATGAGAAAGATATTAATGCTGAGCTGGCAATAAATATTTTCTTTAGACACCAGAAAGAAAACAGACCGTTTTGTTTTGAGAGAAGGAGAGAGAATCAAAGCGTGGCATGGGGATTGTGCGCCTTGGGCCGTGTGTAGCAGCAGAGTCATAATAGCCCTGTCTGCCACGTCAGACTATTCAGCTAGCCAAACACACAAAACCACTAAAGGAGTCTTTTCAGTTGTCAGTCCCAAGTCCCTTCACCCTTTGCCCTAATAATCACAAAAAAGGTAACTTTTCTCTCTCCATCATTCCAAAGACGTTTCTTTTTCTTTTCTCAATTTTTTTCAATCACCTTTCCGAATTCCCTCCATATCTCTCTACCCAAATATTCAAACAAACTTTTCACTTTTCATTCTCTACCCTCCCTTCCGGAACCCTAACCTCTCAAACCCTCTCACCTCCATTCACCAAGAAAAATGACTAGAGACCCAACCACTGGTCGTCGTTACAAGACTGCAGTAAAGAAAATCGTCGTCCCCACGATCGACCTCTCCAGCCAAGATGAAGACGACACCTTCATTAATGTTGAAGCCCACAAAAGATTTGTGGAGCACTTCAGCAAAATGAATGTGTTCGCTGAAAGAGGATTTATCATGGACAACGAAGATGAAAAGCTGGGACTTCCAGGTGACCTAGGAATAACTATTTCAAATCTGAAGTGGGGCAGCTTTTGTAAGCAACCTGGTCCTTACAATGCAACGCTGGTCAAGGAGTTCTATTCCAACTTGATGGACCCTGGGCACAAGAGGCTAGAGGTATTGGTCAGAGGAACAAACGTGATCTATAATGAGTCCAATATCAACTTTTATTTCAAGCTGGAGAATACTGAAGATGAATACCAGAATCTGGTACTCAGTTCACAGGAAGACGAATACGATGCCTACATGGAATCATTGTGTGTTGCTGGAACGAACTGGGTTGAGAAAGCTGTGAGAAGAATGGATTTAAGGCCGGAGGTTAAAGTTTGGTACCAATCAAGCCCACTGCTCATATCGAGACATTCTCCAGGGCTAATTTGGTGCTTCTCCATTACATAACTGGATTGAGGGAGATTAATGTTGGTAAAATAATCGTTCAAGAGATTCACGCCTGTTTAAAGAAGAAAGAATGAATTTTGTATTTTCCTTGTTTCATAACAACCCTTTGTAGGAGACAAGGTGTGCCAGAATACGACTCAGATATCTTTGGGTCTCCACAACAACCCTTGGATAAAACCTTGATACTGACTTTGATGAATCCTAAAGGATCTAGAAAAAGGACAGCAGCGGTGAGCCAAGCTTCTTCTGGAGCATCTGAACAACAAGACCCAGCTATGGAAATCCTGATGCAGATGCAAAAGGATCAACAGGAGTACTTTGCATATCAAAAGGCTAAGGCAATATGGCAAGAAAAGATGTGGGCTATGCAAACCCCATCCAACTCGCTTGAGGCCCCAAAATTCCCTGATCACATTCTGGGAAGTGTTGAACCAGCTGCTGCTGAGAATGAAGGAAAAGAGAAGAAATCCACCAAGAAGGAGAAAGCAAAGAAGAAAAAGAAGGAGAAGGAATTAAAAAAGAAAGAGGTAGAGGAGATAAGCAAGGGCGTGTCAGTAGACACCACTCAGAGCCAGGTCAAGAAAAAGAAGAAGCTGAGGAAAACCTACTCTTCTCTGCCTCCAGAACTTGAAGGCAGCCTAAAACAGAAAAAGATGAAAGCAGAATGGAAGAAGAAGGAGACCACTACAGCCCCGACACCACCTGTCAGTCCTGCAAATAAGTTTGATCTTAACAAGTCTGATCAGGAGGAGGGAGGCTCTGGCAAGGACGAAGTTTTGGAAAGCTTCTTAGCAGAAGTAGACAAGGATGCTAGAGATCTGGAAATGAATAAGGAAGATGTAGCTGAAGAAGAGGAAGGGAGTAAGGAAAAAGAGAATCCAGTGGAAGAAACTGTCCAGCCAGAGGGAACTGAGGAAGATATTGAAGGAGAAGCATTAAGGAAATATTATTCTTCAACAGAAACCACAGAGAAGGAAGGAAATGTTAAAGGAGATAATGAGGCAGACAATGAAGAGACAGAGAAGATCGTCGCTAAACCAGAACCCAACCCCGTCGTGGAACCTGCCGTGAATGCAGATGATAATGTTGCGGAGGAGCAGCCAGAGAAAGCTGAGGATCAGCCCAAGAACAAGGCTAAAAGTCCAAACAAAGCTGCTGGGAAGATGGTAACTGGAGTCGCGACTGAAGATGACAATGAGAAAAAGGAGCTGGGAGCACAGGGCACAGAGGCAAAGAAGAAGAAAAAGAAACAATACATGCCTACACCAAGGAAAAGCTCTAGGCTTAGGGCCTAGTTGGTAAAGTGAAATAGGCAAGTGATGTCCTGCCTTCTCTCATCACTAAACAGTGAGGACACTGTCCTTACTTTAAGTTTAGGGGAGAACGTCAGTGCTTAGTCTATTCTCACCACTCTAACCCTCTAATATCACAAATTGGATATTCTGTCTTTTGTCTTGCATGTTTCTGTTTCTGGATAATGTTTTGGATTTATGCTTTGGATGGCCATGTTTTGAGCCATAAGTTTTTGAATCTTTTGTGGGGAAGCCTTGATGCCCCAAGAACTTGTGGACCTGCTTTTCTTAATGTTATGTGTGTTTCATTTAGTTGTCATCTGTTTTATTTATTTTTCTGAATTTGTTTCATTTAAGTTGCATGTGTTAGTTTAAGAATGCTAGGGAATGTTTGGGTTAAAACTGCAGTAGGCCAGGAACGTCAATTCTCAAAATTTTGGGCTTAAGAATAAAAAAGGGGAAGGAACCCTTTATGAGTGAGCAGATCAAAGTGTAGGAATTGTGCCAAGTGAGTTTTGACAGAGGAGACTGATGTTCTCTGTCACGACACCACTAGTCTTTTAAACCAGCAAAATTTTTTTTCAAAAAGATAACTGATTTGTTGGGAATCAAGAGGAAGGTTAAAACCTTAAAAATCACAAAGGGAAGGGCAAAAAGACTTGAATAATGATTGAGATGATCACAGAAGGGGCACACTCCACATAAACACACATAAAAGTGTGCAAAAGTGGCAAAGACCACCAATAATAAAGTTCCTGTGCCCGAAACTGGAGGAACAACAAGCATTTCATCATAATAATTAGTTGGACTCATTACAAGTGAGATTCTTCTGAGATGAGATATTTTGCCAAAAAAAATAGAAATACAAAAATAAGTGGAAAAGTGTGGTCCCAAGTGTGAAAGTCAAAAATATCATTTGAGAGTCAGAAAAGAATTCCCTTGTGAAACCAAAGAAAGAGACCCCACTCACGAAAGTACACAAAAAAGGGATCAAAAGAGAGAAATTTGGCTTGTTTTCTAGAAGAGTAGGGTCGTGACAAGAGATGTCAGTTCGCTTTTGAGCTAACACCACTTTGACCAATTGCAAAGCTGAGCAAGGCTTCACTTGAAATAAGTTTCATTACCCTTCCAAATCTAAAGCCACATTACCTTTCTGACCTGACTGAAGTTGTTGAACTCCAATTTCATTTCCTTAGTCATTAATGTCACATCACCTGAGGACAGGTGATCATTCAAGTTTGTGGGAGTGATAACACTATTTTAGTGTGTTACTTTGACCCATTTTATGTGGCATTTTTAGTTTAGGATTTATTGATTTAATGAGAATTTAGCTTATTCCAACATGTTTTAGCTTTGAGCACACTAGGTGCTTCTTTTATGGTTTTCATTGTGTTTTTGTCTAAAAAGAAGGCAGTTGATGGCAAGTTGAGGCATGACCCTGGAAGACAGACTCTGGAGCAGAATGGAAAGCTGAAGAAAAGGAAGTAATTGATAAATAAATCAATTATTTCACCTAGAGAATTGAGGGAGAAAAGAATTACTAGGGCTCACGTGGCATTAGTTTGAAGAGCAAAGGAAATAGAGAAATGGATAAGATCAAGAAAGCTAGAAGACAAATGGTAGTACGGTGGGGACCATGGTGCAAAAGAGCGCCCAACACCAAGCCATCAGCCGTCTGCGCTGCTCCACCACTCTGCCACAGCCGCCTGCAGAAAAGCAACTTTGTCTCCCACCAACATCTGTACCAGATAGCTTGCAACGGAAGGATTGAGGGACAGCTGGTCCACATGCGGGTTTGAATTGGGCCTAACCTTATTTTCATCAAGAAACCCATGATCCAAGAAAGTAGCAACTCTCACTTTCACTCACCTCTATATAAAGAAGACATTCACATTGAGAAGAAGAGAGTTGGATATTTTACACACAAAAAAACAGTTTATTTCAGTTGTAGTTTTAAGTTTATTTTTTATTCCAAGAGTTGGAGCATTAGTAGAGGGTATTCTATTCTCATCCAGTCTTGTACACTGCTGAAAGCTGTCGTGACTGAAGAGAGTTGTTGTTGTTTACTCAACGCAAGAGATTTCCAAGTTACTATTAGGTTGCATTTCTTTACTTCAATTTGTAAGACAATGTTTCCTAGTAGTTTCACTTCAGTAGTTTGTACTCAACTCACTATGAGCTAAACCTTTGTTTGATGAGACTAATGAAGTTAGTATAAAAGTTGTTTTTATGTTGATATGATGTGTTGAGTAGTGTCTTATTTTGTTATGTGTTTTTATGCTATAAATTTGATTCTTAGAGTGATCAACTAGGAAAAAGGTAAAAGCTTGTTGTTGAGAGAGATCCAACAAACAAGTGGATTTCATAACAAAAATGGTTAATAAAGTAGGATAGAGATATTCACTTAATTCAACTTGCTTAGAGATAAGAAGTTGAGACCATAAAGAATTTTAGAATTAAAACTAGGCGTATTTTAGGGTTACAAGTGAGACTTAAAGATTTGTTCCTTTGCCCTAGTTATGCATGTTTTTGATGTTGTAGAGATACACCACTAGATCACGTTCTGACCTTTTGAGGCACGACACTTCACATCATAAAAGCATTCCAACAACAACTATACTAATGGATTTAGCTCATTAACTACTCTCTCTGACATTTTAACTCCTTTTTAGTTATAAGTTTTGTCTTAGTTATTTGTGTGTTGCTCCTGTTCTTTATTATTATTACTGTGTTACCTTGCTCTTACTTTCTCTTAAACAAAGAAATCAATACTAGTATTTTAAAGCCTTTATTACTTCCTTGTGGGTTCGACCTTTACTTTATCACTTGCTACATTATGAAGCATGTATAATTGCATGTGACACCATTGCTCTAAACAATTACAAGAAAAGCATTATATATAAAGTAAAGAACAGATATATCTTATATCTTTTAAACACTGTTACATTTTCCAACAATAGGGAAAAGTTATACAAATTTGTTTATAAAAGCTCTACAGATTTATTAACCTTTTTTAGAAACCTAACGCATTCTGCCTCCAAACTTTTCATCTTCATTTCCCGAACTCTACATATTCAATCTCCTTTTCCCATCACATAATTTTTACACGTTCACAAACTAGAAAACACCATTTCTTATTGTGGTTTTGTATCACTGACTTTGAAGATGCTAAAATAGTATATTGAAACCCTTGATTTGAAGATTAATTGTCAAGTTTCATTTTATCAAGTAAACGGTATACTTGAACCTTGACATTGATCTTCAATGCCAATTTTCAATATAGTAAAAATTTGTGAAGATATTTCTCTGTGTGCAAAAGTGGCTTAAAAATGTATGAAAAAACTAACTTGTATGTGCGGGAATTCAAAACGTGTTTTTGGGGACATTTCTCCGTGGTTCGAAAACTTCACCATTATAGAATTTTATTTAATTTTAATTTAATAAAAAAAACAGGATACATTTAACTGTTATCTCTAATCGGTACAAGGTTTATATATACTCCCCTTTCATCTTATTCTTGCTCGTTTAGATTTGCTTATGCTATTTAATAGATTGATTTGCTTTGTTTGGAACTATTTATTTTAATTGTAATTGTAGTTGTCTTACATATAAAAGAGTATTGATGTGATCAAATATTATAATAGAACACAACACATTTTAAAGAGTATACGAATTTGAACATAAAATGTTAGCAGGTTTACTTTTAGAAGTACGATTTGCTTGAAGAACACACATAAACATGGTACACCATTTTATCCATAGTCTGTCTACTCACCAAAAGAAAAGCAATTAAAACGAGGAATAGGGACACACGTCAAAGGATGAGCCCTTGGAAGTGTCATAGCAGGTTTCTCTTCCATGTTAACTTTTCCATCACCACCAACCTTCCATTCAAAACATTGAATCATTGCAGCAAGATTTGTTGGAACAACTTGAAGTGCTAATGAAGTCCCAGGACAAGCCCTTCTTCCACTTCCAAATGGCGTAAACTGAAAATTTTGTCCTCTCACATCAAACTTAACATCTTCACTCATAAACCTCTCTGGTTTGAACTCAAGTGGTTTTTCCCACAATTTAGGGTCCCTGCCCATTGACCATAAATTAAGAATTAAAATGGTGTCTGCTGGAACCTCATAACCATAAACAACACAACTTCCAGATGTTTGCCTCACTATAAATGGTGCTGTAGGGTGAATTCTTAGTGTTTCTTTTACTATTGCTTGCAAGTATGGAAGCTTGGGAAGATCTGATTCTTGTATTAATCTACTTTTTTGTGTTATTGAATCAATCTCTTGTTTTGCTTTTTGCATTACATCAGGGTTGTTTATTAACTCAGCCATAGCCCATTCTATTGTTATAGCAGATGTGTCTGTTCCTGCCATGAAAATATCCTGCATAATATCCAAACATGATTTTATCTTTTTATTGCCATTTTGTTGATATTATAATTAAATATCTTACTTACAAGTTAGAAAACATGCTTACCAAAATGAAAGCCTTGACATTCTCCATGCTCAACTTTATCTCACTCTTGTCATTTTCATGAACTTCCAGCAAAATATCAAGTAGGTCCCTAACATGTTCATCTTCACCTTTTTCCTTCCATTTCTTCCTTTCATCTTGATGCTCCCTTATCACCTTCTCCATCATTCTGTCAAACCTCTCCATAATCTCTTTAAGCCTTTTGTTCATTCCCTGCAAATCCAAATTCTTACAAAACCAAATATAATCAGACACATTAAACTTCCCTGCTAGCTCTGAAACATCTCTCACCATCATCCTAATTTCCTCCACATCACTATCATTCTCGGAACAAATTTTTCTCATAGTCATCCTTGATATAGTGCTATTTGCGAGAGTCAGGAGCTCGCCGCCGATATCAACTGCTACACCAGCTTTCCCTTTCTTCTGCAAGAGTCTCAGAAACCTCAAAGTCTCTTGTTGCCTCAAGGGAAGGAACTGATCAAGTGTTCTTCCACCAAGAAGCTCTGACATGCACATCTTCTTCATGAACTTCCAATATTCACCATAAGGAGCAAACAAGAAACCCTTTGAGCCATATGTTAGGTAGTGAACTGCAGCACTTATGAAACGACTGGAGAAGTAAATTTCATTGGTTTTAAGAAACTCCTTTGCTATTTCTGGACTTGAAGTTACTATACATCGCTTAGAGCCAAGGAAAATTTGCATTATGGGACCGTAGTGTGATGAGAGTTCGTGAAAACTTTGGTGAGGTAGTTTAGATATAAGGTGAAAGTGTCCAATGATGGGTAGTGATGGAGGGGATGGTGGAGTAAGATGGTTCTTGTTCTTCTTTCTAGTTAGTAGGATACGAACTGCTATTGTAGAGAGGAGCCAGAGGAAGAAAAGTTGGATATAGTATTGCATTTCAGCCATTTACTTGAAATTTTTGGAAGAAAGATATCTTAGTTTAGGTGGCTTGAAACATAAGCTAAAGGGTAGCACATTAACTATTTGTATGTGAATGAACAAAAACCATAATCTCGATATATAGTGGGATCAAACTTGATGCGGTGGTACACCTGTACCAGGATATATCAAACAGCTACGTGGACACTAAATTTGACACTAATACTTATATCTTATACACCGTTTCGTGTGATTAGTGTTTTTTTTTTTCTTGTAAATTTTTTTTAAAAATATTATTGATAAAAAAATTAAAATAATTTTATAACATAAGATTATCTCGTATCATTCTATTAACCACAATAAATATGTATTATTAACCATTTATTTTATTTATAAATTATAAATTATTTTTATTATTTAATTAATCAACAAAGTACATAATATTACCCTATTGAGACATTAAAATAAAAAATATATCAATAACAATTTTAAGTTTTATAAACCAACTTTGTTTTACTACTTAAAATTTTTTATGTTTGAGAACTCATTAATCAAGTTATAAATTATATTAATCAATTTTATACAAATAATTAGCTAAAGTTAATTTAGCACTGTTTTGCCACTTCACTTTATCTAAAATATAAAATCAATTCTCGCGAAATACAAAATAGATTCTCTTATCTCCACTTTTTACCTTGCTCATCATTTCTAATTCTCAAATGGAACATCATGCAAGACTTTGTTTTTGATGTCACACACAAGGCCGGGCTATTGGGCCAGGGCAACCAGGCCCATAGCCCAGGGCCTCATAATCATTGGGGCCTTAGAAATATTTTGAACTGAATAAATAAATAATAATTAATCATATTATTTATACTATATTTACGAGCATAATTGCTATTGGATCCTTGTTATTGGGCCAACGGGATTTTGATATACTACTTAGTCACCATGCTTACTTCCACTATATATTTATAATCAAATCCTCATCTTCAATGTTAGCAACATCCGATATGAGACTAAAGTGATATATATTAACAAATTTCATACCAGGACAGTGCTATTTTGGTTTAAAAAATAAACATTATACTTGCATCATGATTTTGCAACATTATACATACTACACCATAATTTTGGCAATATTATACACACATAAAGTTTGAATTTTTTTTAACTTTATTTTAAATTAAATACTATCTAAAGAAATGCTAACATGTTAAGGAAATGCTAACATGTGTTCTAAGTACATATATTAAAAGATTATAAATAAAAATATTATCGTAAAAAGCATGTATTCAATTATTTAAAAACTTTTATGTGATTTTTATAATGTTAAATTTTTTTTTTTTGGAATTATTTAACATATACTCTTGCGGCAATTTTAAATTGTTAAATCTATTATGAATATTATTAAACATAGAATAGAAAAACACACAAGAGAGTAGTGGTAAACTGATATTCAACTAACTTATATAAAACAAAATTAATAGGCTTAATACTCTTTTTCGTCCCTTATGTTTTGGGCATGATTCATTTTGGTCCCTTAATTTTAAAATGGACCATTTTCATCCCTCAGCTTTTTAAATTGGTTCACGTTTATCCTTTTCGTCCAAAACGTTGGTCAAAGTCAACTGAGGTGCAATGCTGTCACACACGTGTATAAGTTTTTTATGACATGGCAATGGTGGCATACACGTGTATATGTTGTTGATGACATAATGCATTGTGCTATATACAAGGAATGCATTCAGATTTTCCAGTCTAATGTATTTTCTGAAACTCAGTCTAGGGATTGTGTGTGACGAACGAAGCGAACAAGGAAGATGTTTGTGACGAACGAAGGGAAGAAGACGTTCAAGCACGAAGACAAGGGATTTCGTTCCAGAATACTGGTAATGTCATCTTACTTCTTTTTAAACTTCATCAATTTCTGTTTTAGGGTTCATTCTATTTTAGGGTTCGTATGTATTTTAGGGCTCATATTTTAGGGTTTGTGTAGGGTTAAGGGTTTTGTGTACCTGATTCCAAATGTTGTACATTTTAGGTTTATTATGGATGAATATGTTCATGTCGTTATACACCATGGGGGTTATTTTGAAGGGGATGATGAGTCAAGTTATGGGGGTTCAGTTACTGATGTGAAGTGTGATGTTGATAAATGGAGCTATTTTGAGGTGTTAGGGATTGTTAAAGAACTGTGATATGAGGATGCTGGAACAATAATATACAAGGACCCAATATTTGGTTTGTTTACTTTGACTGATGATAAAGGTGCCTTAGATATAGTTTATCTATGTAAGGTACATAAGGTTGTTCATTTGTATGTGAAACATTCAGTTTCTAAACCTGATTATTATGATGGACCTATTGAGGATGAGCCTGTAAACATAGTTAAGGAGGTAGTTGATGTCGATGAAAGTGAGGATGTCATTGGAAAATTGGTTGAAGAAGTTGTGAATGGTAAAGGAGATTGTAATGTTGAGGTTAATGGGCCTAAGGAAATAAGTGAGGGTCAGGTTGGAGATAATAATGCTGAGGTTGATGGGGCTGAGGAAGGGGTTAATAATGTTGAGGTTAATGGGGATGAGGTTATGAGTAAGGGTGAGGTTAGAGATAATAATGTTGAGGTTGATGGGCCTGAGGAATTGAGTGAGGGTCAGGTTGGAGATAATAATGATGAGGTTGATGGGGTTGAGGATATGAGTGAGGGTGAGGAAGGGATAATAATGTTGACCTTGATGTGGCTGAGGATATGAGTGATAGTGATGATAGGAGCTTCCAATATGATAGTGCCTTAGATGTTGTCTATCAAGAATCTAATGAAGATAGTGATGGTTTAATGGAAGAGGATATTATAAATCTGTTGGGTTATGACAAAGAGGCCGTAAGTAAAGGTAAAGGTAAAGGTGAGGAAGGTGAAGGTGCTAGCAAAAAAATTAGTGAGGAAGGTGAAGATGAGGGTGTATGTGATAGTGAGGAATTGGAGAGTGGGTGTGAATCTGATGATGAAAGTAACTGTCATAAGAAGAAGTATCTTGTTTTCAAAATGGCCAAGAATATGTCAGACTACAAATGGGAATTAGGAACCTATTTTGCAACTAAGAATGATTTTAAAGAGGCAATTACTTCATATGTTGTTCAATCAGGTAGGGATTTGAGGTTCTCTAAGAATGATAAACAAAGGGTGTAAGTGATATGTAAAGAAGGGTGTGAATGGAATGCATACTGTGGCAAGTTACCAAATGAATATTCTTGGCAATTGAGGAAATTGGTGGATAAGCATAACTGTAGTAGATCATATAATGTGAAACTCATGACTTCAAAGTGGTTAGGTAAAAGAATTCAAAACTCTTTGAAAGATAATCCAAATTTGAAAATCAAGGACATCAAGGAAAAAACCCAAAGGAAATGGAATGTTGGTGTAAACAAGACTAAGGCTGTTAGGCTAGGTGTGCAGCAAGAGGGATGGTTGATGGCTCGTTTCTAGAACAGTATACATGAATTTATGACTATGCCAACAGAAGGTACTGAATTTGTGAGTCTCTTGAATTTATATTATATCTTTGTTGTGCCTGATTCTAATATGTTGTATTTATTTCTTAGGGTCTTTTACCAGCTATGGATGAGCTTTTACCTGGTGTGGAATAAAGGTTTTGCGTACGTCATTTGTACAACAATTTTAGGAAGAGATTTCCTGGAAAGAAGCTGAAAGAGATTATATGGAAAGCTGCCAAGTCAACATATCCACAATCTTGGGAAAGGGAAATGAGAGAAATGAGAGGTGTTAATGAGGAAGCCTTCAATCACATAATGAAAACACCTCCTAGGTTTTGGAGCAAGTCTCAATTCAAGACAACCTTTAAGTGTGATTGTGTGTTGAACAACATGTCAGAGGCCTTCAATAGTGGTATCATTGAAGCAAGAGCTAAGCCTATAGTGACAATGCTTGAAGAGATCAGAACATACTTAATGGAAAGGTGGGCAAAAAATAGAGAGAGATTTGCAAACCTTATTAATGATGACATCTTGCCCAACATAATGAAGAGGTATTCTTGCTTTCTGTATTTGTATTGGCTATGTTTTCATAACCTGTTATTTTTACGAGATTTGACTATGTTTTGATAACCTGCTATGTATTTGGCTATTAGGATTGCAAGGATTAGTGACTACACCAACATGTGGATTGTTAGGTAAACTCTTAATGTTATGTTATGTTTACTCACAATGATATCCTGTGTTTACTCATAACATTGTGCTGATATTTTGTATTGTTTTCCAGAATGGCAGGTGAACATATCTTTGAGGTTAGACACCTAGAAAATGCTAGAGATAAGTTTAGTGTTAACTTGCAAGATTTAAGTTGTACATGTAGGAAATGGCAGCTGACGGCTTTACCATGTGTGCATGCAATTGATTCCATGAAAAGCAGAAACTTCAAGATAGAAAGTTACATACCAGATTTGTACAAAAAAGGAAAATATCAGGAGGTATACAACCATGTCATCTATCCTGTTAATGGTTCTAATCTATGGGAAAGGACCAGCTATAATGATGTGCAACCACCAGTTTTTAGGAAAATGCCAGGAAGGCCAAAAAAGAAAAGGAATTTGGAGCAAGGTGAAGTTGATGTCTCAGATAGAAAACTAAGGAGGATTGGACTCCTTATTAAATGCAGTAAGTGCAAAAAAACTGGTCATAACAAGCTTACTTGTAAGCATCCACCAACTCAGACACAACAATCTTCTACTCATGCTACTCAGACCCAACACTCAGCTGCTCAATCACAACCAACTCAGGTTCAGACACAACAATCTGCTACTCTTGCTACTCAGACCCAACACTCAGTTGCTCAATCACAACCAACTCAGACCAAGGCTAACAAGAAGTTACCCATTAGGAGGCCAACAAGAAGTGTCAGTTCACCATGCCCTACAACTAGGTTAACTACATCAAGGAATGTGGCAGGCCCTACAACTAGGCTCACTTCATCTCAATCAAGCAAGAAGAAAAAATAGATACAACTGTGTTGTTTTACGTTTTGCTGTTATGTTAATATTATTAGTACAAAGTTTAAGTGCTATGTTTTGGTACAATGTTGTAAGCCTTAAATGGCAACTCTATTATGACTAATGGTACTATAATTTAGGTCTATGTTTTGGTACAACATTGTGAGCCTTATATGGAAATTCAGTTAATATATTGGTACTATGTTTAAGTGCTATGTTTAGGTACAAATGTTGTAAGCCTTAAATGGAAACTCTGTTATGACTACTAGTACTATAATTTAGGTCTATGTTTTGGTACAATTCAGTTAATACTATTCAGTTAATACAATTCAGTTAATACAACATTGCAATTCTGTTATGACAATTATGTACAAATGTTGTAATTCTGTTATGACAATTATGTTTATGGCCAACATTGCAATTCTGTTATGACAATTATGTACAAATGTTGTAAGCCTTAATACAACATTACTATTGGTACAAATGTTGCAATTCTGTTATGACAATTATGTTTAGGTCTACCATTATACCAAATCATACCAAATACAACATTGCAAATTATACCAGTTAGGTGAGATTATACCAAATGGTACCAAATTATACCAAATGGTACCTATTCCGGACTGGACCAATGACTAGGCATGGCCCAATCCACTTCTACCCCTAGAACGGCCCAATTGCCTAAGTCCAACTGAGGAAGGGCAGCATTTACTTTTTTGCCCCTCCGTCGGGCACATATAGACGGATGAATCTCAGGATCATTTGTTCCTCCCCGACATTTCTACCTGTTACGCACGACTCAGTCATCTAGGAACAGCCATGATGCCTATGTCCAGAACTACACCCTTGCCCATGGCAATGGCTAGTTTCGGGCACTCCTACCCGTCATAACGGCTAGTTTTTGGTAGTTACCTATTCTTCAGGAAACGGTTATTACGCCCCGAAAATAGGGAGCGTTGGCCACGCGCTGGGGGCATTATATAAACCCTCTCTCTTGGGAGGTCAGGTATCGAATAATCATCCTAAGAACTCATACTTTGTACTTGCCCCTTTTCTCTGACCTTTTCTTACTTGAGCGTCAGAGTGTCTTGCAGGTACACCCCCTCCTCCTCATCTCACACCCAACATCACAGACGTTCTTCTTGGCCTATCACAGGATCTGATCAGCCTTCACGATTAGTGGCGCCGTCTGTGGGAACCTTGTTTTCCCCGTCTTAACATCCACCTCATATTCTAAGACCAAAACATATTTCTAATCCAAGATTACGATCATGGCCTCTCAAGATCACGTCAAAAGTACACACCATCTTTCTATCCACCCCGTCAACAAAACTGATGCTGACGGTTCCTCATCCCTCCTCATAGGAGACGCTCGTCACCTGAGAGACAGGGCTACCGCGTCTCCTTCCCCCACTCCTGTTGATCATGACAATGACCAGCCCTTGCTGACCATCCAGCCCATTCCAGCTCCACCCAACGCCGACCCGGCCGTGGTGGCTCTCCTTGAAGCGATCAACAAAACCAACCTCTTGATCCTCCAATAAAATGAGAGGATCGGGGCATTGGAGGAATCTGCCCGTCTGAGATCCCCCCACAAAGGAAGAATCAACGACGATCCAAAAGTCCACGACCCCGGCGGGAAGTCGACCATCGGGGGCGCCAAGAACCAGAATCCCATGCTGTTTGGAAGCGCGATCATGTTTCCCCGTGAAACCAATCTTCCCCGGGCCACAAGAGAACCCGGAGAGATCAACGTAAACCCCCGGTCAGACCAAAGGGCCGGGCACGTACGCCATCTCCCCGAAGGAGTCACCGTCACGAGCGAATCATCCGCTCCCCTTCCCGGACCAGTTCCAGTAGCGACGATGAGCCCCACGGCCCGTTGTCCCAAGAAATATTGGCTACACGCCTCCCCAAAGGCTTGGAGAAACCCCCGGCTTTGGGCACTTACGACGGAACGACTGACCCCGACGGGCACATCAAAAACATCGATGCGCTGTTAGATTACCATGGCGTCCGGGGCGCCATCAAGTACCGCCTGTTCCTGACCACGCTCCAGAAATGAGCAATGACTTGGTACAAACAACTGCCCGAGGAGTCCATCACCTCGTGGAAGCAGCTGGGCAGGATGTTTTCCAGACACTTTACGGCATCACGCCGCCATCCCAAGACTGAAGCCTCCCTTGAGGCCATTATTCAAGGGAAGGATGAACCCCTTCGGGCATATATTGAGAGGTTTAACAAAGAAGCTGTGCAAGTCCTCACTACCGACGACATGAAAAAGTTTATGCTCGAACGGGGACTCCACCCACACACAGAAGTTTCTAAAGCTTTCGGCCTCGCACCTCCAAGAAGCCTGGACGCCTTCCTCCTCAAGGCGCAGTCGTACATTGAGTATGAGGAAAAGGAAGCAGCCAGCTCCGCCCGAGCCTCCCGCCATCAGGAGAATGCCCGGGCCTCTAAGGGAGACGAGCCCTCGACATCCCGTCGGGGGAAAGAAGGCGCGAAGATCATCCCCGGGACTCCAGGGATAACAAGGGACCCTCCGGCAGATTCCACGACTATCCTCCCCTGACTGTCTCCAGGGAAAAGATTTTCTCCGAGTGTGCCAACTCAGAGTTCAAGCAAGCGGGAGTCTGGTTCCCCAAGCAGATACCGGCCAAGCCCAACGCCGACAAATCAAAGTACTGCCATTTCCATAAGAGTCACGACCACACCACTGAAGACTGTATCCACTTGAAGGATGCCATAGAAATACTGATCAGGGATGGCCACCTGAAGCAGTTTACAAAAAAGAAAGAGGCTCCCCAGCAAGACGCCCAGGAGTTAAAGAAAGTGGAAGAAGAGGTACCTTCCTCAGAAGAAACCAACCTCCAAGTCTCCATGTCTATATCACGACCTGAGGATTTCTACGTTCCATACGAGCTCAGCGTTCCTGCGTACTTCGTGGCCCACAGCCCGTGGGAGACTTTTCCCTCCGCGATGGTCATCTCCGGAGGGGGCTTCAACAAAGTCATTGTGGGCTCCGTAAAGAGAAAGTTCGAACACCTGATCAGCACGAGCTCCAGCAAGGTGACAACGCTCGAAAAGGCCCAGAGGGAATCAGTCCCCATCTCCTTCTATAGAAAAGAACTCCTCGGAGGGTCCCCGAAATCAAGTATCCCACTGCTCGTCCAAGCCCAGATGGCCAATTTTGCTGTTCGCAGGATTCTTGTCGACCAAGGCAGCTCGGTCGATATTATGTACTCACAGCTTTTCTCGACCCTCCAGGGTTTCAATGGGTCGGTCACGAAACCCTGGGGGTACGTCGAGCTGATTGTGACCTTTGGATCTGCAGAGATAGCCAGATCCGTTAAAGTGCAGTTCCTGGTAATTGACTGTCCGTCTCTCTATCAGTGCATATTCGGGCAGCCAACTCTATCCGAGCTGGTAGCTGTGTCATCCACCGTCCACCTCAAAATAAAGTACTACACTTTGAAAGGTATGGTGGCCACATTGCACAGGGACATCGAAGCTGCACGACGGTGCTTCGAAGCGGCCACCAAGGAACTCAACGCCATCGCTTCCAGGCCGAAGACATCCAACAAGCCAGCCTTGCCCAACAGCTCGGAGGAAGCCAAGCCACTGCCTCGCATCGACTCTGTCGGCCTCGACAGCCGCTTCGCCAAAGATGACCAGAAGGAGGACCAGGCCAGCCCGACCAGCTCATCCGCATCGACCAGCAACAACTCTCATCCAATGCGCCCTATCCCGGATGGCGACTTCGAGCTCGTCCTGCTCGGTGATGACCTTCAGCGGGGAGTAAAGATAGGGACCGGTCTCCCCGACATCGCACGGAAGCAACTCAAAGCCTGCCTTCGAGAGAACGCAGACTTGTTCGCCTGGAGAGCCGCAGAGATGCCCGACTTGGGCCCCTCCATCGCTTGCCATCAACTCACGATCGAACCAGCCGTCAAAGCAGTAACACAACGTAGGAAGAAGCAGTCTCCAGAGAAAACAGAGGCTGCAGAACAAGCTATAAAAGACCTCCTCGAGGCAAAATTTATATCGGAGGCCAAGTACACCACTTGGTTATCCAACGTTGTACTCGTGAAAAAAAATAATGGCAAATGGCGATTGTGTGTTGATTATACTGATCTTAATAAGGCATGCCCAAAAGATGTCTATCCCCTCCCCAATATTGATAAACTTGTTGATAACTCTGCCGGTTTTTAATTATTATCATTCATGGACGCCTACTCGGGCTACAATCAAATACCAATGGCAATAATCGATAAAAAATACACGGCCTTCATAACCGAATCAGGCAACTATTACTACAACGTAATGCCTTTCGGCCTGAAGAACGTCGGCGTGACTTACCAGAGGATGATAAACAAGGTCTTCCGGGGAGAGATAGGCGACATGCTCGAAGTCTATATGGACGATATGATCGTAAAGTCCCACGAGGAGACCGATCACATGGACCATTTAAGAAAGGTCTTTGAATAGGCCAGGAAATACCAGATGCGTTTCAACCCAGAGAAGTGCACGTTCGGAGTCCGGGCAGGCAAGTTCCTCGGCTTCTACCTGACAGAACAAGGAATCGAGGCCAACCCCGACAAATGCCGAACATTCTCCAAACTTCCAATGCCCAACTCGAAGAAATCTATCCAGTCCCTCAACGGGATGCTCGCGTCTTTGTCCTGTTTCGTAGCCAAGTCTGCCCAGCACGCCATGCCCTTCTTCAAACTCCTCCGTAAAGAGGCAGCGTTTGAATGGGCGGAGGAATGCGACCAGGCTCTCCTCCATCTGAAATGGGAACTATCAGAGCCACCAGTCCTCTCTCGGCCAGACAACGGTGAAACTATGTATCTATATCTCGTCGTAGCAACTGAGGCCGTGAGCGTCGCTCTTATCCGTGAAACACCTGACGGGCAAAAACCCATATATTTCACCAGCAAAGCATTGTAGGGACCAGAGCTGAGATACTAGTAGATAGAGAAGGTAGCGCCGGCCCTCATCAATGTCGCCAGAAGACTGAGACACTTTTTCCTGGCCCACACGATCATGTTCCGGACAGATAAACCCGTAAAGCAGCTGCTGGGGCGACCAGATATGGCCGGCAGAATGCTCAAATGGTCATTGGAACTGTCTGAGTTTGACATTCAGTATGAAAGCAGAAAAGCCCTCAAAGCCCAAGTTTTGGCTGAATTTTTTGCGGAAATGACATTCGCAGATTCCCCTACCTGCGGGGCGCGCAAAAGGACCATTTTCGTGGATGGGGCATCCAGCTCGGCAGGAAGCGGGGCAGGCATCATCTTGGAGAACGATGAGGGAATCATCGTAGAGGTATCACTTACCTTATCCTTCCCGACGTCTAACAACCAATATGAGTACGAAGCCTTCCTTGCCGGCTTGCGCCTGACCGAAGATCTTAGGCCAGAAGAGATCGTTATCTGGACCGATTCACAACTCGTGGCCCTCCAGGTTAGAGGAGAGTACCAGGCCAAAAATGACAGCCAGTCCGAATATCTAGCCTTGGTCAAAGAAAAGATAACGAAGTTCGCTGCAGTAGAGGTGAAGCATGTTCCCCGCGAACATAACCTCAGAGCAGCCGTGTTATTTAAACTGGCAAGCACGAAGAAAAAGGGCGGAGACAAGTCCGTCATCTAGGAGGTACTTCCTCGACCAAGTATCAGAAAAGCATCCCCGAACCTCGACATACAGGTAATCGGTGACAGCAACTGCTGGATGACCCCTGTATATAACTACCTTGCTAGGGACAAACTTCTGTCCGACCCCAAGGAGGCCAGCACAGTCAGGCGCAGGGCCTGCTCCTACATCCTGGTCGAAGACAAACTCTACAGGCGAGGATTCTCCATCCCATTACTCAGATGCGTCGAGGAGGAGATTGTCGCCCACGTCCTGCGCGAGATCCACGAAGGAATCAACGCACAATATCTCAGGGGGAGATCCCTCGCCCAGAAAGCCCTTCGAGCTGGGTACTACTGGCCAAATATGCAGCAAGATGCTAAAGAGCACGTGAAGAAGTGCGATAAATGCCAACGACACGGGGACATGCACCTAGCTTTGCCTAACGAGCTCAAGGCTATGTCCTCCCCGTGGCCATTTTCTCGGTGGGGCCTGGACATCCTGGGGCCTTTCGTAGTAGGATTAAACCAGAACAAATACTTAATAGTAGGCATTGATTACTTTACAAAGTGGATATAAGCAGAAGCTCTAGCCAAAATAACAACCCTTAATATACTGCATTTCTACAAACGAAACATCCTCGCGCGTTTTGGCATCCCCTAAGCAATAGTCACAGACAACGGGACACAGTTCATGGACAGGAAGTTCCAGGATTTCGTCGCTCAGCTGGGCATGAAACAACACTTTGCATCCGTCGAACATCCCCAGACTAACGGGCAAGCCGAAGCGGAAAACCGAGTAATCCTTCGAGGCCTCAAGCGAAGGCTGAACGAAACAAAGAAAGCCTGGGTCGAGGAGCTGCACAACGTCCTGTGGGCGTACCGCACAACTCCACACTCTTCGACTGGGGAAACCCCCTTTCGCCTGGCCTATGGGACCGAAGCTGCAATTCCCATTGAAGTACACATACCATTCAGGCGGACTGAGTCACCCCTGGACTAAGAAATGAATGACGAGGCACTAAGGGAAGAACTGGACCTCGTTGAAGAGGTCCGGTCCGGAGCAGCGTTCCGCGAAGCCTCATTAAAGCAAAAAATTGCAATCAGGCACAACGCCAAAGTGATACGGCGAGAGTTCCAAGTGGGCAACCTTGTCTTAAGAAGGAACCACAAGGACTCTCGCGACGGCAAACTCGCTACTAACTGGAAATGACCCTATCGCGTCCGAGCAAAAACGGAGAATAGGGCCTACTACCTAGAACATCTCAACGGGGAAGAACTTGCTCGATCATGGAACGCCGAAAAGCTAAAGAAATACTATAGCTAAGGCCCTAACTGTCAGTTTGTTTCGTCAAAACGATGAACATCACATCCCGACCACGATGCATGGCTAGGTACAAGCGTTGTATGCCAGCCAAGGTAGGACCCTGCTCAGGAACGAGTCGGTTCCCTGCCCGATAGCGGTCCCTTGACCGAGCACCGCCGTCGCCAAAGTACCACGATAGGCAGAACAGCCAGCTCGTGAGGGGAAATCACACCGCGAACTCAGGTCTCAAACGCAACCTGAGCTCCGCTTTCTCGCCCGAAAATTCCCAGGTCGTTCGACCAGTCCTCCTCACTGCCGAACACATCTACGTAGAGCAATTCCCTGAAACTTAAAACAAATCAAAGTGATCCCTGTTACAGGCATACAAGTATATCGATCGAAAGTACAGTACTTAGTAGAAATAAAAATAGATAAAGCCATGCGCGAGTCCAAATCACAAAAACCGACCAAAGCGGCCAGAACCATACATATTACGATAATAAGTGGTCACGAGGACCACAATTGTACTTGTTACATTAACAGGAGGCCACGCTCCCATACAAAATGATAAATTACATAGACATGGCACGCAGGCCAGATACATTACAACAAGACAAAAAAGAAATCATTCCTCCATCCGCTCTGACTGCTCCTGGTCAAGCTCCGACTGCTCGGTGTTAAGCCGCGGCGACTGGGTTTCCTCGGGACGGGCGTGCTCGGCACCAATATTGAGGAACTCCGGGATAAATATCTTGCCATTCTCAATATGGCCGAGAAAGTTGGTACCCTCCTTACAGATCTGGACATCTGGGTTCACTAACCTATGCTGGTCCACAGTATTCTCAAATGATTCCTCCCCAATGGAAAACATGTCATCTTCTGCCCACGCTATGCGAGCAACCAGCTCCGCCCTAGTCTTCAGCGCCCTTACGTCCTCGGGCTCATCCTCGGTCGGAGCGCCTACAGATCTCAACTGCTCGACCAGGTCCTTAGCAGCTTTCTTCTCGACAGTCAGAGCCTCACTCTCCCTTTTTAACCGGGCAACTTCCTCGTTCGATTTCTTCC
The DNA here is from genome assembly GCA_022829125.1 of Lathyrus tuberosus. Lineage (NCBI taxonomy): Eukaryota > Viridiplantae > Streptophyta > Magnoliopsida > Fabales > Fabaceae > Lathyrus > Lathyrus tuberosus. The sequence continues at coordinate 972,208 of JALAZF010000759.1, read as the reverse complement.
TCGCAACAGTGGCAGCGTTGGCCTCCTCCTTGGCTTTCTTGAATTTTTCCTCCAGGGAAGCTATCTTTTCCCGGGCTCTCTTGAGCTCAAGTTCAGAGGAGGTGTCGCCCTCGGTATACACCTCCGCCATCTCTAAAACCCGGACCACAGCGGAGGCATCTTGCGCCAATAACGCCCGTCTACTCGGACGATCCATGCCTTCTAACTTGAGAGATTCTGCCCGATAAACCACCAGAGACGTCCCCTCAAATTATTTCCTATCATGGAGGCAAGGAGGAAGTTCGAACTTGCATTTCTCAGCCGCCCGACTAAGATCCACCAGCTCGTTAGCCCTGGTCCGTAATCACTCTCCCTTCCTCGTCATACATGTCTTTACCATCCTCGTCTGTTGACACGGCCCAAACGTACGTGCTATCTTGGGCCAGCTCCGACATAAGCTCGATGACATAGAACCTCTCCTTGAAGGTCCGGATAGACTCCGAGAAGGGCTTAAACAACTTCCTAGGTTGCTTCAGCGACACCCAACCATATCTTCTCCCCGTAACCTGCCTCTGAAGGTGGAAGACGGTGAAGAACAAAGGCAAAGTGGCTCCTATCTTCTGGACTCACAGGTCAGCTCGAAGGCGCGGATGAACGCCAACGAGTTAGGGTGCAATTATGACGGAGCCAGATCCAGGTGAACAAAGATGGACCGCTGAAAATCAGTAAAGGGCAGCCTCAGCCCTAGTTCCTTCAAAGCATACTCATACATCGAGAACCTCTCCCCGTAATCCGTGCAGATACGATCGTCCTGAGTGGGAAAATGCATCTTCCATTCCCCCTCTAGCCCTATGTCCGTGAAAACATCCCCGGTATAGGAGACAAAGGTGAATGCGTGCTCGGTTGGCTCGGCAACCGTCCATTCCTCCGCAGAAACAAGATCCTCACCAACTTCGCTGAGAGTATTCAAAGCTTCCGAATTTCTACTTTCCGAGGAGCTCTCCTCGGAAGAATCTATGAGAATCTCTCTTTTGGGCTCATGCGCCATCTCGTTCACCCGAAAAGCAGAGAACAAAAGTGAATTCGACTGCGAAATAAAATCCATCCTTCCACCGCTAGTCAAGTGAAAGAGCGCGTAAAGGGTCAAGGACGGTGTCCCCAACCTAAGCCCTAAAATAAAAAGACACGAAAGTCCCCCGCGAGGAGATGCCCAGAGGCAACCCCTCTTACGCATACGGGGAATCTCCCCGATCTACTCTCCAATTTCCATTTGAAGCTCCATCGAAAACTTCATATGCTCATCAGAAATTCATCAGAACTTCAGAAAATTGGGTGGCTCCACAGGTTACGCTCGCGCCATCGTCGTGACAGCACCAGAAACGATCTAATTCTAGGATTTCTAAGGGGTTCCGGCGACCGCATCAGCAGCAGAAGATGGCCTCGCCACCGTCTACCACCAATGGACGCCAGAAAAACACCCCAATCTCACCTAAGTCAACCTAACCACAGGCTTTCTAACTAAATAAAAGCGAAAAATCTAGAGGAAAAGAAGAAATCAGGTAACTTACGTGGTCAAAGAGGGTGTGGAGATCCGAAGAAGTTGCTCGAAGCTACTCACGGTGGCTAAAACGACGGTTGACGGCGGCGGCGGGTTGAGTTCTCTGAGAAAGACGAAGAAGGAGAGAGAAACGAAAATACAAATGAGCAGACCTCCTCCCTTTATATAATGCCTAAGAGCACGTGCACGAACATGCGCAGATAGGGTCATTATGACCCTAGCCTAGCCATCATTGCCTATTTAATACAGCACAGGGCTTGAGACACACGTGGCGTCCCATCGCTTCAGTTCCCTTCAACCGTTGGCCTCCCCGAACGCCAGGCAAACCAAATAACGTTACGAGTCTCGCGGGCACTGGAACTTTCGGGCACCACAGGATAACTCCCCTTCATCACCAAATGACGACTCCTTCACAATTCCCCGGGGCTACAGGCTCTCCTTAAGTCATCACTCCCATGCTCAGGATCAGCGACTTGGGGGGCTCCTATTCTGGACTGGACCAATAACTAGGCATGGCCCAATCCACTTCCACCCCTAGAACGACCCAATTGCCTAAGTCTTACTGAGGGAGAGCAGCATTTACTTTTCTGCCCCTCCGCCGGGAACATATAGACGGATGAATCTCAGGATCATTTGCTCCTCCCCGGCATTTCTGCCCGTTATGCACGGCTCAGTCATCCAGGAACAACCACGATGCCTATGTCCAGAACTACGCCCTTGCCCGTGGCAACAGCTAGTTTCGAGCACTCATGCCCGTCATAACGGCTAGTTTTTGGCAGTTACCTATTCTTCGGGAAACGATTATTATGCCCCGAAAATAGGGACCGTTGGCCACGCGCTGAGGGCATTATATAAACCCTCTCTCCTGGGAGGGTCAGGTATCGAATAATCATCCTAAGAACTCATACTTTGTACTTGCCCCTTTTCTCTGACCTTTTCTTACTTGAGCGTCGGAGTGCCTTGCAAGTACACCCCCCTCCTCATCATCTCACACCCAACATCACAGACGTTCTTCTTGGCCCATCACAGGATCTGATCAGCCTTCACGATCAGTACCAAATTATACCAATTAGGTGACAACATACATGTAATAAACAACATTGCACATTTCCATTTCATTGATATCATAAACGAATATTTTACAAATACAAGTCATTCAATTTTATTGATCTCATAATTACATTAAGAAATTGAAGATTAATACACTAAAAGCATCAAAAAAGGAATTTCTCTAAAAAATCTTCCACTTCATTGTGTTATTGACAACCCCCTCAAGTTCTTCAACTAGTACTTCAGCCTTAGTCAATTTTTGTTGTAACTCTTCTTTCTCCTTTGCTAATAATTCCAACCTCTGTTTTTTATTCCTGATGAACATGTCCCTGTCATCTTTCACTTCATCACATAACCAATCAAAATAATCACATCCATTACTTGTATTCCCCTGCACATGTTACATACAACATTACTCAATGTATAAAATCGCAATTGAAAACTTCACAACATAGATCATACCTTATAATGTGGACATCCCCAAAACTTCTTCCCATAATTTTTGACGGTTTTTGCCCTTCTGAGTACGACAACATCACTAAACCAACAGTTAGGTCTCCATTGACTTTTCGAAGACAAAGAATCAACCCTAGATTCAGAACTGTAAGTCACATTTCCACCATACCCAAACCCCTTTAGCGACGGACTTGAACTTTTATGTGCCATTACTCTTCACAATCGACGTTACTGAAGAAAATGAAGAAGAAGAAGGAAAACGGAACACTAATACAGAAGAAGAAGATGAAGGGAAAAGGAACCCTAATACACATAAGAAGAAGATGAAGGGAAGTGTTCCTCACTATTACGTTTTTAGAGGAGAAGGTGTCCTACTTGGCGCTGACATGGCAGTTGACAATGTCAAGTTTAACACTGTCACTGTCTTTTATCTCAAAAGGGTAAACGTGGTACATTTAATACAGTTGAGGGATTAAAATGACCCTTTTAAAAATTAAATGACCAAAACATACGGGACAAAAAAGCCTATTCCAAATTAATATTATTACAAAGAATATTTAATGTATATTTGTAGGTAAATATTTTAGGTTTGTCCCTGATAGTTTGTATATAGAAGGGCAAGAAAATAATAATCCGCCACACTCTTAATTTTAGTTTTATTTTCTAAATCTTTGTTTAATGTCATGATCTTTCTCAACTTAATAAGCCCCAAATTTTATGTGATATACTTTAAGTTTATTTTAGTAAATTTCATGATTTATGTGTAAGTGCTTAGATATTTAAGACATGAATTTTTTAAATCGAACTTAATTAAGTAGTATTTAAAAACCTCTATATTGAGTTTTATTTGTGAGAAATGTTAAAATTTTAAAATTAAAATCTTATGTTAATAAAATGTGGATGAATTTTAAACTAAAAAAATGACAAGACTTATTTCTTACAAATTTTAATTTTGATGTTAGTAGGAATAGTGAATTATTTCTTATCTTTGTAAAAAATTAAATTATTTTAGCAACAAATGTGAACCAGACAACTAATAAATGTAAAGTTATTGGTTTTTTATAAGTTTAAATCTAGCATTCGTTCAGGTTTCAAAATTGTTTGGAATGATCTAACAAAATTTTTGCCCTGGGACTCTAAAAAGTCAGGACCGGCCCTGGTCACACACTTAATAACTAATTGTGAACTATATTAACCAACTTATTAAACTCAATTAACCAAATTTATTTTTTCATTTAAAACTATTTTTTATTGTCAACATACATATTAACCAAACTGTATATTGTATTAACCAAAAATGTTTAAAGGGAAAGAAAAATTATGTAAAAATTTCAAAATTATGAATGTCAATATTCACTGTATATGTGAACAATGACATATTGTTTAGGTGTAAGAAGTTGATGTCAAAATAACATTTTTCTATATCACATTATAATAACTAGTTTTTTGCATACCTTATAATCCGCTAGTCAAGGTCAACCTATTGAATGTTTAATTTAATATTTTAATATCATAATTGATATTTTTTATTTTACATGTTTTATATATTACTGAATCTGATAATATAATTGGTATGCACAAGTTGGTAAAAAACTTATTATTGGGAGTGAGTGTCAATTGATAATTGATTATTCCAGCATACTTTTAGCTTATTTTATTCTTGTTTTAAGGTGTGTTTTTATCGTTTTGTTTTGTTTTTATGCGCTTTTGTGTGTTTTGTTGATTTTAGATAATAAGGAACGACCAGGTAAGATTGAAGTGAAAAAGACAGAAAATCGTGCGTTCGAGTAAAGTCTCAGTAAAAAAGATTTGTGGCCAACACAGCTTTGCCGTGTCAGATGACACAGACTGTGTTGGCCCTTGAAGTCCCCAAGTAGTAAAAACAATAGAACATACGCTGACTATATTGCCTGACACAGCAGTGTTCCTTACCACGACCCCCGGTGTCAGGTGACACGCTCTTGTTACATCCAGCAACAGTTACAAAACCAAGAGTTTTTTGGAGCGTTTTGTGACCTTTGAAAGTTTGAAACTGATCAAGACTGCTTAGTGGATTTAAATGATAGTGCACAGATTATGAGTGATTAATTATTAGTTTCTGTACAAGTAATGTATTTGATTTAAGACAATGAGGGGTCACTGGTTACTTGTCACTTCCATACTTGCAACTTTTAGTTTTTGATGCTTAGTGTTTTTCTGCTGTAACTTTCAGACTTCTTTTCATTCAAGTATTGTTTCCTTTAAGTTTATTTTATATTGAAAGTATAATTTATGCATGTTATGTCTAATTTTGTTTGTTTTCGATCAACCTCACCATGAGTGAGTAATCCTTTAAGGACAAGGGGTCATGAGAACTATCTCGTGACAAACCCCAATCGATCTATTAGAAAATGAAAAATAAGAAATATGAGTATTATTATTTTAGGATCCGAAAACGTAAATATGTTTGTGTCGGCTAGCGAAAGCTGGGGCCACCCAGATATCAATGATGTACCAAAAGGTAGTGAATCGACATCTGACAACGAATTGCTAAACAATAGATATTGACACACAATTATCTCCAGTGGGCACCGAGTGTGTCTCATCTGCTCTTTGTTGATGACTATTTTTTGTTTTGCAGGGCAAATATCTCCGAGGTGACACATTATATGGGATTGCTTCAGACCTATTCAGAAGCGTCAGGACATGAAATCAATTTGTCCAAGTCTGAAGTGATTTTTAGTCGTAATATCAGTAGACCGGCCCAAGAGGATATTGTTGGATTAATGGGAGTGTGTCATGTGTTAGGAATGGATTCTTACTTGAAATTACCATCTATGATTGGAAAAAGTAACAAATGTGACTTTTACTTTTATTAAGGATCGCATCTGGAAAAGAATCAACTCCTAGAGTGGTAGATCTTTGTCTAAAGCTGGGAAATAGGTGATTATTAAAGTAGTCTTACAATTTATCCCGTCTTACATTATGAGTGTGTATCTTGTTCTAGACGCGGTGGTGAATGATATTGAAAAGATGTTGAATTCGTTCTGGTGGGGTGGTGGTAGTAATAATAATAAAGGAATTAAGTGGTTGGCATGGGATAAGTTAACTTGCACTAAGAAGGAAGGAAGAATGGGATTTAGAGACTTCGAAGCCTTTAACTTGGTTATGGTGGCTAAACAAGGACGGTCCTTGTTGATAAAATCTCATACCTTGTCTCTAGAGTCTTCAAAGTAAGGTATTTCCCTAAATCCTATTTTCTTGATTCCACTATTGGAAATAACCTCGATTTTGTGTGGAGAAGTCTTTGGAAACCTATGGATATCTTAACGATTGGTTGCAGGTACAGTATAGGTGATGAAAGTAAAATCAAGGTAATGAATGACCCTTGGCTAAGAGGAAAAGTAAAAGGGTGTTTAGGTGGTCCTCAAGGGAAAGGTGTGTATGATCTTTATGTTAAAAATCTCATGTTACTTAATGCCAAAAAATGGGATGTGAGAGTAATAAATTCTTTGTTTGATCGTACAATGGTTGTAGAAATCTTAAAGGTCCCGTTGGTGGAGGATGTATTAGAAGACGGTCTTGTTTGGCAAGAGGAGAAAAATGGAGTTTATAGTGTCAAGTCTGGGTATAGATTGTGGAGGAATGTCCAAGTGAATCATTGTAATAACAGGATGGAGGGGAATCGGGAAAACCTCTGGAATATTACCGCTCCCCATATGGCTAAACACTTATTATGGAGGATTTCTAGGGGCTTCCTACCATCTCGTTCTAGGCTCCGTCATCATTACGTCTAATGTCATTCTATCTATCAGCTTTGCAAGATTGAAGATGAGGATTATTGGCATGTGTTTTTTGGCTGCACTACTACAATCTAGTGTTGGCGGGCAGCGGGTTTGTCATCTATAACTGATTCCCGTGTTCATGTTTTTATTGATGCTAAGTCCCTTATTCTTGACATTTGTAATAGAGAGGATATGAGGGATGCTGGTAGGTTTGTTGTGATGATTGAGGTACTTTGGAAGAATAGGAATAATGTTGTTTGGAATAATGTTCTAGATGATGTTTCGAGAATTAGCTCGCAGTCATATTTCAATTGGCAAGATTGATTTTTTAACTCATAAAGAGAGTGATTTAAATAATACCTCTTATCACCCAATAATTTGGAGCCCTCTTAATGAAGGGAGATTGAAATGTAATGTTGACGCTGGATTTAATGGTCAAAGAGGCACAACTAATAGAGGGTGGTGTGTTAGAGATAATCTGGGTAGATTTATTACCGCATGTGTGGCTTGGGACGTTGGTCTCCTCTCCACCATTGAAGCTGGAGCCATGGCTTTGAAAGAAGCTTTGTAAGTTGTTATATTGGTTCGGTTGAATAATGTGACCTTCGAGAGTGATTCCCAACTAGAGGCTATTCACTCTGAGCATGTAGGGGGTCGGAATTTAATCTTGTTATTCTTCCATTAAAAGTTTGTTGCATCTTTTTCCGATCTTTAATGTTAAGTTCATTAAACGCCAAGCGAATTCGGTTGCCCAGACATTAGCTAAGGTGGCAAATTCTTAGTTTAGGCGTAATATTGTTAATGTGATACTGCCTTGTATTGAATCTTTGTTAAGTAATAAAATTCGTTAGATTTGTTCCTGTAAAAAAGATCATCTATTTAAAAACTTTAACATATTACTTACTATAATATAAATCTATTAGATAAAATCTAAATAATTTAATTATAAAATTAATTTAATAATTAAAAAATACAAGAATAGAAAAGTATTTTGAACTAATGAAGTTTAAATATACAAATTAATTTAATTTAAATATATAAATTTTTTACTATTAGAGAAAAAAGAGACAAGAAAACTAAAATAAATATATTTATGTGTTTTTAATTGAAATAAAAATAGTAAATAAAATTATGTGGTTTTAAGGTCAGATTTATAGTCTATTATATGCTTTAATTTTTTTAATTTGACTTAACCTTTTTAAAATCTGGTCTGATCTTAAAATGTATTTAAAATTAAGACTTTTAAATCATTTATCTTTATGTATTTTTAAATATATATTTTTACTAAACAAGTCAAACTTATTTCCATTACTAGCTACCATTGTGCACTATTGCTTGCCCCCACTAATTTATAAAAGTTTATTTAATAAACAAAGTAATTGATATTAAACTATTTAAATAAATTATAATATTTTTAAAAGTTTTGTTTTGGGTCTAAAAGACGAAAACTAATACTCATAAAGGATAGTATAAACTCAAACACATATAAGGATCTGTCAAACGTAAATGAGAGTCACATGTTGGATAGATTGGATAAGAACTAAAATTAAAATAAAAAATAAATAAAACATTAAGATTTTTTTTTTGTGTAAGCAAGATTTCATTAAAGGGAGAACTAAGGGTTCTCCAACATTTTATACATAAATCGGACAAAAAAACCCGACAAAAAGAGATATTACAAACCAAATAGATTACGAAAGAAATAGTAAAGGATCTTTACTAAACTCGTAAAAATTATAATTGGAGTGAGTAATTTCTCCGCAAAAAGACCACTTCTAAAAATGTTTTTATACACCACACCGTATTGTTAATGTTCCACTCCTCCGATCGGAAACAAGCTCCATTCCTTAATAACCAAAGTTTCCAAGTGGTAGCAAGCTAAACAATCCCTAATTTGCCCTCTTTAACTTTTTTTACACGGAAAAACAAGTACCAATCCATAAAATTCGTTAGACACTCTTCCTTCTTATCTTCCGATTTACCTATCCACATGGCTATTTCCCTCCATATTCTCTTAACCACAACACAAGAAAAAAAGTAATGTTTCAAAGTTTCCGACTCTAACCCGCAAAAGACACACTTTAAAGAATCAATATGAAAATTAATACCTCTACAAGCAAAAGGTCATTTGTTGGAAGTCTATTCACAAAAAGTCTCCAACCAAACGCCTTTATCTTAAAGGGAACATCCATCTTCCAAATCAAGCCCAACGCCACATCATACCTATCATTAGGGCCATATGGTGTTCGAAAAAAAGCATAATAGGTATAACATGACGCCACCGAAAAAACACCTTTGGAGTTGAGCTCCCAAGAAACACTATCCAATCCTTCCTCCTTAATATCTCGAGCATCTAATATTGCCTTCAATAAAACCAATCCATCCGCCATCCTTACATCATTCTCCACCGTCCCGGATAACCCGAAATCACCCCAAATCCATCTACCATCACGCCACCCCCCATAGCCGCTATCGAGACTCTCTTCATGCAAGAAGCCTCATATAAAATCGGAAATTCCTCCTTCACAATATTATTCTCCAACCACTTAGCTTCCCAAAAAGGAGTGGTAAAACCATTTCCAACCTTGAACCTACTATTAGTAGCAATAGGATCAATGTAAGAAATGTGACTTATCAAAGTAATGTCCTTCCACCAAGTAGAATGAGAGGAAGAAACTTTTTTATCCACTTCACCACAAAGCACCTTAGTAGAAATATCTCCATACCGAGCTCTCAACAAATTAAACCAAAGAGTATCATCTCTTCGAAGGATTCTTCATCTCCATTTATTAAGAAGGGCTAAGTAAAAGTCCACCATGTTTTTGATTCCTAACCCCTCTTTTTCAAAAGGTAAACAAACATCCTTCCAACTGACCCAATGGATCTTCCTATTTTCCTCCACACCACCCCATAAAAAATTGCTTTGTATCTTTGTGAATTCTTTAACTACTTTCGAATGCATTTTGTAGAAAGACATAGTGAAAATAGTTAGGGAGCACAATATAGATTTTAAGAGAGTAATCCTACCTCCAAGATTAAGAAAGCGATTTTTCCAACCCGAAAGGCGCTTTTTCATTTTCAATAAAAGTGGGTTCCAAGTAGAAAACTTCCTTGGGTTGAAACCAATAGGTACGCCATGAAAAATGAATTTACTATCTTCCACTTTACACGAGAGAGCATAAGAGGCCGCCTCCAAAAAATTGGTATTAGTCTTAATACCAATCAACTTACTCTTGCGATAATTGATGCCAAGTCCCGAAACAAGTTCAAAAGCTCGCAAAACCATCTTTATTGCCCAAACATGCTTCCAATTCCCCTCTCTCACTAACAAAGTGTCATCCGCAAATTGAAGAATATCAACCATGCATTTCCCGAGAATAACAAAACTACCAAACTCTCAAATCTCACAAGATTTTCTAACCAAACCCGCCAAACCTTCCGCCACCAAAACATAAAGAAAAGGCGATAGTGGATCTCCTTTTCTCAAGTCTTTCTCAACTACAAACTCCTTAGTGGGACTCCCGTTAACAAGCATCGACATCTTACTTTGAAAAATCAATAATTCCATCCATTTCCTCCATAATGGTTTGAACCCCATTTTAATCAACATGTACCTTAAGAAATTCCAACTCACCTTGTCGTAAGCTTTTTCAAAATCCACTTTAAAAAGAAGACAATTCCTATCCTCCTTCTTAGCATAATCAACAACTTCGTTAGCCACCAAAACTCCTTCAAGAAGTTGTCTACCTGGAACAAAAGCACTTTGACACGGAGAAATAATGGAATTAAAGACCCGTTTCAATCTTCCCGCCAAAATTTTAGCAATCACCTTGTACATATATCCTACTAAACAAATTGGTCTATAATCATCCAAAGTTATCGGATTCGGGGATTTAGGAACCAAGGTCAAAAAAGAAGAGGTAACCGCTTTAGAAACTTCATTTCCTATATGAAAACAATTGCAAAACCGAATGATATCTTCTTTGAGGAAGAACCAACACTTTTTAAAGAAAAGAAAAGTGAAACCATCCGGACCCGGACTTTTAGAACCACCACACCCCCAAATCGCCTCTTTGATCTTTTCCTCTTGAAAAGGTCTTTCAAGAGACAAGTCTTCCTCCACACTTATGCTTTTAAATTGAATCCCCTCCAGCAAAGGCCTTTCTTCCTCCAATTCAACAAATTTGTTTGAAAAATGATACTGAACCTCCTCCTTTACCTCCAAAACCGAATCCAGCATGCCTATTGAAGTTAGAATGGGACCTATATGATTATGTCTCCTTATCTCCTTCATCACCTTATGGAAAAAACCACTATTAGAATCTCCCTCCTTAAGCCATTTCACTCTCGATTTTTGAACAAGCATATTTTCTTTTATCCTCAAATTCCTCAAAAAATGACTCGTCGCTTCCTTCCTATTTATTACGATATCGGGGTTTAAACTAACATCTTCCACTTCCGCTCTATCATCTCTGACATTAATTTCCCCAACTCCCTCCTCTACCTCCAAATTTATTCTTCCAAACACTTCCTTATTCCACCCTTTAAGTTTTTCTTTAAGAAGTCTTAACTTTTCCTTTAAGACAAAATCTCCTCTTCCTTGTATCTTGATCTCCTTCCATTCCGTCTCCACAAAAGGAATAAACGAATTACAAGAGAACAGGTTTAGGTCCCTAATTAATATCGTCTATGACAAGCCAAATCAGGCAATGATTTGATAAATCTTTAGAGCCGATCAATTGACCTATCACCCCCACCTATTCACAATAACGTCCGAAAAAATGAATCGATCAATTCTGCTCTTCGCCTTGCCATCTCCGCTATACCAAGATAATTTTTTACCTTTACATGGGACATCCACCAACAAACTATCATCTATGAACTCCGCAAAAGCTCTCATCTCATTGTTACTCCCCACCTCCGTCCTCCCTTTCCTTTCTCTATTATTCTTGACCGCATTAAAGTCCCCACCAATGATCTATTCTCCATCCGTGAAATTCTCATTAAACTACAACAACTTGTCCCACAAAGTCTTCTTATTGATGAAAACACACGAAGAGTAAACATTCACCACATAGTAAATGTTTGACTTCCACACCATTTTTATGCCTAAAAAAACATCACCACTAAAGCTACACAAAACCTCCCATACACCCTCTCTCCATAAGGTTAACAAACCTCCCGACGAACCTGTCGAGTTAGAAAAAGAGTAACCAATCTCCGTATTACTCCAAAAGTTATTGACTAAAGACTCTTGAATATTTGATAGTTTAGTTTCTTGAATAAAAAAGATGTCCGCTTTTCCCTTTTTAATCAAAGAACTTATCCTTCTTCTTTTAAGGGAATTACCTCCTTCCCTAATATTCATAGATCCAATAATCATGGCATACCCTTTTTAGTCTCCTTCCGACCCTCATTTTTATCTCTATCCACCCTTTCCAACTTCTCCAATATATTGACAAAATCATTCCGGCCTTCCACATTCACTACCCCCAATGCTTCAATGGCCGTCCAAAGATTCGTTCCAACATTACAGTCAAGGTATTCCGATTGTCTCCCATTTTTTATACAGATATCTGAACTCTCTGCTTGATCTCCATGGAAAACATCTGAACTCCACACCTGTTTACCAGCCGGAACTGAGATGACAGAGTGTATTCTTCTTTTCGGCTCAGGAAGCTTTAGCACCGAAACAGATTTTGAAATTCCCTTCGGTAAAGATGTAGTTTTCCCTCTTCTTTTAAATTTCTTCAAATTCCTCAACAGTTTCAGATTATTACCATAACCCTCCTCCACCAAATTCAGGAATTTCAGCTTCTTAAAACGTTTCCTTCTATGCGATCCAGCCAAAGAACATTTAACTACAGAAATATCCTCCCCTGCACTAGCAGAAATATGAGGTCCTGCTATCACATTCGATGCCATGATTTTCTTCCTACTATTAGCATTGACAAGGGCGCAGTCGAAAGAGCCCAACACTGCCCCTATTTTCGAAATCCTGTTTATAACAGGCTCCTCAATTTCATGCTCCCTGTGACTATAACCAGCATCCTCCATATTCTCAGTATCACGTAAGTTGTGACCCTTAACCAACAATTCTTTGTGAACTGAGAATTCCTCAATGCTGTCTGCTGAATCTTCCATCCCCGACTCGATTTTCCCATCAAAATTTTCAATCGACCAACCATATTCTGAAACAGAAGATGAAGAAGCAGTAATTTGAGATAAAGAGTTGCATGTGTTAGTACTCATTGGACCATAAGATTCTTCCCTCGGTATCAGGTTGAACAACTTTCCATCAATCTTTACACTCAACTTAGCAGGTAGCTTGAATGCCAAATCTACACTCACCAAAAGTCTTGCCATATCAAGTTTATTTCCTTTTACAGTAGTCTCATCTATGCAAACAAAGGAGCCCAAAACATTGGCCAATTCCGCGAAGAATTCGTTGTTCCAAGCGTGTGCAGGAATCCCGAACAACCTTATCCAAAGCATCCTACCTTTGTCTACCTCGTCTTCACTCCACCTCCAAATCTCCTTGAACCATTTTTTCCACAAATCTTCTCCCTCCCCAATTAGATCTTCAATAAAACCTTCCTCCGTTTCTTCGAGTAAGCACAAGTTCGCACCCATCGGTGAAGCTTTAATTGCATAGTAGCCCTCCATTTCAAAGAACATTTGTATGTTGTAGGCATAGCCAGAGATGATTACCTGCCCAACATAAGCTTTCCGAAGTCTCGACAAATCTTCCACCTTCGATGAAAAAGCCAAAGATTCTTTCTCCCCATTAACTGGATTGATCTCCCTGCGAGCTACCACATCTGCAAATGACCTTGTGTTTCTTCTAGATAAGTCTCCACCCCAATTCCTTTGTTGTTGCCCAATTTGTTCTGTCTTCGATCCCACCTTCATCTCCCTCCTAACTATACTGTCTCCCTGATCGTAGCTTCTCGTAAATCTCGATAAATTTGCATGTATCTTCTTCCCTTCAATCACGACATTGTCCAGCTTAATCGCTAACATCGTCGCATCCGCTACCTCCTTAAACCTAGCAGACCCAAATTGTTTCCCAAACCTGTTTCTTCTTGGAGAAATTGAAACCTCTACCATATCCCCAATGCACCTGAAAATCTCGAAGAAATCTAACGCTTTGCATCTTTCTGGAAATTCCGAGAAATACACCGTCATTAAGCTGACATCGTCTTCCTTCAAATATCTTCTTCTAGCCGGGTAAGTGTCCCACAATGGTTTCCAATGTCTAAACGACCTCTTCTTCGCGTCCTCCCAACCTTCTCTGAGGTGAGATGACGCATCAGTCATGGTGGGGTAGCCAACCCTAATCCCCTTTCTAGAGAGAAGAGAGAGAAGAGACCATTAAAATGATTACTAAGATTTATGAGAGTCACTTGTTTACAAACAATTATATTATTAATTCATTTAAAAAATTTCTTTTTAAATTTGGTGATAATTTCACTAAAATATTACTTATTATTTCTTAAAATTCTTCCAATAGATGTATATCATATTATCTAGTTGATATTATTTAAATATAAATACATTTAACTCTTTCATTTGGTCACTCATAAAAAAAAGTAATAGTATTAATGACGACATTTCTAATTTATTAAGAAATGGAAAACTGAATTTGCATTGTAAATTTTTTTACAAACACTAAAAATATCTATTATCTATATTAAAACAGCACCTCTAAATAGACACTCTAATTCTTCTTCAACTAATCAATTTACAATGCAAAGAGAGATTCTACATCAGTCTATTTATTGAGTTGGCTTTACTATTACAAATTCTTTGAATATATGAATGTAACAATGTCATGTGATCAATTTCTCCTACTTGGCTGAGTTGGCTTTACTATTACAAATTTTGTTTTTTTGTTTTTAATTTGTGAACAGAATAATATCACATATTCACCGTTTATAACAATGTTATCTCATAATGTTATCATAAATCTCAATAAATTGTGTGTTAACTATATTTTAATATAACATACAAAATTTCTAATGGTGAATTAATGGAGAATTGAGTTAATTTGAAAAAGATAAAGCTAAGAAATTGAGAAAAAAATAGAGAAAAAGTAATTGAGAGTGAGAAGAATAATTAGCATTAACCATAATTGGGAGTATACAAAGCCTTTATATACAACAAGAACAAAATGAATGGAAATAACAGAAACAACTTATTCAAATAAGCTGGAACTAAGAATAACTGAAAAAACTAAAAGAAGCCTTTGTAACCGGTTACGCAAAATGTCGTAACCGATTACGAGCCCGATACTTCAAATCTTCAGCTTTTTACAACACCGCAACCGGTTACGCTCAAACCCGTAACCTGTTACCACAACTGAAATGCCAAAAACTGGTTTTCAACACACCACTTCATTCCAGTTGTTCCAAGTCCAACATGTTCAGACTTTTCTTCAACCTCTTGAACACCTCATTTGTTACCCCCTTGGTCAACAAATCTGCAACTTGCTCTTCGCTTCGACTATATCTCAATCGTAACTTGCCTTCACTCACTAGCTCCCTCAAATAATGAAAGTGCGTCTCTATGTGCTTGCTTCTTTCGTGTGCAATCGGATTCTTCGCAGTGTTTATTGCAGAAACATTATCTACCAGAAGTGTAGTAGCCTTACCCTCATTGCTACCCAACTCCTTCAATAGATTCATGAGCACATAGCTTGACACACACACAATGAAGATGCAATGTACTCGGCCTCATAAAACGAGAGTGCTACCATCGGTTCGTTCTTCGAACACCAAGAGATTGGTGTCCTACCAAACTTAAAGATGTATCCAGTTGTTAACTATTTATCATCCTTATCACTGCACCAATTGGAATCGGTGAAACCAAGTTAATCGCATTTTCGGCCCATATCTGATGCGGGAAAGAGAATTCCGTAACAAAGAGTTCCTTTAACGTATCTAAGGATTCTTTTGATTGTTGCCAAGTGAGAGACCTTCGGTATCTCCATGAATCTACTAGCAATACCGACACTAAATGCCAAGTCGGCCGTGTATTGCACAAATACCGTAATGATCCAATGAATCTCCTTTATTACGTTGGATCCACATCTTGCTCTTCCTCACTCTTGGACAGATGCAACCTTGCCTCACATGGTGTAATGGCAGCATTACAATTCTCCATGTCACACCTCTTCAAGATCTCAAGAGCATATCTCCTTTGATGCATGAGCAGTCCCATTTTTGACTTATGGAACTCTATGTCAAGGAAATACGTCATAATGTCAAGGTCCGTCATCTCGAATTTATCCATAAGTTCACTATTGAACTTAGAGATACTCTTCTCACAGCTGCCGGTAATCAATAGATCATCCACATATAAGCAAAGAATGATAACACCATCATTTGCATCCGATCTCACATAACCTCCATGTTCAGACACACACATCTTAAAACCAATATCAACAAGAAAGCCATCAATGCATTTGTTCCAAGCTCTTGGAGAGTGTTTCAAACATATAATGCTTTATGCAATTTGTAGAACTTCATCTCTTGATTCTTTACTACAAATCCAGGGGGTGCTCAACATAAACCTCTTCATCAAGTGGACCGTTCAAAAATGCAGATTTGACGTCCATTTGATATATCACCCAATCGTTGTTATTCGCAATGCCAAACTAATCGGATGGTTTCAAGCCTAGCCACGGGTGCAAACACTTCCTCAAAGTCTATACCTTCACGTTGCAAAAAACCCTTCGCTACCAATCGAACCTCGCCTTTGGGATTTTCTTCACTTTATAGACCCATCGCACACCAATTGGCTTCTTTCCAAGCGGTAAATCGACCAACTCCCCAGTACCATTTTTTTCAATAGATTCCATCTCCTCATTCATTGCACAAATCCACTTTGGACCACTTAGAGCCTCTTCTGTGTTCACCGATTCGGATTCAGCCATAAGCGCAAAGTGAACGAAATCACCATCATCATTAATTTCATTATCCCGGAATACTTCACATTCTTGGAATCTCTAAGGCAAAACTTTTTGCCTTGTTGGTTGTCTATTGTTTCCTCTGTTTTCGGCTTCGAGAGGTTGTTATACAGTACCTCCAAGATTCTAAAAAAATATGATTTTCATGCCCGTAGCCGGTTACAGGATTCTCATAACCGGTTACGCCCTCTGCAAAACCAGTTCCTGCAGCTTCACGATCCAGAATTTCATGTGGTAGCTGGTTACCGCTTTTAGCGTAACCGGTTATGGGGCCTGTATCAGTACTTTTTCTGCTGCTGTCAAACTTTCACAGCTCGTCGACCACAACATCTCGGCTAATCACGATCCTCTTTTTTGCAACATCAAACAACTTATAACCTCCACTAGGATGATAACCAACGAGTAACATCATCTCACCCTTGTCGTCCAACTTCTTTCGAAGCTGACCTAGAATGTGTCGAAATGCTATCGAGCCAAAAACTTTCAAATGACTTAAGCTTGGTTTAAATCCAAACCATACCTCTTATGGAGTCACCTTATCAACCTTCTTTATAGGGCACTTATTCAACAAATAGGCGGTTGTAGAAACGACTTCACCCCATAGTTCCTTCGGCAAGTCTTTACCCTTTATCATGCTTCAAACCATGTTCATTATCAAACGATTTTTCCTCTCAGAAATACCATTATGATGTGGCGTATATGGTGGCACAATCTCACGCATTATCCTCTCTTCATCACAATACTTCCCAAACTCATTCGAGGTATACTCACCTCTACCATTCGTTTTGAGAATTTTGAGCTTGTGACCACATTGTCGCTCAACCATGGACTTGAATCGTTTGAACATATAAAATACATCATCCTTCCTCTTGATTAGCTATATCCATAGTTTCCTACTAAAATCATCAATAAATGTGACAAAATACCTATTGCCACCATATGAATCGACTTGCATTGGACCGCACACATCGGAATACACTACCTCAAGGTGATGTTTGGTCCTTATGACCCGCATCCTTGCTGAAATTACTCTTGTGCCTCTTCCCTTACACACACTCTTCACATATCTCAGTTGGAATGTTGATTCTTGGCAACCCGGTTACCATATCATTCCTTTATAACTCGTCGAGATCACGAAAATTGTGATGTCCAAGACGGTAGTGCCATAACCACTCTTCTCAACTTGCCGTTGTAGCTAAACACCTATGCTTCATCACTTTCAACTCCACCTTGAAAGTCCTATTGAAAGCCATAGAAGCCTTAAGGATCAAAACACCGTTTGCATCCACAACGCGCAAGATCTTGTCTTCCAAGAGAATTTGGTAACCCCTCTCAAGCAATTGGACAATACTAAAGATATTGCACTTAATTCCCAGAATATACAAGACATCCTTGATCATTGAATATCCACCATTCTTCTTCTTGAGCAAAACATCACCGACACCTTTGGCCACCAAGAGCATATTTTCATCATCTACCTCTTGCCTCACAATCTTAGCTTCATCACTTTGATTTTCCCTTGGTCTCGCGCGGTAATCTCTTGCGAAATAACCAAGTTTATGACAATTGTAACACTTCGACTTACTCTTGTCAAACTTCTTGAAGTTGTTTCCTTGACCACTATCTTTGGAGCTGCTCTCACCCTTTTGCACCATCAAAACCTTCGAATTTTATGGATCATTTCCACCCAAATTATGAGAATTTTGCTCCCCTTTCGAAGCCCATTTTCCTTTCGATCTTCCACTCTTCTCGTTAAGCCGTGCTTGCAAAGCAATCTCCGCTTTAGCTTTTCGGCTTCCTCTCTCGTCCATCCTTTGCTCATGAGCCTCAAGAGAGCTTTGAAGCTCATCTTTGCTCAACGTCGCAATGTCCTTTGACTCTTCGATAGCCACTACAATGTTGTCGAAACTTGACATTAAAGAACGCAAAATCTTTGAAACAACATTATGCTCCAAAACAGTTTATGTGCAAGAGTTGATTTGATTCACCAAACGCGTAATACGCTTCACATAATCGTTGATTGTTTCCTTCTCTTCCAGTTGCGTTAACTCGAATTTCCTCTTGTGAGTTTGTAACCTCACCACGTTAGCTTTAACAACCCCTGCATAAGATTTCTCCAAGATCTCATAAGCTTGCTTCGCCGACTCGCAATCTCGAACTTTCTCAAAGTTGTCACCATCGATGCAAGAATGAATCAAGAAGAGTGCCTTGTAATCTTTCTTATTTTCTTCCTTGAATGCAGCCTTTTGAGCATCTGTAGATTCACCCCCAAGTGGTGTAACTCCATTGTTGATGATCTCAAGAATTTCTTGATACCCAAACAAAACTTTCATTTGCTTGAACCACTTGTCATAATTCTTCGAATCAAGAATCGGTAGGTTGGCGGGAATTCAATCGTTGGAAATGGTACTCATTGTTGCAGCAGAAATGGATCTAAACCAGTGCTCATGATGCCAAATGTTAGAACATACAAAATCTCTAATGGTGAATTAATGGAGAATTAAGCTAATTTGGAAAAGATGAAGTTAAGAAATTGAGAAGAAAATTGAGAGAGAGTAATTGAAGGTGAGAAGAATAATAGACATTAACCATGTGAGATATTGGATCGAACTCTAGTTTTAGCATGTCGTCGAAGTCCGCTCACATGTTGTTGTCGAAGACCTACATGATGTAGTCGAATTGTGTTCTAGTATGTAGGAGATCGAATTGGGCCTTGTGTTATTGATCCAATTGTTTAAGTTAGCTTGTACCCTAAGTTAGCTTTTAATGGGTAATTGTTAAAAAGCCCATTAGTTTAGTATGTTAGGTTTATTATAAATAGCATGCTAGTCTCTCTTCCTAAGTGTGACAAAACCTTATTAGGTTGAGAGAGGTTAATTGTTGGTATTCACTTGTAATCTTTAAACCCTATTGAGAGAGTGAATAGTAAAACAGATTTAACCAATTCTCTATTCTTCTTCCTCTTTTCTCTTCCTTTGTGAACCCTAATAGGGTTTCAGTTGTTTTTCGTTTATTTTTCCTTGTTAACCCTAACCTTTGCGTGTTTCTTGCCCATAAAGAAACCGTTAATATTTTGTTTCAAGGTATCGTTTTTCATAACAAATTGGTGCGGTGAGCGTGGAGAAGATGCCTTCAACAAAGTATGAGATTGAAAAGTTCACCGGAGTGAACGATTTCGGTCTATGGCGCTTGAAGATGAAAGCCCTACTAGTTCAGTAGGGTTGTTTCGAAGCGTTGAAGGGAGAGGCAGCCATGAATGTTGCGTTAACGATAAAAGAAAAAATGGCCATGATAGAGAAAGCCCACAACGCAATATTGTTGAGCCTTGGTGATAAGGTTCTTCGACGGGTATCAAAGGAGACTACGGCATCGGGGTTATGGTTGAAACTTGAAAGTTTGTACATGACCAAATCTCTGGTGAATCGACTCTACCTGAAGCAAACTTTGTATTCATTCAAGATGAGTGAAGACAAAGTTTTGGCTGAGCAGTTGGATATGTTCAACAAGCTGATTCTTGATCTTGAAAATATTGATGTGAAGATCGATGATGAAGATCAAGTACTGTTGTTGTTGTGTGCTTTGCCCAGAACACATGCTCACTTCAAAGAAACTCTCTTGTATGGAAGAGAGTCCCCGAGCTTTGAAGAAGTTCAATCAGCCTTGTATTCTAAGGACCTGAACGAACGAAAGGAGCATAAACCTTCGACGGTTGGTGAAGGTTTAGCCGTTAAGGGAAAATTCTTGCGAAAGGATGGTAAGTTTGACAAGAAGAAAGGTAAAAGTCAGCAGAAGTCTTATAGTGGCGAAACATCTGGTATTCAATGTTATCACTGTAAGAAGGAGACTCACACAAGAAAGGTGTGCCCTGAACGCCTAAAAGATCATGGAGGTAAGGATAATGGCAACGCAGCCATTGTTCAAGATGACTTCGACTCATCTGATGTCCTTGTAGTTTCAAGCGGCGACTCAAGAAAGGAGTGGATTATGGATTCAAGCTGCACTTGGCACATGACTCCAAACAGATAATTGTTCGAGGAGCTATGTGATCAAGATGGTGGATCGGTGCTGCTAGGAAACAACAAATCCTGCAAAATTGCAGGTATTGGATCTGTGAGATTCAAGCTCCATGATGAGTCAATAAGGTTATTGACTGAAGTCAGGTATGTACCTGATTTGAAGAGAAATTTGATTTCTCTTGGTGAATTCGATAGGAAGGGATATGTTTTCCAAGGAGAGAAAAGTGTCCTAAGAGTCATGAAGGGTTCTAAGGAAGTCTTGAGAGGCGTGAAGAAATAAGGCTTGTATACCCTTGAGGCTGAGGTTGTAAGTGGTTCGACAAATATTGCATCCACAAAACCTGTGCCGAAGAAAAAATTATGGCACATGAGATTGGGCCATGTCATCGAAAGAGGCCAGGTCGAATTGGGGAAGCAGAACCTGCTAGGTGGTGACAAAGTCGAAAAGTTGGAGTTTTGTGAATCTTGTGTATTTGGTAAATCGTGTAGGGCAGAGTTTAACAAAGGCAAGCAAAGAACACATGGATCCCTGGATTACATTCATATTGATCTTTGGGGGTCTGCAAGGAATCCTTCACACTCAAGTGCAAGGTATTTTCTATCCATCGTTGATGACTATTCCAAAAAGTTATGGGTATTCATTCAGAAGACGAAGGATGAAACTTTTGAGAATTTAAAAAGTTGGAAGGTTCTGGTCGAAACTCAAACTGGCTGAAAGGTTAAGAGGTTGCGAACCGACAATGGCCTTGAGTTTTGCAACGAAGTGTTCGACAGTTACTGTGTTGAGTCTGGGATTGCAAGGCATAAGACTGTAGCAGGTACTCCTCAACAAAATGGCTTAGCTGAGAGATTCAATCGAATAATCCTTGAAAGGGTTAGATGCATGTTGGTTAGTGCTGGATTGAAGAAGGTGTTTTGGGCGGAGGCTGTTTCGAAAGCAGCTTATTTGATAAATAGATGTCCCTCGACTGCCTTGGGAATGAAGACAACTTAAGAAGTTTGGTCGGGACATCCGCCTAGTCTCGACAGACTGAGAGTATTTGGCTGTGTGGCCTATGCTCATATTAGGCAAGACAGGGTCGAACCTAGAGCTCTGAAATGCATGTTCATGGGATACCTTGAAGGAGTCAAAGCTTATAGGCTATGGTGCCTAGAGCCAGGTCATAGGAGGTGTATCACCGGTCGAGATGTAGTTTTCAATGAAGCTGAGATGGCTTTCAAGAAAACTGATGATGCTGACGAAGAGCTGGAACAGGGAGAGATTTCTGTTAATGTGAAGCATGTTGATGCTAAATTGCGTATCCCAGATGAAGTCGAGGAAGAAGCAGAAGATGCTGTCAAAGATGAGGAGGCTGATAATGACTACCTGCTAGCAAGAGACAGGTCGAGGAGAGTCATCAAGTCACCTCAGAGACTTGGGTATGCAGATCTTATAGCTTATGCCTTAATCTCTGCAAGTGAGGTTCTCGACGAAGAACCTAGAGACTATAAGGAAGTTATGAGGAGTCGAAAGAAGACTGAATGGCTGAAGGCCATGGATGATGAGATGACATCTCTTCATGACAACAACACATGGGAACTGATCAAGAAACCTGCTAGAGCCAGGTTAGCTAGCTGTAAATAGATTTTCAAAGTTAAGGAAGGAATCGAAAGAGTGGCGTCGAAGAGATACAAGGCAAGGTTGGTTGCTAGGGGGTTCACTCAGAAAGAAGGTGTCGACTTCAATGATGTGTTCTCTCCTGTTGTGAAGCACAGGTCCATTAGAATGTTGCTTGCCATGGTGGTACAGTTTGACCTTGAACTGGAACAGATGGATGTGAAGACTGCGTTCTTATATGGTTATCTAGATGAAACAATCCTGATGAGGCAACCTGAAGGGTATGTCGAAAAGGGGAAGGAAGACTATGTGTGCAAACTGAAGAGATTTTTATATGGACTGAAACAACCTCCTCGACAGTGGAATAGAAGATTCGACAAGTTCATGGCATACATAAGTTTCATTAGAAATCAGTTCGACCATTGTGTTTACTTTAGATTTTGACCTGGTAATTCATTTGTTATTTTGCTGCTTTATGTGGATGATATTCTAATAGCAAGCAACAATTTCGAAGATGTAATGAGGGTGAAGGCTGAAATCAATAAGGAGTTCGACATAAAGGATCTGGGAGTTGCGTCCAGGATTCTTGGGATTGACATCCGAAGAGATAGAAAACAGTCGAAATTATGCTTATCTCAAGAGGCATACCTACGGAAGATTCTCGAAAAGTATGGTATGTCGAATTCAAAGCCTGTTGTGACTCCGACAAACCCTCAATTCAAGCTTAGTATATATCAGTGTCCCAGTACTGATGTCGAAAGAGCTTATATGAATAGCATTCCATATGCTAATATAGTGGGTTCTTTGATGTATGTTATGGTATGTACTAGACCTGACATAGCATATGCAATAAGTCTTGTAAGCAGGTACGTGGCGAATCCTGAAAAGGCTCACTGGCAAGCATTGAAGTGGATTTTAAGGTACATAAATGGGTCTCTAAATATAGTCCTAATTTATGGTGGTGCCTTGGGTGAAGATAGTAAAACAGAAATCGAAGGATATGTCGACTCTGATTATGCAGGTTGTATGGATTCCAGAAAATTTATTTCTGGATATGTGTCCACTATGTTTGGGACAACAATCAGTTGGAAAGCAACACTTCAAAAGGTTGTTGCCTTATCAACCACTGAAGCAGAATATATCTCCCTAACTGAAGCTGTAAAGGAAGCATTGTGGCTTGAAGGTTTTGCAAAGGAGCTGAAACTTCAAGGTCCAGTTATCATTGTTAAATGTGATAGGCAAAGTACAATACACCTGTCGAAGAATTCAGCCTATCATGAGCGAACCAAGCACATTGATGTGAGGCTGCATTTCGTCAGAGGGGTAATCGAGTGTGGAGAAGTCCGAGTGCTGAAGGTTTCAACATATCATAATGCTGCTGATATGATCACCAAGACATTGCCCAGTTGTAAGTTTTTCCACTGTATGCAGTTGATAAAGCTGCATGAAGAAAGCTAGTTATTTCTTGAGGATATAGAGTTAGATCCAAGGTGAAGATTTGTGAGATATTTGATCGAACTCTAGCTTTAGCATGTCGTCGAAGTTTGCTCACATGCTATTGTCTAAGACCTACATGATGTAGTCGAATTGTATTCTAGTCTGTAGGAGATCGAATTGGGCCTTGTGTTATGGATCTAATTGTTTAAGTTAGCTTGTACCCTAAGTTAGCTTGTAATGAGTAATTGTTAAAAAGCCCATTAGTTTAGTATGTTAGGTTTATTATAAATAGCATGCTAGTCTCTCTTCCTAAGTGTGACAAAACCTTATTAGGTTGAGAGAGGTTAATTGTTGGTATTCACTTGTAATCTTTAAACCCTATTGAGAAAGTGAATAGTAAAAAAGATTTAACCAATTCTCTATTCTTCTTCCTCTTTTCTCTTCCTTTGTGAACCCTAATAGGGTTTCAGTTGTTTTTCCTTGTTAACCCTAACCCTTGTGTGTTTCTTGCCCATAAAGAAACCGTAATATTTTGTTTCAAGGTATCGCTTTTCATATCAAACCATAATTGGGAGCATACAATACTTTTATATATAACAAGTACAAAATGAATGGAAATAACAGAAACAACTTATTCAAATAAGCTGAAACTAAGAAAAACTAAAGAAAAAAACAAAAGAAGCCTTCGTAACCGGTTACGCAAAATACCATAACTGATTACAAGTCTGATACTTCAAATCTTCAGTTTTTTACAACGCCTCAACTGAAATACCAAAAATTGATTTTCAACATATTTAACATCAACTTTATTATTGAGAATAACCGTATAATTTTTTTCTTTTTTTCTCTTAACAAGTCTTAGTTAAGTAAATCATGAATGCATCTAAAACCAAACCTCGTAAAATATGAAACAATATCACATTCCTTCAAATAATTATACCAAATAAAATTATTTAACGTAATAATAATTTTATATTTATCTCACCGGAAAAAATAATACAAAATTATCCTTATCAGTTTAAACAAACAAAAAATATCTTCATCATATTTAAAACATTCAATTAGAAAACTTTAACAATTTTTCTATATTCTCCTCATTATATATATATATATATATATAGTGAGAATGAGCAAGTTATATGAGAATGTGAGAATGAATAAAAACCATCAGATTTAAAAATGAAAAGGTTGAGGTTAAATTGTGTTTTTCACTATATCATGTGTCATTAAGATGAAAGAGAAATCATTAATCAAATTTTAAATTTTTTTTAATCTCAACCTTTCCTTTTTAAATCTGATGGTTTTTATTTATTCTCGCATTCTCATATGAAAATGTCATTTTTATGTGAGAGCATGAGAATGAATCATAATCATTAGATTTTAAAACAAATGGTGGAGATTATGTGTTAGTTTTTTTTCTCTCTTCCATATAATCTCCACCATTTATTTTAAAATCTAATGGTTCTGATTCATTCTCATATTCTTACATAAAAATAGTTTTCTCATATGATACGTCCACACACACACACACATATATATATATATATATATATATATATGGACGGTTTTAAGGTTCGGCCAGCCTGGATATGTGCCCAGGCTCTGGCCAAAAAAAAAATTCTTTCTTTACACTACAATTTTGAAAATTGTGGCGGTTAAAAAGTGCTATTACGGCGGTCTAAACCGCCACAATTAACAAAATCCAGAAAAATACAAATTTCAACCAAAAATTAAATTATGAAAGTAATATTACGGTGGTTTAAACCACCACAATTTATGAAAATGCAGAAAATTACAAATATAAACCAAAAATTAAATTATAAAAGTGTTATTACGGCTGTTTAAACCGCCATAATTAATGAAAATGCAGAAAAATACAAATTTAAACCAAAAATTAAATTATAAAAGTGCTATTATGGCTGTTTAAAACCGCTAAAATTAATGAAAATGCAGAAAAACACAAATTTAAACCAAAAATTAAATTATAAATTATAAATTATGAAAAAAAAATACATGTATAATGTTGTAAATTATAGTTTAAACCAAAAAATTTATATTTTTATGCATAAAAATACAGATTTAAACCAAAAAATTATAAATTATGCAAAAAAATTATATTTTTATGCAATTAAGTACACATTACATCAATTTTTTTTATATTATAATATTTAGATTCAACTACATTACAAAAAGTGTAAGAATTGAAATAAAGATTAAAGTTGCAATTTATGACTAAATTAACCAAAAATTAAAAATGAATACTTAGAAGAAATAAAAATTAACATAAATGTAGCAATTATTAAAATAAAAATAAAAACATGTACAGTGTTGTAAAAAAGAAGTAGAAAAGAATAAATTTTATCCTCAAATATATAAAAAATATATATTAGGACTCTATACAATTCTATAGATCAATTTCTACAATTATAAAAGAAAATATTTGATTTAAAAAAACAATAAAAACAAAATTCACTGTAAAGGAACTGACGTGTCAAAATAAAGGCGGTCAAAACTGCCATTTTTCTATTAACACTACGTCAGTTTATAAAACTGTCATACTTTAATGTAAATAGTGGCGATTTTATTAAACGCAATTTTAAAAACGTCATATTTCATACAAATTTTTGCGATCTTTAAATTTTTGCCCAGACTTCAAATTTTTTTTGGCTCCGCCACTATATATATATATATATATATATATATATATATATATATATATATATATATATATATATATATATATATATATATTGTTAAGTAGATTAGTAGTTGAACTAATACTCTTATATTTCGACGTTCCTACACAACTATCAACTGAGTTATATTAATGAAACAATTATATATTTAATTAAAACTTGTGGTTTATATATATATATATATATATATATATATATATATATATATATATATATATATATATATATATATATATATATATTAAATTTTGATATTTAAATTTATTTGGAGGTTTTGTTTTAATTTATATAATTGAATCATATATTTAATAACTTTAAATTTTATGTGCCTCTCCAAACCTCCACTTTTCATTATTAAGATAAATTATTTTATTTTTAATAAGGTAGCAATGCTTATTGGAATAAATTTTTTAAAAAGTTATTAATTAATATTTTTAATATTTTTAATAATATTATAAATGATTATATTTAAAAAAATCAAAATGATACAAAATAAATTAATCAAAATTTTTATAGAATAAATTTAATTTTAATATATTTTTAAACAATAAATTAATTGATAATTTTGTTTTTTTTACAAATATTGATTTTAATTTTTTTTATCCCAATCAGCACATACAGCTCATTAAAAATATATAATTTATCTTAATAATCACTGTCACATCTGCACAATTGGAGGGGGGTCAAAAAAATTTCATAAATAAAATTCATAGACCAAAAAGTTGAGTTTTAAAATAGGAAGAAAAAAATGTTTAAAACACATAAATGGAGGAATCAAAAGTGTTCTCTAAGAAAATTTTACCTCATACACCTACTTTTATTCTTATAGCCCAACATTTTATAAAAAAATACCAATTTTTCCATTGTATATTATGAACTAATTTATTATTTTATTTTTAAAATATTTTGTAAATTTTATTTTGTATACCAGAAGACTTTGCAAAAAAATTCCGGTAGTTATTTTTTAACTTATTTTTTATGTACCATAAGACTTTGCAAAAGAGTTTCGGTGGTCAATTTTTGTGTACTGTAAGACTTTACAAAAGAGTTCTGGTAGTCATTTTTTAAACCTTATTTGTGTACCGGAAGACTTTGCGAAAGAGTTCCGGTAGTCAATTTTTGTGTACCGGAATACTTTGCAAAAGAGTTCCGGTAGTCATTTTTTGAAATATTTTTTAAATTTTATTTTGTGTACCGGAAAACTTTGCAAAAGAGTTCCAGTAATCAATTTTTGTATACTGGAAGACTTTACAAAAGAGTCCCGGCAGTCATTTTTTAAACTTTTTTTTGTGTGTACCGGAAGACTTTACAAAAGAGTTATGGTAGTCAATTTTTGTATATCGGAAGACTTTACAAAAGAGTTTCGGTAGTCATTTTCTAAAACAATTTTTAACTTTTATTTTGTGTACCAGAACTCTTTTGCAAAGTCTTCCGGTATGCAAAATAAAATTTAAAACATATTTAAAATATAAAATAATAAATTAGTTAAAAATATATAAGGGTAAAATTGATATTTTTTATAAAATGTAGGGGTATAGAGATAAAAGTAGGGGTATGAGGTAAAATTTTCGTTCTCCAACCTTTCCCTTTACAAACCATTCATAATCCATTGCATTTGCCAATTGTAACACCCCATTTTCTTTAAATTATTTATTTAATTTAATTTATCCTTTATATGCATTGGATTGATGACTTGATGTTTTGGCATGTTTATTAAATTGAAAATAGAAATTATGAGGAAAATAAGGTAAGTGGTGAGAATGATAATAAGTTGGGGCCAATGTACAATTATTAGAAGATTAAATTAGGTTTTTAATAAAAATGGATTAGAAAACCTAATAACAGTCAATGCGTATTGTTTTGGGACAAGAGGAAAGAGGCAAAGTGAGAGTACGATGAGAACAAAGATTTTGGAGAAAATCACTATAGTCAAAGGTTAGAGTTGATGTTGGAAATCCAAGGTATGGGGCGATTACTCTAAATATGGTGTTAATTGTATGATAGGTAGGGAGAAGTCCTTAATCTCCATTAGATTTTTTCCTATTTTCTTCTATTGATTAAATGTTTGACGCTATGAATGAAATTATTATGATAATATGATGTGATTGTTGTAATTACCCTGAATTTCGTGTGCTGATTTACCATAAAAATTAGATGTTTGTATTCCTAAAAATGGTATGAGTTGTGTTCATATGTTTAGCATGAATACGATGAATAAAATGTTAAAAGTTGTGATTATTAATTGATGAAATTATGTGTTAATCGATGGGTATTTGATGGTGTAATGATAATATGTTATTTCTCTGATGTTTATGATCAATTAGAGGGTCTGGGGCAAAAAATTAGAATTTTGAAATGAACTTCATATTAGAAAACAAATTCTGCTTCTGTAATCTAGGTGACAAGTGTCACCTGCGTGATGACATGGTCATCATACGCTTTAGGACGCTGACAGGGAGACCATCATGGTCTCCAGGTAAGCATTAAACATTGTCGGTCGACACAGGGGTGACGGTTGGGGAAAAAGGATGATGACAGGCGTCACCCTGGGGACAAGCTATCCGTCATCGTGTCAGTGGGTGCGTTTTGGCTTGCTGAGTTGGATTTTTTATGTTATTTTGTTGTACGGTCAATGCTTGGTTGTTGTTTTGTGTGTTTTTATGAATTTTGGTTGATTAATTAAATTTTTTGATTAATATAATGATGTTCAATTGTGTTGATGACTAGATAATTATGCGATGAGCATATAATTGAGATTATGGTGGGTAGTCCAACTATGGGGACCACATTGATGTTGTTATTTACAGTTAGATGTGGAACTGTAAACCTGTTGTTGAGTTGTTTTGATTTTGTATTATATTTGTACGTGCATCATATGTTGTTGTGAAAAAGGCGAGTCACAAGTTCAGATGTTAGGACTAGTGATTTGTCCGAATCTCAGATGAGGGGATCAGGGTTCAGATTTTGGGACCTGGTTCGTATAAAAAACTTTGATGAGTTGGTACCACATGCATGAGTTGAGTCGATGTTGTATTGCATTACATAAAGGTTGTGTTGATAAGTTTTTTTGGATGTTGTTGATTGATTGTTGTATTAATTTATATGATTGAAATGTATGAAAGTTGATGTTTTTACCTTAGGCTACCCTTGCATTCTTTTGCACCACTGTGGATTTTGAGCGTATTCTTACCCTTCTGTTTTGTTGTTGTGTTCTGTGTTCCTTCTTGGGGTACATAATCGCAAGTAGATGAATAGTTGCTTTAGAGTTGTAGGATGACAATAAGGCTATTCTTCCTTTCCAGTTTTATTTATTTTAGATTATTGTTGCTCTGATCCGTAACCCTGGGCGGGCGAATATTGTGTTTGTTTTATTCTAAGTTAATATTGAGAGATTAAATGTTATAACTTCTGTTTTTGAGTTGTTTTGATGTGGAAGGCATATTTCCTGATTAAGTTTCATTTTTAAATAAAATTTATGTTTGAACTTATGTGATTTATTAGCTTTTTTTAATGATTAATTCCGATGCGATTAGCTAAGTAAAGGAGATCATGTGATGACATGTGTTTTAAATTAACTGTTTTATTTAATAAGTGTTATATAGCAAGTTAAATGTGGAGATTATTTGACATCCTATGTAAAATAGATGTTTATAATTGATTATTTCCGTATGATTATACGTTGGGGGTTTTAGGGTGTTATAATAATGGTATCAAAGCAGGTTGGTCCATCTGGCAGGTTTTTGTCATGTTGTTTGTTCCTTAGTATGAGACATGTGTATGAACATTCTCGATGCATCTTTCTTCTAATGGTTATTTGCTGGTGTGCAGAGGTATGGATGGAGGAAGAAACAACCAAGCTATTGTTGATGCTTTTGAGGCAATGGCTTAGACATTGCAAGGTCAGCAGAATCAGGTTGACGATGAATTAAGTGGATTTGGGAAGTTTCAAAGGAACAATCCACCTACCTTCAAGGGCATATATGATTCAGAAGGTGCTCAGATATGGCTCAAAGAGATTGAGAATATTTTTTTAGTGATGACTTGCACTGAGGGATAAAAGGTGTTGTTTGGTACTCATATGCTATCAGATGAGGCTGAAGACTGGCAAGACAACGCGCGCTAGAGAATGGAAGATGAAGGTACTGAGGTTACTTAGGCTGTATTCAGAACTAATTTTCTAGAGAAGTACTTTCCATACGACGTGCACAGTAAGAAAGAGATCGAGTTCCTTGAGCTAAAATAAGGGAATTCGATAGTTGCTGAGTATGCTGCTAAATTTGAAGAGTTGGCAAAGTTTTTTCCACACTATAGTAGTGTGTCTGCTAAGGGATCGAAGTGTATCATGTTTGAGATCCGGTTGCGTCCCGAGATCAAGAAAGGTATTGGATATCACATATATACAGGTAAACAAACGAGGGCCTAGGTTTGAAGATCACGAGCATGGAGCCATGGTCTACCCATCCCAAAAGGTGTGTACTAAGGGTTCTCATATTTGTAGAACAGGGTTCTAAGAAGTTCCCAAAGTCATCGACCCATCTTTCGGATATTATCGACACACAAAATACTTGGAAATCAATAATATTATCAAGAGAGTCTCGTCTGAGTGTAGTATCACAAATCAACTACTTCAGGACTACTCCCTCATAGTCACCGCACTACGTCCTAAGAGGCCAAGTGGGGGTAAAAGGTAACTAAGCGTCCTCAGTGTCACGGGATCCTAGGTCGAAATTAGTACTGCTTTCATGACTACTCGTTCAACAATACTACTCCCAAGAGGGCCTCAACTGAGCGAGTGATCTCAAGTCAACTTCTTCGGGATTACTCCCTCAAAGTCTCCTTGACTATACCCACCATCCTATCATAAGTGCACTCAAGCCCGGGTTAGGACTTATCCTCACCACTCAAGGTAACAACCCTGCATACAGAAAAACCCAAGCACAACAGGCATATATACAGATATTTACAAATATATAAGTATACAAGCAAGCAAACATATAAAAATAACACAAATGCAAACAAGATTGGCCTAACCCTCTTAGGGGAGCTTGTCCCCTATGAAGTCGTCATTTTTGTTGCGGTGAGAATCGAATATCAAGCTATTGAATTAACTTGAATCACAAATCTTTTAAATATTCACCACCGAGCTTTGATTTATCCAAAAGAAAGGGTAAAAATAGAAGAAAACCCTAAGTGCGCTATGTAACAACAAAGCTAAGGGTTGGTTATACAAAAAAAACAACATCATGTGAATTTACAACACCAGTGGGTTAGTAGAAAAAAAACATTGCAATGTTATCAAAAATAAAAGGGGAACACTCACAACAAATTGAAAACTTAAAGAAAGTTTAATCTCATCTTCTCTCAGCATCCTTTTCTCGATCTCGCCGTCCTCTTTCATGTCGATCTCACTCGGATTTAGTTTCTTTGTGCATACTTCCAGCCTCTCTCGCTTTAGACCGGCCCGCTCCCTCAGATATCTCTCTCTCTTGCGTGGTGCGAACTTCACGACTCTGTCTCGATCTCTGTTCGCTTCGCTTGTGGTGTTGTTGTTTGACGTGTACGCTTCGCGGTTGTTGGTTTTGAGATACGGCGAAGAGGATGGTGGTTTGTGTGGGGTGGTTCTTCGGAATTGGTTTAGATGGAGGGGCGATGCGTGGAGTTTTTAGGATAGATGGAGGTGGTGGTAATGTGTGGAGGAAGAAGTCTATTTGAATGGAAGTTATGGAAGCTGAGGGAGGTGTTTATGTTTGTGGGTGAAGATGAAACTGAGTGGTAGTGGTGTCGCCGGCGAAAATTGGAGAGAGAAAGAAGGTGATGCGCGATTATGTTAAGGTTTGTCTATGATGAAATGATTTTGTTTGTTGTGAAGGTTGGTATGGTTCTGTTTGAAAAACAAATAAGGTTGAAGAGGTGGTTGTATGAGTTAAGGTGTATGGTGGTTAACGTTTTTGGATCTGTAGCAAGTTGTTGTATGGATTTTCAAGAAGAAAAAATGAAGAAGGTCTTTGAAGAAGGTCTAAAAAAAGGTTTCAAACAAGAGCCTTCTTTCCTTTTTTGAGGTCTGCTCCCTCCTTTTGATTTGAGTCTCTATCCCTCCTTTAATCAATTCAAATCCTGCTTTTTGAATTTTTGAATTTTTATTTCTTGTGCTGTAGCTTTCACAAACCTGTTGTGCAGAATTGTTGTTTTGTTGCTTTTATCTTGCAAGACCTGAAGAAAGCTTTGTATTCATTCAAGATGAGTGAAGACAAAGTGTTGGTTGAGCAGTTGGATATGTTCAACAAGCTGATTCTTGATCTTGAAAATATTGATGTGAAGATCGATGATGAAGATCAAGCACTATTGTTGTTGTGCTCTTTGCCTAGAACACATGCTCACTTCAAAGAAACTCTCCTGTATGGAAGGGAGTCCCTGAGATTTGAAGAAGTTCAATTAGCCTTGTATACTAAGGACTTGAACGAACGAATGGAGCATAAACCTTCAACAGTTGGTGATGGTTTGGCTGTTAGGGGAAAATTCTTTCGAAAGGAAGGTAAGTTCGACATGAAGAAAGGTAAAAGCCAGCAAAAGTCTAATAGTGGCGAGACATCTGGTATTCGATGCTATCACTGTAAGAATGAGGGTCACACAAGAAAGGTGTGCCCTGAACGCCTGAAAGATCATGGAGGTAAGGACAATGGCAACACATCCATTGTTCAAGATGACTTCGAATCATCTGATGTCCTAGTGGTTTCAAGCAGCGACTCAAGAAAGGAGTGGATTATGGATTCAGGTTGCACTTAGCACATCACTCAAAACAAAGACGTGTTTGAGGAATTGTGTGATCAAGATGGTGTATCAGTGCTGGTAGGAAACAACAAAGCTTGCAAAATTGCAGGTATTGGGTCTGCGAGATTCAAGCTCCATGAAGAATCAATAAGGTTATTGACTGAAGTCAGGTATATACCTGATTTGAAGAGAAATTTGATTTCTCTTGGTGAATTCGACAAGAAGGGATATGTTTTTCAAGGAGAGAAAAGTATCCTAAGAGTCATGAAGGGGTTGAAGGAAGTCTTTAGAGGCGTGAAGAAACAAGGCTTGTATACCTTTGAGGCTGAAGTTATAAATGGTTCGACAAATGTTGCATCCACAAAACCTTTGTCGAAGACAGAAATTTGGCACATGAGATTAGACTATGTTAGTGAAAGGGGTCTGGTTGAATTAGGGAAACAAAATCTGCTTAGTGGAGACAAAGTCGAAAAGTTGAAATTTTGTGAACCCTGTGTACTTGGAAAAACTTGCAGAGTGAAGTTCAACAAAGGAAAACAAAGAACTCATGGATCCCTTGATTACATCCATGCTGATCTTTGGGGGCCTGCAAGGTGTCCATCACATTCAGGAGTAAGGTATTTTCTATCCATAGTTGATGATTATTCCATAAAGTTATGGGTATTTATCCAGAAGACTAAGGATGAAACTTTTGAGATTTTTAAAGGTTGGAAGACTCTGGTCGAAGATCAGACTGGCAGAAAGGTCAAGAGATTGAGAACCGACAATGGCCTTGAATTTTGCAATGAGGCGTTCGACAGTTTTTATGCTGCCTCAGGTATTGCAAGGCACAAAACTACTGCAGGTACTCCACAACAAAATGGTTTGGTGGAAAGGTTTAATCAAACTATTTTGGAAAGAGTTAGATGCATGTTGACTAGTGTTGGGTTAAAGAAGGTGTTTTGGGCTAAGGCTGTTTTGACAACAACATATCTAATAAACAGATGTTCTTCGATTGCGTTAGATATGAAGACACCTGAAGAAGTTTGGTAGAGACATCCACCAGATCTCGACAAATTGAGAGTATTTGGCTGCGTGACCTATGCTCACATTAGGCAAGACAAGGTCGAACCTAGAGCTTTGAAATGCATGTTCATGGGATACCCTGAAGGAGTCAAAGTTTATAAGCTATGGTGCCTAGAGCCAGATCACAAGAGGTGTATCACCAGTCGAGATTTAGTTTTCAATGAAGTTGAGATGGCCTTCAAGAAAACTGATGATGCTGACGAAGAGTTAGAACAGGGAGAGATTCATGTTGAGGTGGAGCATGTTGATGCTGAATTGCGTACCTTAGATAAAGTCGAAGAAGAAGTAGTAGATACTGAGGAAGTTGAAGAAACTGTTGGTAACTACCTATTGTCAAGAGATAGGTCGAGGAGAGTTATCAAGCCACCTCAAATACTTGGGTATGCAGATCTTATAGGTTATGCATTAATCTCTGCAAGTGAGGTTCTAGACGAAGAACCTAGAGACTATAAGGAAGTTATGAGGAGTCGAAATTAGACTGAATGGCTGAAGGCCATGGATGATGAGATGAAATCTCTTCATGATAACAACACCTAGGAACTGATCAAGAAACCTGCTAGAGCCAGGTTAGTCAACTGTAAATGGATTTTCAAAGTTAAGGAAGGAATCAAAGGACTGGCGTTGAAGAGATACAAAGCAAGATTGGTCGCTAGGGGTTTCACTCAGAAAGAAAGAGTCGACTTCAATGATGGGTTATCTCCTGTTGTGAAGCACAGGTTCATTCGAATGCTGCTTCCCGCAGTGGAACGATTCGACATTGAACTAGAATAGATGGATGTGAAGACTATGTTCTTGTATGGTGATCTAGATGAAACAATCCTGATGAGGCAACCTAAAGGTATGACGAAAAAGGGAAGGAAGATTATGTGTGCAAGCTGAAGAGATATTTATATGGACTAAAACAATCTCCTCGATAGTGGAATAGGAGATTCGACAAGTTAATGGCACGCATAAGTTTCATTAGAAGTCAGCTCGACCACCGTGTTTACTTCAGATTTTGACCTGGTAATTCATCTGTTATTTTTTTGATTTATATGGATGATATTCTAATAAAAAACAACAATGTCGAAGATGTAATAAGGGTGAAGGCTGAACTCAATAAGAAGTTCGACATGAAGGATTTGGGAGCTGCATCTAGCATTCTTGGTATTGACATCCGAAGAGATAGAAAGTAGTCAAAATTATGCTGATCTCAAGAGGCATATCTATGGAAGATTCTCGAAAAGTTTGGTATGTCGAATTTAAAGCCTGTTGAGACTCCGACAAACCCTTAATTCAAGACGATTATAGATCAATGTCCCAGTCTTGATGTCGAAAGAGCTTATATGAATAACATTCCATATGCTAATATAGTGGGTTCTTTGATGTATGCTATGGTTTGTACTAGACCCGACATAGCATATGCAATAAGTCTTATAAGCAGATACATGACGAATCCTAGAAAGGCTCACTGGCAAGCATTGAATTGGATTCTAAGGTACATAAATGGGTCTCTTAACAGAAACCTAATTTATGGTGGAGCCTTGGATGAAGATAGTAAAGCAGAAATAAAAGTATATGTCGACTCTGATTATGCAGGTTGTATGGATTCCTGAAAATCTATTTCTGGATATGTGTTCACTATGTTTGGGACAACAATCAGTTGGAAAGCAACACTTCAGAAGGTTGTTGCCTTATCAACCACTGAAGCAGAATATATTGCCCAAACTGATGGTGTGAAGGAAGCATTGTGGCTTGAAGGTTTTGCAAAGGAGCTTAAACTTCAAGGCCGAGTTATCACTGTAAATGTGATATTCAAAGTGCAATACACCTGTCAAAGAATTCAGCATATCATGAGCAAACCAAGCACATCGATGTGAGGTTGCATTTCGTCAAAAGGGTAATCGAGCGTGGAGAAGTCCAAGTGCTGAAGGTTTCGATAGATCATAATGCTGCTGATATGATCACCAAGACGTTGTCCAGTTGCAAGTTTTTCTACTGTATGCAGTTGATAAAGCTGCATGAAGAAAGCTAGTTTGTTTCTTGATGTTATAGAGTTTGTTCCAAGGTAGAGATTTGTGATATATTGGATCGAACTCTAGTATTATCGACAGAGGCTTAGCATGCCATCGAAGTCTGATCACACACTGTTGTTGAAGACCTACATGTTGTAGTCGAAATGTGCTCTAGTATGTAATTGTCGAATTGGGCCTGTTTGTTATGTCCAATTGTTTAAGTTAGCTTGTACCCTAAGTTAGCTTGTAATGGGTAATTGTTAAAATGCCCATTAGTTTAGTATGTTATGTTTATTATAAATAGCATACTAGTCTCTCATCTTAAGTGTGGTAAATCTTAATTAGAGTGATAAGTTTATTTGTTATTCTTTAGTACTTGTAATCTAATTCAAAGAAAAAGTAAAGAATAACAGTTATAACCAATCCTTGTTCTTCTTGTTATTTTTCCTTTAACCCTAACCCTTGTGTGCTTCTTGATCATAAAGAAACAATTTATATTTTTGTTTCAAGGCATCATATTTCACAACAAAAATAGACCAAGTTGTAGTTTATTTTCCTCCAAAATAGAACAACGCCTTAGCTAGCGAAAACCCATCATAGCAGAAACCGCCCTAGTAAAAATCCTCCATAAATGTACAAAGTGCCATTTCTTCACTAACCTTCATTATGTATGAAAAATAGGTTACACGAAACGCATTTCTTTAACATCACTACTATGAAAAATACCTTTTTACTTTGGTTGGAAAAAGGGTTCTATCTCAGTTTCATATGCGAGATAACGAAGGGCATCATGAAAACTTGTCACTTTTCCCTTGGATTATAGTTCCACCGAGGGGACAATTGTGTTGGTCATGGGTTTGATCCCTAAAACATCATTTTAGAATTTTTAAATGCCAAAAAACACCTTTTCCTCGGTTGTGGATATTGACAAGGTATATATTAAGTTGAGTTTATTATATCTAATGTGGATTTCTTATTTCACCAAACCCTAACTGAACATATAACCTTTCAAATTGATTTAGAAAACAATTATATGAAATATTATGTTATATTTGAAGAACAACTTCCACTAATAAATAATTTTCAAGCATCATGTAACTCATTATTCATCTCTCGTTCTTAGATGGTTAAAAATTCACTCAATGTTTCAAGTTCTTCATTCAACAATTCCTTCTTTACTAATTCATTCTTCAAAGCATAAAGTTTGATTCTTTGCAAAATGTACAAGTATAAAAGAAAGAGTTGAACGAATACATAGAAAATTTGAACTTAGTTTGATCAAACTAATCTACCATGGGAAGAGAACACCTACCCAATTTATTATATTTCAAAATTTGTTATAATAAATTACAAATGAGTTACAATAAAATAGTGTTCAAGTTTTCTAAGAACAAAACATAATTTTTACCAAAAATTTTTCCAATCTAGTAGGCTCTCAATATATGAATCACGCAATCTTGAAACATGTTTTCTATCTCTTTATTACTTGAGATTTTTAGGCATCACTACTAAAAAATGTAGATTTTTTAACGAACATTCACCTCGGTCAATGTTTTCATCGTGGTAAACTCTATTGAATTAGGCGCCTTTCTTTATTATCAACTTTGTAGACACATTTCACTTTGGTTAAAGATAACAATTACGGAGAAATGTGGTATGTTTCTTTTTTATATTTTTAAAATTAAAATAAAACAACATTTCACTATAGTGTGGTTTTCAAACCTTGGAGAAATGTCCCTCAGGGACACGCTTCAAATCTCAACACATACAATTTCGTTTATCATTCATTTTTAAGCAACTTTTGTGTGTCAATATCTTCTCAAATTTTTACTATCTTGAAAATTTTGGTGTTGAAAACCAATGTCAAGATTCAAGCATACCGTTTACTTGATAAAGTGAAACTTGACATTACTCTTCAAACCAAGATTTTCAATATACAGTTTTAGCATTTTCAAGCATAAATCTTCAAAGTTAGGGATACAACAACAAAACAAGAAATAGTTTTTTTCCTAGTTTGTGAATGTGTAGAAATTATGTGCTAGAAAAAGGTGAATGAACGTGTAGATTTTGTGAATTGAAGATGAAGTTTGGAGGCAGAATGACTTAGGTTTAGGAAAAAGGTGAATGAACGTATAGAGCTTTTTATAAACAAATATGAATAACTTTTTCCCACTGTCGGAAAATGTAAATATGGTTAAAAGGTATAAACTTCGCCACAGTTAATAATAGTAATTGTGGTGAAAAGTGTTCCTTTTAAATTTAAACAGACCAAGTTATTGTTCATTTTTCTTCAGAATATAACAGTGCATTAGCTAGCGAAAACCTTTCAAAACAAAAACCGACCTAGCAAAAACCTTCCGTAAATGTAAAAGTACATCTTCTTCACCAATCTTCATCATATCTTGTCCAATTCGTACGAAGCAAGGAAAGAAAACACGAAATTCGCAAGACGCTAAGGTACACAAAACTCATTTCCGACTTCTTCTTCATTTTTCTAATACGTGAAATATTTCATTAATATTCATGTTACAATAATGTTGTTGTTGTTGAGACCATATGTAACACCCCGAATACAATTAAATTATTTAATTGTACTTAATTTTGTTTTATTTAATTATTTAAAATAATTTATATACTTTTATTTGGATAATTGGTGAATATATGTGTCTTGGTGGGTATTAAAGAGAGTTAAGGGAATGGTAGAAATTAGTTAGATTAAATTTAATTAATTCAAGTTGAGTGCAATGATTAAAAATAAGATAGTTGTAGAAAAATAAGAGAAAAAGTAGAATTCGGTGGAAAATTGAGTTATTAGAATTAAAAAATTAAAATAAAAGAAATTAGAGTTAGTAAGAGGAGTATGTGCAAGATAAGAAATATGGGAGTAAGTTGAGGGTAATTAGAGAATAACCTAATTAAGCGGAATTATGTTTTGGTTTAAATAGAAAATGTGGGAGTTAAAACTTTTTGTAGTACGTAAAACAATTTGGAATTGAAAGGTAGAAGGCAATCTGAGACAGAGCAAGGACTAGGGTTTTGGAAAGGAAATCACCATAGCCAAAACTTAGAGATTATTGGAAAATCAGGTAAGGGGGAGATTACTATACTATGGGTGTATATCGTATGCAGGGTAGAGAGGGATCCTCACCTTCCACTAGGGTTTCCTTTAATTTCTCCATTGATGATGATTACGTGTAGGAAACATACTTAAACAAAAGATGTAAAAGAGATGAAAACCTAATAGTAACTTGGAGTTCCTTTGCATTGGATAAACAACAATTGATATCTCCAGTCACGCCAACTCTCAACAGTGAGTACAGGATTGGATGAGAAGACGAACACTCTCTATTTCTCACTAACCCTCAAAAGAAAATAAACAACTACTTAATAATATTCTGCTTGTGTGAATTCTCCAACTCTCCTCTCCTGAAGCTTAAGGTCAGCTTTTATAGACTTGAGTATGGATGTGAAAGTTGGTAGGGTTTGGATCTTGGGTCTTTGATTCAAATGAGGTTTTAGCCCAAATCAAATCAACAAATTCTCCAGCTGTCCTTCATCCTTAGCGAACAAGTTTTCAGTACAGACAATAATGGGAGACAAGGCGTCTGCTGCAGCAGATAGTGGCGCAGAGGTGCAGGCGGCGGATGGCTGGTGCAGGGCATGCTTTTTCAGACGTGGTCCCCACCGTACTATTCTTTTTGTCCCTATGCACAATTGATCTTATCCTTTTGCTTCTTCCATTCTTCCAAGCATATTCCTTCCACATAGGCCCTAACAATGAATTCCCTCCAAGCTTTTGGTGAATTGCTGATTGTGATCCTTATCAACTTTAAATTCTTCAAATTGTTCACACTCCAGACTCTGTCTTGGCCAGACACGCCTCAACTTACCTTAAAACTGTCTTTCAAAACAAAAACACACATAAAAACTACAAAGGGAAGCACCTAGAGTGCTAACAAAATAAGTTAAAACTAGTAAAATTAATTAAACAAACATTAAACTTAAACTAAAAATCTATTTGAAAATGGATCATAATGACACCTTAAAAGTGTGTTATCACTCCACCAAACTTGAACTATCACCTGTCCTCAGGTGATGCGACAGTGAACAACAGAAGAAAATCTCAATTACAACCAATCAGGATCAGAACAATGAGGCAACTCAGATTTTTCTAGATTAATGGTCTGCTTCAAAATTTAGTTTAATTCAGCCTCACATTTGACCTAAAGTTATCACAAGCTTAAGCTCACCAACTTCCTATTTTCACGCCAGTACTCTTCAGAAGAACAAGCTAGTCTCAATTTTGTGATTCCTATTGATTAATCATGTGATCCAAGGGTTACCTTTCTGGTTTCAAGAGGGGGTTTTGTCTAACTCTTCTATTGACTTTTGACTCAAAACAGTTGGGACCACACTTTCCACTTATTTTCTTTTTCTTTTATTTTTATCTCGCTTTATTTTAGCACAATATTTCACCTTTTCACTTGACGGAATCTCACTTGTAATGAGTCTAACCTGTTATTATGATAAAGTCATTGGTTGTTCCTCTAGTTTCGGGCACATGAACTTTTTATTTAAAGTGGTCTTTAGCCACTTTTTTTTAACACACTTTGTGTGTTCATTCATTATTTGTGGAGTGTGCCCTTTTTTTTACGAAAAGAAGTCAAGTCTTTATTAGAGTCATACTATCCTCCCCTTAATGATTCCTTAAGATTTTCACTTGTTTCCCATTTTTAAACAAACTGGTTTCTAAAAAAAAGGCCTTGCTAATTCTACTGAGTACCAGAGGTGTGACAGAGGTCATCAGTAACCTCTGCAGCGATACTCTAAGTCAATATTTAACTTCATTTCCAAAAAATTTAATAGTCCTATTATCAATTATTCTGAGTGCAAAAATATATTCTCTTGATCTTTGGGTTGTAATTACTTAATTCTCTTATGTTATTCTTATTGAACACATATCTTAAACATTCAAAACTAGTTATCTAACTAAACATGGAAAACTAACTAAGTATTAAAACTAACTCATACAAACACTAAATAGGAATAAACTTAACCAGGGGAATTAATCAAACATGTTCAAACTAACAAGGCCAAATGTCGCATCTGCGAAAATCAACCGGCAGAAAAGAACAGAAGAGTCGCCACCAAACGTTATTTATCCCGACGCAGGGAAAGGAAATGATCGAAGAAAACCTCAACAAAGGGAAAGGAATGGTCATCGCAACCATAGCCTGGGTTTGGGAGTCGGTTACGCAAGAAGAAGGTATTAGAACCCCCTCCCATCCATTATACTCGACGGGATCCACGCTTGTTGTTATCGATCAAATGGTATAGGTTATCTGAAGCTCAACTGCTAACGGGAGACGGAAAAGGAACGGGAAACAGAGAAACTAGGGAAAA
Source organism: Lathyrus tuberosus (assembly GCA_022829125.1). Lineage (NCBI taxonomy): Eukaryota > Viridiplantae > Streptophyta > Magnoliopsida > Fabales > Fabaceae > Lathyrus > Lathyrus tuberosus. The sequence continues at coordinate 930,455 of JALAZF010000759.1, read as the reverse complement.
GAAAAGAGGTGACTCGATAGGACATCGCCATCCTAGGCCTACGTATTCCCTAGAGAGTGGGAAAGTCAGAGTCAACGTAGTTCGGAGGACTACGAGATTGTGGGGGAAGGTTGCTCGCCAGGTGTCGCGCCTGTGCCTACGTATCCTCAATCTAACCAGAGAGAGGAAGTCAGAGTAGTCATAGTTTGACCTAACGAGGTCCTGTTTTGTTTGTGTTTTTTAGCGGAAGACACCAAGGTTCACGTTCCAGCAGTTTAGGTGTCGCCGCTCGTTGTACGGAGTCTTACGCATTTACCTGTTTGCGGTAGAAAGGAAGTGACGCATCCTTTATAAAAGGAATGAAAGAGATGAGAGGAGAAATGTTTGTTTTTGTTTTTTAGAAGAAAGTGTTTTGATTGTTTGTATTTGTAACTCATATTGCACTGAAGTCTATGACATAGGATCGAATGCGCTGCAAATCGACCCAAGACGGGACGTATGCTAAACACTCTAGGAAAGTGAAGGAAAATCCCCCACTCTCCACTTCCCATGTACTTAAGGCTCATGGCGTACAATACTTGTTGCCTTTATTAGATGTTTTTGATTTTTGTTTTGAGATGAGAAAGGAGAGACTCAAAGTTGAAGGGAAAAAAAACAACTAAGGGGAGACTAATTGTATTCCTAATGTTGTCATGCATTGATGGCCTTATGATTGAGTTAAGAAAGGAAGTCTACCTAATGGACAAGTAGGGATTGCATTACCTAATTCTCATCTTACCTTACCTTAATAAAAAATTAAGGTTAAGCTAAGATCCCAAAGGGGTGTGAAAGAGTTATTCAAACAAGCATTATATCACACAATCCACTAGTGAAAGAATGAGAGAAAGCAAAATAGAAAATAGATGAAAGAAGAGTTGAATAATCTTGTGCTCAAGCACTTTATCTCATAATCCACCTTAATCAACCTTGGTTAAAAGAAAGTTAGTCACAAGAACTAGCTACCAATTACTTGAAAAGTTATGCATTAGGTTCCTAAACTAAGACTAGGTGTCCTCTACTTGTGTTAGATGCAACATACAACTATAAACAATGCAAAATGAGTTCTATGAGTGAAGTAACATGTATAGGTCAGTATGTACTCCTAATTAACTTCCACTTATGTTAACATGCCACAAGAAAACAAACTATGTCAAACTATGTACCAAAACATCACACAAATGCACTTTGTTTACAAACTAGAAGAGAATAAATGTTTAGGAATCATGTAAGTGGATTAAAGCATGAGTATCCCTTAAGGTCATAAGTGAATGAAGTGTATTAATGGGTGTAAATGTCATTGGGTTAACGTGGAAGTCATGCATCAAATTATTCACAATGTTTAAACAAGTTGTGTACAAGTATAACCAACTAGGATGCAACATACAATTGCTGCTTATGTAAGAGACATGTGAGGATGAATGCATGTTATGGTATGGTATAAGATCAGAAGTGATATTAGGTCAAGAATGCATGAGACCACTCTCAATCATCATAGAAGCTCACAACATTTCAAGTTTTACAAGCTATGGAAAGGCAAGCACAAAACAATGTTCAAATAAGTCCTAGAAGTTAGCTACTTGTGACACAAGTAAAAGGGAAGTGTGAAGGGTACATACACATGTTGAATGAGCTAGGTCAGTACCTAATGACCTCTAATAGGTCATGTCTGAAGCCTATAAGAGTTGGGAAAAGATGGAACATGAAAGAGTTAGACAACTAAGCAAACAAAGTTCAATTAAGAGATGTAAGTCAAGTTGCATTTTATGAAACATGGAATGTAATTACAAGTCATTATGATTTATTCAAGTTAGGCTCAGTATTATAAGTCATGTAAGATGCATTGAGATGAAGATTAGATGCATTATGTTATGGCATATTAGACAAACACACAAATGATCACAAGTTTTAACATTGATACAACATTTAAAAGTCAAAAAACATGTTCAATTCAAGCACATTACAAATCAATCAACATTTACCAATTAGGGATCTATAAATGTGATCTAAAGACCTATAATGGTACGAAGACCAGTGGGTAAGGATGCCTTAAAAAGTCATTAAGAATTGACATTGCTACACCAAAAAAACTCATAAGGAAAACGCCTAAACAATCCATCAATGGAAGTAACATTAGGCAAACAAAAGAATGGAATTAAAAGTCCTAAAAAATATGGTAAACAAGTGAAATCATTATGAGGTCAGTGGTTATGTATAGCCAAAAGATAGGCTCAAAATTAGTCTTTTAGCATGCTCAAACTATGTAAAATAATTCACTTGTAGTCACATAACATGCATTCACAAAATGGCATCAAAACTACAATCAAAAGTGACCTAAAAAATCCCAAAAAAATTAGTTAAAGTCCCTTAACATGTGGCAAACATAAGTCTCAGGTTGTGTGCAAAAATTCATCTTTAAGCAAGTTGAAGAAAATCTTTTATGAAGCATATAACAAATGGTATGAACAAATGGACATGTTTAAAAGAAAATTATTGAAAAAAATAAAAATATATCAAAATTAAAAATAAAAAATGTCAAAAATGATTTGACACATCCATAGAGTCTCATGAATTAATTGGGAATTTTTAGGTATTTTTTACTATTTTTAACAAATGGATTTGTATCAATTAGAAAAAAGAAAATAAAAGCAAGAATTAAAGTCAGGGGGGTGCGTGAATAGCAAAAAGCCAGTTAGAAATGCACTTGGGCTCAAAACTAGGGGTGCGAAAAACACTTGTATTAAGCCCAACGCGAGTGAAGCCTTATGGTTCATAGCATAGGTATTAGTCAATAATTTTGACTCAACGTGAGCAACATGATCAAGTTAATGTAGTATGATCAAGATGTAATCCAATCATGTGGTCAAGGATGAATGATGATGGTAATGCACATGGAAGCTACGCACACATCACCATCATAATATTCAGAACAAAAAGGAAAAAAGAAAAAAAAAAGTAAAAAGAAAAAGAGAGGCACGTGACAGGCATGAGATTTTTAATGTGTTGGCAAGCCTTCCTACCGTTAGATCATAATAAATCAACGTTCAGAATTAAAACAAAGAAACTCATATGAGAATGGCCTGAACTAGGATTTAGACACCAGAGCTCAGCTCTGGTCGTCGTCTCCGGTGGGAGAACCACCGTGAGTGGTGGTGCTATCTCCAGAAAATGATCAGAAACACATCATCTTGTTCCATTTTTCACGTAGATCTTAGATATGCTAATGAAAACTTCATATGATGCACATACAGTGAGAATCGAAGAGAATAAGTTTTATATTTCAAATCTGAAACTTCATATTTTCCTAACGTCTAACTAGAAAACATGGCCTACACTCCATAGGACTTCAATATAGCTCATCTCCACCATTTTTACCACATGAATCCAAGCAAACAATAAGCATGAGAAAAAATTCACTGACCTCAATGGAAGTTTGAAGCAATCGTCTCAAGAAACCCTAAATCACTTCCTGCTTATCTTCAAACCAACATTGAAGCAAAATAAAGGCTCGTGATCCTCTTAACTTCTTGCAGTCTCTGAATCGATAGTGACGTATTGGTGAAGCTGGATATGGCAATGTTGCACTTCCAGATAATCTTGCTTGCAAACAGAAGCTAGAATGAGGATTGGTGATGGGATTTGTGAAGAAGCTTCTGTGAAATCCTTCAAGATCAGAGAGATTTTCAAGCTTCAAGGTGTGGGTACGAAAATGGAGTTTTTTGCTCTGAGTTGATGAATGTGTGTAACTGAATCAGTTACATGGTGGTTAGGGCTTTATATAGGTGAGGTTAGAGTGTGGTTAGAGTTTAATCAGAGTTAGAAAGTTAGTTAGAGCTAAGGTTATTGGAAGTTCAGAAAATGGAGTTTGAAGGTTAGTGGAAATGTTGGCACGGGTTAAGGAGTGTATGGAGCAATGTAGTTATTGTGGTGTACACTAGGGGTGAATGGTGGTGATGAGTTAATACAATAACAGATGCTTGCACATTAAGTTTACTTTCTCTCTTTTTTTTATGTATGAGGCAAATGTGGTGCATGTGCATGAAACATAAGCTTTTGTTTGGCCATTTGGGGTAAGTATTATGGTTATGCGCATGACTTGAGATATGATGATGGCATATGTGCAAGATGAGAGTGTGAGATAACAATGCAGCAAGTTTCTTTGGATTTTGAGGGTACACATGACATGATATGAACACTTGGAGAACCATCCATGGTGATGACTTTGAAGCAACACAACTTAATGAGTTTTGAATCAATTTGGGAGATTTTTGAATCTTTGGATAGAGGGTATTGGATACAAAAAATTTGATGTTAAACGTGATTTGAATTGAAGCTTAGAACATATTGAAAAAATGCTTGGAAGTCATAGCCACAAAACTGATTTTTGGGCTTCAAATTTTTCTAAGAGTTTTTAGTATTCCAACTTTGAGATCACAACTTTGAAGCTCCATAATTTTTGATTGGTAAATCCAAATGACAACTTCTTTACATATTTGGAAAGCTTGAAGAACACCCTACCACTCTCATGTTTGGCCAAAATTGAATTGAAGCTTGCATCATGGCTGAAATTTGCTTGGAAGTTAGGCATTTTCTCTTGAAAACTTACCAAAAGTAGAAAGTTCTAAAAATAACCTTTCCAAAAGTGGAAATTTTCCATAAATGACAACTTTTCACACAACTTTGATTCTTGATGATTCTTTTGATATTTATTGATCAAATTTCTCCCATTAAACCCATTTGACATGAAAAACACAATCTTGACCCCAAAAAGTCAGGAGTTGAATTTTTCACTGCTCTGTTGACTTTATTCCTTAAGTAGTTGATTTTTAAAGCATAGACCAATTGCAAACCTTCTGACCACAACCAAAGGCCAATCTTGCATCCTTGGACACTTGATGACATATGAAACACCATGATACCAAGCTTTGGCCCAAGACTCAGAAATAAACATGATCTTGGGAAAAACCCTAATTTGAACAATTGAATGAGGAGGGTTGACCAAAGGTCAAAAACCTAATTCTTGGTAGTATGACTGGGGATCTTTCTTTGTTTGAGATAATCTTTGTTCTCTTGCCAAATTCAAACTTTTAATGACATGATGGACCATATGATTTGCCTTGGAGATATGGCAAGCTTTTGTGAATTGATGAATTAATATCTCATTCTTCTTGCCTCGCACAATATAAAGATGGTGACACCCTTGATACCATGCCCTATGGAAGCTAATGATCTGTATGCAAATTTTTATGCCCTAGATTAAAATGAAATGTGAAGCATAAGCCACTTATTGGGTATAAATAAGAGGGAAAATTTTGAGGTATTACAGCTGCCCCTATTCAATCAACTATGGACCTGAATGGATGAGAGTAGCGGCTGTCAGAAATTCAAGGTAAATAGGGATTGAATACAAAAATAACCATAAAATCTGCGCTCTGTGGGTAAAAAGAATGGAAATATGACAAACACAGTAGTTGTGGGAAAAGATATTTGTGGAAAAGAGTCAGAAACCTATGACTAAAGTTTGAAACCCCAAAGGATGCTTTTCGGGAACGGCTAAAGCTTGCCTGTCGGGAACGACTAAGTTTAAAACTTATGGTATGCCTGTCGGGAACGGCTAAAGTGTGCCTGTCGGGAACGGCTAAGTTTAAAACTCAAAGGACGCCTGTCGGGAACGACTAAAGTTCAAAACCTATGGTATGCCTGTCGGGAACGGCAAAAGCACGCCTATCGCGAATGACTAGGTTTAAAACTCAAAGGATGCCTGTCGGGAACGGCTAAAGTTTAAAACCTATGGTATGCCTGTCGGGAACGGCTAGGTTTAAAACTCAAAGGATGCATGTCGGGAATGGCTAAAGTTTAAAACCTATGGTATGCCTGTCGGGAACGGCAAAAGCATGCATGTCGGGAACGGCTAGGATTTAAAACTCAAAGGGTGCCTGTCGGGAACGGTTAAAGTTTAAAACCTATGGTATTCCTGTCGGGAACGGCAAAAGCACGCCTGTTGGGAACGGCTAGGTTTAAAACTCAAAGGACGCCTGTCGGGAACGACTAAAGTTTAAAACCTATGGCATGCCTGTCGGGAACGACTAGGGTTTAAAACTCAAAGGGTGCCTGTCGGGAACAACTAAAGTTTAAAACCTAAGGTATGCCTGTTGGGAACGACAAAAGCACGCCTGTCGGGAATGGCTAGGTTTAAAACTCAAAGGACGCCTGTCGGGAACGGCTAAAGTTTAAAACCTATGGTATGCCTGTCGGGAACGACTAAAGTGTGCCTGTCGGGAATGGCTAAGGGAATCCTATCGGGAATAGTTCCTAAAATATACGGTTAAGATGTAAGATCAAAAGATTTACAAACCGAAAAATGGGACTCTGGTGAGGAGAAAAGAGGTGAAACCCTGGTACTGCTTGAAATGTCTGTTGGGGAGTGAACGAGGCATTCTTTCTGGTTTTTTCGGTCTGATCAAAGAGAAACAAATTTTGGTCTTTCACACAAGGTACCAAAACTGGCTTATGCTTCGTATGCATATGTTTGAATTTTTCCACGGTGTAATGCTCCATCTCGATGGAAATGCTACGCATTTTTGAGGATGCAACGTAATGATCACTACATGCAAAATGCAAGGAGGCTCCTCAACAAAATAAATGATGAGGATATGAAGGCAACTCCGCTTGGGATAATAATAGCAACTCTGCTGAGGAAATAACCACTGATCTGATCTTCTGACACTCTGTGGGAAAACATCAACTTAGCTGGGGAGAACGTTGCCACAATCTGGGCTTCGAACTGCCAAACTTACTGAGGATTACTATAAGGAATGATGACCTTGCTGGGGGGTCTCATCTGAACTAATCTGCTTGGGGAAGAACTATAACCATAGAACTCTGCTGGGGGAATGATAACTTTCTGACCTGGCTGCTGGGGAATTGAGATCTAACGAACTTCTGTTGAGGAAGGAAATACCAGCTGAGGGACTGAGATCAACCATATTTCTTGCTAAGGGAAGAAACACTTATTAGGGGACTGAAATCAGCCAAAACTCCCGTTGGGGATAACCTTTGAACAACCGATGGGTCTGAAATTTCAATAACCATTGGACTTTAATTGCAGGTAACATCAATGATTTGATATGCTAGAGGAGGAGAATACTCTGACTTTCCACCATTTTCAAAACTGCTTGGGAACATTCCATCATTTTACATTGCTGGGAATGAGGAACTCTCACATACTGCTGGGGATGACAACCTCAAGGAAGAACTTTCTTGTTGAGGGACCCATTTCTGCTTGGGGAGAGCCATGACCACAGACTCTACTGGGGAAATCAAACTTCCTAATGTCTTACTAAGGGAGACATTCTGATACTCTGTTGGGGAGAGGGACTCCATCGAATTCTGCTGGAGAAAAGAGATCAAAGACATCTCATGTTGGGACTGACCTCTGTTTCAAGCTTCTGAGTTGATCAACTGCCCTTTGATCGTCATGAGTGAACAATGATTCATTTAATTCTCCACTTGCCCCAGACTGCAAGGTCTAATGAAAGAATTTTGCCTCGAGAGGATTTTACAGAAGACGTAGCATTCAAAATTCCCCAGCGTCTTCAAACTCTTTGAGAGGTGTTTCTGACTAGTCATCTTTTGGAAATGACAACTTCTCGTACTCTTGAGGTGGCCTGCCTCGAGTCTTGAAGAAACTTTTCCCGTAACCGATCTTAGATAGATTTTCCAAATCGACCTGATTTCCCTAGTTTGAACGCGTTTGGAGAGATTTATCGAATCTCGACGTGATATGCCCTTGCTTAGCTGCTTTAGAGAGATTTCTCGACGTAGCTGCCCCAGATTTGTTACATCTTATCATAACTCACTGGGAACTCCCAGGCTGCGCACAGTCTCTTGGCAACATACCCCTTGACATGACTGTCCTTCAAAATTTTCAAGCATCTCAACTCGGCGTGATAAAGCTGCTCGACTGATGTTCATTGTGTATTCTTCCTTGATGCTTAGGCACATGTATGCAAGAATAAAATGTTTACTATGAGAATGATAATTCTAGTGCAACACATATATTAGCCTTGAAGTTTTTATTGAAAATGTGTCGCCAAACCTCGTGAACGAATCACTAGTTACGACATTGGTTTTTGAATGGAAAATAATACGCACATGCAATACCAACAAAAATCTTATTAGCACAACTCGTGGGAGTCAGGAACGCTATCTGTAACACCCCAATTCCCATCGCGAATAAATAATACATAAATAAAATCAGAGTAACTAAAAATTTATTTTTCTGACAGAAACAAGGATGCCACATTTAAATAAACAAAACATCATCCCTGCTCATAAATTTGATACATAGCATAAAATAGAATACCCTCAAAGGGGAAACTTTTTCCATATAAAGGAAATGTCAATTATGGAATAAAGAGGAAAGATCCATAACCGACTTGTTTTACCAAGAAATGGTTTTATAACATCAAAATATAAATACAAAAGTAATACAAATATATTCAACAATTATATACATATATATATAATCGCTCCCCGACTCCCGTGCTACGTATCAGAGCAAACACCAAGACCGACAACAGAACGGAGGACTAATCTTTACAAAAAGACCTCCAGCAACTCTAATCTGCAATGCCTCATAGAGCATTATAAAACAGCAGAAGGGTGAGAAATAACAACTAAAATCAAGATTGCATAATAATATGCAAATACATAACAATTCACATGCATAGCTATTCTCACCACAAACACCACATACTATTACATATAACATACCACATATACGTAACATGTATCTATTAATCCAACAATATAGCATATATCAAGTATCCAATATACTCACATATTTGCACATAAGGCATACCAAGTCATGACATTTAGAAACACAACACACATCACATAGCATATGTCTACGCATAATACATATTATCCACAACCAATGCATTTATCACATATGCACATCAATTTACCAATGCTATCACAATCTCAACACATAACAAATCAATGCACAATTTCCACACATAATCAATCAAATCATGATTTTCCACACATAATGCATCCATGATTTATGCAAATGCACAGAGACCGACACAAACGACTCTATGCAAATGCCATGCGGTACCGACTTCCAACATTTCTCATCACTAGTTCACTCAGGAACTCTGCTGGAACCATCGCTCGTTACTGAGGATCACTCACGTAACACCCCGTCAGGCAGACGATGTTCCCCGTTGCTTTCGGTCCTCTTTGTATAAGGCTCACGACGTTTATGGATCGCTTTCGGTCCTCTTATTTTTAAGGCAATTCATACCTCTTATTTTTAAGGCTCACGATCCGATCGCTCACACCCCACATGGGCACACGATCGTCTATAACCATCGCTTTCGGTCCTCTTATTTTTAAGGCTCACGATCCAATCAGATCGCTTTCAGTCCTCTTATTTTTAAGGCTCATGATGTTATAGCAGATTCCCTTTGGAATCAATCCGTCACTCAGGACGTCACAATAATGCATATCATGATGCTTGGCATACAAGGACTCATGATAATCAAATGCATCTTCACACATATATGCAACCATAATCATGCATATATTTTAACTCATCAATTCCATACATTCACAATTCAACCATATGAATTAATCAACATCATCATATTCATGCATTGCAAATCAATTCAAACAATGCATTTCATCACAAACCACAAACCACAGCAATCATACAATCACAAATACTTCCACAAGGGATTCACACCACAAAGGCTACCCACAACACATCATAACCACATACATTGATATTCAATCAAACAATGTATTTTACCACACAACAACATCATTAATCACACATCAAAGTCTAATCCAAAACAATGCACATATTTTACATAAGGCCACAACCCATCATCACAACATTCCATCATGTATATTCACATCATATAACAACACACAAGCTTCACGTTACATATCAAAGGCATATAGCATGATAACAGATCAATCGCACACAATTAACGCGATAAAAACCCGACAACCAGACTATTTTTCAAAAACACAAATTAATTAAATCATATTTTACCATACAAACCATTTTTAATAGAAAGAATATTTTATAAGCTTTCCAACGCTTCGAACGGGGGTCAAAACGGACTTACGGTTCAAAAGTTATGATCGAAACAATTTTGAAAGAAAACCTACAGCAGAGCTGACACGGCCGCCCGTGTTGTGTGACACGGCCGTGTCACCCAAAAGTTCCAAATGGCCGCAGATTGACACGTCTGACACGGCCGCCCGTGTTGTGTGACACGGCCCGTGTCAGAACCCAGAAAAATGCATTTTTTTACCTTCGGAAACCTTCCGGACCTCCGATTTCGATTCCGTAAAAAGCCCCGGTCTCAGAATTCAACGTACTACAATATTCTCACCATTAAAAGACCATCCAACACATTTTACATTTTTGAAATATTTTGAAACATAATTTGATCGATTTAACCCGATTCTAAACTCGATCAAAACCACTCAAAAACACACCAACGACCATTCACCGATTAAATATCAACCTATACCAATATCACCAGACATATCCAAACACTTTTACTCGATCACAACATCAATTTGCACAAAAACATCGATATATATCAAAAACTCAAAAGTTACAAATTCAACTCGATTCAATCAAACGATCACGCTAAATCAAAACCCAACATCACACGACTCTACTACGTGATTTATTCCGACTTTCGTCCGTCAAAACATCGATTTCTATCCATTTTTCTCATTTCGACCTAGAATGGAAACTAGAAGAAAATAACCAAAACAATCCAAGAAAACATACACATATACATATACAAGCAAGATATAATCGAAACTTCTCACCCTTACCCAATTATTCGCGCTTGAAACAGAGTTATGGCGATTTTTCCACTTTTCCTCTTCTCCCTTTTCTTTCCTCTCTTTTCTCTTCTCTTCTCTTCTTTCTTTTTCATTTTCCTTTCTATCTTTTCTCTCTCCACTTTCTATTTATAAAAATATCTACCCCCAAAAAGACCAAAATACCCCTCAGCTCAAATATCTCCCAAACGCTCTCAAAATGCGATAAAACATAAACAACGATGAAAAATAATATATTGCCAAATAAAAGTCAAGAATAAAATAATATAATAATAAAATAATCAAATAGACTCGATTAAATAAAACTGACAAAAACTGGGGCGTTACACTATCTCGCTAAAGAACACCTTCGGAATAAACCCTGTTTCAATTAGGACTTTTAAAGGTTGTAACGTGGTCTGGTTCACGGTTTTAGAAAAAAGGATTTATGGCTCAAAGTTTGTATGTACCCACCCATTCTCCATGATGTCCTTCGGTCCTACGTTCAGTTCATTTGGTGCAAGCACTCACCTTCCAAAAGGTTATTGCACGTCATCATCATTGGTTAAGGAGCCCACAATTTTTTCGGAGTGACAATCGCTCCTTTCGTCTTTTGTGTCTGTAGTCACACGACTTGCTTTCGCTCAAGGATTTTTCTTTGTAATCCTTTTAGCTTTTTTGCTTTCTCATTCTTTTATTTTTTTTATCCCTAATTGTTGCCTGGACTGTTTCTTTTGAATCTTTAGATTTTGAAGTCCAGCAGGATGCCCTAACTTTTGCCTAAGTCGCTTGTTTTCAAGTTTCGACTTAGCGGGCTTTTTTCTTTTTCTTTTGATTCTTTTTTTTTGTGACCAAATCGTGCGACACTGGTTTGTCTGACTTATTTGAAAGGGTTGTGACTGTCTCACTCCTTAATTGTTGATGGATTACCATTGTGGTTTCACATCTCTTGACCTCTTGATGGTGGAATAACAGGTAATGGATCCTCAGATGCACACTCCTTTCTAAATTTGAACGCTCGGTAAAATTAACTGACGCTTATCCTGCCCCTGGATTAAATGTGAGGGGTTTTTCATACGAAAAGAAACTCCTACTTCAAGGCTCAAAGGGGTTAACGAGGGTCTATCTCCCTTATATCTCCAGTATTTAGGGATTCGAAACAATGCATGTACATCCTCAACAGGGTTCTATTCAAAAGCACACCCCTAGAGATTTTTGCGTTTTCAAATCATCATCCTCCCTCAAAGAGTTTAAGCAAGAAAGTCAGTATTGCAAAGCACATAAATATTTAAGAATGATCATGAATGAATTACTTCAAGAAAAACATGTTCATTGTATTATGATTGTCATTTAAAAACGAACAAGTTCTTACATGCAAACAATGTTTAAACAAACAAAATGAAAGCTACATATGAAGATGCAGCAAAGAAACTGATGATTGCCATTGTTGAGGAGACTTGACTCCGTCTGGACTTATTACTTCTGACGATGTCCTTTCCATCTGGATGCTCATCCCGGCAAGAAACTTTAGATCATGGGCGTACCATATGGCGTGATGACCTTTGAGTCGATCAAGTCCTACACCCTGTGCCTGAAAGCTTTGCAATTCTCGGTTGAATGTTTGAGTGTTCCTGAGTGGTACTCACACCTAGCATTAGCATTATACCCCAGAGGAAGCTTTGCAGTAGGGGATTCCACGGCGACAAGCTCAATTAGCTGAAGTTTGAGCAAGAGTTGAAGTAGCTGCACATATGGCATCATAATCTGATCAAACTTTTTCTCAGACCTTTCTGGCTCACGATCCTTTTGGGGAGTAGGAAGTGATTGCTGATGGGAAAGCTCTAGTTGGGGAGGAGATTCAGTAGGCACTTCGCGGTCTGGAAAAGATCCCAAAGATATGGGAGGAATAGGAACTTCTACTGCAGCATTGGGCACATGACTGTTTTTCTTCCTTAACATCGTATTCAGGATTTTCATAACCAAGCTCACTTGAGTCTCCATCTGGTTGACTTCCTCTCTCAACAGCTGTTGACCCTGGGACAATGTTTGCATATCCACCATAAAATGCCCCGTCTAGATTTTCATTTCAGCCCCTTCTGCGCAGAGTTGTTCCATAGCTGAACTTTGATTGTTGGAAGTTGAGTAGTGGTGAGAATTCAAGTTGGCAATTCTGAAGGGAAGACCAATTCATAATGAGGAATCTGCCTCTGAGCACCTGTTATGAATGCATGTATGCATGGATTTATACAAATGACATGTTCGGTTATTTCCAAGGAATCTTTCTGCTTTGATTCATGTTTTAAACCGAAGAACCACAACGACTAAATGGAATGCTCAATAACAAGTTTCAACACTAATATCCTTGGGAATAACAGAGCATGCATGTTGAAATGATATGATGCCATGAAATGCAGGCATGGTATCAGGATTGCCATATGTGTCTGCTGGATCGTGAATAGTGTTAGTGTAGATCTGATAATAGTGCAGGACTGCGAATAATAACCATCTGAACATAATAGGATGAGCTGTCCATTTGTGTAATAATACCAGAAAACCGGGTATGTGGAAGGTCATGGTTACCTGCAAACCTGTAAACACCCGCCCCTTCTCACATGTGGGTACAACAACCAAGGTCCTCAGTATCACTGACTCTCGGGTCGAGAAATGATGATACGTTCACCATTTTTGGTTTGGCATCATCATCAATCGAGGACGCCTCAACCGATTCCCCTAAACAGAAGGTCATCCTATGGCAAGTTCTTAGCTTCGGGTCCTTAGATCAAGAAGCGTAATGGGTTTTCCATTTCTAGTCTTCCATTATCACCCCTTGGAAGGAGTGCCTCAGCTAAGTCCTCAGGAATGGTCAACCGAGTCGACAATTCTCTAGGTTAACACCCCGAAATATACAAGACGCGCAAATCAGAATATCTCCCAAGAAAACCTCGTCTGGGCGTGGATTTCGTGTAAACCATACGTACTGAGACGCTACGCAGGTCATACTACTTTCTACTCTAATCTTACGTGTGTACTCAAGCCTGTGTAATGGGCTTATCTCTCAGATCACCCTGCCCACCAAATAGAAAAATCCAACACAGAATATATGGCAACAATGAAATGAAAAGCAAGTAAATGTAATAAACAGTAAACATGCAATAGTGCCATAAATAAAGCGAGTAAAGCAATAGATAAACACCCTATAATCGAAAACAAACTAGCGCTAGGATTGACTCGCATAGGGGATGGACCAGCAAGAGATTACATCAACATTATCCACAGCAGAGTCACCAGCTGTCGTATCTGCGAAAATCAACACGCGGAAAAGAACAGAAGAGTCACCACCGAACATTATTTATCCCGATGCAGGAAAAGGAAACGATCAAAGAAAACCTCAACAAAGGGAAAGGAATGGTCATCGCAACCATAGCCTGGGTTCGGGAGTCGGTTACGTGAGAGGAAGGTATTAGCACCCCCTCGCGTCCATCGTACTCGATGAGATCCACGCTTGTTATTATCGATCAAAGGGTGTAGGTTATCTGAAGCTCAACTGTTAACGGGAGACGGAAAAGGAACGGGAAACAGAGAAACGGGGGAAAAGAAAAGAGGTGACTCGATAGGACATCGTCTTCCTAGGCCTACGTATTCCCTCAGGAGTGGGAAAGTCAGAGTCAACGTAGTTCGGAGGACTACGGGATTGTGGGGGAAGGTTGATCGCCAGGCGTCGTGCCTGTGCCTACGTATCCTCAATCTAACCAGAGAGAGGAAGTCAGAGCAGTCATAGTTCAACCTAACGAGGAACTGTTTTGTTTGTATTTTTAGCGGAAGACGCCAAGGTTTGCGTTCCAGCAGTTTAGGTATCGCCGCTCGTTGTACGGAGTCTTACGCATTTACCTGTTTGCGGTAGAACGGAAGTGACACATCCTTTATGAAAAGAATGAAAGAGATGAGAGGAGAAATGTTTGTTTTTGTTTTTTAGAAGAAATTGTTTTGATTGTTTGTATTTGTAACTCATATTGCACTGAAGTCTATGACATAGGATCGAATGCGTCGCAAATCGACCCAAGACGGGACGTATGCTAAACACTCTAGGAAAGTGAAGGAAAATCCCCCACTCTCCACTTCCCATGTACTTAAGGCTCATGGCGTACAATACTTGTTGCCTTTATTACATGTTTTTTATTTTTCTTTTGAGATGAGAAAGGAGAGACTCAAATTTGAAGTTAAAAAAACAACTAAGGGGAGACTAATTGTATTTCTAATGTTGTCATGCATTGATGACCTTATGTTTGAGTTAAGAAAGGAAGTCTACCTAATGGACAAGTAGGGATTGCATAACCTAATGCTCATCTTACCTTGCCTTAATAAAAAATTAAGGTTAAGCTAGGGTCCCAAAGGGGTGTGAAAGAGTTATTCAAACAAGCATTATATCACACAATCCACTAGTGAAAGAATGAGAGAAAGCAAAATAGAAAAGAGATGAAAGAAGAGTTGAATAATCATGTGCTCAAGCACTTTACCTCATAATCCACCTTAAGCAACCTTGGTTAAAAGAAAGCAAGTCACAAGCACTAGCTACCAATTACTTGAAAAGTTATGCATTAGGTTCCTAAACTAAGACTAGGTGTCCTCTACTTGTGTTAGATGCACATACAACTATAAACAATGCAAAATGAGTTCTATGAGTGAAGTAACATGTATAGGTCAGTATGTACTCCTAATTAACTTCCACTTATGTTAACATGTCACAAGAAATCAAACTATGTACCAAAACATCACACAAGTGCACATTGTTTACAAACTAGAAGAGAATAGATGTTTAGGAATCATGTAAGTGGATTAAAGCATGAGTATCCCTTAAGGTCAGAAGTGAATGAAGTGTATTAATGGGTGTAAATGTCATTGGGTTAACATGGAAGTCATGCATCAAAGTATTCACAATGTTTAAACAAGTTGTGTACAAGTATAACCAATTAGGATGCAACATACAATTGGTGCTTATGTAAGAGACATGTAAGGATGAATGCATGTTATGGTATGGTATAAGATCAGAAGTGATATGATGTTAATAATGCATGAGACAACTCTCAATCATCATAGAAGTTCACAACATTTCGAGTTTTACAAGCTATGGCAAGGCAAACACAAAATAATGTTCAAATAAGTCCTAGAAGTTAGCTACTTGTGACACAAGTAAAAGGGAAGTGTGAAGGGTACATACACATGTTGAATAAGCTAGGTCAGTACCTAATGACCTATAATAGGTCATGTATAAAGCCTATAAGAGTTGGGAAAAGATGGAACATGAAAGAGTTAGACAACTATGCAAACAAAGTTCAATTAAGAGATGTAAGTCAAGTTGCATTTTATGAAACATGGAATGTAATTACAAGTCATTATGATTTATTCAAGTCAGGCTCAGTATTAGAAGTCATGTAAGATGCATTGAGATGGAGATTAGATGCATTATGTTATGGCATATTAGACAAACACACAAATGATCACAAGTTTTAACATTGATGCAACATTTAAAAGTCAAACAACATGTTCAATTCAAGCACATTACAAATCAATCAACATTTACCAATTAGGGATCTATAAATGTGATCTAAAGACCTATAATGGTGCAACGACCAGTGGGTAAGGATGCCTTAAAAATCCATTAAGAATTGACATTGCTACACCATAAAAACTCCTAAGGAAAAGGCCTAAACAATCCACCAATTGAAGTAGTATTAGGCAAACAAAAGAATGGAATTAAAAGTCCTAAAAAAATGGTAAACAATTGAAATCATTATGAGGTCAGTGGTTATGTATAGCCAAAAGATAGGCTCAAAATTAGTCTTTTAGCATGCTCAAACTATGTAAAACAATTCACTTGTAGTCACATAACATGCATTCACAAAATGGCATCAAAAATACAATCAAAAGCGACCTAAAATATCCCAAAAAAATTAGTTAAAGTCCCTTAACATGTGGCAAACATAAGTCTCATGTTGTGTGCAAAAATTCATCTTTAAGCAAGTTGAAGAAAATCTTTTATGAAGCATATAACAAATGGTATGAACAAATGGACATGTTTAAAAGAAAATTATTGAAAAAAATCAAAACATATCAAAATTAAAAATAAAAAATGTAAAAAATGAGTTGACACATCCATAGAGTTTCATGAATTAATTGGGAATTTTTAGGTATTTTTTACTATTTTTAACAAATGGATTTGTATCAATTAGAAAAAAGAAAATAAAAGCAAGAAATAAAGTCAGGGGGTGCGTGAATAGCAAAAAACCAGTTAGAAATGCACTTGGGCTCAAAACAGGGGGTGCAAAAAACACTTGTATTAAGCCCAACGCGCGTGAAGCCTGATGGCTCATAGCATAGGTATCAGTCAATAATTTTGACTCAACGTGAGCCACATGATTAAGTCTATGTAGTATGATCAAGATGTAATCCAATCATGTGGTCAAGGATTAATGATCATGGTAATGCACATGGAAGCTACGCACACATCACCATCATAATATTCAGAACAAAAATAAAAAAAAAAAGAAAAAAAAGAAAGTAAAAAGAAAAAGAGAGGCACGTGACAGTCATGAGATTTTTAATGTGTTGGCAAGCCTTCCCACCGTTAGATCATAATAAATCAACGTTCAGGATTAAAACATAGCAACTCATTTGAGAATGACCTGAACTAGGGTTTAGACACCGGAGTTCAGCTCCGGTCGTCTTCTCCGGTGGGAGAACCACCGTGAGTGGTGGTTCTATCTCTAGAAAATGATCAGAAACACATCATCTTGTTCCATTTTTAACGTAGATCTTAGATATGCTAATGAAAACTTCATATGATGCACATACAGTGAGAATCGAAGAGAACAAGTTTTAGATTTCAAATCTGAAACTTCATATTTTCCAAACGTCTAACCAGAAAACATGGCCTACACTCCATAGGACTTCAATATAGCTCATCTCAACCATTTTTACCACATGAATCCAAGCAAACAATAAGCATGAGAAAAAATTCACTAACCTCAATGGAAGTTTGAAGCAATCGTCTCAAGAAACCCTAAATCACTTCCTGCTTATCTTCAAATCAACACTGAAGCAAAATAAATGCTCGTGATCCTCTTAACTTCTTGCAATCTCTGAATCGATAGTGACATATTGGTGAAGCTGGATATGGCAATGTAGCACTTCCAGATACTCTTGCTTGCAAACAGAAGCAAGAATGAAGATTGGTGATGAGATTTGTGAAGAAGCTTCCGTGAAATCCTTCAAGATCAGAGAGATTTTCAAGCTTCAAGGTGTGGGTACGAAAATGGAGTTTTTTGCTCTGAGTTGATGAATGTGTGTAACTGAATCAGTTGCAGGGTGGTTAGGGCTTTATATAGGTGAAGTTAGAGTGTAGTTAGAGTTTAATCAGAGTTAGGAAGTTAGAGTTGTGGTTAATGGAAGCTCAAAAAATGGAGTTTGAAGGTTAGTGGAAATGTTGGCACTGGTTAAGGAGTGTATGGAGCATTGTAGTTATTGTGGTGTACACTAGGGGTGAATGGTGGTGATGAGTTAATACAATAACAGATGCTTGCACATTAAGTTTACATTCTCTCTATTTTTTTTATTTATAAGGAAAATGTGGTGCATGTGCATGAAACATAAGCTTTTGTGTGGCCATTTGGGGTAAGTATTATGGTTATGTGCATGTCTTGAGATATGATGATGGCATATGCGCATGATGAGAGTGTGTGATAACAATGCAGCAAGTTTCTTTGGATTTTGAGGGCACACATGACTTGATATGAACACTTGGAGAACCATCCATGGTGATGACTTTGAAGCAACACAACTTAATGAGTTTTGAATCAATTTGGGAGATTTTTGAATCTTTGGATAGAGGGCATTGGATACAAAAAATTTGATGTTAAACGTGATTTGAATTGAAGCTTAGAACATATTGAAAAAATGCTTGGAAGTCATAGCCACAAAACTGATTTTTGGGCTTCAAATTTTTTTAAGAGTTTTTAGTATTCCAACTTTGAGATCACAACTTTGAAAAGCTTGAAGAACACCCCACCACTCTCATGTTTGGCCAAAATTGAATTGAAGCTTGCATCATGGCTGAAATTTGCTTGGAAGTTAGGCATTTTCTCTTGAAAACTTACCAAAAGTAGAAAGTTCTAAAAATAACCTTTCCAAAAGTGGAAATTTTCCATAAATGACAACTTTTCACACAACTTTGATTCTTGATGATTCTTTTGATATTTATTGATCTAATTTCTCCCATTAAACCTATTTGACATGAAAAACACAATCTTGACCCCAAAAAGTCAGGAATTGAGTTTTTCACTGCTCTGTTGACTTTATTCCTTAAGCAGTTGATTTTTAAAGCATAGACCAATCGAAAACCTTCTGACCACAACCAAAGGCCAATCTTGCATCCTTGGACACTTGATGACATATGAAACACCATGATACCAAGTTTTGGCCCAAGACTCAGAAATAAACATGATCTTGGGCAAAACCTTAATTTGAACAATTGAATGAGGAGGGTTGACCAAAGGTCAAAACCCTAATTCTTGGCAGTATGAATGAGGATCTTTCTTTGTTTGAGATAATCTTTGTTCTCTTTCCAAATTCAAACTTTTAATGACATGATGGACCATATGATTTTCCTTGGAGATATGTAAAGCTTTTGTGAATTGATGAATTAGTATCTCATTCTTCTTGCCTTGCACAATATAAAGATGGTGACACCCTTGATACCATACCCTATGGAAGCTAATGATGCGTATGCAAATGTTTATGCCTTAGATGCAAATGAAATGTGAAGCATAAGCCACTTATAAGGTATAAATAAGAGGGCAAATTTTGAGGTATTACACCAAACCACAGCCTACCAAATCCATGAAAACAACCATATCCAAACCATATCCAACAAAACAGCAGAGATAATCAATATCCAGAAAAATATTCTAACCAAAAGCAGGTAGATAACGAATGGATAATGAAGGTCAGGCTCAATTTACCTCTCCCCGAAACTTAGAGTAAGGACATTGTCCCCACTGTCAATTGATAAGAAGAGGCAAAACTGAGCTTGCCTTCTGAAGATACCACTCTAGGCACGAAGCCTGTTGCTTTTACGAATGGCTCTATCTTCCAACTTCTTCTTCCTGGCTTCCTTCTTCAAGCAGCTTTGACTTCATCTTTATTTAGCTCCTCTACCTTTTCAATTGCTTCAGCGGTAACCTCAGTCATGATTGTCTCTGGCTCTTCATCTTTCTCCACAGTTGCCTTTACATTTCCTTTTTTCTTTGGACTTTTCTTCAGGGCCTTTTTCTGGGGGCTTTTCCAGGAACTTCAACAGGCTTGATAACAACTTCCTTTGCATAGGGTTGCTTCACAGGAGTCAATTCTGGGGTAGTCATCGGAGTGACGACTGGAGTCTTGTCTTCACCTCCCTCGGTGTCAACTTCCTCTTCTTGATTCTTTCCTTTAGAATTTTTCTTTGCCTCTACTTTGTAGGACCCTGGGGAGGACTCCTCTGTACTTGAATAGTATTTTGATAAATACTCAACAACATGATCTTCCTCTTTCTCCAATCCTTCATTTTCTTCTGGCAACTTGTCTTCAAAAACTTCATTTTCCACAGCAGGTTCTTCTTTTTCTTACATTTTCTTTTTTGGAGTCACTTGCATTTCTTCATTATCCTTGTCAGCTTCATCAATTAAATCTCTAAGAACAGTATCTTCTTCTTGATTCTCTAGATCAGTTTGGCTTAGGTCAAAGTCCTTGACCGAACTATCAACAGGTGGGTCAGCAATTGAAGCTTCTTTCTTTTGCCTCCATTCCTTCTTCTTAGGGGATCTCAGCGTGTCTTCTACAGACATGGCTTTGCTTGCCTTTGAAACATCAACAACCTTCTTGTTCTTCTTCTTTTAGGACGGGGGTGGCTATCCTTTTCAGACACGGCAATGCTCGACCCTGGTGCTTCTACACCAGCCTTCTTCTTCTCACCCTTACTCTTCTTTTCCTTCTTTTTCTTCTTAGATTCCTTTTTTTTTCTCAGACCTCTGCTTAATAACCAGTGGTTCAGATTCTTCCTTTTCCTCCTCCAGCTCTCCCAGAATGTGATTTGGAAATGATGGAGGGTTTAGCAAGCTTGACGGGTACTGAATAGCACTTATCCGCTCCCGCCACTTAAATTTTTCTTTCTGAAACTTGAAAAAGTCATACTGATCCTTCTGTATTTGCAACAACATATCCCACAAAATACCATATAATTCAGGAACCTCCTCTCCTTCAGACATCCCATGTCGTACCTCTTCAGACCCCTTCATAGCCTTTGGCTTCATCAGAGTTTGAATGGTCGCTTTGTCAAAAGTAGCTTGAGGCATGCAAATTTCATCACTGGCCTTTTCAGGCACACCTTGGCATCTGCACAACAAGGTAATCAAACAAGGAAAGTAGACCATTCCATCTTTCTTCCTTGAACAAGCTTGAATCTCCTTAACTATTATTCTTCCAACATTGATCTTGCTTAAGGATGTGATACAATTGAGCAATAATAATCTAGACTTACTGACTATCTCGTTGTGCGTTGTTGGCCTTAAAGAGTGCTTGAGAAACTGATACCACACCTTAGCTTCTGGCTGCAAGTCCATTCTCCTCACTATTTACTCAGAGCTCGACTCAAGCCAAGTAGTTCATGCATTACAAAGAGACTGCATGTACACTTCATAGTCTTGATCATCATATTTCTCCCACAGTTCTTGATATTTGTCATTCTTCTCCACCAAGTTCAGAGTAAGGTTGATAATTTCCTCAAAGTACACCACTTTGGCACCTATAACAATTACTTCCATCCTCTTGTTAACAAGATCAGTGAGATTTGCGTAGAACTCCTTCATCACAGAAATGTTGTATGGCCCTGGTTGCTTGCAAAGATTTGTCCATTTCAGCTTTTTGATTGTAACCCCAATATCTCATGGCATATTGAGATCGTCTTCTTGGTTATCAAACATAAATTCCCTTTCCGAGAGCACGCCTATGCCGCTAAACTGATCAGTGAAGCGCCAAAAAGCTTCACTATTTATGAAAGTTTCACCAATATTCGGTTCTTCGTCAGAGTAGACGACATGAGGGGTGGCGTTCTTTCTCGCTACCTTTTTCATGCGATTTCCAGTTTGAATCTCCATGGATGAGTGTTATTTTGGTGAGAAGTTAGAGTTTTTGTTTCAAAGAGAGAAATTTAGGGATGAACGCAAGAGAGAGAAAATGAAATTGGAATGAGAAGTGTTTTGTGTGAGAGAGAGTTGTTTGTGAAAATTAGGGCAAGACTTGAAAGAACGATTGATGCAATGGAGGGAAAGTGCGAAATTTTTGAATTTTTCTGCAGAAAGTGGTTGTTTTGCCAATTGGCGTGTAGCAGTGAAATCTCAGTCTGATGTGTCAGACATCTGCAATAATGACGTGATTACACATGGCTCTAGTGCGCGTGCTCTTCCCAAACTTTTTCTCTCTCCTTAACCAACCCTTTTTGTCTTCCCTGAATAAAAGTATTAGGAAATAATGCCAGCTCAGCATCAATCCTACTTTCCACACTTTGAAAAATATTTTCTCTGACTTCCACATTTTTCTTCTCTTCTCGTTGAAATTCTTTCTAGGTGTCGTGACACCACTTGACACTTTGTCATTCACCAAAAATTAAATCACCTGTACAAACTTAAAAAAAATAAAAATCATTAAGCTGGGTTGCCTCCCAGTAGCGCTATTTTAAGGTCTTATAGCCTGACCAAAACCAAAGCGCTTTAACCAATGTGGTTAAGGGTGCCCCTTATGTTGTTTGAGGGGTCACCAAAGTAAGTTTTGATCCTTCAACCATTCACTTTGAATATCTCACCAGTTTTTTCATTCAACAAGTCCACTACCCCATGAGGGTATATTTTCATCAACTTAAAAGGTCCTGACCATCTTGATTTCAATTTTCCAAGGAATAGTTTCAATCTAGAGTTAAAAAGCAAAACTCTTTGTCCTTCCACTAATTTCTTCTTCTGGCATTTACTGTCATGCCACCTTTTATTCTTTTCTTTGTACAGCTCATCATTTTCATATGAGAACAACCTATGCTTATCTAACTCATTGAGTTGAAGCATTCTAGCTTGACCAGCAGATTTTAAATTGAAGTACAATTGCTTAACGGCCCTAAAAGCTTTGTGCTCTAACTCAATGGGTAAGTGGAAAGCCTTCCCATAAACAAGTCTATAAGGAGACATGTCTAAAAGAGTCTTATAAGCAATTTTGTATGACCAAAGAGCTTCATCCAAATGTTTAGACCAATCCTTCCTTATGGGGTTAACAACCTTTTCCAAAATCCTTTTGATCTCTCTAATAGACAACTCAATTTGGCCACTTGTTTGAGGATGGTAAGCTATAGCAACCTTGTGTTTCATACCATACTTTGCCATTAGAATTTCAAAGATCTTATTGCAAAAATGGGAACCCCCGTCACTGATGATGGCTCGAGGCGTGCCATGCCTTGACAGAATGTTTTTTAGCAAAAATTTGGTCACGACTCTAGAATCATTAGTGGGAGCTGCAACTACTTATATCCATTTAGACACGTAATCTACATCCACTAAAATGTACACCCTCCGGTCACTATTATAAGCAAATTTACCTTTTTGTGGTACATTTGACTATTAATGCATCTAGTCCATATATAGACTAGATACATTAATAGTCAAATGTATCACAAAAAGGTAAATTTGCTTATAATAGTGACCAGAGGGTGTACATATTTCCAAAAGATTGAGGGAATGGCCCCATGAAGTCAATGCCACATTGTAGCAGCAAAAATTGTGAGTGTAAGCTATTGATTAACTTAACTCATAAAGCAAAAGTTACCACCACACTTTTATTTTATCCAAAAGGAAAGGAAAAAGAGCGAACAAAACCTAAACAAGTTCTGAACAAGAACAAGTAAACAGAGACTGGGTAAGGGGGTTGGTTACACTAAGGGAAGGTGTTAGCACCCAAAACGTCTATAGTACTCTATAGGAACCCTTTGAAATATATACACTTTTGGTTTGAAAAGGTTTGTATGAAATGAGATTGAGGAGATGGGAAGAGAGGTATTTTTTTAGATTTTTGTGTTTAGAGAGATTCGTCGCCTTATGCCTACGTACCCACAAAGTGCAATATAGGATCAAAACCTCGTAGTTCGTGGTACAAATAACAAAATAGATTTGTTATAGTTCTTTTTAAATGTAAAAACAAATCGTCATTTCCAAGCGAATGATTCTGCTTAAAGAAATGAATCATGTCTAAACTTATGAAAAAGTTTTAAAGGAAAAGTGCATAAGGCACGAAAAGAGTTTGATGAGTTTTGGTGTTTTTTAAAGTCTTTTGAAAAATGTGTCAATATGGTTATGTAATTTAGCATTTATTAAGAAATGAAAAGAAAAGAGTAAAATCACTTGACAAAGTCAAGGTTTGATTATGAAAGAGGTGATAGTTTGAAAACAAGAAGGTTTTGAAAAAGAAAGGAGATTTTGAAAATTGAAGAATGGGTGGAGAAGAAGTGATTATCCTAAAGCATAAAGTAAAAGCTAAGGATAAGAACGGTCTAACCACACAAGTAAGCTCCAAAGTCTTCAAACCAAGATTCCAAAGCAATGGGAAAAAGTCCTAGTTCTAAATCCAAGGATCCAAGAATAGCATTGAAGTCTGAGGTCTAGGTTCAAAATTCCATATCCAATGCAAAAGATAGTAACTATAGTCCAAGATTAGAAGCATAAGTTTTTTAGAGGTTTTGGCCTTTATTAATGTTTTTGGTCCAAGTGGACAAAGAGAAAAATGCATAAGCATAAACATGATATGATATGAGATGATAGTAATGGAGCATAAAAGATAAAAGAGAGATATGAAGTGAGAATGAAACATAAACAAGATTAGTACAATAATATTGTTAGTAAGTTAGTGAGTAATAGTATATACATGATAGTAGCACAAAAGCCATAATGCCATAAGCCTTCAAAAGTAACATCGACTATTTTGTCTCGCATCTTGAACTATAATGATTAAACAATGTACTTAGGTCAAGGTTAATGAAGAATTGTTAGAAGATTGATAGAATCAAAGCCTCTACACAACAAGTTTCAAAGATTTTGAACCTAATACAAAAGATTAACCATCATTGGGCTTACACAACCAAAAGGTTTGGGCCACGAAAGATCAAGTTTCGATTCAAAGAGAGGGACAAATATAGCGCTATGTTAAGCAATCGCCAAGTGACTTATATAGAAGTCACCATACTCGAGGACGGTCAATGCACTTTATGTGTTAATACATGTTAGAGAAGTGATATGTAAATCACTCTCCTAAAACATGCCACACAAAAAGACAAATGAAACGGTCTAATCATAATCGAGATTTCACATTTATTTATCAAAGGAAATCTATCACTATTCCAAAGTATGGAGAATGATCCAAATGATCATTCACCCATAGATTTGAAATAATGAAGATTAAACATCTTTGTAAATCAACAACCGTCGATTTGGAGATCTCATTGACCAAAAGAAAAAAGATGAAGAAAAATGGATCTAACATGTTATGATCCACACAACAAACAACAATTAAAATCGAAATAGAAAAAAAAAAGTTATAAAGAAATCAAATGAAAAAGAATTAAAATATTTTCAAATAATTTATCAAGAAATGTTTTAAAAAACAAAATTCAAAAATACAAAGATCCACACAAAAAAGAAAATTAAAACTATTTTAAGAAATTATCCAAAAGAAAAAGAAATAATAATTTTGAAAAAAATTGAAAGAAATAGAATTACTAAAAGAAAAAAAAACCAAAGGGAGGTTAATGTAGAAAAAGATGGTGGTGAGATAGTAAGTCAAATTCATAAGGCCCGACTTATTTAATGTAGAAACAAACTCTTAAAAAACCAAAAGAAAAGAAAAGGATCAGAAAATGACTTTCATCATCTCCCCTTCAAATCGTGCGGCTACTATAGGTCAAAACTTAGACCACACCGTCAAACAGAATCGTTGTGCCGCGCCAGAGCTCAACAGACTAAAAGACTCATATCAGTTCACTAATCGTCTCTTCTCATCTCAAATCTGCAAGCGATTTTGAATAAACTCAAATTAATCCGTAAGCCAAAAATAGCCTTAGGCAGCACTAAAAAGACAGCGCTTTTATCACAAAGCGCTGCTATAAGGAATAAAAAAAATTCACTAAAAAAAAGCGCTGATAAAGGATACCTTTAGAAAGCGCTTTCTAAAAGCGTTGCTAAAGGCCGTAAATAGTCCCCACCTTAGAAAGCGCTTTTTAGAAAGCATTGCTAAAGGTATAACCTTAGAAAGCGCTTTTAAAAAGCGCTGCTAAATGATAGCCTTAGAAAGCGCTTTTAAAAAGCGCTGCTATAGGCCAATTAAAAGATAACCTTAGAAAGCGCTTTTAATAAGCGCTGCTATAGGCTTATTCAAAGAAAGCGCTTTATTAGTAAAAAGCGTTGTCTTAGGTCAATGATTATTAAAAAATAAAATAACACTAAATTTTCAGAACCCTATTCATTTTCACTCAAGACTTCTACCTCCTTTCTCTCTCGCGATTTCTCCGACCACCATCGTTCTCCCACCAGCATTCTGTTCTCCGACCACCGCTGTTCTATTCATTCTCCCACCGCCGTTGTTATGTTCGTTCTCCCACCGCCGTTGTTCTGTTCGCATCTGTTCTCGCGACTGCTCCCTCATCTCTCTCTCTCTCTCTCTCTCTCTCTCTCTCGCGTGAAGTAAGAAGAGGTACGTTGTTGTTGATACAATGTTGTTGTCTTTTACGTTGTTGTTGATACATTTTGTGTCAAGGTATAGTCAATGGCTATTTTAGTGTAAATATATTGTGTGCATGCGTTTGGTTTACCATTTTCTATGAATGTCTTTTTCTGGTTTGCCATTTGTTATCTATTTCGATTCAAGAATGAAGAAGATGAAAGTTTATATTTAGTTTATATTCGATTCAAGAATGAAGAAGATGAAAGTTTATATGACTGTCTTTTGACTAATTTTGGTGTCAAAAAAATTAGATACAAAGAATGAAGAACTGAATTTATTTTGTCATTTTACGCTATGCGAAGTATTGTTCGTGTCGCGGACTTGCTCGCTCTCTCTCGCTTCCTTCGCTTCAAGGATGGTTTGGTTCTGTCTTGCATCGCTTCTTATCGCTGTCCCTCGCTGTCCATCGCTTTTCTCTCGTGTTCTGTCACTTCAAACAAAGTCTGTCATTTTGATTCTGCCTTGTTTTTCCTTGCTCGCTTTCTATCGCTGTCCGTCGCATAGCGAACCTTCGCATAGCGAAGCATTTGGTCGCGATGCGAAAGTTGCAGGGCATGGCCTTTTCTTTGTTTCAACTGGTTTTTCTTGAGCCTAATACCTGCAAAACCATTCAAATCCCCAAGTACCAACCTTTTGGGTCTTTTGTTAGTTAATTCTCATAAAAAATGCAAAGGAACAATGCGATTCGTATAAGTTTTGAATAATGATATTTGTACTTTTGGATTGTTATCAAATTCTCCCCAACTTAGTTTCTTGTTTGTCCTCAATCAAGAGCATGAGATTTTTAACAAAGCAAGGACTTTCATCAATCAATTTTTCGTAAACAAACATGCGAAAATCACACAAGTTCCAACATCTTACAAAACAACAAAATTCCAGACAAGATGAAATTAAACTTGAAAACTAAAGATGGAAACATATAAAATTAACTTTGAAAGCAATAAATTTCCTCTTTTTGGCGTGCTTTCCTTCATGATTTCAGCATCCTACTCCTCATCCATCTCCTCACTTCCATCATCTCCCACTTCCTCTTCTTCTCCTTCCTCCTCTTCTTCGTCTTCATTTTCATCCCCCTCATTTTCTGCAGTCTCAGTTGCTGCATCAACTGTACCTTCACCAGCAGCCCCTCCTAAATAGAATGGCCTGTCCCCAGGCCAAGATACATGAGTCTGATAAGCCTCGGGGGTAAGGATCTGTTGCTCAGCGTCCTCGGGCCTGCCCATTTGCAATTGCATCCGATACATGGAGTTCTGAATTCTAGTCATGGCACGGTTGGTGGCCTCATTTTGGTCCCATGTATAGGAGAATGAAGCGCGGAATCGTGGATCCCACTCATCGAAATTCAAGTTGTCAGAACTAGGTTGGTCGGGAGCTGCCCTTGTGTTTTGTTCCTCCTTGCAAAAACGAGTAATATATGCATCATTCACAGTCCCCTTGAGAGTTTGGTGCACTTAGTTAGGGATTACCATGTGGGCAGCCCGTAGTAATCCCATGATTAGCCCCAGAAAAACCAATGGACACGATGCTTTGGTTCCCAATCCTGGTTCTGTCCCACTTTCTGCCACAATTTTCATTTCATTTGAAATGATGCGTGCCACACACACACTTTTACCTTTCAAGATGAAATAGAGTAACTGAGCGGTATCCATGGTGAATGTTGTGGTGTGGCTCCGAGGACGGATGTTGTGTAGAATAAGCATTAATATCACCTGAGCATGTTGCCTGAGGTCCTTACGGAGAAAGTGTGTTGCCACCCCTGCTGCATTCTTCCGCACTCTCTTTCCTTGACATAAAAGGTACTTGGTGAGTTGTTTGACATCTGGTGCTGCATTCAAATTAAACTCATAATCACAAGTGTGGCCTTTTGAAATTACCAGAGGATTTCCAAGATATCTGTTGATGGCTTTGCGGCTGAAATCAATAGTGTGACCTTGGACCATGGTTTTTTAAGTAAAGGTTCCGTCACTTGAAGGAAGAGCGTTGGCGTAGAACTCTCTGACCATATCATAATTGAGATGCTTGGGAGGGGTGACCAACTTTTCCCATTTTTGAATTGTTATCACTTCCATGATCTCGTGGTAATCACCTTCCTCATCTATTTCAAACCTACGCTCAGGCCAGATACTTCTTGGCTCAAGTTCTCTGAACCGTTCTGCTTGTTCATGGCCGACAAAATGCGATTGATCAAAAGGTCTACTTCTTGAAGTTTCTCCTCCCACCTTTTGCTTCTTTTGTTGGACTTACTTTTTTGGTGCCATGTCTACAAAACAGAAAATTTTTTATAGCACAAGGATAACTTTGGTTAGCACAATATATTTATGAATTTGTTTGGCTGGGATTTACTGTGAACAAGGATTCGGTGGCTGCAATTTGATTTGCTTTTCTAAGTTCTTAGCCAAATCTTGACAGCTTGTACTACCAAACTACCCAACAATGATAATCACAGTAAGTTTCTCATATACTACAACAAGAGTTTAAAATATCCTTCAAGCTCCACAGTAAAACTAAAAACCCTAATTTTTTAAAAGAGTGAACAAAAATTTCAAAACTCAAAGCCTAAGGATTTAGCAAGAATGATTCAGGCCAAGGAGATTCATGGTGTTTTCTTTTTTCATTTTTTTCCAAAGGTTTTGTTCAAGTTTTAAAGATTTAACAAGTAAAGAGATGCAGCCCTTTTAAATCTAGATTTACAGAAAAAAAATTAGTGAAAATGAACATACCTTGAAGCTCTTGAGAGAAGTGAGAAATGCAAACTTTTTTTCTTGAGATTTGATAATTGTGTGAATTGATTTGTGTGTGAAAAGTGAAGAGATAAAGTGAGAAAAGTAAAGAAATAGAGAAGTAAAGGCGTAGCAGATGAGCAAACACGGTCTTCTAGGGTATGCAGAGAGTGGGTGTGTGCAGTAACTGCCATAAATGCAGGTTTGACCAACCTAATTTCGCGTTGCGAAATATTCGTCGCGTCGCGAACTTTCGCATAGCGAAATAAGTTTCGCGATGCGAAAGTTGCAGGGCATGGCCTTTTCTTTGTTTCAACTGGTTTTTCTTGAGCCTAAAACCTGCAAAACCATTCAAATCCCCAAGTACCAACCTTTTGGGTCTTTTGTTAGTCAATTCTCATAAAAAATGCAAAGGAACAGTGCGATTCGTATAAGTTTTGACTAATGATATTTGTACTTTTGGATTGTTATCAGCTTGCAATGATTGAGAACTAATTGAATTTGCTATATATAGGGGTTACTTGTGATCAAAGTGTGAAAGTCGGATCGTTTCCCTACAGGTAAATATTTTTTATTTTGTTTTTTTTAGCTTAATTAGTATAACTATGGATAAGAAATGGATGTCTTCAAGTCGATTGTTGAAAGAGTATGAGAATGGGGTATCGGAATTCGTTAAGTTTGCTGTTGCACACGCCGATGTCCCCAGTCGAATGATATGTCCTTGCTTGGGTTGCTGTTTTGGGAGTCGGGTTGACGCGGTTCAATCGGCATCACATTTAAAGAGGTGTGGAATTGATAGAAGTTATACATGTTGGAATTTGCATGGTGAGAAAATTAACGGGAATGTTGAACCGAGGGATACTACGATCTATTCTTCAATTGACAATGGCACAGATACATACGATTATGATCGAGTCGAAGAGATTGCAGAAGCTCTTGAAGAAGATCTTAAGGATTGTCCCAAAATGTTTGAGAGGTTAGTTAGCGATGCAGAGAAACCGTTGTATAATGGTTGAACTAAATTCACAAGATTGTCTGCGGTATTAAAGTTGTACAACTTAAAGGCGGGCAATGGATGGTCGGATAAAAGTTTCACAGAGTTATTGGCCCTTATGAAAGATATGCTTCCAGAGGATAATGTTCTTCCCAATCGAACATATGAGGCCAAAAAGATGTTGTGCTCTATTGTCATGAGCTATGATAAGATACATGCATGTCCAAACGATTGTGTTTTGTTTTGAAATGAGTATGCATTGTTAAATGAGTGTCCTAAATGTGGTGTCTCTCGATATAAGAAAAAGTTGTCTCCAGCAAAAGTCTTATGGTATTTTCCTATAATTCCGAGATTTAGACGCATGTTTCATAGTGAGACCGATTCAAGACACTTGACTTAGCATGCAGATGAAAGAATTATTGATGGAAAGTTTCGACATCCGGCAGATTCACCACAGTGGATGAAAATTGATGATGATTATCCTGAATTTGGAAAAGAAGCAAGAAACCTTCGCTTGGCATTATCTACTGATGGAATGAACCCACACGGTCTTCAAAGTATCTCACATAGCACTTGGCCTGTGATCATTATTATTTATAACCTACCTCCATGGCTATGTATGAAGCGTAAGTACATGATGTTATCTATGTTCATTTCTGGGCCTAGACAACCAGGGAATGACATAGACGTATACTTGGCACCCTTAATCGAAGATTTAAAGTTTTTGTGGGAGAACGGTTTGGAGGTTTATGATGGGTATAGGAAAGAAAGTTTCAACTTGAGGGCAATGTTGTTTGGCACAATTAATGATTTTCCAGCATACGGAAATCTATCAGGGTACAACATTAAAGGTCAATGTGCGTGTCCTATTTGTGAAGATAAAACATATTCGATGCGATTGGAGTTTGATCAAAAGAATGTATTTCTCGGTCATCGTAGATTCTTAAATTCTAATCATCACTACCGTGGGTGGAGAAAAGCATTCAATGGAGAGCCAGAACAAGGTAGAGCTCCACCTATATTGACAGGTGATCAAATTTTTGAAAAGGTGAAAGATTTGAGTAC
This sequence comes from Lathyrus tuberosus, assembly GCA_022829125.1. Classification (NCBI taxonomy): domain Eukaryota; kingdom Viridiplantae; phylum Streptophyta; class Magnoliopsida; order Fabales; family Fabaceae; genus Lathyrus; species Lathyrus tuberosus. The sequence goes on along the minus strand of JALAZF010000759.1, from coordinate 898,970 downwards.
TCAGTTTGGCAAGCCTTTTGCACATACCCTTGTCAAGAGAGGGTGGAAGAAGAGGTCAATTTTTTTTGAATTGTCATATTGGAAGTCGTTGTATGTAAGACATTTTCTTGATGTTATGCATATTGAAAAAAACGTATTTGACAGTGTTATTGGTACGTTACTCAATATACAAGGAAAGTCTAAGGATGGCCTTAAAGCAAGAAAGGACTTGATAGCGATGGGGATAAGAACTGAATTAGGACCCTTGAAGAAAGGAAAACGAACATATCTACCACCTGCTGCGTATACTCTATCTAGAAAGGAGAAAAAAGTTTTGTGTAAGTTTCTAAGTGAAGTTAAAGTTCCAGAAGGATACTCTTCAGATATTAGAAGACTTGTGTCTATGAAATACCTCAAGTTAAAGAGTTTAAAGACACATGACTGCCATGTTATAATGGAACATTTTCTACCAATAGGTATACGTTCTATTCTTCCAGAAAAAGTTAGAAGCGCAATAACTAAATTGTGTTTTTTCTTCAATTCAATTTACAGTAAGGTGATCGATCCTGCGATCTTACCAACATTGCAAAAAGAAATAGTTATTACTTTGTGTGATCTTGAAATGTATTTTCCTCCCTTGTTTTTTGACATAATGGTTCATCTAGTTGTTCATCTGGTGAAAGAGACACAATTGTGTGGACCGGCTTATATGAGATGGATGTACCCTGCTGAATGTTATATGAAAATATTAAAAGGGTATGTGAAAAACCGAAGTCGACCAGAGGGTTGTATTGCCGAACGATACATTGTTGAAGAAGCGATTGAGTTTTGTACTGAATATTTGTCCAATGTACAATCAATTGGACTCCCCAAATCCCATATTGTCGAAAAAAAAGAAGGAAAAAAGTTAATTGGAAATAAAGTTGTGACAGTATCAAGGGTCGAACGGGATCAAGTGCATTTGTATGTTCTGCACAATGAGAATGAGGTTGAGCCGTATGTTGAAATGCACAAGGATGTTCTCCGAGGTTTAAATCCGAATAGAAATGAGAATTGGATAGTACGAGAGCACAATCGAATTTTCATACATTGGTTTAAGGATCATATTTATTCAACGTATTGTTTAGATCCCGCTTCAATGACAGAAAGGTTGAGATGTTTAGCATATGGTCCAAGTTTGGTTGTGTTTTCTTATAGCGCATACGCAATTAATGGATACACATTTTATACCAAAGAACAAGATGATAAAAGTACTATGCAAAATAGTGGTGTCACCGTGGTAGCTGAAGCAATGCACATTTCAGGTGTGAAAGACTTAAACCCCAAATTTGCAAATCTGTCATATTTTGGGGTTTATCAAGCGTATTTGGGTGTTTGATTATGAGAAGTTTCAGATTCCTATATTTCGTTGCAAGTGGGTTGAAAATAATAATGGCATACGAATGGATAAGTCGGGATTTTTGCAAGTGGATCTTAATAGGGTGGGGTACAAAGATGGGCCTTTTATTCTAGCTTCTCAAGCTAAACAAGTGTTCTATGTCACTGATCCGACAAGTACAAAATGGTCTACAGTTCTTTTATCTAACAAAGTAATTGATGAAAACATTGGAGATCAGGGTGATATTGATGTTGATATTGAATCATTTACTAGAAATGATCAAGATGAAAATATTATAGCGAATGAATCATATACTAGAAATGATCATGATGAGGGTATTTGGATCAATCCAACCGTCCGTGTTGTTAAGAGACGGGTAGAACATATTCCAACCAAGAAAAGAAAGAGACGTTAGTGAAAAAGGTACTAGTTATAAAATTATAGCTTATATCATTCAATAATATTAAATAGTTGTCATGTTATATATATTCAATGGATTATGGATTATGGATTTTTATATTTGTCATTTAATTTTTGTTCTTTTCTTTCTTACAGGTCAAATGGCTAGTAACCAGGAAGACTCACACGAGACACATGATACAAATGAAGCTCAGAATGTAGAAAGTGAAATTAAACGAGGAATAACTATTATGAAGTCAATCATCCGTGCAAGAGATAAAGGGATCAAATTTGATGTACATTGGAGTGATGAAAACCAACTAATTGAGCCAAACGGTTCAATGTTGACTAGTTACCTAGGTTCCCTTGTCCGTCAGCACATTCCAATCACCAGTGATAATTGGAGGAATCCATTGTTGCAAGCCGGTAAAGATAAAATATGGCATGAGATACAGGTACTTACCAAATATGATTGATGTTATTAGATTTTTGTTGATGATTAAGTCTTTAATTTACTTATACTAACACACTCTATGTGTATGTTTTTTTGTAGAGGTATTTTAATATTGATGAAAGCCGAAAAAAGTATTGTCTTCAATTGGCCGGAAAAAGACACAGAGGCTTTTGAACTATGTTATCAAACAAATATCTTAGGGATGCGGAATTTTTTTTTGTTGAAGCAGAACTTCCACAGTTATATGCGGACTTGATTGCATCTGAAGAATAGAGCACTTTTGTAGCCAAACAAAAATCCGAAAAATACAATGTAATGTTAATTTGTCATGTCTATTAACTGTATTATATACTTGTTGCATTAGTTTGTTCTGATATGACTTAAACTTGTTTATCCAGGAATTAAGTGCCATTAATCGCAAAAGAGCATTAAAACCCGCGTATCCATACAGAAAAGGGCGTGTGGGATATGCACGCTTACAACAAAAATTGGTAAGTACATATAAATGCTATGATTTTATTAATTGTCTTATTGTGTTATAATTGATGATCTTATTATTTATCTCAATGTGTAGTTAGAAGAGACGAAAAGTGAAGAAACATCACTTCCGGACTATGTTTTGTGGAAGGAAACTCGTGTGGGCAAGGATGGAGTTGTTAGGGAAGATGTTCAAAATGTTTATGAAGAATGTGTAAGTATAATATTATGTCTTTGAGTTAATCGAAATTTTATTAAAATATAATTAATTTTTAATCCCCACTAATAATTTTCGATATGTCAATGAATTTCAGGAGACTCTATCTAAATCCGTAACCACAGGTGAGGAGGATTGCAGGAGCATACTTAGTCGAGTACTAAATGTTCCTGAGTATTCCGGTCGGGTGAGGGGTAAAGGATTTGGTGTGACTCCATCTTCCTTGTATAAGTAACCAAAGAGAAAAAATCCTAGCAATCGCAAAGTGATGCAATCGTTGGATGAATTAAAAGCGCAAGTTCGTGAATTGCAAAAGGATAAAGAGAGATATGAGGCGGAAAAGCGCGGTTCAGAGTTGAAAGATACTAGTGACAAAGCTAGTATCAATTGTCAAAAGAAAATTCCCGAGGTAATTAGCACGTTTATTTTAATTGACATATATTTATTTTAATTAAATTAGCACGTTTATTTTAATTGACATATATACACATTAACAGTTACATATTTATTATTGCTTTAGGGCATTTCATCTTGTCAGCTATTTTTATGGTTACCGACTTATCGCATAGTTGGCAAGGGAAAAGTGCATAACACTTTGGGATATTTACTTCACCATAAACCGCTCCCCGATGGATATCTGAAAGTATCAGTTGATATTGCATTAGAGCTTGATGCGTTGCTACCGATACCTGACGTTGTTTCAGAGACAACATTGTTGCGGGATGCAATAGGATCATTTGTTGCATGGCCGTCAGACCTCATTTTCATATATGATGAGGTATATTGAAAACCATTATGAATCTTTTAGTATTCAAATGTCAATTCTGAACCATTATGAAAATCATTCTGAACCATTACGTACATTTTTTTACATGGTAATGTTAGACTCCTACAAAACCCGCATCTAAGGATAAAGGGATTTTTCCGCACAACGAGTCTGTTGCATCACAAAAAGAGGTACATTGAAAGTGTTATTCTATGATCCGAATTCAAAAGCTTCATGATTTTCTACTTTACCTAACTTATATGATTTTTAGGTTCCTGCTCAAGTTTCACAACAAGCCAACAAGAAAAGAGCTCCTACAAAGATCGGGAAGGCAAAAAGAGCTCTTATACCTCGCTTTCGGATGTGTCTTGAAACACTTGTGGCAACATCAGATTTGATGGATGGTGCTATTCGTCAAATATACATGGACGAAGGTGTTTTTGGTTTTCCTCATTCCGAAATAATTGCAAAATAGGACATGTAACAGATTTTTTAGCATCTTGAATTAGGCATCGGTGTTATGCATTCATACATCTGGTACTCCAATCAATCTATTATTTAATTAGTTGAACAATTTATTTACACATTTCAATGAAAATAGTCTAATGTTTATTATGTTTTTATTTAAGGTGCTTGTATGAGAAATTGATGCGCGAGAATCAATTGTCAAACAGATTCTATTTCTTGTCTTGCGCTCGTGTCAATGCACCGACAATTGCTATTGATCCAAATTCAGTAAGAAATCACTTACTCGAGAGATTTATGGCCAGCAGTACAGAAAGTTTGTATCTTTTACCGTATAATACTGGAAACGGGTAATATTTTCATTCTAATTTCATTCTAACCTTTGTATCTTTTGCGTAGAAATTATTCATTTAAACTTTTGTTATATTTTACAGTGGACACTGGTTGCTGGTTGCTATTAATCCTACAAGAGAAGTGGTGTATTATCTGAATTTATTAGATCATGATTGGACAACATATCAGAATATGAAGGATTTGATTAATACGTAAGTGAGATTGTTCTAAATATTCGTGTATATTTGTATATTTAATTATTTCTGTGAGATTGTTCTAAATTTACGTTTTTCTTTTATAGAACAATACTAGTATACCGAGCACAAAGAGAAACTCGAGTATCACGGTCTAAAGCAAACAACATTACATGGATTAAAGTGGAGGTATATTAATTTTCACAATGTTGCTTATAATAGTGATGCTACTTGATAACACAAGACAACTATATATTAATTCTTAATTGTTTTTCTATGTGTAGTGTCCTCGTTAGCGTAACGGTATAGACTGCGGTTATTTCGTTTTGAGGTTTATAAGAGAAATCCTTGATTTGGATCGATTAGAGATTCCCATCACGGTATGGATTTATAACTTAGGATTTATTTTAATACTTATCGGATATTTAATATAATTTATTATTTTGAACTAAATCATGCATATTGTGTTTTGTTATGTAGTACTTTGATGAATACACGTGTGATCATTACACGAAAGATAAATTGGAACAAATCAAGGAGGAATTGTGTGAATACCTTATTGAGAAAAGAATCATATAACGTATGGAAGTTGGTGTGTAGTTATGGAGTGTAATTGTATAGTTTTGGAAGTTGTTGTATATTAGGAGATCTTTAGAAGTTAAAGGATTAGAATGGTTTAATTATGTGAATGGTTTATGGATTAGAATAGTTTAATTATGTGAATGGTTTATGTTTAATTATGTGAATGGTTTATGGATTTGAATGGTTTAATTATGGAAATGGTTAATGGAAATGGCCTAAAATGTGAACCATGGATTAGAATGGTTTATGTGATTTATAAAGATTAGAAATTGCCAAAAATGTGAAGGATTGGAAATGGCCTAAAATGTGAAGGAAAAGAACAGCAGGTTTCTGCATAAAAAAGAAGGAAAATTTGATTTTAAAAAAAAAACCATTAAAAAAAACGTGAAGAAAAGACAGCGCTTTTAAGAAAAAGCGCTGCCTATAGTGAAAATAAAAAAAATTTAGACAGTGCTTTCAAAAGCGCTGTCTAAAGGGGGAAATAGAAAACGCTTTTCCTGAGAAAGCGCTGCTTAAAGGTGAAAATAAAAAATAAATTAGACAGCGCTTTCAAAAGCGCTGTCTAAAGGTGAAAATAAAATATAAATTAGACAGCGCTTTCAAAAGCGCTGTCTAAAGGGGGACAATAGAAAGCGCTTTTTACTACGAAAGTGCTGCCTAAAGATGCCAATAGAAAGCATAGAAGGATAGAAAAAGCGCTGCTAAAGGGCCACTTTAGAAAGCGCTTTTTCAGTTAAAAGCGCTGCTAAAGGCCTACTTTAGAAAGCGCTTTTAAAGGTAAAGCGCTGCCTAAAGTAGGCCTTTAGCAACGCTTTCTCATAAAAAAAAGCGCTGTCTTTACCTACGGCAGCGCCACCTTAGGCAGCGCTTTTAAGCGCTGTTAAAGGCCAAAAAAAGTGTTGTCTTTTCCTTTCTTTGGCGTAGTGATATAATGAGTAAACAATGCACTTAGGTCAAGGTTAATGAAGAATTGTTAGAAGATTGATAGAATCAAAGCCTCTACACAACAAGTTTCAAATATTTTAAACCTAATACAAAAGATTAACCATCATTGGGCTTACACAACCAAAAGGTTTGGGCCACGAAAGATCAAGTTCCGATTCAGAGAGAGGGACAAATGTAGCGCTATGTTAAGCAATCGCCAAGTGACTTATATAGAAGTCACCATACTCGAGGTCGGTCAATGCACTTTATGTGTTAATACATGTTAGAGAAGTGATACGTAAATCACTCTCCTAAAACATGCCACACAAAAAGACAAATGGAACGGTCTAATCATAATCGAGATTTCACATTGATTTATCAAAGGAAATCTATCACGATTCCAAAGTATGAAGAATGATCCAAATGATCATTCACCCATAGATTTGAAATAATGAAGATTAAACATCTTTGTAAATCAACAATCGTCGATTTGGAGATCTCATTGACCAAAAGATAAAAGATGAAGAAAAATGGATCTAACATGTTATGATCCACACAACAAACAACAATTAAAATCGAAATAGAAAAAAAAAAGTTATAAAGAAATCAAATGAAAAAGAATTAAAATATTTTCAAATAATTTATCAAGAAATGTTTTGAAAAACAAAATTCAAAAATACAAAGATCCACACAAAAAAGAAAATTAAAACTATTTTAAGAAATTATCCAAAAGAAAAGAAAAGGATCAGAAAATGACTTTCATCATCTCCCCTTCAAACCGTGCGGCTACTGTAGGTCAAAGCTTAGACCACACCGTCAAACAGAATCGTCGTGCCGCGCCAGAGCTCAACAGACCAAAAGACTCACATCAGTTCACTAATCGTCTCTTCTCATCTCAAATCCGCAAGCGATTTTGAATAAACTCAAATTAATGGCGCAACGAAGATCGAACCGAAATGCACCTTCAAGTAGAAAATGAAGAACAAAGTGATTGCTTTACGTAACGAATCCAACATTGTGTCCTTCTTCCTCTCGTTATCTTTCTGCCTCCAAGATTTGTTGTTCTTTACGTTGATTTGTGTGAGCATTGCGAGATGTTCGCGAATTGAATGTTGTGTTGTGCGAAAACATTACAGAATTATTGATATTGTGAATGATTATTGTTGATTTTCTGCAGGTTTAGATTTATAACGGTTACAGGTTTAAGAAATTAAAGGTTTAATGGAGATTGAAGCTTGGTTTGAAGATGGAAGGTGGATTGAAGAAGATTGAAGTTTGAAGATGGTGATTGAAGGATTCGTTTGGGTTTTGCAGCAATTTCTTGGCTATCCAAGCTTGAATTTGAAGGTAAGGAAGACTGTTATTTATAGAAGAAATGAGGTGAGTTTTCTATTTGAAATCTGAAAATTGGTTGCCGTATTCTGTTACGTATTTATCGTTTTGAGCATGACTTGGTCGTGTACGCGTTGCGTTTTGGTTTTTGGGATTGCTTCAAGTCACTGTGTTTTCATGTTAGCGCAGCTGTGTTTTGTGTAGGTACATGTTGTCGTATTGTTTCATTCACCTTGTGACGTGTTTGCTGATAAAATTCTGATGTCGTTTTGTGTTGTGAATGTGTAGTAGTAGCAACTGGGTGTGGCTTAGAAGCTTGTAGTAGCATGTAGAAATGGCATCAAGGCTTGCACGACTTGGATTGATTTCATGTAGCTAGTAGCATGAAATTTTGAATCATGGGCCATGTTGTATGAGGCTTGAACAAGTTGGTCATGAGTAGCATGTGGTTTGCTTTTGTGAGGCTTCATGGATTGATGCTTGACATCACATTGGCTTGATGTAGCATGAGATTTTGAAGCATGAGATTGTCTTGAGTTTTGATTTTTTATTTCATTTTTGCAATTGTTTGAATGTATCATAGGCTTGTAACAAAAAATGGGAAATGGGCTTATGAGTTTTGTAGAGCTTGTAATTTTTGGACATTGATTTTTTGTAATGGACATTGGTTTTGGAAATGGATTTATGGTTATGAATAGATAAAATTGGATAAAAAAATGGAAATGGTTATGGACATTTAAATGGATATTGGTTTATTGGACTTAAAATTAGTTAAAAATAGAAATAAAATTTTTTATGGAAGTGGATAATTGGAAATAAAATTTGGATATGAACTTGGTTTAAAGAATTTGGTGTAGATATGAGTAATTGGATTTTGAGAAATGGATTGAGATGATGATAAAAAGAAAAAGATATGGACTTTTATGGACAATGAGGAATGGTTCATGGATATGGATACTTAAATGGATTAAAAATGGTTTAGCAAATGGATATGCACATACACCAATACTTACCAACAACACGACCATGAAACCTGGATTTTAATCCAAAGTGTCATACCCCAAATTTTGACCACCAAGATTTCCCATCATTGTGATAATCATCACCAATATGGATGTACCTTCAAGCCTCATCAATCTTCTCAAGGATGGTTAAGCATTCACTACAATCAAGAATCAGAGTTTTTGAGCCCTCTCAGAACACTTAGACAAAGGATCAATCAAGAAATGACATGATCTTCAACTTGTCTAACCTCTTAAAACATCCACAAAGGATTAAGAAGACCCCCACATCAAAATTCAAGCACACAGTTGTGACATTCCAAGTGTTTTGAGCCTCGAAACACCCGATGTCGCCAAATTAGGGTTTTTATCGACTAAGGCCTCAGAGTGAAATTTTCATAGGGGATTGAGCCAAGGCTTCAAAATATGACTCAATATGTTAAAAATAACCATAGGGATCCATTTGTAAAGATAAATGACCCTCAGAGGATGCATTCCTCAAAAGTCGGGAATTAGGGTTTTACGCGCCGAACTGCTCTAAAGCCAAAAGTCAAAACATGACTTTTTTGGCAAAAATGATCCTTATGAATCATATTTTCATAAAATATGACTTGTAATGTCATTTGAACAAGAATTGATCAAGAAACCAAGATAACTTGTAAAAGGGGTAATCTTAAAAAATTTGAAAATTTTTCTAAGTTACTAAATTTGAATGATTTTGGTACCAACTTCCAAGGATCATAACTTGTGATCCAAGCAGCCATTTTGGGTGATCCAAAGCTTGATTTGTAGGTCTTCCTACATTCTACAAAAGCTTCAACTACCTCAAACTCCAATTCTTCATGGATTTTAAGTTATGGAGTGATCAAAATGACAAAAATGAAGAAAATTACATTTTTCAACACTTAGTGAAAATCTGCCTAAGTTGCCAGCTTTGGACATCAAAGTTCATGAGGTTTTTTCAGTTGGATTCAAATAGTTTCAAGACCAACTATGATCACACGAGGATTGTACTATATGAGGGCTTTCTAAAAAGCACAAGATCTTTCCATAACTCCATTTGAGCAAGGAGATATAATCCCCTCAAAATCACCATTTCCAACTGTCTTATACAAGACAGAATTTGGAATTTTGCTCGATTTGGCAAAATCAGACAGGTTCAAGCCTTGTCATCCATTTGAACACCTCAGAGGATAGCATCAAAGAGAAATGATCTGATCCACAAGTCTCCCAAGTCCAAGAATCTACATGTAGCTATGTCATCCTAAAAAGGCTAAAAAGCTCCAAGACTCCAATTTTGTTTCAATGCATTCAATGGATGCATCAAGGTGGCATGAACTGAGGCAAACTTAACTGAATGAGTCAAGCCTTTTCTCTGAACCAAAAGACCATAGGCTTGTGCTCTAACCTTAAGTCGATGGCTAGAGGAGACTTGAGATTCCATTTGATCACCATTGGCCACAGACCTGCTGCAGTTGCCACACACTATTGCTGCTAAAACAAACTTGACACACTATAAATAGAGCTCATTTGTGATCAGTTTGAGTACACCAAAGCAGCCAAACTGATGCTTTACTCAAAATTTCTTCTTCACTCCAATTTTGCCTTCTAACTCAAGTCACTATCGGGTTTTAAGATTGAGAGTGATCCCAACCAAACCAATGATGCACACGCCTCATAAACATCATATATGAGTGATCCATAACACAAAATCATATCTGGAACATCAAATTCACAAAATCACCAGCCAATTGCTCAAGTTCTTGACAAAGTTGCAGTTGAGGTACCACAACCAGTTCCAACTCATTTCAATCCACTCCAAGCATTCAAACACACTCCTTGGCACCTAAGGAAGCTGTCCAGATCATTGGAACCTAGCTGCAACACCTCCATCATTAAAATCGATCACCAGCTGCAAGAGGTAGGACTGAACCCTTCAAACTCTATGATTCATGCATCATGAATGAATTTTTGAGTTACCATCTTGTTTATGCATGTATGTAGAGTAATAACCCTCAATCAATTGCCATGAATCCATCGTGTATGGAATTTCATTGTGTTCATGCTGAAATTAGGGTTCTTGAGGTTTTCTGTTGATCTCTTCCTCCATACTTAATATAAATGCAATTAAACTATATGGTTGTGATCCTTGTTCAAAAACGAACAAGATTGGTACTTGAATCGTGCAAAACCATTGAGAAATCATGGAGAAAAGTGAGAAAACGCAAATCTGCAAAAACAGGGCACGCAGGCAAGAACTTAGTGTTCTTGGCGCCCTTTTTCAAATTTTTAAATATTTGAATTTTTGTTATTTTTGTTAATTGATTCAAAAATTAATTCCTCTCTGAATACTTGTGTTTTTGAATTGATTCTTTTTCTCAAAATTCAGAAAAATGTTTATATATTTTATTTTACAAAAAAATCCAATTTATATTATTTATTTAATATAGTTAGAATTTTTGTAATTAATTTCATTTTTATTATTTTTAAACATTTTTAAATGAAATTCCCACTTTGATCTTTCAAAACCAATTGAATTTCAAACTTTCATGTGATTAAACATGATTTTTCAAAATATTTTTCAAAGTATACAACTTGTTTTTGAATATATTTGATATTTGGGTTAATTGTGATTTACCCCCCTAACATATGAGCGAATTTTGATTTACCCCCCTACATGCCTTTAGGCAACGGTTTTTTTGAAAAAATCGTTGCCAAAACCTACCTATGGCAACGGTGGGGGGGGGGGGGGGGGGGGGGGGGGGGGTAAACCAAAACACTCTCATATGTCAGGGGGGTAAATCACAATTAACCCTTGATATTTTATCATTTATTATTTAAATTTCCTTTGAAAAAATGACATTTTAATTTAAAATTAGGGTTTCCTCTTGATTTTAAATTTTTAAACACTTTTGGGCTTCTTGATAGAGTGTAAGTCTCATCCCTTTGTTGATAAACCATTTTGGGCCTCAGTCATTGTATAAGTCCCGATACGTTAAAAAAAATCTCGGCGATCGCCATTTTTAAAACAATAATCATTTGGGCCTACCTTTGTGTTGTAAGTCCCATTTCTTTTCTTTTTCAAACACTTTTGAGCCTCTAATAGAGTGTAAGACCTAACCCTCTTTTGTACATAAATAATTTGGGCCTCATTCATTGTATAAGTCCCAGTACAATTTTCAAAACAACGGTGCGATCACTGTTATTTCTAGGCCTCTCCTTGAGTTGTAAGCCTCATCTCTTGTACAAAAATATACTTTTGGGCCTCTAATAGAGTGTAAGACCCAACCTCTTTGTAAATACAATAATTTGGTCCTCAGTCATTGTATAAGTCCCGATACAATTTTCATCTGGGCCTCTCCTTGAGTATAAGCCCCAATCTTCTTTTCAAAACAACTTCCCTTTCGATTTAGGTTCAAATTCATAGTTGTTATCAAAATTTTCTTTAATTTCTTGAACAACTAACCATACACCTGTTACAATGGAAGCTTGCTCACCTGTAAGTTTTAAATAGTTTTCTTTTAAATACTTGCACATATATATATATTTGTTTGTGCTGAAAGCTTGCTCACCTATAAGTCCTCCTACCCTCTTTTACATACAGTATATATTTCATCTGTATATGTATACCTATATATTATCTGCTTAGAGTTTTCCCCGACAATTAAGTCTAGAGTTAGATAAAGCCAGTGGTCACTCTTTCAACATAGTCAAAACTAGTTCCCCATAGGAATTCCAGATACAGTCTTGCCTCCTCTTGGGCTTATACAATATGGAACAAAGAGAAAGGCATTATTCCCGATGAAACTTTTCTCAGACTGTCACTATTTAGAAGTTGTCAAAGGAATTCATTTCCCCCAGAGAGGATTAATTCCCGGTGAAACCTCTCTTGAATTTCTTCAAACCCTAGAACTGTTCACTAAAGAAAATATTATTCCCGGTGAAACTTTTCTGGAACTCTTCTTAAGTTTGGATCCACAGGCTTCCTAAAAGCATCCCAGCCTCCTTTTGGGCTTTGTACAAGGACCCTCCGGCTTCTTAGAAGTTCTCATGCCTTCTCTTGGGCTTAATACAAGGACCCTGAAGACCTCTTAAAGGTATATGACAGAACTTAGTCATCCTTTGTTAGAGCAGTCTTTCCAAAGAGTCAAAATCTCAGACCAATTTTAGGGTTGATTCTCATCCCTTAAAGTACCTGCCTCCTCTTGGGCATCATACAAAGATAAACTCTTCCATACCAGTAGACTTGGACAGTCTAATCTCCTATTGGATCTCAAAGACATTCTCAAGTTCCTTACAAACATAGGAAAAAACCCTGGTCAGGCTAAAACTCAGGATCTAAAACTCAGTATTTCATCCTAAATTTCCCCAGCTAGGGTCAGTCTATCACCAGGATAACACTATCCCAAATCAGAACCTCAAGGCATCTGATACCTCAACTCTTCTGTAAATCCCCAGCAAGAGTTGATTCCCCATTTTGGACCTGCCTCTGGATCTCAATAATCCTCAGCAGAAGCCAGCCTCCTCTTAGGCTTTGTATAATGATTTTCCTCAGCAAATTTAGCTTCAAAAGCACTCTCTTGTTGAGTCAATGACCTTTTAGCACTCTCTTGTTGAGTCAATCTCCTAAAAAGCACTCTCTTGTTGAGTCAGTCATCTTTTCAGCCTCAATTTTGGGCTTTGTACAAGACACCAAAAACACTTTCTAGTTGAGTCAGTGAAAAATCTTTCAGCCTCAATCTTGGGCTTTGTACAAGACACCATATAAATATTCTCTTGTTGAGTCAATCACCTTTTAATCACTCTCTTGTTGAGTCAGTCATCTTTTCAGCCTCAATCTTGGGCTTTGTACAAGACACCAAAAGCATTCTCTAGTTGAGTCAGTGAAAAATCTTTTAGCCTTAATCTTGGGCTTTGTACAAGACACCATATAAATTTCCCTAAGAAGAGTCAATCCTCTTTTCAGCCTCAATCTTGGGCTTTATACAAACCAATCATACTGTCTAGCAGATTCAATCTTCTTTTAGCCTCAATCTTGGGCTTTGTACAAGACATATACAAATATTCCCCAGTGGAGTCCAAAGTTCTTTTTAGCCTCAATCTTGTGCTTTGTACAAGACAGACAAAATATTTCCCCGGAAAAGTCAACCTTTAGCCTCCTCTTAGGCTTTGTATAATGATATTTCCAAAAGAGTCAACTCTCTTTTAGCCTCAATCTTGGGCTTTGTACAAGACAGATAAACACTCTCTTGTTGAGTCAGTCTTTTCCAGCCTTCTCTTAGGCTTTGTATAAAGACTTCCCCAGTGGAGTCAATCAATATCTTAGCTTTAATCTTGGGATTTGATCAAGGCATATACAAAAGTCAACATCCCCTCAGAGGAAATCAAAAACCTCTCTGTAGGAAGACATTTCTCTGTATATCACACATTAAAACAGATAAATCAAAACAAACCCTAATTCCAGATAACTGCTATAAGTGGCACACTTGTTGATTCAAATATCCAAGCTGTCATCCATCTCTTATCCTGGTAAATCCTCTCTTTCATCTAATTGATGTAAGTGGCAAGCCTTTGGATTATTTACATCCACACCATTATCCCTCTCTTAGCGTGAAAGACTCCTAAGGAAAAATGGCATTACTCTATACTGATTTAAAGTTTCCTCCTTCAGGACAACACCTCTATAAAGGAAATTATGGCATTGTTGGATTCTCATATCCCAGTTAAAATAACCCTCATTTATAAACAGTCGCCTAACAGTTGTGATAAACAAATGAGATGTCTCCCTTTAGAGATAACAAATTCTCTCTCAATCAAACCTTTTAGCTTCAATCTTGGACTTTGAACAAGACACAAATACAACCTTTAGCTTCAATCTTTGGCTTTGAACAAGACACCAAAACATCTCTTATCCCCCTATAGAATAGGAGGAACTACGATTGCTCTGATTTCCCTGTTTATCCTTAACGGGAATACGTAGGCATAAGATTGCGAAATCTTAGCGGGCACACTAATAAAAAAATTTAGGTCCAGTACCTTACCAAAATCATCAAAAAACCTCGGAAAACCCGAAATCAAACAAAAACTCTCTCTCTCAAACACTCCCAAAGGAGAAACTTTCCCAACCCATGACAGATAAACACCAGTAAGTATAAAATAGTAAGGATAATTGCTAACGACCTATGGATAACTACATATAGGATGGGTAATTGACAACTCCCCATTGTATAACCTGACCCCGAACTCCCCGGATCTCTTAAGCATTTGTTCAGTTAAACATTTGCGTGCAAGGTTAGTTTTAGATAACTTCCATTTCCTTTCCAGCTTCATAGGATAAATAAGAAATCAGAAAGTAGCACCCAACTCCTACCATTGCGGTGAGGAGAAACCCATGGCGATAAGGTGGTCGCGTCACCGACAAAAATCGCACGCTACAGGAAAATGGCGACTCTGCTGGGGAGGTTTTATCTTATCTGTCCAGGATTAGGATTAGAATTCCTAAGAGGTCTAGGTTGTTAGAAATTTTCTACATACTATATATATATGGGAAATGCTAACACACACCCAATATTGGTGGGCCCCACACAAAAATACACTACATGTATTTTCTTTCTATTTTTTTCCTTCATCTTTCTAATGTGGGTCCCACTAAAAAATGATCGGCCCCACACAAAAATACACTAAGGTGTATGTTGCTAATGCACACCTACATGGATGTGTATTAGCATGACCCTATATATATATCGCTTTTCCTACTTGATATCCGTGTTTATTTTTCTGTCAATGGGAATGCGATTGATACGCATCTGGAAAGTTTGAGAGAAACCTAAGATAAGGGGTGGCATAGACGGGGGGTCTTATAGGGAGTGAATCCCGAATAAGCAAACCTAGTATACCACCAAATCAGGCGAGGGCCCATAGGATTCAGCCTGCTAAACACGATCGTTGTGAAAGCAGAGTTTTCCTAATGCGGCACCTGTGAACCTGAGGATTTAGTAGGCATTAACCTTATGACTGTTAGACGATGGCTAGGATCTAGAAGGGGGGGGGGGGGTTGAATAGATCCCTTGAGTTTTACACGCAAATGACTTTCCAAAAAATTGGTTTTAAAAGTTTGACGGAAGCTGCTAATGAATTACATCTACAACGAACCTCTACTAGAGGGATCAGATATGCCCGACAATATTTGGAATGAAATACGAATGAGAAAAATTCAGATTATTCAACACAATTTGAACGCAATCAATAATGTTTTATTTGCTTGATATTAATCCAATCCAACGAGATAGGTCGACAAACAATTAAATGCAAATGCATTCTATTTTGCGTTGAAACAAATTATCAAACACTTGGTGTGCGTTAAACACACTAAGTGCATATTTCAAAGTAATGTGATGTTGAGCTGCTCCTAAATAAAATCCAAGGGATTGTATCAGATTTACGAAACATTTTAACAGCTTAATATAACACTAGCTCAGAAATTTCGATCAATTTAAACTTCGCAAATTCAAATGAGATCAAACGTAGAGAGTTAAGGGAAAGAGAGAACAAACACGATTTGATTAGGCAGTTCCCCAATCGCCCTCGCTTTGGGTACCTCTGCCCCCAATTCCACAATTGGAATTGAGATATATATATATATATATATATATATATATATATATATATATATATGTTATTGTTTGCAAATTGTTTATACAAGAGAAGAACAATGAATATCCTAACTCTCAAACGTCTTTGATTATTGATGCAGAGTCTTCTCTCCCCTTGATTCAAGACGAATCAAGTCCCTCGAATCTGGTTGAACAAGTCACCGTCCCACGCTACTAGACTGCAAGAACCCACCGTTCTTCAGTCACTATCACTCGGCCGACTTCGATCTTCCACGATCCGATCCCAAACCTTTCTTCTACCATCCTCCGACTGTAGCTACTAAACCGAACGAATACTCTGTTCTTCGGTTACCTTCGCACGACTGAATCCCTGTAGAACGAAATGGTTTGTGCCAAAGACCCCCAAAATCTCTTTGATTCTTGGAGGATAAAACCTAAGGTTTTATTCAAGAAACACCTACCAATTCTCAACCCAAAAATGAAGATCACACACTTCCTAATTCTGAACGTTATCAATTCAAAACAATGGGCGACACAAACAAAAATGATTATGTGTAATTGTTTGTTTACTCAAGGTTGAAGATGAAGATGAAGAGAAATATTGGTATGAATTTTCACGTTTCTTGTTATTTTGAAATGTGAGCTGACCCAACTATATATAATGAGAAATGTGACCCACAATATGAAGTAACAGAAATAACATAAAAAATTAATACAGAAAAATCAGCTCAGGAAAAGTTGAGTCGACCGCCCTTTTAATAAGGGTCGGCGTGAGCTATCCCGCAGGGTTGTCTGTGCAAATTTTGAAGCCATGCGTCGACCCATCCACACCTTGCGTCGACGCAAGTCTGCGGATTTTCCAAAAATTCAAATTTCCAGAAGCATGCATCGACCCATGCACAAGGGGGGTCAGCGTGCGCTTTCCCGAGCTTTTCACAAAATTTGTTCAAACTATCATGCGTCGACTCATGCTCACTTTGGGTCGACTCATCACCTGCATTTTTTCAAAAATTCATTTTTTTTACATGTTTTAGCAGACCAAGACTCGAGACACACATACCAAACATCAATATTATGATCATGCACATGTAATTTTAGGTTAGACCTTTTCCTATATGTTTAGATGCATGAAAATCGATGGTTAGCTGCAATTTTCCCGACAATGAAGTGATACCGCTCAAATTACAATCTAATGACTATCTTATTTGTTGACATCATTAAAACCGAAATAGATGAAAGACCATAGCCCTCACATACTCCCCCTTTTTGATGGTAGCAACACTGTTTATCTTTCTCTTGATTGTAATTTGAGAATGGAGAAACTCCCCCTATCTTTAACACTTTAATATCTGCTGCTTTAGTATTTTCTACTGCTGCTAGTATCCTTCTCCCCCTTTGACAACATCAAAAAGAGTAAAAGAAGGTGGTCAAAGAGATATCATCATAATAAGTAACGGTTCATTTCACCAATTTGCAAAACAGAGACACTAACATGCATCCACATATGATACAGTTAATGTGATACTATAAACGGATAAATACGGAACACAAGAAGCAAACACAATTCATTCCATAGTTTAAGACATAAAGTTAAGAACAATCTGAAACATAGTTCAAATTAAAACAAACCAAAATAACATGCAATCAAACAACAAAACATAGAATCAAAACACAAGTAATATTATGCACTAAGAATGATGCTAATATCTATGGTCTCCACCCCCTAAATGGGTGACCTCGTCCCCTGTAATGGTAGTCAGCTGGTGGCAAGTCCTCTAGGGTACAATTCAACTCTATCACCGTGCTGTTGAGAATGCCTAGACTGTTGGTTAGATTTTGAGTCTGAATTATCATTGCATTTTTCAAGTGGGTGAATCTGGTCATGGAGGCATCAGCAAACCGAGTGAAATCCTGTGTATGAGCAGCAAACCGATTTGAAAGATTAGTAAGCCTCTCATGCTGAGCAATGTACCTCTGATCTTGTAATTCCCAGAATTACTCTTGTTCGAGGTTCATCTGGTTTAGCATGGGCAGAATTGCTTCAGAGGCTTCGAACTCTTGTTGCGGTTGCGGAGTCGAAGGTATAGAATAGTCAGGCTGTTGCCAGTCATATTCGTCACTTTGTTGCCAAGAATAGTTTGAAGGGACATAAGCATCCCCAAGAGCAGTCCAACTGTTGCTTTGCCATTGGGCCCATCCCTGATCATCAGAATTCTCCTCTGGTTGAGAATAGCCCATCCATGCCTCATTATCTTCTTCTTTTATTTGCACATCAACATTGTCACCACCTTGGTTCTCATTTTCATGTCCTTCCACAATAACTTGATCGTCAGGAGCATTAGGAAAAGGGTGAGTGGATCTAAATTTGTACTTGTTCTCATTTTCAACTGGATCCCAAGCATAACCCATCATGGTAGAGTCTTTTGCTGAAATTGATGCTCAGATGAAATGTGGACATAGCAAATGTTTGGAACAGTTATACCAGCCTTATTCAAAATATTTTGAATACATGATGCATAACCCAAAGCCGTACCTTTTGTGGAGTCGCGAAGGGCAAACATACGGTATGTGAAATAATATGGCCAATTGATTTTGATCTTGTTCTTCAGAATGTATATAAGATGAACTTAAGCTTTATCCACTCTAGAAAAACCTCATTTCTTTGGTCGCAATATGCGAGAGACAATCCACTGCAGAATGCGGTCAATAAACTTTAGATGACCTGTTGTAACATTTTCGAAAATAGCTCGCTTGCTACAGTATCATCTGGATATGGTTCACGCAGCATAGAGTTCAAAGCAGTTTTAAACTCATAGTTGGGAGTGAACTTGGTGTCAGTCGCTTGAGGAAGATTTTCATCAGTTTCCAAACTGAAAAAACTAGTCCAAACACCATTGTTCATAGAATGAGGCGCATTATTCATGAATACGTAAAATCGGTACCATCAAATTTTCCAGCAATCCCGCAATAGAATAAGCGAACCAGATCACAGTTGAAATTATCATCACATTCAAGAAATTCATTAAAATTCTGAGCATTTAGCATGTCAACTACCTCGATGAGATGATATTCGGGAGCCATCCAGGGGTAGAATGCATGTTGTCGAATAACAACACGGTTGCGGAAATCATCATTGAAAGATGCAGACAGAGCATCGGAGAGTAGAGACATAACATTTACCGGAGTTGAAGCAGTTCCAGCTCTTGAAGTTGAAGCTCTTGTAGACCGTTTACCAGTTACACGTCGAGAAGCCATTGTTGAAGACATTAGGAAGATGATGAATAGTGTGCGGTGAACAGTAATCAAATAATGAATAATTGATAGAGTGCTTGCTTCCAAATATCTTGTGAAACCCCTTCTTATAAACCTTGTGAATTCAAACTTTGTGGGTTTTGAGTTTTAGGGTTTTAATGGAGCTTTGATGGATTTTGAATGGGAATTTGGAAGAGAAAGAGAGGAGAAGACCAAGAAGAATCAGATTTTATGGCATGCAATGATGAAATGTAATGTGCATTGAAGATATGTAGTGCAATTGAGAAACATTAGGTCGGTGTGCCCATTCCCAATAAAAGGAAGATTCTAGGTTCGCCAACCATGCGTCGACCTAATTAGGTCATGCGTCGGCGCATGCTGACTAAACAGAAATTTTTTTGAAATTTTGAGATGCGTCGACCTATGGTAGTGTAGCGAGCGATTTTAGACGTGGTTCTTAAGCACTGTCGCTCTGGGGTACTACAGGTAGATTCATTTTTTATCCTATTGAAGCTGACTAAGGAAGGGAAATAGATGTCTCCAATTAACCTTGCTTGCATACTGAGTTTAAACAGATGACTGTTGGTTTACAGATGCGGTTTAGATTGTGGGCCTCTCTCTGCTTATTTAAGAATGAAATGACGGGTCTATTTGTGAAGATGTTAGGGCTGATGCTTTTCGATTGATGTATGCAGGTACGGGATTTTGGGTTTTTGATTAGTGTGCTCGCTAAGATTCTTTTGCAATCTTATGCCTACGTATTCCCGTTTAACGAAACAGGGAAATCAGAGCGATCGTAGTTCCTCCTATTCTATGGGGAGGAAAAAGTTTGTTTTGGTGTCTTGTTAAAAGCCCAAGACGTGAAGCTAAATGTGGTTTGTATCTTGTTCAAAGCCCAA
The DNA here is from genome assembly GCA_022829125.1 of Lathyrus tuberosus. Classification (NCBI taxonomy): domain Eukaryota; kingdom Viridiplantae; phylum Streptophyta; class Magnoliopsida; order Fabales; family Fabaceae; genus Lathyrus; species Lathyrus tuberosus. Next base: position 878,705 of record JALAZF010000759.1, on the reverse strand, counting down.
GATGTGAAGCTGAAAGGTTTTGACTTTAGAGAGAATTTGTCATCTCTAAAGGGGGATATTTGGTCTGTTTGTCACAACTATTGGGTGACTGATCATAAAGAAGAATTACTTTAACTGGGATATGTGAATCCAGCAATGCCATAATTTCCTTTATAGGGGATTTTTAACCTGAAGGAGAAGACTTTAACTCAGTTTAGAGCAATGCTATCTTTCCTTAGGAATTTCTCCTGCTAAAAGAGGGACAATGACGTGGATGTAAATAATCCAGAGGCTTGCCGCGGCACAGATTTTGATGCTAAAAGGTTGATTGACTCAACCAGGGTTTCCTTATACAAAGCCTAAGATGAGGCTATTGACCCAACAAGATGGGTGTTTTTATGTGTCTCGTACGAAGCCCGAGAGAGAGGCTAAAAGGGTTGACTCAACAAGAGAGTGCTTTTGTATGTGTCTTGTATGAAGCCCAATACGGAGGCTAAAGGCGCTTGACTCAACAAGAGAGTCTTTGTACCTCGTACGAAGCCCGAGAGGGAGGCTGGAAATGATTGACTTAACAAGAGAGTCTTTTATACTCCACAAGAAAGTGTTTTTGTATCTCGTACGAAGCCTGAGATGGAGGCTAAAAGGGGGTTGACTCAACAAGAGAGCCTTTTATACTCAACAAGAGAGTGATTTGGTATCTCGTACAAAGCCCGAGATGGAGGCTAAAGATGTTTGACTCAATAAGAGAATCTTTTATACTCAACAAGAGAGTGTGAAAAGGTCAGCTCCGCTGGGGAGAATCATTGTACAAAGCCCAAGAGGAGGCTGATATGCTGGTGACTGTTTCAGTTGAGTGACAGGTCCAATATGTTGGATAAACGAGAAAATCAGTTCTTATATGGGTAATGTCGTAGTTTGATATTGATCAGAGGATCAGGGAGATTTCCTGTTCTTTAAGGAAATGGAAAATCCAAAGGGTACTGAGACTGCCCAAGTCTACGGGTGTTTTGAGAAATCGATTCTCAGGTAGTGAATGATCTTTGTATGATGCCCAAGAGAAGGCTGGTATGTTAAGGGATGAAGGTCAACCCATTAACTGGTCTGACACTTGACTCAGAAAGACAGCTCTAGCAAATTGATGACTAGGTTATGTTCCTATACCTGTAGAGGTCTCTGGGTCCTTGTACTAAGCCCAAGAGAAGACATGAGAGCTTTTAAGAAGCCGAAGGGTCCTTGTACAACGCCTAAGAGGAGGCGGGGATGCTTTTAAGAAGCTTGTGGGTCCCCAAACCCTGAGAAGTTCAAGACATGCCATTCACCGAGAATAGATCAAGCCAGGAAAGTCCGAGAATTTGGAAGAAACTCAAGAGATGCCATTCACGGAGAAAAGATCATCTCTGGGGAGTAGAGTTTCTTTGATGGTTTCTAAGGGTGACAGTCTGAGAAAGGGTTCACCGATAATGCTGCCTTTCACGTCTCTATATTGTTTAACCCCATGAGGAGGGAAGACTGTGTCTGGTAATCCTATGGGGATCTAGTTTTGTTTGTATTAAGAGTGACCAACAGGGATTTACCTAGTGCTAGACGTAGTTGTCGGGGAAAACTCTAAATAACTATACTAGTATTACACAGTTGATATTTGACGAGTATATAAAAGTTTGTGAAAGAAGACTTACAGTGAGCAGCCCCACAATACAGTTATATATATGAAAGCAGATAAAGAAAGCGGGTAAACACTTACTCGGTTGTAGAGCTTCCTTGCTATTTGGTTAGTTTGTTCAACAAAGAAAGCTTTGATAACAATATTATATTCAAAATCCAAGGGTAAAGTGCTTTGAAAAGATTGTTGGGGCTTACAGCTCAAGGAGAGGCCCAAGGTTTTATCAGTGATTGCACTGTTGTTTTGTACAGGGACTTATACAAGTGACTGAGGCCCACAAAGGTTTTCTGTACAAAGGGATGGGTCTTACACTCTCTCAAGAGGCCCAAAGGTGTTTAAAGAATGGGGCTTATAACACGAGGGTAGGCCCAAAGAGTTTTGTTTTAAAAGGCGACGATCGCGTCGAACTTTTTGATGGTATCGGGACTTATACGATACATTGAGGCCCAAATTATTTTGGTTTTCAAAAAGGGTTGGGTCTTACACTCTACTAGAGGCCCAATGATTTTTAAAGAGTGGGGCTTATAACACGAGGGTAGGCCCAAAGGGTTTCATTTTTGAACTGGCGATCGCGCCGAGATTTTCTTTTAACGCAGAGGGACTTATACAATATCTGAGGACCAAAATTGTTTTGGTTAAAAAGGGATTGGGTCTTACACTCTATTAGAGGCCCATGAGTGTTTGAAAATGATTTGTTTAAGTGAAAATCAAGGAAACCCTAAATTTGTTTTCTCTTAAAAGGAAATATTTAAAGAAAATCAAATAAAAATGATAAAAATACCAAATAAGTTTGAATAAACCACTTGTGATTTTTTTTGAGGGTTTGAAAATGAGGTTTTTATCACAAGATAAATTAAAACTCATTTAGTTTTGATTTTCATAGCAAATACTCACTTTTAAATGCTTAAAAACAATTAAAAAGAAATTTATTCACAAAAACACTAATTATATTAAATAACTAATATAAATTTAATTTTTTTGTGGAATAAAATATTTCAACATTTTTGTGATTTTTTGCAAAAAGAACCAATAAAAAATAATTAAAATTGAGGGAGTTATTAATTTTTCAAATCATTAAAAATAATAAGAAAAACAATAAAAAAGTGGAGAAAATAGCAAAAAGGGGATCTGGGGCGAGGGGGATTCGAACCCCAGACCTCTTGTGTATAGGGCGCGCGCCTTACCACTGGGATGGTGATACATCCGTTGATTGAAACACAACCACAAATATACAAGGCTTGCCTTGTTTTTGGCCTGGCCCAAGGCAAGGCAAGGCAAGGTTTTGGTTGAAAACGTGAAGGCCATAACTTTCTCATTTCTCCATGGATTGGGACAAAATTTAGGTCTATCCTGCCTAGAATTTCACAAGGAATCCAATGGTGGTGGTATTTTTTTCAGATCATTCTCCTATTCAAAAACCCGATAGTGGTTTTGAAATAGGCCATGATTTGCATTTTCTATGCCATCTCTTGGTACAAGCATGAATTACATGATAAATTAGTGCAAACACAACACATATAACATGTATAAAAGATGCATGATCAGTGGACATCAAAAGAAAGCATGGTTCAAAGAATCCAAGTTGTGATGCTTACCTCTTTTTGGATCTTTTGTGCAATCTGCCAAACCACTTGTTCCAGAAATGATTTGATGCTTTGAACAACCTTAAATGATCTCTTAGAAGCTTTTAGGATGGTTGGAATCAGCTGGAAACCTCAGGAACAAGTTTGAGCTCTTTCTTGCAAAAGGGGTAAAAGTGGCCAAAATAGTAACTCTCTCTAATGGTGTTCCAGATGGGGGAACCATTTGGGACAGTTCAAGGATGATATTTGGAGTGTGTTTGAGGTTTTATCTGGTTTGGAAAGTGACTGAATCAAGACATGGCTTGAAAAATGCACAAAAGTCTTATTTTGAGGTTTTGAGAGATGACTTTGTGATTTAGGTGTTACAGGTCACTTGTGAGAGTTTGGACAGCTTAGATATGATATATTGGATGTGTTTGGATCATGAGTTGTGATGGAAATGCTCTCTAACTCAAAAACTCAGAGTTACCTTGCTAAAGAAGGTATTTTTTCCTAGAGAAAGAGATTTTGAGGAAAGCAAGTGTTGTAGTGCTTTGGTGTACTCAAACTGAACACAATTGATCTCTATTTATAGTAGAGCAAGTTTGTTTTGGCTGCAATAGTGAATGGCAACTGCAGCAGAGGTTTGGCCAATGTTGAGCAATGAGAATCTAAGTCTCCTCTAGCCATTGACTAGAGGTTAGGGCACAGGCTGCTGGTCCCCTTGGTCTTGGATAAGTCTTGACTGAATTCAGTTTGAAATGGCTCAGTCCATGCCACCTTGGTGCATCCATTGAATGCTTCAATCCAAAATTGGAGTCTTGTCCCTCTTTTAGGCATTTCTAGGTTTGGCATGCTATTTTTGATTCCAAAGACTTGGGAGGCTTGGGATCAGAGTTGGTTCCTCCTTGGTCCCCCCTTACGGTGTTCAGATGGATAAAGTTGCTTTCCCTTTGCAAAATTTGAGCAAATCGAGCAAAACTCCAAAATCTGTCTTGCCATGATAGTTTGCAGCAAGGCAAATTGGCATTGTCATATCTCATGGCTCAAGTGGACTTTGATGGAGTTCTTGGCCATTTTGGAAAGCCCTCATATGATACAACAACTGTTTAATCATAATTGGTTTTGATACTTTTTGGATCCAAGTGAAAAATGCCCCTACATTTGGAAAAAAGTGAAGGCAGATTATGACTTAGTGAAAATTTCACTAAGTGTTGGAAAAAAGTGACATTTTCACTTTTTGTGATTTTGATCATTCCATAACTTAAAATCCGTGAGGAATTGGAATGAGGTGTAGTTGAAGCTTTTGTAGAGGACCATGAGAGCTACAAATCCAGCTTTGAATGGGGAAAAATGGCCTTATGGTTTAGGAGTTATGATCCTCCAAAGTTGGTACCCTAGCCACTTTGTTCCATAACTTAGAAAAATTCTAAGTTTTTATGGTTACTCCTTTTACAAGTTATCCCACTTTTCTTGATTTTTCTTGATGAATGATGATTCCAATCACACATAAACATCATTTTAGGGTTAAAAAACCATAATTGTGAAAAGTCTCAAAAAGTCAAAGTTGACTTTTGTGCACAGTTGACTTTTTGTCAGATGAATTCCAAACTGTGTGATTCTCTATGAAATCAAGTCCTTGACCTAAATCAAACTTGATGAATTGATTTTATAGGTGTTATAGGGTGTATTGAATCATGTCCTAGGGTTTGGGAGCATGTCCTGGTCAAAACTCAAAGGTACAGTTGACTTTTCTCGCGAAATCCTAATTGTGGCACTGATGAACTTGAAACTTGTTGCTCAACCTTCTTGGATCAATCCATTATTGCAAATGGATCAATGTGGTGTATTAGAGACCCTCAAATCATGTCTTGAGGTCTTGGCTCATGTTTTGTCCCAAAAGTCAACTTAGGGGTGAATTAGGTCAAGAAACCCTAATTCCTGATTTTTTTGTGAATGCATCCCCTGAGGTTAAATTGACTTGATGATTGGGTTCATGATGTCCCTTGGAACATCATAGGTTATGCTTTGAAGCATTGGCTCATGCCCAGAGGAAAAATTCCATCTGGAGACCCTGGTTGACCAAACCCTAATTTGGTGACACTGGCGATCTTGAGGCTTAATCCACTTGGAATGTTGCAGCCTTGTGCTTAATCCTTGATGTGGGAGTCCTCTTGATCCATTGTGGATGTTTGAGAGGCTAGACAAGTTAAAGATCATGTCATTCCTTGATTGATCCTTTGTCTAAGAGCTCTGAGAGGGCTTGAAACCCTAAGTCTGATTGTAGTGGATGCTCACCCATCTTTGGGAGACTAATGGTTCATCCATATTGTGATGATGATTTGCACAATGATGGGAAATCTTAGTGGTCAAAATTTGGGGTATGACAGATGCCCCTATTTAATCTTCTTGGACCCGAAGGTGTGAATGGCGAAGGTATTCGGGCATTCGGGGTGCAAGAGGATAAAATATCGGAATACCCTAAATTTTGATGGTGATTAAGAATGACAGTTCATGTATCCTTCTTCTTTTGCTAAGCAATGATGCTTAGAAAAGGTAAAATTCCCCTCGATCTTGGTCTTCATCCAAGGAACTGGTCTCAGTTTTCTTTTGAAATAAACTTCCCCTCGATCCTGGTTTCCTACCAAGGAACTGGTCTCAGTTGCTGAAATAAACTTCCCCTCGATCCTGGTTTCCTACCAAGGAACTGGTCTTAGTTTCTTTTGAAATAAACTTCCCCTCGATCCTGGTTTCCTACCAAAGGAACTGGTCTAAGTTTCTGATAGAAACTTCCCCTCGATCCTGGTCTTCATCCAAGGAACTGATCTCAGTTTCTTTTGTCAATAAGCTTTCTTGACAAGGGACGTTATTCGTAGCGGTTTTCCTCAAACTTCTCGCCGAATTTTCCTGGGGAGATGCCATTTGATGGGAAAAACTTTTGATGTCAGACTCGCTGGGGAACCCATCTGTCTGAGTTGTAGAGGTGTACAAACTTGTCTGTTGGAGATGCCATTTGTTGACTCTACTAGGGGAGACCGAGTCTCTTGAGAGACTGCCTTTGCTTGGAGATATTACATCATACTTTTCTCAGAGATCTTTTCAGAGAAATGCCATATGATGTGATCCAATTTTGAGGTGCTGATGAATTCATTAACATCGAATCTCCGGAGAGCAAAATCAATGTGTTGCTGAAAGTCTTTAGTTGTGAGGCTTTCTCTGGGGATTTTCCTTAATCTGGGAAAGTGACGATATCATCTTCAATGGCGAAGAGTGACATTTGCCGAACATTTTATCTGGTCTTTCAGAGGTTCAAGTTATCAAAGTGGTCAAGGGCCGACTTCATCCCAGAAATAAACTGGAGGAGAGAGGGTGTGCATACGCAACATTTCCTGACGAGGAAAGAACTGACAACTCGATTGAGGGGACTTTTATCACTAGGGGATAAGACCGACTAGATTGATAGTGATGCAATATGAATGCGAATGTAAATCAATAATGCATGATGTATGTATGTTTATGCTGATAAAACTGATGCGACATACAAACTGACGGATGAACACGACGGGATACTCGGCTACTGTGGGGGATGAAAAGTATCAATGGTTCATGATAGCAATTCTGCCTTGCTTAGGAGAGATAGTCCTTGCGGGGACAATTGTTGGTTGGGCTTAGGAGGCAAGAGCTCTGCCGGGGATGTCAGATGGAGTATTCGCATCTGACATAACTGACCCTTCGTTCAGGCGCACTGGTTTAGAAGGAGTACTTTGATTCTGCACTTTGAAGCTTAACCGCCTTTGGGAGAAGCAATCGATATTCTTTCGATGTTCAACAGTCAAAAGAAATTGCCATCTTTATTTTAAAAGCCGAAAAATTTTTAACAAGTAAATTCATTTTTGTTTTATTTCAAGAATCGTTAATCATGTTAAAATGTTGTTCTGTAAAGCTAAAACAAATAAGAACTGCAAACAAAAGTACAAGGGCTCAAATTTTATTGATAGGATGGAAATCAGCCAAACACGTGATTCCATAGAGTATTTACAAAGTTAGAAAATGGTAATTTAAGGGAAAAGGGCTACATTGAAACATAACGACCACTATCCTTCTACCAACTTTGAATTCTGGGCATCCTGAGCTTCTGTCGAAGATGACCTTGACTGGAGTTTTTTTATGGATGGCAGGACTGCTACTAGGGGATTTACCCCTGTTGGACGTAGTTACTTGCCATTATCCCTAACTTTTTCCTGGATTGTACTTTGAGATTTCCAATCCACCGGGATGATTTTTTTTATTATGTCTCTAATTTTTTCCTGGACCGCCCTTTCGGGTTTTCAATCCACCGAGACGTGTTTTTTTTTTAGTTTAGGCGAAGTATTTCTTGACTACATCAACATTTGTGGGGTAGGCAAATTCCTATCCGTCCATGGTTGCAAGTCTCAAGGCGCCGCCTGAGAAAGCTTTCTTGACCACATAGGGGCCGTCATAATTCGGAGTCCATTTACCCCAGGAATCAGTGAGAAATGATTGTATCTTCTTGAGCACAAGGTCTCCTTTTCTGAAGACACGAGGTCGAACCTTTTTGTCGAACACCTTCTTCATTCTTTGCTGATACAACTGACCATGGCATAGTGCCGTTATTCGTTTTTCCTCAATCAGATTTAGTTCGTCGTGCCGACTTTGGCACCATTCAGCTTTTGTTAGCTTAGCTTCCATCAATACCCTGATTGACGGGATCTCTACTTCGATGGGGAGCACTGCCTCCATGCCATAAACTAGAGAGAAAGGGGTTGCCACTGTTGAAGTGCGGATAGATGTGCGGTAACCGTGAAGGGCATGTGGCAGCATCTCGTGCCAGTCTTTGTAGGTTACAACCATCTTTCGAACGATCTTCTTGATGTTCTTGTTAGCCGTTTCTACTGCTCCGTTCATCTTGGGTCGATAGGGAGATGAGTTATGGGGTTCGATCTTGAACTCAGTATACAACTCCTTCATCATCGTATTGTTCAAGTTAGATCCATTATCGGTAATGATCTGGCTCGAAACACCATAACGGCAGATGATATTGTTTTTGATAAATCGGACCACCACTTGTCGGATTACATTGGCGTACGTGTTATACCCTAAATTTTTGCTACCTATTGCATGTTTCTCACACCAAGATTTCGTGTTGACTCTAAGATCCAGGTCATAAGGGTCTGGTTTGTGGTTAAAATGTTTACTAGCTTGTGATGGGTTTGCTATGATTTCAAGAAGAGATAAGGAGGATTGGGCACTCATTTTTATGATTAATCAGTCAAGACACAATCAATTGGCTCGATTCTGATTTTAGGATATGGTCCAAGATGATTCTAGTTGGTCAAGCGCAATGATTAGAATCTATTCCCTCAAAACCAGGTTTAAGATCGCTCGAAAATCTAAGCTATGATCAAGAAGATTGTTAATCATATTCCAAGTGTGACACTAAGGTTATATGGTTAAACAAACTAAGAAATGACCATCATTCATCTTTAGGTCATGTTTGCTTTTAATCTAATTTTGAATTGGGTTTTCAAGGTAAGTGGGTGATTGTAACTCACGAACAAGTCATGTCTCAAGATACTCCTGGCACAATCAAAGTATGACCAAAATCCATGCGCAAAATTGGGTGATGTTCAAGTGGGAATTAGCTTAAGGCAAATTTGGAGTTGTGATAAGGGGTCCACGATCAACATATTCAAGTTGTCTCAGGCATTATTTGAGTTTGTCAAATTATTCCAAGATAAAACCGTGCCTTTTCAAGATGTTCCAAATTGATGTTAGAGGTTATTTGGTCATGATTAAATGTATTTAAATCCAAACTTGAATAGATTCAAAGATTGGTGGATAATTTTTAGGCCATGTACGTAGCATAACCATTTTGTGATCAGGTGCACAATTCAATCCAAGCATTGTTCAAAAGTTATAGCAAGGCATGATAATGAGTGTTGCAAGCGATAACTCGATTTTCATGTTATTACCAACATTATGGTTAAAGGAACGAGTTATTTCATGCTTAAAAATTCAAGGCTAGAATACAAGACTGCCCATGGCATCCATATATTTATTAGAGCAATTCAATTTGTTTCATCCATTTTCAAGCAATTCGATTTTTGTTTCATCCATATGGGCATTTCATGCCAATGTTTTAGGCCACAATTGGAGCTGTTTGCAAATCACAAGGACACCAATCCTTTTTTTCTTCTTCTTCTAAAGGAAATCCTAAATGTTGTGTTTAAAATTAGGTACAAAAACTTTTGGAGTTCAAATGTACAAGAAGAATCATTCAAAGTTCACATTGTGAAGAGCATCTGATACCACAACATGTTGCAAGTCTTCGTCAAATTATGTTGAGCTACTAAGCATAAGGCCTAGAGTCCAAGTGTCATGTCTACACTGTGCTTCTTGCCAAAAGTGTCGATCCTCGTCCTAGTACCCCACAAAAAAAGAAAAGGAGATCACCTGCTATGACATACGCGTAAAAGTAGGCGATCTGGATAACTTATTATCACAAGATTTGCAGACGTTCCTAATCATGAACAACAATGTTATTAGCAGTGATAGCATTCACAAAGGAAATTCAAGACGTTGCATTCCAAAATGATAGACAACCATTTCACAAGGTGATTATGTCACTCCAAAGTTGAGATTGTCACTTATATTACAAATGCTATAGTTGCAAAGATGGCACCTGATCTTAGCTTGAAGAAAATCCGTTGGCAGCACCCATCACGATTTGAGCTTCATCACAACAATACAAAAAGCTAACGCTGGCAATGCAGCCATCACCAAAAACCCTCCAGTGGTAGCATACATTCAGAATCTTGGTATACAATCCCCTTCAAAGGCCAGCATTCTCCTGAACAAATAAAATATGGATACCTGAAATCATAAGGCAAAGAACAAAGGCGTAATTCTCACCAGACATGTCAACAACAACAATATAAGTTAAAGAGTCGTGAATACTTCTTCATGATGAGTCATACAAGAAGCACATGGATTTAAAGGAATTCCAAAAAGAAAAACACAAGTCTTACTCAATACCATGTTCAGTATTACAGTCCTGCTAGGTGAACATCAGTAAAGAAACTCTAAAAGTGTTTCACAACTGTTTCACAAAATGTTTACAAAAATCACATTACCATTCACAAGCATTATTATAGTTGCAAGGATAGCAGCTGGCCTAAGCTCAAAGAAAATCTGTTGGCAGCTCTGCATCACGGTTTGAACTTGACTAATCCATAAGCAATGCAGTCAATACTAGAACCATCTCATGAGGCAAATTCCAACCTCCAAAGTTACTCAAGGTCCTTGTACCAAGTAGGATAAGATATGGAGAAGGTCAGAAACTGACAATAAAAGTAAATGATGGAAGAATATGGTGATGAGAATACTGAAGTTATTACCAAATGTGAGTAATCACTACGCCAAACAAGACCTTAGACAGCGCTTTTTTTTGCCTTAGACAGCGCTTTTAAGCGCTGTCTAAACCTGCGCTGCTAAAGGTTTAGACAGCGCTTTGGGTAATACCAAAAGCGCTGTCTAAAGGGGGGTATATTTTCACAAAAAGCGCTGTCTAAGACCCACCTTTTTGAACTTTTTAGGTATACCTTAGACAGCGCTTTTGGTGAAAGCGCTTTCTAAGCCCCACCTTTTTTAACTTTTTTAGGCATACCTTAGACAGCGCTTTTGGTGAAAGCGCTTTCTAAGCCCCACCTTAGACAACGCTTTTAGTGTAAAGCGCTGTCTAAGGTATACGAAAATTTTTATATAAATTTTTTTAAACCACAATTTTTACCAGGTTTTTCAACCAGAATTTGACCTGTTTTTCAACCATTTTTTTTCCAGAAAAATACCACAATTTAGAGATTCAAATCAATCCAATTTGGCCTATTTAAATGTACCAATTTACACCAAAATTATATATCCAAAACAATTGGCAATTCAAACCAATATATATATATATATATAGACAAATGTACATATTACTTATATTAGTACTTTTGCATCCAACCAAAGCATTGCTTCAAATCTACATAGGTCCTGAAAGAACACAAAGATTGTAATTCAATTAAAAGAATACATCAACAATGTCTATAGTTAGAAAGTTACACATATTTAAATTCTCATCAATTAAAGTAAGAGTACAATATTATACCTGATAAAACTCCGAGCTCCATAATGTATTGACACCAATCCTCTTTAATTTCATCCAATTGAGGAATTGAGTAATGAGCACACTTGCATTCTTCAAAGTACTACATAATAATATAACATAGTTTGATTTAGTTTTAACTATTTCATTATATGAGAGATATGTGTTAAATATTAAAATAACTCATAAGTTAGAAATACATACATCGGATGGAATCTCTATTCGATCCAAAATAAGAGTGTCTCTCATAAACCTCAACATGGAATATCCGCAATCTATTTCATTACGTTGCTGAGGACACTACAAATAAAAAGAAAATATGGATAAATCCTAAGTTTTATCAAGTAGCATCACTAATATATAATAAAACATGTGATAATTAATATACCTTCACTCTATTCCATGTAATGGGGTTGACTCTCCTCTTTGGTACTTGGCCATCTCGTAGTGCTCGGAAAGCTTGTATAACGCTAATAAAATATAAATGAATATTTAGAACAATTCACATAAATAAATAAACAAACAAATAAATATACACATTCATATTTAGAACAATCTCACTTACGTGTCAATACATTTCTTCATATCCAGGTATGTTGTCCAATCATTTCCTAACGAATCCAGATAATACACCACTTCTCTGTTAGGATTAATTGCGACCAATAACCAATGTCCACTGTAAGATTAAACAAGTGTTAGATGGAAACTTTCTACACGACGTCAAAATACAAAAAAAACTATAATAGATGAATTTAGAATGAAAATCTAACCCAGTATTAAACGGTAAAAGGAACAACTTTTCCGTTTCTTGGCTGTCCATAAAGACGTCGCGTACATACGCCAGGACCTCATCTGGTTTATTTATTATTAAGGATAAGTTGACAGACGCGGGGCATAAGAATGCAAATCTTTGCTGCAATCCACGTGGGCGCATAACTTTGTCATACAGAAACCTTAAATAAAAACATCATTAACATTAGACTATTCATTTGAAACATAAAGTAAATAAGTTGTTCAATTAATATACCAAAGTAGATCGGATATATACCTCACGTATGTATTGACAACACTGATGCCCAATTCTTCATGATTGAAAACTTGCTCGAACTCTTCATTACCAATAGTCTGTTCATGTTCAAAGCCATATATACCTTTCTCCATATGTATAAGACGAACACCTCCGGTCGGAATATCTGTCAATTGTAGAAACGTCTGAAGGCACGACCTAAACTTGGAGATAGGTTGTTTTCTAGCCCTGTTCTTCTTAGCACCAACATTTTTCTGTGTTGAAACGTTGCTAATCTCTTTACCAGGCAGCTATATATCATATAATTTGTTAAATGAAGTATAAGATATCCAATTTAACATTTTCCATGCATAAATATCATATAATTGTGATGTACCTCTTTTTTTGACACAACGGACTCGGTATGCTCCGGAATCCCCTTATCCTTTGTTTTGGATCTTGTTGGAGTCTAAATAACATTACCATGTAAAAAATGAAAATAAAATGCTCGTAAAATCTTTGAATCTACACATTAAGGTTAACAAAGGTTCATAACGGTTTTAAGCATACCTCATATCCTACGAGTATGAGGTTTGACGGCCATGCAACATACGACCCTATAGCTTCTCCCACCAATGTTGCATCCGAAACATCGTCAGGATAGGGTAATAATGCACCTGCCTCTGTAGCAATATCAACCGATACTTTCATGCATCCAGTAGGGAGTGGGTTATTGTGAAGTAATTCTACCGAAGTGTTATACACTTTTCCCTTGCCAACCTTCCGATAAGTTGGTGAAGATAAGAAGAGCTGACAATGGGAAACGCCCTAAAACCAAAAATAAATATGACATTGTTAATGTGTATATATGTCATTTAAATAATTTAAGCTACTAATTTAATTTCATAAAAATATATATAATTACCTCTGGAATATTCGGTCGAAAGCTGCAGTTGATACTATCTTTCTCCGATCCATCTCTAAAACCTGAAGCGTTATCCCTTTCTTTCTCCTTTCTTAATTCCCGAACTTCAGCTTCCAGTGCTTCCAATTTAGCTTGAAGTTCTGTATTACTAGGAGCCTTTACTTTTTTAATATTCAAGGAGGTCGGAGTGATCCCAAATCCCTTACCCCTCACCCGACCAGAATACTCAGGGACATCTAATGCCCGACTAAGTATGCTCCTGGAATCATCTAGAGATACAGACTGAGATAACGCCTCCTGAAAATCAGATGAATATCGAATATTTGTCAAATATTTGTTAATAAAGTTTTGATTTAATTAAAGAAATATTGTTATACTTACACATTTCTCAAATACTTGTAGAACCTCTTCTGCAACAACTTCAGACTTGCCCACACGGGCTTCCTTCCACAAGACATGTGCAGGAAGAGATGTTTCAGAGCTATTCGCCTTTTGTTACTACATATAAAGCCAAATAATATGATCAAATATAACTCATGATGAACAATTATTATATCATTGCAATTTATTGATACTTACCAAAGATTGCTCCAAACGTCCATATCCAACACGTCCTTTCCTGTATCGATACTGGGGAGCTGATGCTCTTTCCCGATTAATTGCACTTGAACTCTTAAATGTCGGGGTTTGTCGTTTGGCTTTAAACGTTACCCATTCTTGTGGTGAAATCAAACTTGAATATTTAGATGGATACTCTGCATCAACAAAGTTACCTTCAGCATCCTTAAGAAAGGTGCGGTTTAAATATGTCCTAAACCCTCTTAGGAGCTTCCCTGCCAATCTCATCAAATAAGCTTTTCTTTCTTCCTCAACGTTGAAGCACCTCTAAAAAAACCATACACATTGGTTAGTACAAATAATTTAAAATACATGATTAGTTGGCATAATTAAAGACATAATTGTGGTACCTTTATCTCATTCCAAATTTTTTCTTTGACTTCCTTCAACTGTTTGTTTCTCCAATCATCACAAGTAATAGGAATCGCATTCCTTACAAGTGCACCAATGAAACTTGTCAAGGTATGACTGTTAGGCTCAACAAGAGTGCCTGAAGGGCTCCAATGCACATCTAAAATGATGCCTTGATCTCTAGCATGGATCACTTTCTTCATAACGATTATTCCTCTTTTAATCTCTTCTTCCATAGATTTTTGACTTTCATCCTGAATAGGATCATCATCATGTGGGTAATCATCATCATGTGGGTGATCATCATCATGTGGGTGATCATCGTTAGTAGCCATCTAACCTGTAATAAAGAAATCAAGGATATCAAATATATTATATAACAAATATAATATGACATAATATATAACAAATATAATAAAGAAATCAAGGATAAAGAAATCAAGGAAATCAAGGATATCAAATATAATATGACATAATATATAACATTGAATGAGCAATATTAACACTAACACTAACACTAACCTAAACTAACCTAAACTAAACTAACACATTATATAGCAATAACAATTATTAATTTCCATTAGTAATTAATAGAAATCAAAACCAAAAGGAGGAAAGTTATGACTTAAGGATTTACAATATATTTCTTTAGAACAACAACCTCAAGGATTTACAATATTAAAATAATGAGCAACATTAACACTAACACTAACACTAACCTAAACTAACCTAAACTAAACTAACACATTATATAGCAATAACAATGTAGAGCAACATTAACACTAACCTAAACTACAATAACACTAACCTAAACTAACCTAAACTACAATAACACTAATCTAAACTACTCATATTCTATCAAAAGAACATCATTCTATCAAAAGAACTCCAAAACCTAACAGAACAAAACCTAACAGAACATCATTATATCTAAAGAACTCCAAAAATATGGTAACAAGAACAAAACCTAACAGAAAAATATAAAACTCACTTCTAACATAAAAAGAAAAACTCTTACCGGAACAGTGGAGCACGGTGGAGTACGGTGGAGGATGGTGGAGGATAATGTAGGAAGGACGACGGCCGGACGGACGACGGCGAGAAAGGACGGACGACGGCGGTGAAAGGATGGACGACGACGGCGGTGGTTTCAGCTGGTTCGTTCTTGTTCGCAGAAAGAGAGGGAAAGAGGGAAAGAATGAAATGAAAATTGAAACGGTATCAGTATTAATACTGATACCGTTTCAATTTTTATTTTAATTAAAAAGACCTTAGACAGCGCTTTGAATGAAAGCGCTGTCTAAGGTGGGCCTTAGACAGCGCTTTTGATTTTATTTTTTTTAATTTATAAGACCTTAGACAGCGCTTTTGAGTAAAGCGCTGTCTAATATTTTACTTTAATTTTTTTTTTAATTTATAAGACCTTAGAAAGCGCTGTCTCAGGTCTTATATTTTTTTTTAATGTATAAGACCTTAGACAGCGCTTTTAAGGAAAACGCTGTCTAATATTTTCCTTTAATTTTTTTTTTAATTTATAAGACCTTAGAAAGCGCTTTCCTCAAAAGCGCTGTCTAAGGTCTTATATTTAGACGCAATTTTATTTTTCTAAGTGAACAGTTTCCGTGTTTTCTAAATTTTTTACTTATAACAGCGCTTTTGTAATAAAGCGCTGCCTATGTAGTGCTGCCAAAGAGTAATTTTGGCGTAGTGAATAATTGGATGGCATTCTTGGGTAGTTGAAGAAAGTAGCTTATAACCTGCTTATAACCAGGGGATGATGTTGGATCAAAACTCGTGTAAAGGAAAATTCAGGGGCTCAACTGTATCACTTCCAGGATCAAGAGCCTTCAGGGACCTGATAAAAAACATTAAGACGATCTATGAGTAAGTTTAGATCAGAACAAAGTCAAGAATACCACATCAGATAAGGTTTTTAACACAATGAAAATGACAGTATATCCAAATTATCAAAAGTGCATCCACAATTTTTGGCAACAGAGCTCACAACAAATTCAGAGTTCCACAGAAGTGTTCAAATACCAAAACCATTCAACAACATCAAAGAGTCAAGTTGAGTCAAATAAGAGCCACATCAGCAATAAAGTCAGTGTGTATTTTGCAAGCAGTAACAATAACAATTTAATAGTAAAAACGCAAATATAACGCAGTGAAAAATCAGAGAAAATCACATTCTAGAAGAAGTACAGCTCATACAAACAACAAATTATCACCTATCACTATCACTTGGGTCCCCACAAAATCTTTTAGCAAAAAATTCCCTCTAACGGTATTGAAATTGACAGCTCAAATTCTCACACACTTGAAAGAATATTCCTCAGATTTTATCCTAATTCTACACGTACCAGAAAACCACAAATCCCCTATAAATATAGTGCTAATCATTGGCAAATGACATGGCGAGAAACCCTACTGAAACGCTGCTGAAATCTAACCCTAACCTACACAACCAGAAAAGTAGATTTACCTGGTGTATTTCTTTTTTCTCCGGTAACTTCCGGAAGGTAACATTTCTTGTTCTCGATTAACTCCATTTGCCTCTGATTGTGGCGATTTTGATGCATGAACTCTTGTTTTGTGGGATACCCCTGCTGTAGATTATATCGCTGTTGTTGAATTTAAGGGTTTGGGTTTTAAAATTTTATCGATTTAGATTGTTTCATGAGAGTCTTCATGTGGATTTGAAGAATTCATTAACTGTCGTGGTTATGAGAAACGAGAGAGTTTAAAAGAATATGGGGAACGGGTCATTTAGAATGATGAGGCGCGAAAGAGAAGAGAGATAAACGTGTGGTGTTGAAAAGAGGAGTATTGGATGTGTGTGATGTTATCATAGTGCAGACTGAAACTTTTTCATTTATTAAAGAATTAAATCATTTGTTTATTAGTTTTTAAGAATATTTAATGAAGTTTGCACAGCCCAAGGTCTACATCTATGATGGCTAGTCATCCTCTATGCGGTGTTGACTGAGTTTATATCCGTTAAATTTTTTTTTCATTTGTTTTCCCTTTGCCAGTCCATCCCTTTACTGTAGCGAGTGGATCAAAAACCCGGATCCATGCATATGGGCTTCGTACCCTGTTGTAAGAGCAACATTTTATTGGGCTGTTGTAACTGTTTTTGGATCAGTGTTGGTTTAAAGATTAGGTGATTTATTTAGATTATAGAGAGTTTTGATACAATTAAGGTCTAGTTTAATCATAAAACATTACTTAATCTTTACAAATATTTTCTTAATTACACTAAAATCTTAAACACTTAGGTTAATACTCAAAACTATTTTCTAATTGGCGCACGCTTTGAGTTGTGTTCATTCCGTCTTTCGCTTATTAAAAATACTTAAAACAATTAATATTTGATAAATTAAAATATAATTAACCTTTACAATTATTAAATTAAAAATTATAATCCATTTAGATCTTAATCATTTTAAAACACTTAATATATTTAATCTATATCAAAATACTCAACCCCTAAAAAGACAATATTTTCTCAAATTAAAATTCTCAATCTAATTAAATTCCTAATAATTTTCTCAAATCAAGTTAAATTATAACCCATTTTAATTAATCTCTAAGTATCTTCTTAAATCAAATCATAAAATATTTAGGTTAATATTACTAAACTATTTTCCTAATTATGGAAGTAGTGGGCTTTTGGGGTCTAGCACTCCTTGGGTCCTTGGATGAATGCTCTTGAGGCGCACGCCTTGGGCTGTGTTCGTTCCGTCTTTCATTTCTTAACTTAAAAATTTTCGACCCAATTAAAATACTTAATCATCTTTAAAAACTTAATTCATTCAAACCCTAATCTGATTAACGGGTCAAATCCAAATACTCTAATCAAATTCAAATCATTTTCCTAATTAAATTACGAAAGTAGTGGACTCTTGAGGTCTAGCACTTCTTGGGCCCTTGAACGAACGCTCTTGAGGCGCACGCTTTGGGTTGTGTTCGTTCCGATCTTTCATTCCTAAAACACTTTCCCTAATTACATGGACAAAGAAGCCCATTGTCCAACAAACACGATTTTCATAATTAATAGAATGAAAAAGGCGTCGTTGAGATCTAGCATCTCAGTAATACCCCGATTAATTGGTTGCGAGGCCGACGTCTCGTTTATCGAAAAATCGTCATTCTTCCTCTAAAATACTTAACAAACCAAACACTTCCCACGCAACCGAAACCCTAATACACTTAATCCACAACTCAAACACCTTTCCCAAAGAACATTGTTTAAGTCATTCTTTCGCGCATATGAATTCGTGCTTCAGCCTCCCCTAGCCAGCAGACAAGCCAATGATTAGCAGTTAGAATGCAACCTAAACTCTCGTTCGCCTAAAACACGTCCAAATCAAACCTTTTTGTCAATCAAATCTTAACACACTTAATCCAATTCAAACAACTTTTCATAAAGAGCATTGTTTAGTCCATTCTTCCGCGCATATAAACTAGTGCTTCAGCCTCCCCCAGCGAGCAGACAAGCCAACGTTTAGCAGTTAGAATGCGAATTAAACACTCGTTCGCTTAAAAAACACAAACCAACCGTAGTCCCATGAACTACGAATGCTCTGACTTTCCCATTGCACGAGGGAATACGTAGGCACAAGGATCTTAATCCTTGCCGAGCACCCTAATAAAAAACCACCCATTTCCCCCTTAGAAAGCAATTGTACTTAAGAAGAAAACAAACAAACCGAGCTAACATTTCTCCCGAATTGAATCAAGAGGTTCCTGTTGAGTACAACAGACGTAGAGGGTGCTAACACCTTCCCTCTTGCGTAATCGACTCCCGAACCCGAATTTGGTTGCGATGACCATTTTCTTATCCTTTATAGGTTTTATCGATATTTTCCTATTCCTTCCTTGGAATGAATAAAGTTCGGTGGCGACTCTATTTTGAACGTTTTTTCCGTGTCCATCGCGAGGATCGTATTTTTCGTGGTACGACAGATGGCGACTCTGCTGGGGACAAGCATTGCCCTATGCTAGAGAGAGTCAAGCCTAACTTGACTTGATTTGAGAGTGTTAACTGCGCTTGGTGGTTTTCTTCTTAATTGTTTCTATATTACTTATCTATTTGCTTTTATTGCTTTCTCTTTATCATATGTTGTATATCGTACTTGACTGTTGGATTTTGGGTGATATCACAAGTAAGGCTCTTTACCCGAGTCATGGAAAAAGAAGAGAGAACACCTAGTTTAGATTTTGCAAGTAATTAGTGTTAGTCCCCAAGGACCCGCTCCTTGTGTGCCTAGCATGAAAGCTTCCCCTAGAGTTGACCTTTTCGTAGATCTTGTTGTAACACAACTAGCCTGTTGCACGACTTGATTCATGAAGGGTCTGTGACTCTGGGAACCACTCTTAGCACCAGCTTCCATCTTGGCGGTCATTGGTGTTAGTCTCCGAGGACTCGCTTATCGTGGGCCTAGGATGAAGACTACACTCAGGATAGACCTTTTTGTATCCCCGTCACAATGCAGCTAGCCTGTTGCGTGGTGTTGACGCGATTAGTGTCCGAGACCCTGGGAACCATATCCATCAACATAAGAGCTATCCCGTGAGTCGTGGGTGGGTTTATGGGTAAAGAATCTAGAACTATCCTTATAAAGCCTACCTTTTATGAGGGTTGGGAAGTTACTTGTGATATCCTGGATCCTGGATCTTCCTGCATTGCATTTGCTTGCATATCATTGCATTTGCATCTCATTTGTATGGCATACCCTTCCAACCAAAACTCGTCTGATCCTCTGTCCATTTCCTGCCAGTTGATTTCCCGACGCTCATATTGAACCTGTGGTAGCCGCAAAGCATTTGAAGCAAGTTCAAGCAGAGATAAAAGGAGCATAGATACTTTGAAAGTTGTGATAGCTATGTCAGAGGGTAGCTTTCAATATGTTGGAGTGGAAGATTTTGACCCTTCATCAGGTTTTACTGTGTCGACTAACCCATTGTATGATCGTCTACCTGGTGATCATCCTCCACAAGTGAACATCCCTGCTCAGTCTCAGATGATGTCGATGTCTGATTCCATGGAGAAAAGGTTTTGTGCCCTCGAAGAGAAGGTTCAAGCTATGAAAGCGCGCGATACTTCTGGGCTCGATGCTGTTGATATGTGCCTAGTGCCAGACTTGGTAATTCCTCCGAAGTTTGAAGTACCCAACTTTGAGAAGTATGCTGGTCTTAGTTGCCCAAAGCGTCATTTGGCGATGTTCTGCCGAAAGATGACTTCTCATGTTCTCGATGACAAGTTGATGATTTACTGTTTTCAAGACAGTTTTAGTAGCGCATCTTTGAATTGGCACTTGGGTTTAGAAAGAAGTTGTATCCAATCATGGAAAGACATGGCCAATGCTTTCCTAAAGCAATATGAGTACAATTTGGACATGGCTCCCAGTCGCATGCAGTTGCAAAGCCTATCTTAGAAGAGCGGTGAATCCATCAAGACCTATGCACAACGGTGGAGAGAGTTGGCAGCCAGGGTGCAACCACCACTCCTGGATAAAGAAGTGATTGACATGTTCTTGAATAGTCTGCATGACACCTATCTTGAAAGGATGGCTGGCAGTTCATTCTCAAGCTTCTATGACCTTATAATAGTGGGAGAACACATCGAGAGTTACCTCAAAGCTAAACGAGTCTGAGACACCTCGAGTAATCAAGCTAGTGAGACTGAATCCTTCAACAATTCCCAAGAGGAAGAGGGTAATGAAATTGATGCAGTCATAGAAAATGCTGAGTATTCTCAAGGTGCACCAGTAAAAATTTATGGTCCCTAAGCTTCTCGACAGTTATCATTGCCAGCGCCATATCATCCTTATGGGCAACCAAACATGCCTAGAACGTCCTCCCAGAAACCATGGATTGCTCCTCGTGCGAATCAACAAGTTCGTGGTCGAGGATATCAGAATCATCATCAGAATCAGTATAGGCCTCGTAACAACTTGGAAAGAAGGACTACACCTTTTCATCCAGTTCCTATGTCGTACAGTCAACTTCTGTCGCACCTGGTCAGAAGCTCACTGGTAGAGCCCAAAGCTATCAAGCCTTTTCCAAAACCATACCCGCCTGGGTATGACCCCAATGCGCATTGTGGATATCATGCTGGATCAATGGGGCATTCGAATGAAGATTGCAGCTTTTCAAGCCAAGGTGCAACAGTTGATTGACAAGAAGTACATATCCTTCCAAGAAGGAGACTTGATTGTGCACGTCAGCTTCTCGCCTAAATAAGTTCCAAGACTTCAAGAGGCAGCTAGTGGTTCAGACATGAAGACTTCCTCAGATACTGGCAACCATTGGACATTTATCATTTGCATTTGTAATTTCATTATGTTAAACGCTACTTGTTTTGAACATTGTTTATTTTGAATGGTAATATTAATGAAGTGATCATGCATTTTTTTGAACTAATCACGTCGCATTCGCTCATTTTTCTTCACTTATATCAAAAAGCAAAAAATATATTCATCTATATACCTCTCTTCTTTTTATTCTTTACCAAGTTGTTGTTTAGCAAATATTGGAGGGAGAATGACGAAAACGAAGTACCCATAATTGCTGATGGTATGCTTTCGGATAGAATCCGGCCAAGGATGTACATGCATTGTTTCAAATTCCCAAACACTGGAGAGATAAGGAGTTCATCCCTAGTTAACCACTTTGAGCCTAGAAGTAGGAGTTTCCTTCGGATTTAAAAAAAAACCCTTACACTTAACCTGGGGCATGGGTAGTGTTCAGTTAACCTGATTACACACTCACATCATGCAAAAGCTATAACGGTTATTCTTTAGTGACCAATGACTTGGCAGTCACAAGCCTTACTCAAAAGAAAACAAAGAAAAAGAGCCTGCTAAGTCGAATACCGCAAAAGAACGACTTAGGCAATAATCAGGGCATTCCCGGTGGACCAAAAGCTTCAAAAAAGCAGTCCAGGCAAAAGTTAGGGATCAAAAAGAAAAAGAAAAATAGGTCCTCGAATCTCTTATCAAAAACAAAATAAGATACAGTGACCACTAAATCAAAACCAAAGGGTCACTGATATCAAGACAAAAACAAAATAAGGTGACTGCCATTTCAAGAAGACCTTGAATCCTCATCTTCACTATTATACCGTCAAGATCTCTTAGGAGATGAATGTGTGTGTCAATTTAACTGAACGTAGGACTGGAGATCATCACGAAGAAAGGGTGGGTACAAAACAGATTTTGAGCCTTATATCCTTTGTTTCTATAAACCGTGAACCAGACCACGTTATAACCCTCAAAACACCTAATTGAGGCAGGGTTTATTCTGAAAGCATACTACAGCAAGGTTGCGTAAACTGACTCCTAGAGATTTGCTAATCTTATGAATTGGTGTCATATTCTTGCTATATCTTTCACCTCAGCTAAATAAGCATTGTGTTTGGGCTAATGGTCCATTCGTCATACACTATCGTATCATTCTAATAATGATGATTATTTCAAAACTTGCATGAACATCGCATTGAAATTACCATTTGTGAACGAACAATTTTGACTGCAAGTCAGTGTTTGACATCAAGGAAATTCCAACAAGGAGCAATCAAAGGGGGCTGGGTCATTCAACAATGTTGGCTGGAATTGACAACACCTCATAACCATATGGAACAGGGGCATTGACATCCAATGATTACGGAATCAGTCAGTTTCAAGCAAGTCCCCGAAGCATTAGTTGATTATGGGGCAAATCATTCAAGAACAGGTTGATCAGAGTAAATCATCTCTAGAATCTACCAACCAGGGACAGGCCACCTAAAGGTTCTTTTGGTTAAAGGAAAACCCCTCCAATGTTCAATCAGCACAAATTAAGTAGCTCCAACGCTCATTCTGGGGCAAGCTACCTCAAGGGTACTTCAAAGCTAAATACTCCAAGAGCTAGTCAATCAAGGAAGAATTCTTTCAAGGTTTGGAATTCTAGGCATGCCATGTCGAGTTCATCTCATGGTACAACTGTCTCCAACTTCCTTTCAAGGACAAATCCTTTCACGACTTGGAATTCTGGAGCAAGCCATCTCGAGATCATTTCATGGTATAGTTGTTTCCAATTTCCTATCAAGGAGAAATTCTTCATAAGCCCAGACTGGAGCATGATGAGCTACACAGGGGCAAATCTCTCTGTTCCTTTCAATCTGCTCAAGCAAACACCGTCAAGTGACCTTTGAGTCCAAGACGAGCGTCGAGGAATCATGCTATCACCCCACAAAAATAACCTTTTTCCTTTCAAACAAGAAACCTTGCTGCAAAGGAACCCGCCCATCCCTTATCCTTTACTGGGGCATCTTTGGAAACCTTCATATCATTGCATAAATCATTCATATGCATCAGTCATGTCGCTTCGCTCATTGCATAGACATACGTATCATATCATTCCTCGAGCCTAACCGTCTAACAAGATTTGACATCTCAAAGCCTGGTATCGTTAGACTTGACACCAAAGTCCAACTTAGCTTGGCAACCCAAAGTCCAACTTAGCTTGGCAATTCAAAGTCCAGTTCTCGCCTGGCAAATCTTTTAAGGTCCAGTTCTCGCCTGGCAAATCTTTTAAGGCCCAGTTCTCGTCTGGCAAAACATTTTAAGGCCCAATTCTCGTCTGGCAAAACATTAAAAGGTCCGGTTCTCGTCTGGAAAAACATTAAAAGGTCCAGTTTCCGCCTGGAAAATCTTTTAAGGTCCAGTTCTCACCTGGCAAATCATTAAAAGGTCCAGTTCTCGTCTGGCAAATCATTAAAAGGTCCAGTTCCTGCCTGGCAAATCTTTTAAGGTCCAATTCTCGCCTGGAAAATCTTTTAAGGTCCAGTTCCCGCCTGGCAAATCTTTTAAGGTCCAGTTCTCACCTGGAAAATCTTTTAAGGTCCAGTTCTCGCCTGGAAAATCATTAAAAGGTCCAGTTCTCATCTGGCGAATACCCTTTTCTCACCAGTTCTCGTCTGGTAGACTATCCAAAAGTCAGTTCTCGTCTGACAAAAAAAGGTTTAAACACCAGTTCTCGTCTGGTAATCTATCATCCAATCCAGTTTTAGTCTGGAAAATCATTCCAAAGTCCAATTTCATTTGGCAAATCACCTAAAAGTCCATTGTTGTTGGTATCCTCATATCACCTAAAAGTCCAATTTATTGGCAAACACAAGATAACCAAAGTCCATTTTCAATTGGCAATTACTGATTCCAATCCCTGGTGATACCCTCGACAAGGAAACCTATCCCCAGCGCGCCTGATCATTTGCATCGTCATGTGCATAACATGCAAGCATAACATCATATTCAATCATGTTAATCATTAGCATATTAGTTTGTGAATTCATACGTGCATTAGATTCCCCATCAGTTGCATCTTAGTGTGTTTCAGTGCATCATGTAATGCTTGGCATATTCATCCCCAGCAATATAGCATAACAGGATCCAGGATCAGTTCGCAAGTATCTCGGCCAGACCTCCTTCAAATTCGGCAGTATTTTTCTGAAAAGAAGTAGATACCCCACACGTACTCAAGGAATTCTATTCCCCAACAAGTCATTCTTCAGCCATACAATTGATAATGACAATCCCCAACAGCTGTTGTTATTACTCCCCAAGCAGAGGCTATCTTAGAAAGTTTCTTGTGAGTTTCCCCTTCAGAGCCAGCACATTTCCACCAACAGGAATCTTGCTCAACTATTCCTCATCAAATTTACCGCAAAGATACTGCTTTGGTATCATCGAGGAACCTTAATGGATAAGGGACTGCTTCGACGACTCAGAGAATCGTCTGCCTTCAGAGATACTACTTTGGTATCATCGAGGAACCTTAATGGATAAGGGACTACTTTGACGATCTAGAGAATAGTCTGCCTTCAGAGATACTGCTTTGGTATCATCGAGGAACCTTAATGGATAAGGGACTGCTTCGACGACCCAGAGAATCTTCTTCCTTTAGAGATACCGCTTTGGTGTCATCAGAGAACCTTAATGGATAAGGGACTGCTTTGATCACCCAAAGAACTTCAAGTTATTTGTGTTCATTTTGGACCCGCTACCTCATTCTACCAGTTCTTACTCCATAGTACATTACCCTTTGGCGGACAAATTTTGGGGTCTTCTTATATCTAATTGACTTCTACCCTAAAAATGAACACCATACAGTAGTTCATTCTCTTGGGTTCAAGACAATTAGATAGGGGCATCTGTCATACCCCAAATTTGTCCTACCTATTGCATGTTTCTCACACCAAGATTTCGTGTTGACTCTAAGATCCAGGTCATAAGGGTCTGGTTTGTGGTTAAAATGTTTACTAGCTTGTGATGGGTTTGCTATGATTTCAAGAAGAGATAAGGAGGATTGAGCACTCATTTTTATGATTAATTAGTCAAGACACAATCAATTGGCTCGATTCTGATTTTAGGATATGGTCCAAGATGATTCTAGTTGGTCAAGCGCAATGATTAAAATCTATTCCCTCAAAACCAGGCTTAAGATCGCTCGAAAATATAAGCTATGATCAAGAAGATTGTTAATCATATTCCAAGTGTGACACTGAGGTTATATGGTTAAACAAACTAAGAAATGACCATCATTCATCTTTAGGTCATGTTTGCTTTTAATCTAATTTTGAATTGGGTTTTCAAGGTAAGTGGGTGATTGTAACTCGCGAACAAGTCATGTCTCAAGATACTCCTGGCACAATCAAGGTATGACCAAAATCCATGCACAAAATTAGGTGATGTTCAAGTGGAATTAGCTTAAAGCAAACTTGGAGTTGTGATAAGGGGGGTCCACGATCAACATATTCAAGTTTTCTCAGGCATTATTTGAGTTTGTCAAATTAATCCAAGATAAAACCGTGCCTTTTCAAGATGTTCCAAATTGATGTTAGAGGTTATTTGGTCATGATTAAATGTATTTAAATCCAAACTTGAATAGATTCAAAGATTGGTGGATAATTTTTAGGCCATGTAAGTAGCATAACCATTTTGTGATCAGGTGCACAATTCAATCCAAGCATTGTTCAAAAGTTATAGCAAGGCATGATAATGAGTGTTGCAAGCGATAACTCGATTTTCATGTTATTACCAACAATATGGTTGAAGGAACGAATTATTTCATGCTTAAAAATTCAAGGCTAGAATACAAGACTGCCCATGGCATCCATATATTTTTTAGAGCAATTCAATTTGTTCCATCCTGTTCAAGCAATTCGATTGTTGTTTCATCCATATGGGCATTTCATGCCAATGTTTTAGGCCACAATTGGAGCTGTTTGCAAATCACAAGGACACCAATCCTTTTTTTCTTCTTCTTCTAAAGGAAATCCTAAATGTTGTGTTTAAAATTAGGTACAGAAACTTAAAGGAAGATTCCAAATGTCATAAAAGGCTTTTGGAGTTCAAATGTACAATAAGAATCATTCAAAGTTCACATTGTGAAGAGCATCTGATACCACAACATGTTGCAAGTCTTTGTCAAATTATGTTGAGCTACTAAGCATAGGGCCTAGAGTCCAAGTGTCATGTCTACACTGTGCTTCTTGCCAAAAGTGTCGATCCTCGTCCTAGCACCCCACAAAAAAAGAAAAGGAGATCACCTGCTATGAAATATACGTAAAAGTAGGCGATCTAGATAACTTATTATCACAAGATTTGCAGACGTTCCTAATCATGAACAACAATGTTATTAGCAGTGATAGCATTCACAAAAAAAATTCAAGACATTGCATTCAAAAATGATAGACAACCATTTCACAAGGTGATTATGTCACTCCAAAGTTGAGATTGTCACTTATATTACAAATGCTATAGTTGCAAAGATGGCACCTGATCTTAGCTTGAAGAAAATCCGTTGGCAGCACCCATCACGATTTGAGCTTCATCACAACAATACAAAAAGCTAACGCCGGCAATGCAGCCATCACCAAAAACCCTCCAGTGGCAGCATACATTCAGAATCTTGGTATACAATCCCCTTCAAAGGCCAGCATTCTCCTGAACAAATAAAATATGGATACCTGAAATCATAAGGCAAAGAACAAAGGCGTAATTCTCACCAGACATGTCAACAACAACAATACAAGTTAAAGAGTCGTGAATACTTCTTCATGATGAGTCATACAAGAAGCACATGGATTTAAAGGAATTCCAAAAAGAAAAACACAAGTCTTACTTAATACCATGTTCAGTATTACAGTCCAGCTAGGTGAACAACAGTAAAGAAACTCTAAAAGTGTTTCACAACTGTTTCACAAAATGTTTACAAAAATCACATTACCATTCACAAGCATTATAGTTGCAAGGATAACAGCTGGCCTAAGCTCAAGGAAAATCTGTTGGCAGCTCCGCATCACGGTTTGAACTTGACTAATCCATAAGCAATGCAGTCAATACTAGAACCATCTCATGAGGCAAATCCCAACCTCCAAAGTTACTCAAGGTCCTTGTACCAAGTAGGATAAGATATGGAGAAGGTCAGAAACTGACAATAAAAGTAAATGATGGAAGAATATGGTGATGAGAATACTGAAGTTATTACCAAATGTGAGTAATACTTGGATGGCATTCTTGGGTAGTTGAAGAAAGCAGCTTATAACCTGCATATAACCAGGGGATGATGTTGGATCAAAACTCATGTAAAGGAAAATTCAGGGGCTCAACTGTATCACTTCCAGGATCAAGAGCATTCAAGGACCTGATAAAAAACAATAAGACGATCTATGAGTAAGTTTGGATCAGAACAAAGTCAAGAATACCACATCAGATAAGGTTTTTAACACAATGAAAATGACAGTATATCCAAATTATCAAAAGTGCATCCACAACTTTTGGCAACAGAGCTCACAATAAATTCAGAGTTCCTCAGAAGTGTTCAAATACCAAAACCATTCAACAACATCAAAGAGTCAAGTTGAGTCAAATAAGAGCCACATCAGCAATAAAGTTAGTGTGTATTTTGCAAGCAGTAACAATAACAATTTAATAGTAAAAACGCAAATATCACGCAGTGAAAAATCAGAGAAAATCACATTCTAAAAGAAGTACAGCTCATACAAACAACAAATTCTCACCTATCACTATCACTTGGGTCCCCACAAAATCTTTCAGCAAAAAATTCCCTCTAACGGTATTAAAATTGACAGCTCAAATTCTCACACACTTGAAGGAATATTCCTCAGATTTTATCCTAATTCTACACGTACCAGAAAACCACAAATTCCCTATAAATAGAGTGCTAATCATTGGCAAATGACATGGCGAGAAACCCTACTGAAGCGCTGCTGAAATCTAACCCTAACCTACACTAAAGCTTCTATTTCCATAACTCTTTCAGAGCTCACATCAAGGCTCTGATTAAGAGTGAAGCTCAAACCACATTACAAACATTGAAAACGCTAAAGCAGAGAAGAAGCAAGGAGACTTACGGCGCAACCAGAAAAGGAGATTTACCTGGTGGATTTCTTTTTTCTCCGGTAACTTCCGGAAGGTAACATTTCTTGTTCTCGATTAACTCCATTTGCCTCTGATTGTGGCGATTTTGATGCATGAACTCTTGTTTTGTGTGATACCCCTGATGTAGATTATATCGCTGTTGTTGAATTTAAGGGTTTGGGTTTTAAAATTTTCTCGATTTAGATTGTTTCATGAGAGTCTTCATGTGTATGTGAAGAATTCATTAACTGTTGTGGTTATGAGAAACGAGAGAGTTTAAAAGAATATAGGGAACGGGTCATTTAGAATGATGAGGCGCGAAAGAGAAGAGAGATAAATGTGTGGTGTTGAAAAGAGGAGTATTGGATGTGTGTGATGTTATCATAGTGCAGATTGAAACTTTTTCATTTATTAAAGAATTAAATCATTTGTTTATTAGTTTTTAAGAATATTTAATGAAGTTTGCATTGCCCAAGGTCTGCATCTATGATGGCTAGTCATCCTCTATGCGGTGTTGACTGAGTTTATATCCGTTAAGTTTTTTTTCATTTGTTTTCCCTTTGCCGGTCCATCCCTTTACTGTAGGGAGTGGATCAAAAACCCGGATCCATGCGTATGGGCTTCGTACCCTGTTGTAAGAGCAACATTTTATTGGGCTGCTGTAACTGTTTTTGGATCAGTGTTGGTTTAAAGATTAGGTGATTTATTTAGATTATAGAGAGTTTTGATACAATTAAGGTCTAGTTTAATCATAAAACATTACTTAATCTTTACAAATATTTTCTTAATTACACTAAAATCTTAAACACTTAGGTTAATACTCAAAACTATTTTCTAATTGGCGCACGCTTTGAGTTGTGTTCATTCCGTCTTTCGCTTATTAAAAATACTTAAAACAATTAATCTTTTGCTAAATTAAAATATAATTAACCTTTACAATTATTAAATTAAAAATTATAATCCATTTAGATCTTAATCATTTTAAAACACTTAATATATTTAAGCTATATCAAAATACTCAACCCCTAAAAAGACAATATTTTCTCAAATTAAAAATCTCAATCTAATTAAATTCCTAATAATTATCTCAAATCAAGTTAAATTATAACCCATTTTACTTAATCTCTAAGTATCTTCTTAAATCAAATCATAAAATATTTAGGTTAATATTACTAAACTATTTTCCTAATTATGTAAGTAATGGGCTTTTGGGGTCTAGCACTCCTTGGTTCCTTGGATGAATGCTCTTGAGGCGCACGCCTTGGGTTGTGTTCGTTCCGTCTTTCATTTCTAAACTTAAAAATTTTCAACCCAATTAAAATACTTAATCATCTTTAAAAACTTAATTCATTCAAACCCTAATCCGATTAACGGGTCTAATCCAAATACTCTAATCAAATTCAAATCATTTTCCTAATTAAATTACGAAAGTAGTGGACTCTTGAGGTCTAACACTTCTTGGGCCCTTGAACGAACGCTCTTGAGGCGCACGGTTTGGGTTGTGTTCGTTCTGATCTTTCATTCCTAAAACACTTGCCCTAATTACATTGACAAAGAAGCCCATTGTCCAACAAACACGATTTTCATAATTAATAGAATGAAAAAGGCGTCGTTGAGATCTAGCATCTCAGTAATACCCCGATTAATTGGTTGCGAGGACGACGTCTCGTTTATCGAATAATCGTCATTCTTCCTCTAAAATACTTAACAAACCAAACACTTCCCACGCAACCGAAACCCTAATACACTTAATCCACAACTCAAACACCTTTCCCAAAGAACATTGTCTAAGTTATTCTTTCACGCATATGAACTCGTGCTTCAGCCTCCCCTAGCGAGCAGACAAGCCAATGTTTAGCAGTTAGAATGCAACCTAAACTCTTGTTCGCCTAAAACACGTCCAAATCAAACCTTTTTCTCAATCAAATCTTAACACACTTAATCCAATTCAAACAACTTTTCATAAAGAACATTGTTTAGTCCATTCTTCCGCGCATATAAACTAGTGCTTCAGCCTCCCCCAGCGAGCAGACAAGCCAACGTTTAGCAGTTAGAATGCGAATTAAACACTCGTTCGCTTAAAAAACACAAACCAACCGTAGTCCCATGAACTACGAATGCTCTGACTTTCCCATTGCATGAGGGAATACGTAGGCACAAGGATCTTAATCCTTGCCGAGCACCCTAATAAAAAACCACCCATTTCCCCCTTAGAAAGCAATTGTACCTAAGAAGAAAACAAACAAACCGAGCTAACATTTCTCTCGAATCGAATCAAGAGGTTCCCGTTGAGTACAACGGACGTAGAGGGTGCTAACACCTTCCTTCTTGCGTAATCGACTCCCGAACCCGAATTTGGTTGCGATGACCATTTTCTTATCCTTTAAAGGTTTTATCGATATTTTCCTATTCCTTCCTTGGAATGAATAAAGTTCAGTGGCGACTCTGTTTTGAACGTTTTTTCCGCGTCCATCGCGAGGATCGTATTTTTTGAGGTACGACAGTACGATGCTGCTTCGACCCACTTGGTGAAGTAATCAATGGCTACCAGGATGAACCGATGTCAGTTTGAAGCCTTGGGCTCAATCATGCCAATCATGTCGATTCCCCATATGGAAAAAGGCCATGTGGAAGAAAGAACTTTGAGATGCGTTGGCGGTACATGGATTTTGTCGGAGTATATCTGACACTTGTGACACCTCCTCATGTACTTGTAGCAATCGGATTCCATGGTCAACCAATAGTACCCTGTTCTCAGAATTTTTCTCGCCATTGTGTGTCTGTTGGCATGAGTGCCAAAGGATCCTTCGTGAATTTCTTTTATCAGCATATCTGCTTCTGGTCTTTCTACACATCGGAGTAAGACCATGTCAAAGTTTCTCTTATAGAGTGTATCACCGCTTAGGAAGAAGCTTCCATCCAACCTTCTGAGGGTTTTTCTGTCTTTCCTTAGTGCCCCAGGTGGGTACTCTTATTTCTGAAGGAAGCATTTGATATTGTGATACCAAGGTTTGTCGTCTATGACTGCTTCAATCGTGAAGATGTAAGCGGGCCGTTCAAGGTGCATTATGTCGATCTTAGGTAAGTCGGTCCATTGACCAACACTAATCATGGAAGAGAGGGTGGCTAAGGCATCAGCCATGTGATTCTCTTCACGAGGGATATGATAAAACTCGATTATGTTGAAGAATGGTAACAACCTTCTCGCATAGTCTTTGTAAGGAATCAATCCAGATTGGTATGTGTTCCAATCTCCTTTGATCTGATTGACGACCAAAGCTGAGTCGCCCATACATCCAAGTTCTTGATCCTCAAATCAATTGCTTCTTCGAGACCCATAATACAAGCTTCGTATTTGGCCTCGTTATCTGTACACTTGAACGTAAGTCTGGCAGTGAAAGGAATGTGGGTACCCTGAGGTGTTATAATGATTGCCCCAATTCCAATTCCTTAATAATTGACAGCTCTGTCAAAGATTGGTCCCCACTGGGAACCTGGTTCTGGCCCTTCATTGGGCAGCGGTTCATCGCAGTCTCTCATTTTTAGATACATGACATCTTCATCTGGGAAGTCAAATCTGACTGATTCCTGATCGTCAATTGGTTGATGAGCCAAATGATAGGCTAAAATACTCCCTTTAACGACTTTCTGAGCGTGGTACTTGATGTTGTATTCTGATAACAACATCTGCCAACGGGCAATCCTTCTCGTGAGAGCAGGTTTTTCAAAGACGTACTTGATTGGATCCATTTCTGAGATTAACCAAGTAGTGTGACGAATCATGTACTGGTGAAGACGTTTGGCTGCCCAAGCCAAAGCGCAGCAAGTTTTCTCAAGCATAGTGTACCGAGTCTCGCAGTCGGTGAATTTCTTGCTCAAATAGTAGATGGCAGAATCCTTCCATTTGGTTTCGTCTTGTTGGCCAAGTACACACCCCATGGAGTCCTCTAGGACTGTGAGGTAGATGACTAGTGGTCTTCCTTCCACTGGAGGTGATAGAATCGGCGGATTCAACAGGTATTCCTTAATACTGTCGAAGGCGGTTTGGCAATCTTCTGTCCAAACGCAGTCCTGGTTCTTTTTGAGTAATTTGAAAATCGACGCACATGTCATAGTCATGAGGAATAAGAATCTGGAGATGTAGTTCAAACGTCCTAGGAATCCTCTGGCTTGTTTTTCATTTTTCGGAGAAGGCATTTCTTGAATGGCCTTGACCTTGTTAGGATCAACCTCAATTCCTTTCTGGCTGACGATGAACCCTAAGAGTTTCCCTAAATGGACACCGAAGGTGCATTTGTTGGGATTCAAGCAGAGTTTGTACTTTCTCAGCAAAAAGAAAACCTGCAATGCAAAAAGAAAACCTGCAATGCAAAAATGATATGCTATGCAAATGCAAATGCACAATTATGCTTGTCATTTCAAGATACTTTTCATATCCTGATTCCAATCATAACCACAACTTCCTGAAGACCAGAAATCATGATTATTGAGCTTTGCCTTGAAGAGATATTCATATACGCCAATCACAAATATCTGATGACCAGAAATAGTGATTTTGTAGTGTGCCAGTGTGCAGATATCTTATCAGGTCACATATATCTGAAGACCAAAAATTATGAACAGAAATAGCTCATTTCATACAAATTCCCAAAAATTTTCAAGCACATTTGTCATAGTTTCAACAACAAAATAAGAAACAAGTAGTCAA
This sequence comes from Lathyrus tuberosus, assembly GCA_022829125.1. Lineage (NCBI taxonomy): Eukaryota > Viridiplantae > Streptophyta > Magnoliopsida > Fabales > Fabaceae > Lathyrus > Lathyrus tuberosus. Next base: position 845,297 of record JALAZF010000759.1, on the reverse strand, counting down.
ATGTGAAGAAGACGCTAAGTGTGAAGAAGACCCTCACATTTAGTTCTAATTATTAAGGTTCAAACACACTAGCATACTTGTGTTTATTAAGTGTTTTTTGTTGATTATGATATGAAGAAGTGTTTTCTTTATTTGTACCTTCAACAAGTATTGCATTTAAGTCCCTCACACAAGATCAAATGTTTAACACAATGACCCAAGATAGGCTATATGCTACACATTCTAAGATTACAAGAGAAGACCCCTTATAATCTTTTCTTTATATGAAAGGCCTAAATGCAATAAATGCTTACCTTTATTAGATATTTTGAATTTTCTTTGAGAAGAGAAGATGAAAGACTCAAGGGAAAAGAACGGTAAAATCTATGTGATCTAAGACTCAATCCTAATTGATTAGTTAAGGGAGTGATCCTAATGGTTTGTGAGGTTGCAAAACCTAAAGTCTAAAGAAGGAATGAATTAAACAATTCACTTCTAAAGTAGAAGATGAATTGTAACTCAAAAGGGAAAGTAATGAGTTAATCAAAGAAAGCACATAAATGCTTAACAAAACACAAGATTGAATTGTAAAAGATGAAAGGAGAGAGGTTTGAATGTGGATTCCTTATCCACACTTAATTTCAACTTACCAAAGCCCCTACATGGTTAGTAAACATGGAAACATGTATAAGAAGTAAAAAGAAACACTTAATTCACATTAAAGTTCAAAAGAAAAAGATGAAGAATCAAATCTTAAGATCACAATCAGAATGTGGATCATATTGGCAACAAATGATCATCATCATGCAAATTAAAATGAACAAGCAACAATCATCATCCATAGCATTCAAACATATTTTCATAAGAAATGATAGATGAAAGATGAAAAGAAAGGAAAGGAACATGCATAAATGGAACATGTAAATCAACAACTAGAATTGAAACTAAATGAAAAATGGTTTATAAACATCTCCAAAGTACTCATGAATCAACATCAAGACATTCAAGAAGTAATAGAAGAAGAAGTGAACTGGAAGTTCAAAAGGAAAGTGCAAACAATACATGTTAAGGATGCACAAAGGTCAAAGGGAAATGAACATGTAAAGATGACCTATAATGTGTGTCAATGACCTATAATGGCACATGAATAGCTCACAAAATATGCAAATGATCATACAAATATGCACAAAAGAATTCATGTAAACATGCACTAAAATAAAATGATATGACATGTCATTATGCTTCAAATATAATGCATCAAACAAAAATCAAATGAACTCATGAAAATTATGCAAGCATGGTATTGGATGGTCTAAGTCATAAGTGAATCATACATCAAAATAACATGTGAACATTCAAAACAAAATGACTTCAAACAATGCAATTAGGTCAAGTTGAAACATCATACAAAGTAGTGCAAAGATGAGCATCAAAACATGTCATAAAATGACCTAAAAAATCAAATAAAATCATATAACATGCTTCAATGTAATAGTGAATCAATGCAAAAAGAACCAAGTCAAAACAATTTGTAATGAGCAAGAACAAAATTATGCAAATTCATATACCACATTTGGAATGCACACAAATGGAAATTTAAAGAAAATTGTGCAACAGGGGCAAAAATGTCATAAAATCATGAAATAAAAAATAAAAAATTTCCTAAATGTCTTGAAAATGTTCATGAATTTTTCTAGAATTTTAGGATGTTGTTTTGTATTTAAAAAAAAAACAAAAAAAGGAAACGTGTGTAAAATGAAATAATACAAAGAAATTGAAATGAGAGAGGAGGTGTATGCAAAGTAGTCCATCAGTTCAAATGGTTTGGGCCTTAAAAATGGGAGGTGTAAAAATCAATTATCTCAGGTCCATTTGTGCGCAGAACACAACAATAATCATGCACTCTCAGTCAACATAAGGTCAAAGCAATGAAAACCATTGGATCAAGTCCAGTCAACAAGAAAGTCAAAGTAAACAAAATCAACGCACGCACGTGAGAACACATACTAACTACCATGCACTGCACCACAAAACCTTTAAATGAAATCAGAAAAAATGCACGTGAGCTGCACGCCTATTTTTAATGTGCTGGCAATGTTTCACGCATTGGATCAACAAAATCAAACGGCTGTAATTTAAACTGGCAAGAAACCCTAACAATTCAGACCACCGGCCAGAAAGGGACCTCCGGTCACCTTCTCCGGTCACTCACCACCGTCTGCAACTTCAATCTTCCCAGAATTTCACAAACAATATACCAAAATGAAGAGGAAGTAACACACATCATGAATCTACCAATGAAATCATCAAACCATTCACATACAGCAAGAAACAAGCACGAACATATTGCCCTAAGTTTTGGATCTATGCTTCTAAGAAGCTCTATCAACTAGCCAGAGTAAGGAATGCCCCTAGTGAGCTCATATCAACAAGAAACAAGTGATATTAAGGAGAAAACATGTAATCAAAGTTCAAAAACTCAAACCTAAAATTGATGAGGCTTTGAGTATACAAGAACACCAGAGGAAAATGCTTCTTCCTTGAGCTTCACTTGGCCAAATAAATGCTTTGATGGAGTAATTGGTGATGATTCAGTGGATAGAAATTGAAACCAAACTCCAAAACCAGTTGCAATGTGGTGAAATTGAGAGAGAATCAGGGAGAGTTTTGGAGAGGAAATGAGAAAGTGAACAAAGTGAAGCTCGAAAATCAGTTGCACTGGTGAGATTGAGAGAGAAGAAGAGAGAGTTTCTGAAGTGAATGTGGAAAATGAGTGTTAGAAATGAAATTTGAGAGTGACGTTTTGATTTATAGTGTGTGCTAACCATGGTTAACCCGAGTGAGTCAACTGAGTTGAAGTGGTTTAGGTGAGTCATCCCTAACTAACTGAGTCAAGTTAGTTAGGGAGAGCAATGATATGATGCAGCTGGTTCATGGTGAACTATGGTGGAGGTGAGAGTGAACTGAAATTGCAAGGCTGGTTGTATCACAAAACTTATTCAGCAAGCTTGTTATTTCTACTTTCATGCATGATGAGGCACGTGCTATGGTGTGTATGAAATGTGTTTGATTTAAAAAGGCAATGGATAGCTGGTATGGATAATGCACGTGCAAGCTTGTAACAACAACATCCACAACATTGGTTTTGTTTCTGAGTTTTATGGCAGCTGAGAACAATGGAGATATGGTGATTTGGTGATGTTTTTCTCTCTACTCAAAGGGTGGTTTGATGAGTTTTTGAATTCATTTGAAATAGGAGATGTAAGAGGACATGTTTGGTATGAAAAATGAATTGAAATGAGGCTTGGAATAGGTTGAAAAGTGGATTGAAACACAAAGGTATGGGAACTGGTTATGGGCGAGGAAATGAGGTTGGCTGGCAAGGTATCTTGGCATGGGATCTCAGCAAGATGATCCAAACTTGAGACCATTATTTCTACCTCATAGCTTGATCAATTCAAATTTTGCCCAACATGAACATTGAAGAAGGCAATACAAGGAACACTTTTGATGTTGACAAGTTTTGCATATGAGGCCTCTAACCATGAGAAAAATAGGTGAACATTTGGCACACCACCTGTTTGTGAAAATGACACGCGCGTGACCTGAAAGTTGACCAAGCTGACTTGCATTTTGCCCAAGTTTTCCTCAACTTTGATCATCCATAACTCTCTCAATTCTTACCCAATGGAGATGTTCTACACATGGATTTGAAGCTTAAAACAAGATCTTTTGTTGTGACCGAGTGGAATTTTCATTTGATGCTTCAATTTTGAATGGCCTTGGTTCAAACTCTGATGCAAAATGGCCCAAAAATTACTATTTTTGGAAACCCTAATTCTTCCAAAAATGGCAACTTTTCAAATCTTGATTTTTCATGATCCCTTTGGAGTTTCTTGATCAAATTTTGTACATTGGTCACATATAACATGAATTTCATTGATTTGGCCTCAAAAAGTCAAGAGTTGACTTTTTTCTCTGATTATTTGACTTTGCCCCAATTTCCATGATTCTTGATCTTTCTTCCAATTGAACCACTTCTAAAACCAATTGAGAGGCAATTTTCCACACACATACACTTAAGGACATGTAAAACACCATGACATCAAGTTTTGCCCAAAAAAATCAAAGATACCCTGATTTAATTGGAAACCCTAGTTTTGGTACCCACCTCCTAGGAGAAAAATGTGCAGTCTTCAATTTCAAATTCCTCAGAGTATGTTGTGTATTCTCTTAAAGGATAATGAGATATGCCACTTGAGGGTGATTTTGAACCAATGAACCATCTCTTTTGGGGGTTTTCCTTTATTTTTGGGATCTCTTACATAGTGAAAGATGTAGTGATTCAATCTCCTATTGAATCTCACTTTCTTGAGGTTTTGGATGATCAATTTAGATAGTATGAGACATGAAAGACCTCTTGGCTTACCTTGAGTGAACTTGTTTGACCTTTTGTGCCTTGAATGATTCCTTGACTGTCCACCTTTTACCTGATCACATGCCTTGATGGTAAGAAGGATGCTATGCTTCATTTTTCTATGTTAAATATGAAATGCAATGCTAATGAGATGGATATGATATATGATAATGCTATGCTATGATGCCAAAAGGGAGAGAAAATTTTGGGGTATTACAGTACTGTCTACCAGCATGTCAATGTGTGGTAAAGGAAAGTCGTCCTTCGGACTAGCCTTATTTAGATCTCTGTAATCGACACACATTCTGACTTTTCCGTCCTTTTTCGGAACGGGTACTATGTTGGCTAACCATTGAGGATATTCTGATGTGGCGAGGAAACCTGCGTCAATCTGTTTCTGTACCTCCTCTTTGATTTTGATGGCCATGTCTGGGTGAGTCCGTCTCAACCTCTGTTTTACTGGTGGACATTCTGACCGTAACGGTAAGTGATGTTCCACGATGCTGGTATCCAACCCTGGCATGTCCTGATAGGACCAAGCAGACACATCGGGATATTCTCTGAGAAGCTTTGTCAAACTCTCTTTGGCAGTTGGACTGAGCAGTGCCCCAATCCTGATTTCTTTTCTCTCTTTTTCTGAGCCCAAGTTGACAGTTTCCAACGGCTCTTTGTGAGGTTCAATGGACCTTTCCTCCTGTCGGAGTAATCGGGAGATCTCTTCTGGAATTTCGTCGTCAACTTCTTCTTCAGCCCCAAATACTGGGAACTCAAAGTTGGGAGAAGGCATTGGATCGTATGTTTCAATGGGGTTTAAAACAAGCAATCTGCATGACGCATTATTTATGTTTAGAAGAGATAGAGAAAATGCAAGTGTGTGCAGTGTGTTTTTTTGAAAAACTGCTTGTTTTTATTATTTGAGGTAATTTTTAGAATTACCATTTTCTGAGAAAAGCAAAAAGAGAAAACAGCAATTAATGCGGAAATTAAAGAACGACGTTATTTTATTTATGAATAAGTCGATTCTTGAAACTACAGCCCTATAAAACAAAACTCTGTCGCTTTGGGCGAAGCAAAGAGAGAAATTTACAGAAAGTGAGCCCTATCAAAACTTCCGTTTCACCTAGGCGGGGTGAAATGTTAAAAGACGGCAATTACTTTGACTTATGAACAATCTTCGGAACATCGACAACAACCCATTGGAGGCGAACTCCTCGGTGAATCACAAAGTCTGGTACTTTCCTTGATTTGTCTTCAAAAATAACGTTGATTTCTGGTGGAGCAGGATCATTGGAATCTGTCTCTCAGGCAAAGTAGTCGTAGGAGGATTCCTCTGTTGTATTTTGTATAGTATTTATGCTCTCAGGCAAGATTCCCCATCCAGTTGGCTGGATGTCTTCGAACCTGGTACGAGAGCTTTTGGGAGCGGTGTACTTGACCATGAAGTCGTATTTGCCACTCGGTTGTCCCAAGGTGTCCCACACTTCTTTGGAGCTGAAGGGGTCATCTCTCTCGATGACGTTGACCTTGGGAAAAGCATAGTTGATGAATTCTAGTCCGGCAAGCTTTGCCAATTCATCGTTGTACTGGATATTTTCTAAATAACCTGAGTGTTGATCCCATGACATGGTGAGGACGCAGGTATTCTGTTCAATGACGCTCAGCTGATTTTCTTTGTTCGGCTGATTTTCTTGCCCCAAGTCTCCTGGGTACGGCTGCCAGATAGGAAGATCATCCATTGGGTCGTAATAGTCGTGGTCAAAGTTATCTTTCATCAGAGTGTCCTCCTCTAATGAGTTCGGTGGAGCACGGCATCCTTCCGGATCACAATCTCCATATATCATTTCGACATTTGACCTTGGTATAAATCTCGGACTCTGTGCGGGATAGCAAAAGGGCGTAGGCACCTCTTCCTGAGACATATAACCGTCCTCGTTGAGATAGGACTTCCATTCCTCATCTATATCGGAGGGATCCTCCTCGTTGATAGTATGGACTGTTTGAGGCATTAGGTGAAGGAAACCTTCACTGTGGAAGAAATCCTGAATGGGATGAAGACTTTCATCGTTAGCAGCTATCTGGGTGCAAGTCGCAGAAAAACCAAGACCCTTCTTTGTTTTATTATCGGTAGGAATGACAAGCTGTCCCCATCCTTTTGCATTATTATTTGCGATCACTTCGAGAGCATCTCTGTACGAGGAAATCGATGTTCCTTTTTCTGATTGATTCTCGTTGCTCACCGAAAGTACTTGGAACTGAGTCCTAACAACCTCCTCGGGTTCTACATAAGTAGATAATGACAGGTTACTCATGATCGAGGCTTGTTCTCCAAAGACCGTGACGAGTTGATCGTTCTTGACGAACATCAGTTTTTGGTGCAGACCGCCCCAGCCTGGTGTATCCAAGGTCTTCCTAACAAACAACTGTATGTTGCCTGGACGTCCATGACCTAGAAAGTGATTAGGAAAGTGTGAGGACGGATAGTTATGGGAAGGTCAACTTTGTCGATAACTGTTTTCCGAGACCTGTCAAACGTTTTGACAATGACCTCACTGCCCCTCATCGGGGGTCCTTTGAATGATAGTCGCATTAAAGTCAACTTTGGCATGACGTTGATGGTCGATCCTGTGTCTACCAGTACACTGGCTAAAGCATCGTCCTGGCAGTTAACTGTGATATTGAGCGCCATGTTGTGGCTTTTGCCCCCCTCTGGCAAGTCCTCATCACTGAATCCTAAGTTGTTGCAGGAAGTGATGTTAGAGATGATGCTATCGAACTGTCGTATTGACACATCCTGTTCCACAAAGGCCTGCTCTAAAACTTTCTGTAGAGCCTCTCTGTGGGCTGCGGAACTGAGTAAAAGTGATAACACTGAGATCTTTGAAGGAGTTTGTAACAGTTGGTCAACAATGTTGTATTCACTCCTTTGGATGAGCTTCAGCATCTCATCATTGTTTTTCGAAAGGTCGCGATTACTGGATTGACCGACTGGTGGATCGGGAGCTTCTGTTTGAAGTTCCTTTTCTTTATTAGGTTCTCCAACCCCTCGGTTGAAGATTCGACCGCTCCGTGTTACTCGACTGATGTCTACAATATTCACGACGGAGGGCAATGAAATTTCCTTTCCATTCTCAATTGTCATTGTACCGTATTTGAAAGGGATCGCCTTAGCTGATTCATACAGCACTGGTCTTGGCAGGTAAATAACTACAGGAGCCTTCTGATTTTTCTGACTGTCGTAAGTAACTTCAATCAGTTCCCGGCTAGGAACTTTTAATTCGTCCAGTAGAGGGATGATGGCACAAACATCCTTGTTCCTCTTAGGGTCAGAGATTACAACCACGTCTCTGATTTGATCTGCGAAGTAGTCCGGCGTCCAGTCAATGGACCCCGAAGCTAGGTATGGGTGAATCTCCTTGCGATCCAACTAGCTCTAAAGGGCTGCCCGCACGAGGTAACAACCTTGGTTATTCTCCGGGCAGACTCTACAACGTTCATAGTTGTGTGGTGGCACCTGGCCACGTCCGCTTTGAATGCAGTGCAAGCTCACTAGATCTATTTCCGTAGATCGGACATCCTGACTTCGATGTCGAGTAGGGTTCCCGTCAACCACACTGATTTGTTGTGTGTCTTCATCCATATAGATTGGAAGCCACCAGTGGTTTAATAAGTGTTGTAAAGTTCTTTGAACTAGAGCGCACCCTTGGTTACTCTCACAACATCCTTTGCAGTTCAGATAATCAAGCGAAGTGAGAAAATCGAGTTGGACCTGCCTGGCATGTAACTCCACCAAGCTTCATCAGACGAATATCAAAGATTTGAATCATGTTGATCTGGTAAGGATTCCTATCATGGTAGTCCTGCATCCATCCAAGATCCATCTGATGCTGGAGGGCCTCTTGTACAAAAGAGTATCCCTGTTTATTTACCGAGCAAGTCAGACAGGAATTATAATCGTGCCGCGGCAGATTATGATACTGGCTTTGCCTTGAGTGCATTGCCACCAAGTTGACATTCATTGTATGGATGTCGTTGTTCTGAATGACGTTGGAATTCGTATAGGTCATGCTGACTCCACGAACTCGATGCTCTTTGGATCCATCTGAGATCCAATTGTTCCTATAGAGCTGGTTGCATCACAGAACATCCCTGATTGTTTTTAGAGCAGATATCACACTAGTGATAGTTATGAGGTGGCACATGGCCATATCTGCTCTGTCTACAATGTATCTTGACCAAATTGGCCCTTAATAAGAGTACATCATGAATTTGATAGATGTTGTTAGACTCTCCCTCTATCAAATTGACTGCAGCTTTCTCATGTTGAGACAACAGGTTTGTGAGAACATTAGGATTCGTATCCTTGAAAGATAAGACCCCGCTCCTAACAAGCTTTTGTACATCGGATTTAAAACTGAGACAGTTCTCTATGTTATGCCCTGGTCCTCCTTGATGGTAAGGACAAGTCTGATCCACTTTGAACCAAAAATGAGGATTTTCTGGTACTGTAAGAGGAGACTTAGTCTGGACGTGCCCCTTGACCAGTAGTAACGGAAACAATTCTGCGTACAACATGGGTATAGGGTCGAACCCAGGTGGTCGCATTGTACGGTTGTTGTTGTATGGAGGACGAGTCTGCTGAAGAGACTGTTGTGTCCTTTGCTGAAATTGCTGTTGATTAGGTTGGCTCTGCGCAACCTGAGGTTGATGCGTACGAACATGCGCAGGATTGATAGTAGGAGTTACCGCCGCTACTGGTTGATATCGTCGCCTTTGCTTTCCGAGAGAGATATTCCCAATATCCTGCTCTTTTTTCTTAGGGAGAGCACTACCGTATCGTTTTGTACTACTTGATGATCCAGCGTCTTTTACTAAACGTCCTTCTCGGACGGCTTCCTCAAGACGAACTCCCATGCCCACCATCTCGGTGAAGTCACTGGGCGCACTGGCGACCATTCGGTCGTAGTAAAATGAGCTTAAGGTCTTTAAGAAGATCTTTGTCATCTCTTTTTCCTCAAGAGGTGGAGAAATCTGAGCGGCAATTTCACGCCATCTTTGAGCGTATTCTTTAAAGGTTTCCTTGTCCTTTTGTGACATCGATTTGAGTTGATCTCTGTCCGGTGCCATGTCCAAATTGTATTTGTACTGCTGAACGAAAGCAGCGCCAAGATCTCTGAATGTGCCGATCGTAGCGCGGTTTAAACTCATGTACCATTTTAATGAGGCACCGGTTAAACTATCCTGAAAGTAATGAATTAGTAGCTCCTGGTTCTTTATCTGAGCTGACATTCGCCGAGCGTACATCACTAAATGACTCTGAGCGCAAGAGTTACCCTTGTATTTTTCAAAGTCGGGCACTTGGAACTTGTGTGGAACTTTCACATTGGGGACCAAACAAAGGTCCGCGGCGTCCTTTCCAAATAGATCCTGACCGCGAAGGGCCTGCAGTTCTTTCTACATTTCCAGGAACTATTCCTGGAACTCATTCATTCTGTCGAACATGCTTTCGTTTCCACCAGAAGGTATCTGGGGAATCTGTCCTTCCAGGACAGCGTGTACCATGGGTGGTGGTATAGTCATTATGGCCGAGACCCTCGGTGCCTCCCGAAGTTTGTAACCTTCAGGAGTTGCTGTCATGCCCCTGGCATCTTCGCCTTCCCGAAGTTTGTAACCTTCAGGCCCAGCGGCTCCTTCTGTGGTTCCCTGATCCTCAGCGATTGGTGGAACATATCCTTCTGGGATATAGTTAAGTGGCATGCCCAGGGGCGATCTTTCGGCATCTTGTACCTAGGATCATACTTCTCCACTATGTGCATAGATGTGATCTCCGAGATCACAGTCCTTTGTTGTTGCATCTGAGCTTCTACTAGAGCTTGCATGTCATTATGAAGCTTTCTCAGATCCTCTTTCAGAGTGTCGATCTCTTCTCTCAACTCTCTGTTCTCTTCCTCGAGATCATCCATCTTTTTCTGACGATTGGCCCGAGTATTGTACGAATGAGACAGTTTGACTCTAGAATCGAGACGTAAACGTGAGATTCGTAGGTAAGAAGAATACGTTTATGAGAATGATGAATGCAATGATTATTAATTATTTTTGTTTATTCAAAGTAAACTTCGACAATTAGATTGTAAATATCAAACAGTGGGGAAACCCCGTTTTATTGAATTCAAAGGATTGCGGAAATGAAAATACAGTAGATTACAAAGTGCTGGAAAAGGAAATCTAAACTAATGGATCCTGAGTCCTCTTTGAAGATAGCTCAAGTGCTGGTTCGGGTGCTTTCCTTTTCTTTGACCGGGGCTCTTGGGCCGTTGTCGGGTTTTCATTCCTTTGCCAAGTGAAAGGAGCGAGCAAATTCCTTTGGTCATCCTGATTCTCTACAACATGTTGCTCTAGAATCTCAATCAGGGCATCTTTTTCTCTTAACAGTTGCTATATTTTCCTGCACTCCACATTGAGAATACGGTACTTGTTCCGCCAAGACCTCTTCTCCTGCTGAACTTTGCTGAGAGTAACCTGAAGTTTTTCCGTCTTAGACATAAAATAAAGGGCAGAGTCCCTTAATGGAAGAACTTCCTGACGAGGGTAAGGCATCCTCAGCTTGAGAGCTCTAGTTTGTACCCAGTGGAGATAAGGCTCCACTGAGACACAGTCTGGTTTTCCTAGAGACTCTTGTCCTTTCCTATGAACGTGTTTCCAAGCGTGCACTATTTGTGTCTTTAGTGCCCTGTCATTTTCTCCTTTCTTGAAGAAAAGACCTTCCAGATGAGCATTCTGTGGGACGTGCCTCATCGGGTATCCGAATTGACGACGAACGAGAACTGGATGATAGTTGATTCCCCATTAGTTACTATAAGGGGTACATTTGGGAAATTTTCACAACGGTCAATGATCCTGATCCCGTCATAGATGCGATTGTACCAATCGATGTCAGAGTTGGTAAGAGACATGATTCTCTGCGACCAACGTAAAGTATTCTTTTGATCCTAAAATGCAGCAGACTTGGGCAAATGGGAAGTGAACCATTTGTATAGCAAGGGTACACAGCACGTGATCATTCCTCTACTGTATAAATTCCTTAAATGTACCGAATGATACGCATCTGCGAGTAAGGTCGGTACGGGGTTTCCAATTAGGAAAATCTTAATGGCGTTGATATCTACAAAGTTATCGATGTTGGGAAACAAAAATAACCCGTAGGTGAGCAAAACAAAGATGCTCTCGAAAGCGGCCGCGTTTCCTATACTGGCAAAGTATAGAGCTTTCTTTGTCAAGAACTGGGCTGGAAAACCCTGGATGCCACCCTTAGTGGTTATGTGAGTCATGACTTCTGACTCGTTCAAATAAATTGCTCTTGCAATGGTTTGATCCTTTGGAATTTCTTCCAGTCCAGAAAAGGGAGCTTGATCAGTAATATGTAAATCAGTCAGGTGAGAGTACTCCTCCAGTGTTGGTGCAAGCTGATAATCTAGGAATGTGAAACAGTGATAGACCGGATCGTAGAACTGGATTAGCGTGGACAGGATTCCTTCAATTACATAGACCCTTAACAAGGACAACAGTCCTCCATACTTGGCTCTGAAAGCCTCATGGTTGGTGATCATTCTCGCCAGACCTCTCAAATCCTCTAGTTTTGGAACCTTGAAGGTGTACTTATGAGTTTTCCTTCTACCGAAATCCATTAGTGCAATCTCCTTTCTCTGATATTTGCAATCATTGTCTTAGTTTAATTTGAAAAAGAGAGACTAGAAGAGAAGATTTTCTTTGTCTTAATGTTTTGTAAATGAATGTATGAATGCAGCACACAAAAACATAGAAAAAACATGGGGTTAAAGGGTCGGTGTCATGAAGTCAAGGCTCTACCCCCCCCCCCCCCACACAAAGGTTTATACTGGTGATTTTTTGTACCTGTCTCTCAAAATCATTGATCCCTTAGAGATAACATCAGCGGGCCGGGAACCGTGCTAGGTGATGTATCTTAGAGCAATCTCAGATGAGGGTAGTATCGCGTGACAACTATTTCCGATAGCTTCCGCACTATAAAATGGCTTAAGTCTGCTAAAAACCTCAGCTTCTCAGATAACCCAGTCGACCACACTACTTTCAACAACCGAAGTCGTATAGGCAATGTATCTGCAAAGGGAGTCTCCACTGAGTTTGATGGTCGATCGGGGGCTCTTAACTAGAATTCACTCCCAGTAAGATTACCCGCATTGCCATCATCTATCTTAGGTGTATACTCAATCTTTCCACATGCGGCATCACATGCATTCCCATTAGCAGAAAAATAAACACAGATATCAATTAGGAAAAGCAGTATATATATTTATCTTAATCATCCTAGACCTCTAGTCTTATGATCCTATACAGACAATGACTCCCCAGCAGAGTCGTCATTTATGTGATATTTTGAGCACTCAGGTTTCAACCAGAGAGATAAGAGGGACAAAATGCCCTGCGTGGCCCCACGGTGGGCGCCATTTTTCTATAGCGAGCAATTTTGGACGTGGTTCTTAAGCACTGTCGCTCTGGGGTACTACAGGTCGATTCATTTTTTATCCTATTGAAGCTAACTAAGGAAGTGAAATAGATGTCTCCAATTAACCCTGCTTGCATACTGAGTTTAAACAGATGATTGTTGGTTTACAGATGCGGTTTACATTGTGGGCCTCTCTCTGCTTATTTAAGAATGAAATGACGGGAGTATTTGTGAAGATGTTAGGACTGATGCTTTTCGATTGATGTATGAAGGTACGGGATTTTGGGTTTTTGATTAGTGTGCTAGCTAAGATTCTTTTGCAATCTTATGCCTACGTATTTCTGTTTAACGAAACAGGGATATCAGAGCGATCGTAGTTCCTCCTATTCTATGGGAGGAAAAATGTCGTTTTGGTGTCTTGTTCAAAGCCCAAGACGTGAAGCTAAATATGGTTTGTATCTTGTTCAAAGCCCAAGATGTGAAGCTGAAGGGTTTTGACTTTAGAGAGAATTTGTCATCTCTAAAGGGGGGTATTTGGTCTGTTTGTCACAACTGTTGGGTGACTGAACATAAAGGAGAAATAATTTAACTGGGATATGTGAATCCAGCAATCCCATAATTTCCTTTATAGGGGATTTTTAACCTGAAAGAGAAGACTTTAACTCAGTTTAGAGCAATGCTATCTTTTCTTAGGAATTTCTCATGCTAAAAGAGGGACAGTGGCGTGGATGTAAATAATCCAGAGGCTTGCCTCTTACAGCAATTAGATGGGGGGAAAAGGAGTTGTTGATATTTGTATACAATGAACGAGGCACAAATTTTGATGCTAAAAGGTTGACTGACTCAACCGGGGTTTCCTTATACAAAGCCTAAGAGGAGGCTATTGACCCAACAAGATGGGTGTTTTTATGTGTCTCGTACGAAGCCCGAGAGAGAGGTTAAATGGGTTGACTCAACAAGAGAGTGCTTTTGTATGTGTCTTGTATGAAGCCGAAGACGGAGGCTAAAGGCGCTTGACTCAACAAGAGAGTCTTTGTACCTCGTACGAAGCCCGAGAGGGAGGCTAAAAATGTTTGACTTAACAAGAGAGTCTTTTATACTCAACAAGAGAGTGTTTTTGTATCTTGTACGAAACTCGAGATGGAGGCTAAAAGGGGGTTGACTCAACAAGAGAGCCTTTTATACTCAACAAGAGAGTGATTTGGTATCTCGTACGAATCCCGAGATGGAGGCTAAAGATGTTTGACTCAACAAGAGAGTCTTTTATACTCAACAAGAGAGTGTGAAAAGGCCAGCTCCGCTGGGGAGAATCATTGTACAAAGCCCAAGAGGAGGCTGATATGCTGGTGACTGTTTCAGTTGAGTGAGCGGTCTAGTATGTTGGATAAAAGAGAAAATCAGTTCTTATATGGGTAATGTCCTACTTTGAGATTGATCAAAGGATCAGGGAGATTTCCTGTTCTTTAAGGAAATGGAAAATCCAAAGGGTATTGAGACTGTTCAAGTCTACGGGTGTTTTGAGAAATCGATTCTCAGGTAGTGAATGATCTTTGTATGATGCCCAAGAGAAAGCTGGTATGTTAAGGGATGAAGGTCAACCCATTAACTGGTCTGACAATTGACTCAGAAAGACAGCTCTAGCAAATTGATGACTAGGTTTTGTTCCTATACCGTAGAGGTCTCTGGGTCCTTGTACTAAGCCCAAGAGAAGGCATGAGAGCTTTTAAGAAGCCAAAGGGTCCTTGTACAACGCCCAAGAGGAGACGGGGATGCTTTTAAGAAGCCTGTGGGTCCCCAAACCCCGAGAAGTTCAAGACATGCCATTCACCGAGAATAGATCAAGCCAGGAAAGTCTGAGAATTTGGAAGAAACTCAAGAGATGCCATTCATGGAGAAAAGATCATCTTTGGGGAGTAGAGTTTCTTTGACGATTTCTAAGGGTGACAGTCTGAGAAAGGGTTCACCGAGAATGCTGCCTTTCACGTCTCCATATTGTTTAACCCCAAGAGGAGGGAAGACTGTGTCTGGTAATCCTATGGGGATTTAGTTTTGTTTATATTAAGAGTGACCAACAAAGCTTTACCTAGTGCTAGACGTAGTTGCTGGGGAAAACTCTAAATAATAATACTAGTATTACACAGTTGATATTTGACGAGTATATAAAAGTTTGTGAAAGAAGACTTACAGTGAGCAGCCCCACAATACAGTTATATATATGAAAGAGGATAAAGAAAGCGGGTAAACACTTACTCGGTTGTAGAGCTTCCATGTTGTTTGGTTAGTTTTTTCAACAAAGAAAGCTTTGATAACAATATTATATTCAAAATCAAAGGAGAAAGTGCTTTGAAAAGATTGTTGGGGCTTACAGCTCAAGGAGAGGCCCAAGGTTTTATCAGTGATTGCACTGTTGTTTTGTACAGGGACTTATACAAGTGACTGAGGCCCACAAAGGTTTTCTGTACAAAGGGATGGGTTTTACACTCTCTCAAGAGGCCCAAAGGTGTTTAAAGAATGGGGCTTATAACACGAGGGTAGGCCCAAAGAGGTTTGTTTTAAAAGGCGACGATCACGTCGAACTTTTTGATGGTATCGGGACTTATACAATACACTGAGGCCCAAATTATTTTGGTTTTCAAAAAGGGTTGGGTCTTACACTCTACTAGAGGCCCAATGATTTTTAAAGAGTGAGGCTTATAACACGAGGGTAGGCCCAAAGGGTTTAATTTTTGAACTGGCGATCGCGCCGAGATTTTCTTTTAACGCAGAGGGACTTATACAATATCTGAGGCCCAAAATTGTTTTGATTAAAAGGGGATTGGGTCTTACACTCTATTAGAGGCCCATGAGTGTTTGAAAATGATTTGTTTGAACGAAAATTAAGGAAACCCTAAATTTGTTTTCTTTTAAAAGGAAATATTTAAAGAAAATCAAATAAAAATGATAAAAATACCAAATAAGTTTGAATAAACCACTTTTGATTTTTGTTGAGGGTCTGAAAATGAGGTTTTTATCACAAGATAAATTAAAACTCATTTAGTTTTGATTTTCATAGCAAATATTCACTTTTAAATGCTTAAAAATAATTAAAAAGGAATTTATTCACAAAAATACTAATTATATTAAATAACTAATATAAATTTAATTTTTTTTGTGGAATAAAATATTTCAACATTTTTGTGATTTTTTGCAAAAAGAACCAATAAAAAATAATTAAAATTGAGGAAGTTATTAATTTTTCAAATCATTAAAAATAATAAGAAAAACAATAAAAAAAAGTGGAGAAAATAGCAAAAAGAGGATCTTGGGAGAGGGGGATTCGAACCCCAGACCTCTTGTGTATAGGGCGCGCGCCTTACCACTGGGGTGGTGATACATCCGTTGATAGAAACACAACCACAAAGATACAAGGCTTGCCTTGTTTTTGGCCTGGCCCAAGGCAAGGCAAGGCAAGATTTTGGTTGAAAACGTGAAGGTCATAACTTTCTCATTTCTCCATGGATTGGGACAAAATTTAGGTCTATCCTGCCTAGAATTTCACAAGGAATCCAATGGTGGTGGTATTTTTTTCAGATCATGCTCCTATTAAAAAAACCCGATAGTGGTTTTGAAATAGGCCATGATTTGCATTTTCTATGCCATCTCTTGGTACAAGCATGAATTACATGATAAATTGGTGCAAACACAACATATATAACATTTATAAGAGATGCATGATCAGTGGACATCAAAAGAAAGCATGGTTCAAAGAATCCAAGTTGTGATGCTTACCTCTTTTTGGAGCTTTTGTGCAATCTGCCAATAAACTTGTTCCAAAAATGATTTGATGCTTTGAACAACCTCAAATGATCTCTTAGAAGCTTTTAGGATGGTTGGAATCAGCTGGAAACCTCAGGAACAAGTTTGAGCTCTTTCTTGCAAAAGGGGCAAAAGTGGCCAAAATAGCAACTCTCTCAAATGGTGTTCCAGATGGGGGGAACCATTTGGGACAGTTCAAGGATGATATTTGAAGTGTGTTTGAGGTTTTATCTAGTTTGTAAAGTGACTGAATCAAGACATGGCTTGAAAAATGCACAAAAGTCCTATTTTGAGGTTTTGAGAGGTGACTTTGTGATTTTGGTGTTACATGTCACTTGTGAGAGTTTGGACAGCTTAGATATGATATATTGGATGTGTTTGGATCATGAGCTATGATGGAAATGCTCTCTAACTCAAAAACTCAGAGTTACCTTGCTAAAGAAGGTATTTTTGCCTAGACAAAGAGATTTTGAGGAAAGCAAGTGTTGTAGTGCTTTGGTGTACTCAAACTGAACACAATTGAGCTCTATTTATAGTAGAGCAAGTTTGTTTTGGCTGTAATAGTGAATGGCAATTGTAACAGAGGTTTGGACAATGTTGAGTAATGAGAATCCAAGTCTCCTCTAGCCATTGACGAGAGGTTAGGGCACAGGCTACTGGTCCCCTTGGTCTTGGATAAGTCTTGACTGAATTCAGTTGAAAATGGATCAGTCTATGCCACCTTGATGCATCCATTGAATGCTCCAATCTAAAATTGGAGTCTTGTCCCTCTTTTAGGTATTTCTAGGTTTGGCATACTATTTTTAGTTCCAAAGACTTGGGAGGCTTGGGATCAGAGTTGGTTCCCCCTTGGTCCCCCCTTGAGGTGTTCAGATGGATAGAGTTACTTCCCATTTGCAAAATTTAAGCAAATCGAGCAAAACTCCAAAATCTATCTTGCCATGACAGTTTGCAGCAAGGCATATTGGCATTGTCATATCTCATGGCTCAAGTGGACTTTGATGGAGTTCTTAGTCATTTTGGAAAGCCCTCATATGATACAACAACTGTTTGATCATAATTGGTTTTGATACTTTTTAGATCCAACTGAAAAATGCCCCTACATTTGGAAAAAAGTGAAGGCAGATTCTGACTTAGTGAAAATTTCACTAAGTGTTGGAAAAAGGTGACATTTTCACTTTTTATGATTTTGATCATTCCATAACTTAAAATCCATGAGGAATTGGAATGAGGTGTAGTTGAAGCTTTTGTAGAGGGCCATGAGAGCTACAAATCCAGCTTTGAATGGGGAAAATGGCCTTATGGTTTAGGAGTTATGATCCTCCAAAGTTGGTACCCTAGCCACTTTGTTCCATAACTTAGAAAAATTCTAAGTTTTTATGGTTACCCCTTTTACAAGTTATCCCACTTTTCTTGATTTTTCTTGATGAAAGATGATTCCAATCACACATTAACATCATTTTAGGGTTAAAAAACCATAATTGTGAAAAGTCTCAAAAAGTCAAAGTTGACTTTTGTGCACAGTTGACTTTTTGTCAAATGAATTTTAAACTGTGCGATTCTCTATGAAATCAAGTCCTTGACCTAAATCAAACTTGATGGATTGATTTCATAGGTGTTATAGGGTGTATTGAATCATGTCCTAGGGTTTGGGAGCATGTCCTGGTCAAAAGTCAAAGGTACAGTTGATTTTTCTCGCGAAACCCTAATTGTGGCACTGATGAACTTGAAACTTGTTGCTCAAGCTTCTTAGATCAATCCATTATTGAAAATGGATCAATGTGGTGTATTAGAGACCCTCAAATCATGTCTTGAGGTCTTGGCTCATGTTTTGTCCCAAAAGTCAACTTAGGGGTAAATTCGGTCAAGAAACCCTAATTCCTGATTTTTTTTGTGAATGCATCCCCTGAGGTTAAATTGACTTGATGATTGGGTTCATGATGTCCCTTGGAGCATCATAGGTTAGGGTTTGAAGCATTGGCTAATGCCCAGAGGAAAAAATTCCATCTGGAGGCCCTGGTTGACCAAACCCTAATTTGGTGACACTGGCGATCTTGAGGCTTAATCCATTTGGAATGTTGCAGCCTTGTGCTTAATCCTTGATATGGGAGTCCTCTTGATCCATTGTGGATGTTTGATAGGCTAGACAAGTTGAAGATCATGTTATTCCTTGATTGATCCTTTGTCTAAGAGCTCTGAGAGGGCTTGAAACCCTAAGTCTGATTGTAGTGGATGCTCACCCATCTTTGGGAGACTAATGGTTCATCCATATTGTGATGATGATTTTCACAATGATGGGAAATCTTAGTGGTCAAAATTTGGGGTATGACAGGTAGGCGCGCGCTAACCCGATTCTTTTTCTCAAGAAAAATTTCAGTTCATGAGTCGACCCATGGCATCCTTTGGTCGACTCATCCAAGTGAAACATGGAAAAATTTAAATTTTTGCAAGCAAATGTTCCAAAATAATACAAATAAACATGCAAACACATAGATCAAACATCCAAATGAATAATATATGCTAACATATGTAATAAACATCAATTGTAAAGCACTCAACATGGTACATACACTTAAAAGGAATTTATAAAGCGAAACGATATTACCTTGATCATGATGAAAGATGAGAGCCCTCACATATAACTCAGTGACTTTTTGCATTGTTAGTCAACAACATAAACAAGTATATATATATGTGAAGATCAACTATCTTAGAGGAATATCAAACACGATCCGAGATGTCGAGAACGCCAAGTTCCCTACAGATGTGAAAGAAAGGCTCTGTAGCTAGTAGTTTTGTAAAGATGTCAGCAAGTTGATTTTTGGTATCAGCATGCTCAAAGACCACATCACCCTTCTCTACATGATCCCTAAGGAAATGATGATGTATTTCAATATGCTTGGTGCGTGAATGTAATATGGGGTTCTTAGTTAGGTTAATAGCACTAGTGTTATCGCACAAAATAGGAATACGTTTAAGTTTTAAATTAAAGTCAAGCAATTGTTGCTTAAGCCATAGGACTTGAGCACAACAACTGCCGGCGACAACGTATTCTGCCTCAGCTGTTGACAAAGCAACCGAAACCTGTATCTTGCTATGCCAACTCACCAAGGAATTTGCAAAAAGGTGACACGTGCCACTAGTACTTTTCCTATCCAATTTGCACCCGACAAAGTCAGAATCGGAATAGCCAACTAAGGAATAAAAATTACCTTTAGAATACCACAACCCATACTTTGGAGTACCGGAGAGGTATCGAAGTATGCGCTTAACAGCTTTTAAGTGGGATTCCTTGGGACATGCTTGATACCTCGCACACATGCATACACTGAACATAATGTCGGGTCGTGATGCGGTTAGATAGAGAAGAGATCCAATCATACATCGGTACTTCTTTACCTCTACATCCTTACCATTTTCGTCACGATCAAGATTGGCACAAGTAGGCATAGGAGTATCTATTGCCTTGCAGTTTAGCATGTCGAAACGTTTGAGAAGCTCAAGACAATATTTGGTTTGACTCACAAACGTGCCTTCTTCGAGTTGTTTGATTTGCAATCCGAGGAAATAGTTGAGCTACCCCATCATGCTCATTTCAAACTCCCCCTTATCGCAACCGCGAAAAAACAACCGGCGAGAAAACTAGAGCAGAAGAGTCGCCACCGAACGTTATTTATCCCAACGCAGGGAAAGGTAACGATCGAAGAAAACTTGAAAGATGGAAAGACATGGTCATCGCAACCAAAGTCCAGGTTCGGGAGTCGCTTACGCGAGGGGAAGGTTTTAGCACCCCCACGCGTCCATCGTACTCGATGGGATCCACGCTTGTTGTCTAATCAAAGGGTGAGTTATCCTAAAGTCTACGGCTAAACAGAAAACGGGGATGGGGAAGACTAAGATGGACTCGCAAGGATCATCGCAATCCAATGCCTACGTATCTTCGTGGACGAACAAAGAATCAGAGTCAACGTAGTTCGACGGACTACGGGGGAAGGTTGCTCGCCGAGATATTGCATCTCGTGCCTACGTATCCTCAATCTAACCAGAAGGAGGAAATCAGAGCAGTCATAGTTTGACCTAACGAGGTCTTAGGGTTTTTTATGAGCGACGTTAAGTTCGCGTCCGGCAGTTAGGGTCGATGCCTGTTTGCGACTTGAACATAAATAACGTGCTCTTTTCTGAAAATGGTTTGAAACTCAACAATCCCGAAGGATGAAAAAGATTTTAATTTGGTTTTTTTTTAGACAGAAGTGAATTGAAGTTAGTTCGTAACTTGCATTGCACCGAAGTCTATGACGTAGGAACGAATGCATAGCAAATCGTCCCAAGATGGGACGTCCACTAAACACTCTAGAAAAATGAGAGGAAACCCCTCAATTCTCACTTCCCACATACAAGGCTCAGGAGCAATACACGTTACCTTTATTAAGTGTCTTAGAATTGTTATGAGATGAGAAGAGAAGACTCAAGGGAAAAATAAAACACTACGGGAATTCTATCCTAATGTTGTCACGCAAAAGTGGCCCTAAGGTTGAGGTAAGAAGGGAAGATTCTACCTAATGTTAACATGCATGGTTTGAATCCTAATGTCTATCCTATTCCAAGCTTAATCAAAGATTAAGTTGGACTAGGGAACCTTAAGGGAGCATACAAAAACAAAGCAAAAACCAAAGAAATAAAACTAAAAACAGTGGCTACAACAGCGCTCCAGCACCTGCATAGCGGTAAAATCCAGCAAAAACTCCAAACAGCATTTAACAGCTCAAGTTTCCAGCACAAAACAAGTGTAAAAGACATCAGGCAGCAAGGGTATACAATTAACAGCACATAAAAAATTCAGAACAGCAGTTGTAAAAAGCAGGGCAGCATGGAAAGCATCTAAACAAATACCCAATCAATGCTCCAAGCAAGCAACAATTATACACAAGCATACATATCTAGACAATTTGAGCATATGAATTGCAAGTATCAAGAATGAACAACAATGATCATGTTAACAATTCAAGAACAAGTATGCTTAACAAAGTTGCACAACTTAATCTTTCACCAAAACATCATGCATAAGTGAAAATAGGACACCAGCAACAATCATGCATCACAAGTTCAGCAAGTCAAACATTAATCAACAATCAACATGATTCAAATGTGTGTGCAACATACTCATCACATCAAGAAAGCAACAACACAACCATGGACATTCACCAACGAAAACCAAAGTCACGTGGCGAAGAATCGCTTACAAACCAATATGTGAGGTAAAACAGCTCAAGAATGATCCCCAAATCGACATCATATCAATCCATGAGATTACACAAGTTCAACAAGTTATTATTCACAAATGAACCAATATGCATCATGAACATGCTTCAAGAATACAAACAAATCAACAATCGGAAAATCATGCATCAAAGATTCACATACATCCAGCAACTAGAGGTTAAACAACCCTAGAAAATTCCACAAATGTGCATCATACAAAGCCATGAAGGTTAGGGGGTGGAATAGGTATCAATACATGCTTCCAAACAAGCTAAAAACACAAAAGTTACAGGTGCAAATCGATTGCTACAGGGTGCAAATCGATTGCACAATTACAGAATGCAATTTCTAGTGAAAAAACACAGGTGCAATCGATTGCAGCAGGGTGCAAATCGATTGCACAGTAGCAGACCTGCAAAAATCACTTCTCATAATCACTTTTCCAACACCAATCACATATTCAAACATCCAAATGATCATGTAATCAAACATACACGAAAATCCACATCAAATATCAGTAATCAAACACACACTTCATAATCGAACAACAAGATCATGAATCAAATCAAGCAAATGGATCAAATCACATTGAAAACCATGGATCTACATTGTATAAGTTGAAATTAAGCTAAATCGAGTATGGATATGAAATTAACCAACCTACAAAGCTGAGAATTGCTTTGGTAAGTGTTGCAAATAGAATTTGATGAATCCAAGCAAGAAATTCCAAGATCTACGAGCTCCTTGCAAGCAAAAGCTGAAAATCCAAGAAATAAGCTAACAATACTCTAAAATCACTTTCAATAAGCACTTCTAAAATTCCAGATCCAGATCCAAACGAAAATCACCAATGGAAAACAGCAATGGAGTGATAATGAGAGGCTTTAGCTCAAGAATTAACAAGTTCCAATGAAGAACTTGTTAATCTCTATGGGAGAGGTTTGAGTGTGGTTGAAAATGGAAGTTGAGAGTGAAAATGAGAGAGAATTGAGAGAATTCTGAAAGTTGAGAGTGAATGATGAGTGAAAATGATCAAGGTTGGTGAGGTTTGGAATGAATTGATTTAAATATAGACTAGGTTAGGAATTAAGTTTGGGTTTGGAATGAGGTTTAGAGAGTGGAATGGAAGTGGAAAATGAACTAGGAAAGGGAGTGTGGAATTAGAGTGGAAATTGGATGGAAATGAAATCAAATTATGCAGCCCTCTAGATCCTTCTACTGATATAGCATTGATCCCAAGTGAATGTGGTGCATTGGAAGTTGATATAGTGCTGAAAAATGAAAGTTTTGGGCAAATCCGTCATAGTGCAATCGATTGCACAGCAGTGCAAATCTATTATACACCCTTGTAAAGGCCAAAATTGGTGAAAATTGTCTCACTTTGTTCACTCATAACTCAATGACAAATGATCCAAATGGCATGGTTCTTGTGCCCATTTTGAAGGGAATGTTTCAAACTACAACTTTCATGAGGAAAAAATTTGCAAATGAAGTCTTGATCATGGTGAAAATTGGCTTTGAAAACGCTTGAAAACGTTCCCAAAATAGCAACTTTTAAAACCTAGTTTTATTCCAAAAATGGCAAGTTCTCAATTTCTTGATTTTTGGCAATTCCTTGAACATTCCTTGACCAAATTTGATCCATTGATCATATTTGACTTGAAAATCATCATGTTGACCTCAAAAAGTCAGGAGTTGACTTTTTTCCACTGCACAGTTGACTTTATCCCCAATTCTCCTGATTTTGAATCTTTTGAACAATTGAAACTCTTCTGAACCAAATTGATAGACAATTCTACAATCCTAGACACTTAGGGACATGAGGAATACCAAGGAATCAAGTCTTGCCCAAAAAATCAGAAATAAATTAATTTTATGGCAAACCCTAATTTTGGTGCCCTCAGTCTAGGAGGAATCGACCCATGCTCCAAATCCAAATTCCTCTGAATATGGTGTGTATACTCTCAAACAATGATGAGATGTGCCATTTGATGATGATAAAAAAACTCAAAGATCTTTCCCATTGGGGGGTTAGACTCAAGACTCTCCAAAAACCCTAATTTGAGATATCAGGCTAGGAGAATGTGATTCACTTGAAATCTCTTGCCATTTGCAATCATCTGATGAGGTGGTGGGCACATTAGAATGCCTTGAGGTCTAAGAATCCATTGTGGCTCAATTAATGATGACATTAAAACCATCTCTCCTTTGGTCCCTTGGACAATGCACATGATCCCTTGCTTGAACCTCTGAAAAACAACTCCTCATCTTAATTAACCTAGATACCTTGATCCCATGCTAAGAACCAATGATATGCACAAATGATAATGCAAAATGAAAAGAAACATAAGCCAGTTAGTGTTAGAAACAAAAAGGCAAATTTTGGGGTGCTACACCCCTGCATCAACTAGAAAACTCCTTGACCAAGGTCATGTTAGTAGACCCAAAGATAATACCGTCAACATAAATTTGTACCAAGATTAAATGTTTTCCTTGACGTTTAATAAAGAGGGTTGTGTCAACCTTCCCTCCTGAATACCCTTGATCAAGTAAAAATTTGCTTAGACGTTCATACCAAGCCCTAGGGGCTTGTTTAAGTCCATACAAAGCACGTTTAAGTTTGTAAACATGATCAGGATATTCATGGGATTCGAAACTCGAAGGTTGGGTAACATAAACCTCTTCATTTATATATCCATTAAGGAAAGCACTTTTAACATCCATTTGGAATAATTTGAAGTTCTTAGTGTAAGCATAAGCAAGTAAAAGGCGTATAGCCTCGAGTCGGGCAACCGGTGCATAAGTTTCCTCATAGTCGATTCCTTCCTCTTGGTTATAGCCTTGCGCTACAAGCCACGATTTGTTACGTGTTATAACCCCGTTTTCATCAAGTTTATTCCTAAACACCCATCGGGTGCCGATTACCCGATGATCTCGAGGAGGGGGACAAGGTCCCAAACCTCATTTCTCCTGAATTGGTTTAGCTCATATTGCATTGATAAAAACCAATGCTCATCGAGTAACGCCTCCTTTGCGTTTTTAGGTTCAACTTGGGACACAAAAGCAGAGTGATAACAAAAGTTACTAAGTTTAGAGCGAGTGGTTACTCCCTTAGAGATGTCACCGATGATATTGTCGATTGGATGGTCTTTGGAAGAATTCCATGCTGTAGGAAGGTCATCTTCATTAGTTGGATGATCCTCCTCACTCTTCATTGGTTAGTGATCCTTTTCCTCCTCAATACGCACTGCTTCAGGCTAATCAACTCCCTTATCAGTGTCCTTGAGTATGTCTTCAGAAGATACACCTGCAACATGAAAAGAACCACCTTTTCCGACATTTTTCAGATAAAACTCATCAAAAGTAATGTGTAACGACTCTTCAATAATTCGTAACCTTTTATTATAAATTCTATAAGCTTTACTTGACTGAGAGTATCCAAGAAAAATACCCTCATCGGCCTTGGCATCAAACTTACCAAGTGTCTCTTTACCATTGTTCAACACGAAACACTTGCAACCAAAAACGTGAAGGTGAGAGATATTTGGCTTACGCCCTTTTAAAAGCTTATACGGTGTCTTGTTTAGAATAGGTCGGATGAGCACCCTATTCAAAACGTAACAAGCCGTACTTATGGCGTCAGCCCAAAAGTATTTTGGAAGTCCACTCTCATTGATCATAGTCCTTCCTAATTCTTCCAAAATTCTATTTTTACGTTCCACAACCCCGTTTTGTTGAGGGGTACGTGGTGCGGAAAAATTATGATCAATTCCATGGGATTCACAAAATGCTTCAAATAAATGGTTTTCAAACTCACCCCCATGATCACTTCGAATTGACACAATGTCCGTGTTTAACTTGTTTTGAGATAACTTAGCAAATTTTTCAAAGGCCAAAAAGGTATCACTCTTATTTGCTAAGAAAATAGTCCAGCAAAACCTTGAAAAGTCATCGATTATTACAAAACCATAATAGTTACCACCTAGGCTTTTGATCCTATATGGTCCAAATAAGTCCATATGGAGGAGCTCAAGGGGTCTCATAGTTGAAACGATGTTTTTAGATTTGAATGAGATCCTTGTTTGCTTCCCCATTTGACAAGCATCACAAAGGTGATCCTTTGTGAATTTGATTTTGGGAAAACCGACGACTAGGTCTTTAGAGACTATTTTGTTAAGCAAATCAAAATTGATGTGAGCCAACCGTCTATGCCATAACCATGAATCTTCATTCATAGTGACTAGACACTTGTCTCCATTCAACGATACCTTATTTAAGTCTAGCATATAGACATTGTTCACCCTCAAGCCCTTAAACACATCCTTTTTGTCACTATCTTCAACTATGCAGCAATCTTTTGAAAATGATACTTTATAATTCTTGTCACATAGTTAACTAATACTTAAAAGGTTGTGTCTAAGGCCTTCCACAAGCAGCACATCAGAGATAGTAGTAGATGAGGGGTTACCTACACTACCTTTGCCGAGAATCTGTCCCTTATTGTTATCTCCGTAGGTGACAAATCCCTTTTTCTTCGCCACAAAGTCGATGAAAAGAGATATGTCTCTTGTCATATGTCTTGAACAATAGTATGACCAGGCTTGCAACAATATAGGCAATCACGGTTCATTTGGAATTTACCTTTGCTATCTCTATCTCGAATCACATACGTATACTTTTGATATGGATTGTTCATACTTTCTCGATAATGTGATCGATCAATAGCAAACTTAACTTTAGGCTTAAGAGCCTTGTCTAATTTGGCCTTAAGGGTTCTCACCTCTTTTTGCCAAATATGACAAGTATCACAGCCCCCAAACTTGAACCATGGAGACTTATTCTCATCAATCTTTGCTTTTGATGTATCCACCATGGAGTTTTTAACAGCTTCCAATTCCTTTTCGGAATTGAAAACCTTTCTCTCCAAGTATTTAAAAATCTTTTTGTTCAAAGCTAAGCATTGAAAAGCTTCCTTAGCCTCGTGGTGCAACATATCAAAAGCCTTTTGTAATTCTAAATGAGACATAGTATTAGAATGATTATATTTAGAGTGTTTTACCTCTTTCTTCTTGTTGTGACGTGCCATAAGACATAGATTAACGGATTCACTTTCATCACTTGAGTTGTCATCCTTTTCCGACTCACTATCGCTCTCCCAAGCGATGTATGCTCGTCTAGACTTGTTTGACTTCTTGTGTTGACGATTCTTATCCTTATCCTTATCCTTGTCTTTCTTAAGTGATGGTCAATCCGGCTTGTAGTGCCCGGATTTTCCACAGTTGAAACACGTTCCTTTAACCATGCCATTCTTATTGCCTTCATTTCTAGATTGCCTCCTAAATTTGACTATATTTTTATCCGAGTGTTGAATCTCATTCTTCCGAACATATTTATTGTATCTCTTCACAAATAGGCTCATGTCATCATCGGAGTCATCAACTTCGTCATTGTTGGTTTCGTTATCACTTTGCTCTTGAGATGTGGAGTTTGAACAAGAAGCCTTAAGATCAACCGACTTCTTTTCTGTATCTTTTTTTTCTCCTTCTTTATACTCTTTTCATGTTTATCAAGGCTAATGAGCACTTGCTCATGCTCATCGAGTTTTCCAAATAATGTGGTGAGGTCTAGAGTAGCTAGATTATTGACCTCCTTGATCGCGGTGACCTTCGGCTGCCATTCCCAGTTAAGACACCTCAAAATCTTATTAGTAGCAACCTCGTTTGGAATTGGTTTACCAAGTACATGCAATTTGTTGATAATATGAGTAAATCTTTTTTGCATATCCGCAATGGTTTCCCCTTGCTTCATGTAAAAAAGATCGAACTCTTGCATTAGTGTGTTGATACGGGCCATTTTAACATCATTAGTGCCTTCGTGGGCTACTTGTAAAGCATCCCACATGGCTTTGGCCGTTTCACTATGAGAGACTCGATAATACTCGTCAACTCCCAAAGAGGAGATCAGCATATTTCGAGCCTTTCAGTCATAGTTGTACTTTTTCTCGTCCTCCTCATTCCATTGAGCTTCGGGTTTGGGAACGAGAATTCCTTCGGCATTGGTCATTGTAATTTCCATGGGACCATTTAAAATAACATTCCAAACCTTTCGATCTATGTAATTTATATGGACGTGTATACAATCCTTCCAGTAGCTGTAATTCTCGCCTGTAAAAACTAGAGCTCTATTATAAGCCCCTTTAGGTTCCTTCGCCATATTCCAAGAAGTTTTACCGAAGCACCAGATAAATCGGAGCTCGTGATACCACTTGTTAGACTATGGCTAGGATCTAGAAGGGGGTTGAATAGATCCCTTGAGTTTTACACGCAAATGACTTTCGAAAAAATTGGTTTTAAAAGTTTGACGGGAGCGGCCGTTGAATTACGTCTACAACGAACCTCTACTAGAGGGATCGGATATGCACGACAATATTTGGAATGAAATACGGATGAGAAAAATTCAGATTATTCAACACAATT
The DNA here is from genome assembly GCA_022829125.1 of Lathyrus tuberosus. Classification (NCBI taxonomy): domain Eukaryota; kingdom Viridiplantae; phylum Streptophyta; class Magnoliopsida; order Fabales; family Fabaceae; genus Lathyrus; species Lathyrus tuberosus. The sequence continues at coordinate 816,892 of JALAZF010000759.1, read as the reverse complement.
TGAATGCAATCAACAATGTTTTATTTGTTTGATATTAATCCAATCCAACGAGATAGGTCGACAAACAATTAAATGCAAATGCATTCTATTTTGCATTGAAACAAATTATCGAACACTTGGTGTGCGTTAAACACACTAAGTGCAGATTTCAAAGTAATGTGATGTTGAGCTGCTCCTAAATACAATCCAAGGGATTGTATCAGATTTACGAAACAATTTAACAGCTCAATATAACACAAGCTCAGAAATTTCGATCAATTTAAACTTCGCAAATTTGAATGAGATCAAACGTAAAGAGTTAAGAAAAAGAGAGAACAAACACGATTTGATTAGGCAGTTCCCCAATCTTCCTCGCTTTGGGTACCTCTGCCCCCAATTCCACAATTGGAATTGAGATATATATATATATATATATATATATATATATATATATATATATATATATATATATATATATATATATATGTTGTTGTTTGCAAATTGTTTATACAAGAGAAGAACAATGAACATCCGAACTCTCAAACGTCTTTGATTGTTGATGTAGAGTCTTCTCTCCCCTTGATTCAAGACGAATCAAGTCCCTTGAATCTGGTTGAACAAGTCACCATCCCACGCTACTAGACTACAAGAACCCACCGTTCTTCAGTCACCTTCACTCGGCCGACTTCGATCTTCCATGATCTGATCCCAAACCTTTCTTCTACGATCCTCCGACTGTAGCTACTAAACCGAACGAATACTTTGTTCTTCGGTTACCTTCGCATGACTGAATCACTGTAGAACGAAATGGTTTGTGCCAAAAACCCCCCAAAATCTCTTTGATTCTTGGAGGATAAAACCTAAGGTTTTATTCAAGAAACACCTACCAATTCTGAACCTAGAAATGAAGATCACACACTTCCTAATTTTGAACGTTATCACTTTAAAACAATGGGTGACACAAACAAAAATGATTATGTGTAATTGTTTGTTTACTCAAGGTTGAAGATGAAGATTAAGAGAAAGATTGGTATGAATTTTCACGTTTCTTGTTATTTTGAAATGTGAGCTGACCCAACTATATATAATGAGAAATGTGACCCACAATATGAAGTAACAGAAATAACAGAAAAAATTAATGCAGAAAAATCAGCTCAGGCAAAGTTGAGTCGACCGCCCTTTTAATGAGGGTTGGCGTGAGTTATCCCGTAGGGTTGTCTACGCAAATTTTGAAGTCATGCGTCGACCCATCCATACCTTGCGTCGACGCAAGTCTGCAGATTTTCCAGAAATTCAAATTTCCAGAAGCATGAGTCGACCCATGCACAAGGGGGGGTCAGCATGCGCTTTCCCGAGCTTTTCACAAAATTTGTTCAAACTAGCATGCGTCGACTCATGCTCACTTTGGGTCGACTCATGACCTGCATATTTTCAAAAATTCATTTTTTCTACATGTTTTAGCAGACCAAGACTCGAGACACACATACCAAACATCAATATTATGATCATGCACATGTAATTTTAGGTTAGACCTTTTCCTATATGTTTAGACGCATGAAAATCGATGGTTAGTTGCAATTTGCCCGACAATGAAGTGATACCGCTCAAATTACAATCTAATGACTATCTTATTTGTTGACATCATTAAAATCGAAATAAATGAAAGACCATAGCCCTCACAATGACTACTTGGTAGTGCGGTGACTATCGGAAATAGTTGATACGCGATACTACACTCAAATGAGATTACCCTAGGATGCTACAGCTCGCTCGGGTGAACCAGCTTTTTGTTGATATCCTTAGGGGGGTCAATGATTTTGGGAACCTTAGGATCCATTCTACAGGTACAAAAATTGACCAGAATACAACCTTTGGGAATGGGTAGAGCCATTACTCCATGCTCGTGACGTTGAACCTTTTAACCCATGTTTTTTCAATGTTTTTGTGTGATGCATTCATGCATTCATTTAAAAAACTCTTAAATAAAGAAAATAATATTCTTTTCTCCTCTCTCTTTTTTCAAATTAAACTGAAACAATGATTGCAAATATCTGAGAGAAAGATTGCGTTATGGATTTCGGTAGAAGAAAGATGCACAAGTACACCTTCAAGGCTCCAAAACTAGAGGATTTAAGGGGGTTAGCAAGGATGATCACCAACTATGATGCTTTCAGAGCTAAGTATGGAGGGCTCTTATCTCTATTAAAGATCGATATAGTTGAAGGAATCCTGTCTACACTGATCCAGTTCTACGATTCGGTTTATCACTGCTTCATATTCCCGGATTACCAACTGGCACCAACATTAGAAGAATACTCTCATCTGACTGATCTACCTATCACTGATCAAGCTCCTTTTTCTGAACTGGAAGAAATTCCAAAGGATCAGGTCATCGCAAGAGCCATTTGTTTGGACGAGTGAGAAGTCAGGACTCACAGGACCACCAAAGGAGGAATCCTAGGTTTACCAGCCAAGTTTTTCGTGGAGAAAGCCTTGTCAAACTTCCATATAAACTGGATCATGAACGAACAGCCACATGTGATTTGAAACCATGCTCTTTCTTTGACAACCCTGTAAAACCATAAACACACAGAGAAGAAGAATAGGTAAACTGCAGCATATTTTTGGTATTTTGGTTAGAGGTTAATAAACATAAACAAATAATAAAGCAATTGAGAAATACACAGATATTCGGAGGAAACAAAGATTGTGATCTTGTTTGTGGTATGAGATGTAAATGAAATGTGCGAAATCTTAGGGTTAAAAATTAGGGTCTTACAACTGCCCCTATTTAAGTTTCTTCTATCAGGAGATATGAAGGTTGAAAACTCCGTCTCGACAAGATTGAAGATACTTAAATACAAAAAACCAAATTTTTAGCCTTGAGATGCCACAAGATGATATGAATGCAAAGGATAAAACACCCTGCGGGGAAACTTGAAACAAGAGATTTACTGTAAATTGAGTGAGATGACGTGAAAAGACACACCGGGGAACACAAGCTATTTCTGGAGATCTATCAAGGTGACAAGAAGTATTCATCGATAGTTGGACAGGGAGGGACAAGACCCCGGGAAGATGGGTAGTGACATCCAAGAATAGCATTAGATGGAAACTACAAATGAGACAAAAGGTATGTCAATAGATGTCCAAAAATGGCATTGGACAACAGCAAGAAAGTTTATGATAAAAACAACAGCGTCAACCAAGAATAGCATTGGACTCGGCTAGGGAAATGGTGTCTAATAAGGGCATTGGACAGAAGAAATCACAACATCCAAGAATGGTATCGAATGAAGTGAGAAAAGTTCTGGAGAATTCATCATAATTATCCAAGAATCGCATTGGATAAAAAGAGTTCACGATATCCAAGAGCGACATTGAATAAAGTGAGCGAGAACTTTCAGGAATGGAATTGAAAGTAAAGGTAAATCATAACATTCAAGAATGGCATTGAATGATAGTGAGAAAGAAATCCAAGAATGGAATTGAATGCAAAGGAGAAGACTCATCCAGGAATGACACTGAATGAATAGATGAAACTTTTAGGAAAGACATTGAAAGCTATCCAAGGAAATCTGTTGGGCATTACAGAAGAGAGACAGACATCCAGGAATGGCACTGGGAGAAACAAGAGGAACAAGATATCTAGGAATGGCACTGGAGATCAAAAGAGACAGACATCCAGGAATGACACTAGAGTGAAAGAACATAAAGATCCATGAATAGCCCTGGAATGAAAGAAGGCAAAGATCTAACAACAGCACTAGATGCACAGGGAAACGACAACATTCAGGAATGACACTGAATGAAGAGACATGTAATTGTTTTAGTAGGCGCCAAGTAAGTTGTACTTTTATCACAAGGTAAGATGTTGATAGCAACAAGACCTCAGGAAATGCACATGAGCACGAAACACATTTCGAGCTATGAAAATATTTCTATGTATGATATTAAATGATTTATGCATGCAATGTAGATGATTGGGGCAACTGAGATATAATCTTTTGTGAGGGAAGAATGGAACTCTGATTCCTCAACACATGGAACACTGCCCACTCTGCTTGGAGAGAAGATGTTAAACATCTCTGTCACACTTATGAATCGTATCAGGCTAATGATCTTTTGAGGAAAGACATCTTGAGTATTCTTGAAGAAGACTGCCCCATATTGATTGACTGATAAGGATAAACTGATCATGGCTTCAATTTGACTGCTATAGGGGAAAAGATTTATCATGGCTTCAATTCTTGAAATGAATGTTGAGGATAAACTAATCATGGTTTCAGTTTGACTATTGCTGGGGATGAACTGATCATGGCTTCAGTTCTTGAAATGACTATTAAGGATAAACTGATCATGGCTTGAGTTCTTGAATTGAGTATTGAGAATAAGCTGATCATGGCTTCAGCTTGACTATTACTGGGGATGAACTGATCATGGCTTCAATTCTTGAAATGACTATTGAGAAGGCTAAACTCAGTATGAATCTTGAAAGAGATCTTCTGGTTAACTAGTTCTGAGAATAACTTGCACTGAGCAACAAATCTTGAACTAATTCACAACAGGATCTGGAAATAATGTGCCCCTGATAGAATCACTGACCAAGTTTCTCAACTGTTTGATATTTCTTGATGAGGAAAGTTTATCTGCAAATAAAATCATTTATTCATGGTAATTTTAATGCAAGGCTCATGCAATTTTGAAATCAAAAATCATTTTTGGAATGATATTATTGATGTATAGCAAATGAGTCACTTGTCAAAACACAGTGATTTAGACATTCAAAATGAAAGAGAAAGCAAAAGGTATGACATCAAAACAAATGATTGGCAACAATCTTAGGAGTCAAATTACGCAACCTTGTTGTAGATTCTTTCAAAAGAAATCTGGCTTCAATTAGGTCTTTTGAGGGTTGTAACGTGGTCTGGTTCACGGTTTTTGAAACAAAGGATATAGGCTCAAAGGTTTTTTGTTCCCAACCCATTCTTCATGATGATCTTCAGCCCTATGCTCAGTTAATTCAAACTTATGCATTCAGGTTCCAAGCGATTTTGGAATTGCAACACTTTTATGATGATGGCTCAAGGGCCAAGGGATTTTTTGAGATAGCAGTCACTTTTTCTTACAACATTTTTTTGTTTTTGATGAGGACCTTAGTCAACTCGTTTTGTCTTTGAGGATTTTGGTAACCTCTCGATTGATTTTTCTTTTGTTATCCCTAACTTTTGCCTGAACTGTGTCATTTGAGCTTACAGTCAGCGGGATGCCCCAATTTTTACTTAAGTCTCCTTCATAGGTTTTGACTTAGCGAGCTTTCCATTTGATTTTTCATTCATTTTTTTTGAAAGATAGTGACTGCCTGGCTAAATGATTACAGTGAACCATCATTGGCTTTTGATTTGAAAGACATCTTCGAAACTTCTTTGATGTGTGCGAAGGAAAGCTTGTGATTGCAACCTTTATTGGAAGGTGTCTTGCATGATTCTCTTGTGTTTAAATGCACAGTCAAACTAACTGAGAACTACCCATCCCCATGTTAAAATTGCTGGTTTTTTCGTACAGAAAGAAACTCCAACTTCTAGGCTCAAAGGGGTTGACAATGGATTAACTTCCTTATTTCTCTAGTGTTTGGGAGTTAAAACAATGCATGTACATCATCAGCCAAGTTTTAATTAAAAGCATACGATCCAGCAATTTTAGGTATTTCGTTTTTCATCTTCCTCCCTCCAATCTTTGCATAAACAAAAGCATGATAAAGAGAGTGAACAGGAGATATGTTTTTGTTTTGTGAAAAAGAAAATATAAAGATGCAACATTGGATATAAATGAATTGAATCAAAACATTGCAATGCTCATTTCATTGAAATTACCATGAAAGTACAAATAAAGTTCGAAAGCAAACAGTCAATACAATCAAAGAAATAAAGCAAACAGAAAGAAACAAGGCCTAGTGACTAATCAGCAACAAGGATGAGTTGTCCTGTCTGAAACACTGGCTTTAGAAGATGATCTGTCTGAACTGACTCAAACTTCACTTGGCATGCTCTAGCAAAGTATTGTTGACAACATTGGGATTATCATCGTGAAAAGTCAGAATCTTTGCTTTCACCAATTCTTGTACTCTAGCTTTCAATGCATAACAACCTTCCAAGTTATGGCCTGCCCCACCTTGATGGAACTCACAATGAAGATCAACCCTATAGCTGGCTGGGAGAGGATTTAGAGGAGGAGGTAGAGCCCTTGTTGTAATCAAACCTTTTTGAACAAGACCCGGATACAGCTCCGTGTAGGACATCGGGATAGGATCAAAGTTAACCCTATTGCGATTCTGTAACAGCCTGACGAGGAGCTTGAACTGGTTGAGCATTAACAACAGGAGCAACTGCAGCTACATATTGTTGTTTCCTACGATGAGGTTTCCCTTCAACTGAAACAACATGGGTATTACCATCCTTCTTCTTTTGAAAGTTCCCAATGGACTTTCTAGCACCATTAAAGGCTTCAGCATTAGTAATCTTTCCTTTCTTGATACCCTCTTCTAGTCTTTCTCTAATAGTGACTAGGTCAGTAAAACCAGATGATACACTGCCTATCATCTTTTCCCAAAAGAGTGGCTGAAGAGTGTCCATGAACAATCCTGTCAATTCCTTTTCGGCCAAGGGTGGCTCCACCTGAGCAGCTAGCTCTCTCCAGCGCTGAGCGTACTCCTTAAAGGATTTTTTTTTCTTTCTGAGACATGTTTTACAATTGACAGCGGTCAGGTGCCATGTCCAGATTATACTTATATTGCTTCAAGAAAGCATCAGCCAAGTCCTTCCAGCTTTGGATACGATTCTTCTCAAGTCCCATATACCATTTCAGTGAAGCCCCACTCAAGCTTTCTTGGAAACAATGAATGAGCAATTTGTCGTTGTTGGTATACACAGCCATATTGTTGTAGTACATCACCAAGTGACTTTTGGGACAGGTGTGCCCCTTTTATTTCTCAAAATCAGGAGTTTTGAATTTGGTCGACATAACCAAGTCTGAAACCAAGCACATGTCCATTGCGGCAGCCCCAAAGACATCACTTCCTTCCACAGCTCTTGTCCTTTTCTCTAGAGTTTGCCATTGCTCTCTGACTTCCTCAATGTATCCAGGTTCTCCCTGACTTTTGGATTGTGGAACAGTAACAAGGTACACGAAAGGAGGATTCTCATGAGTAGCTTGAGCAGCAGTATGCACAATAGGTTGAGGTCCAGTAAACAGTGGAGTTGAAGATACTGGTAGTACAGACGGGACACCCACTGGAGTAGTTGCAAAGGGTGGCGAGTAATTAATAGGTAACCTAAATTCTGGCAAAGTAGAAGCTGGTTGCTGAATCTGTGGAGGGTTAACAACAGAAATTGAGATTTCATAGATCACGGTCCTCTGAGGTGGTTCACCTCTAGCAATCAGAACTTGCATCATTTCTGTGAGCTTGGTCATGCTGGCCTTCAACTCATCAATTTCCATTCTGACTTCGGTATTGTGTTGTTCTTGATTTTCCATTCTCAATCTGACGGTAGCTCTAGTTTCGTAGTTGTGTCGAGGAAACAGCTTGACGGCGAACAGATAACTGAAGAAAGAGAAGTTGAAATGAGTTTCTGTGGCAACTTGGATAAATGCATATGTATGCTCATGGATACAAGAGTGCATGGATGCAAAAACCACAAACAAGACCACTCAAAGCACACAGGTTCAAAGATTTGAGTCACGAGCAAGGAATCAACGTTAAGAACCAACCCACAAAGGTATGTACTAAGGTTATATCAGCACCTGTAGATCAAGGTTCTAAAAAGTGCCCAGGGTCATAGATCCATCTTTAGGATATTATCGGCTTAAACCACTACTCGTCAGCCAAAAATATTCTCAAGAGAAACTCGTCTGAGTGTGGTATCGTATAACAACTAATTCAAGTATACACCTGAATAGCCACCGCACCACGTCCTAATAAGGTCAAGATGGGTTAAAGGGTACTAAGGTCCTCAGCTTCTCAGGCTCCCAAGTCGGAAAAAGTAATGTCAATTACGACTACTCGTATGACATCAGTAATCTCAAAGGGGCCTCCACTGAGTGGGGGATCTCAAGTCAGCTTAGTAAGGACTACTCCACGTAAGTCGAACAAGACTATACCACCCTCCTATCATAAGTGCACTCAAGTCCGGGTATAGGACTTATCTCACCACACAAGATCACCCAAGCATAACAACCAATAACAGTCAAATCAAACATATAAAGCGTAATTAAATCAAAGTAGGCCGAACCCACTAAGAACCAAAGTCCCTAGCAGAGTCGCCACTTCTCTGTAGCGACAAAAATCGTGAGTGTAAGCTATTGATTAACTTAACTCATAAAGCAAGAGTCGCCACCGCACTTTTATTTTATCCAAAAGGAAAGGAAAAAGAGCGAACAAAACCTAAACAAGTTCTGAACAAGAACAAGTAAACAGAGACTAGGTAAGGGGGTTGGTTACATTAAGGGAAGGTGTTAGCACCCAAAACGTCTATAGTACTCTATAGGAACCCTTTGAAATATCTACGCTTTTGGTTTGAAAAGGTTTGTTTGAAATGAGATTGAGGAGATGAGAAGAGAAGTATTTTTTGTAGATTTTTGTGTTTGGAGAGACTTGTCGCCTCATGCCTACGTACCCACAAAGTGCAATATAGGATCAAAACCTCGTAGTTCGTGATACAAATAACAAAATAGGTTTGTTATAGTTGTTTTTAAATGTAAAGACAAGTCATCATTTCCAAGAGAATGATTCCGCTTAAAGAAATGAATCATGTCTAAACTTATGAAAAAGTTTTAAAGGAAAAGTGCATAAGGCACGAAAAGAGTTTAATGAGTTTTGGTGTTTTTTAAAGTCTTTTGAAAAAGGTGTCAATATGCTTATATAGTTTAGCATTTATTAAGAAATGAAAAGAAAAGAGTAAAATCACTTAACAAATTCAAGGTTTGATTATGAAAGAGGTGATAGTTTGAAAACAAGAAGGTTTTGAAAAAGAGAAGAGATTTTGAAAATTGAAGAATGGGTGGAGAAGAAGTGATTATCCTAAAGCATAAAGTAAAAGCTAAGGATAAGAACGGTCTAACCACACAAGTAAGCTCCAAAGTCTTCAAACCATGATTCCAATGCAAGGGGGAAAAGTCCTAGTTCTAAATCCAAGGATCCAAGAATAGCATTGAAGTCCGAGGTCTAGGTTCAAAATTCCATATCCAATGAAAAGGATAGTAACTATAGTCCAAGATTAGAAGCACGAGTTTTTTTTATAGGTTTTGGCCTTTATTAATGTTTTTGGTCCAAGTGGACAAAGAGAAAAAGGCATAAGCATAAACATGATATGATATGAGATGATAGTAATAGAGCATAAAAGATAAAAGAGAGATAGGAAGCGAGAAGGAAACATAAACAAGATTAGTACAATAATATTGTTAGTAAGTTAGTGAGTAGTAGTATATATATATAATAGTAGCACAAAGACCATAATGCCATAAGCCTTCAAAAGTAACACCGACTATTCTGTCTCGAATCTTTAACTATAATGATTAAACAATGTACTTAGGTCAAGGTTAAGGAAGACTTGTTAGAAGATTGATAGAATCAAAGCCTCTACACAACAAGTTTCAAAGATTTTGAACTTAATACAAAATATTAACCATCATTGGGCTTACACAACCTTAAGGTTTGGGCCACGAAAGATCAAGTTCTGATTCGGAGAGAGAGACAAGTGTAGCGCTATGTTAAGCAATTGCCAAGTGACTTATATAAAAGTCACCCTACTCGAGGCCGGTCAATGCACTTTATGTGTTAATACATGTTAGAGAAGTGATATGTAAATCACTCTCCTAAACATTCCACACAAAAAGAAAAATGGAACGGTCTAATCATAATCCAGATTTCACATTGATTTATCAAAGGAAATCTATCACGATTCCAAAGTATGGAGAATGATCCAAATAATCATTCACCCATAGATTTGAAATAATGAAGATTAAACATCTTTGTAAATCAACAATCGTCGATTTGGAGATCTCATCGACCAAAAGAAAAAGGATGAAGAAAAATGGATCTAACATGTTATGATCCACATAATAAACAACAATTAAAATCGAAACAGAAAAAAAAAAGTTATAAAGAAATCAAATGAAAAAGAAAGAATTAAAATATTTTCAAATAATTTTTCAAGAAATGTTTTAAAAAACAAAATTCAAAAATACAAAGATCCACACAAAAAAGAAAATTAAAATAATTTTAAGAAATTATCCAAAAGATAAAGAAATACTAATTTTGAAAAAAAATGAAAGAAAAAGAATTATTAAAAGAAAAAAAAACCAGAGGGAGGTTAATGTAAAAAAAGATGGTGGTGAGATAGTAAGTCAAATTCATAAGTCCCGGCCCATTTGAAGTAGAAACAAACTCTTAAAAAACCAAAAGAAAAGAAAAGGATCAGAAAATGACTTTCATCATCTCCCCTTCAAACCGTGCGGCTACTGTAGGTCAAAGCTTAGACCTCGCCGTCAAACACCATCGTCGTGCCGCGCCGGAGCTCAATAGACCAACTGACCCACATCAGTTCACTAATCGTCTCTTCTCATCTCAAATCCGCAAGCGATTTTGAACAAACTCGAATTAATGGCGCAACGGAGATCGAACAGAAATGTACCTTCAAGTAGAAAATGAAGAATGAAGTGGTTGCTTTAGGTAACGAATCCAACGTTGTGTCCTTCTTCCTCTCGTGGATTTGTGTGAGCGTTGTGAGATGTTCGCGAATTGAATGTTGTGTTGTGCGAAAACGTTACGGAATTGTTGTTGTTGTGAATGATTATTGTTGATTTTCTGCAGTTTTAGATTTGTAATGGTTACAGGTTTAAGAAATTGAAGGTTTAATGGAGATTGAAGCTTGGTTTGAAGATGGAAGGTGGATTGAAGAAGATTGAAGTTTGAAGATGGTGATTGAAGGATTCGTTTGGGTTTTGCAGTGATTTCTTAGCTATCCAAGCTTGAATTTGAAGGTAAGGAAGACTGTTATTTATAAAAGAAATGAGGTGAGTTTTCTATTTGAAATCTGAAAATTGGTTGTCGTATTCTGTTACATGTCTGTCGTTTTGAGCATGACTTGGCCGTGTACGCGTTGCGTTTTGGTTTTTGGGATTGTTTCAAGTCAATGTGTTTTCATGTTAGCAGCAGCTGCGTTTTGTGTAGGTATATGTTTCCCTTTTGTTTCGTTCACCTTGTGACGTGTTTGCTGAAAATATTCTGATGTCGTTTTGTGTTGTGAATGTGAAGTAGTAGCAATTGGGTATGGCTTGGAAGCTTGTAGTAGCATGTAGAAATGGCTTCAAGGCTTGCATGACTTGGATTGATTTCATGTAGCTAGTAGCATGAATTTTTTAAGCATGGGCCATGTTGCATGAGGCTTGAAGAAGTCGGTCATGAGTAACATGTGATTTGCTTTTGTGAGGCTTCATGGATTGATGCTTGACGTCACGTTGGCTTGATGTAGCATGAGATTTTGAAGTATGAGCTTGTCTTGAGTTTTGCTTTTATATTTCATTTTTGCAATTGTTTGAATGTATCATGGGCTTGTAACAAAAAATGGGAAATGGGCTTATGAGTTTTGTAGAGCTTGTAATTTTTGGACATTGATTTTTTATAATGGACATTGGTTTTGGAAATGGATTTATGGTTATGAATAGATAAAATTTGATTAAAAAATGGAAATGGTTATGGACATTTAAATGGATATTGGTTTATTGGATTTAAAATTGGTTAGAAATAGAAATAGAAATTTTTATGGAAGTGGATAATTGGAAATAAAATTTGGATATGAACTTGGTTTAAAGAATTTGGTGTAGATATGGGTAATTGGATTTTCAGAAATGGATTGAGATGATGATTAATAGAAAAATATATGGACTTTTATGGACAATGAGAAATTGTTCACGGATATGGATACTTAAATGGATTAAAAATGGTTTAGCAAATGGATATGCACCTACACCAATACTTTCCAACAACACGGCCATGAAACCTCGATTTTAATCCAAAGCCAACTTGAAATTTTCCACAAAGCATCTGATTGAAATGCACACAACCATTCTTGAACCACTGAATAACTTGCAATTAAGGTAACAACCATCTGAATCCATCATCCTTTGAATCTCTGATCAAATGAAGCCTGTATCACTTTGAATTTGATTGAATCAATCTCTATGAAAATAAATCCACAGATGAACCCAATTTGGACTGGTGAACTCAGATAAACCTGATGGACATCACCACACAACAACAACTTAACAGTCACTACTTGAGAAATAGCCTGCTGAAACAGATAAATTGCACTTTAAGTAATCTCTTGATTGTCTGACCAATATTAGGTCAAACTTTCATCTGAACTGGATCATGAACGAACAGTCACATGTGATTTGAAACCATGCCCTTGCTTTGACAACCCTGTAAAACCATAAACACACAGAGAAGAAGAACAGGCAAACTGCAGCATATTTTTGGTATTTTTGTTAGAGGTTAGTAAACATAAACAAATAATAAAGCAATTGAGAAATACACAGATATTCGGGGGGAAAAAAGATTGCGATCTTGTTTGTGGTATGAGATGTAAATGAAATGTGCGAAATCTTAGGGGTAAAAATTTGGGTCTTACACCCATACATCAAAAATTTCAATTTCAAGGATGTTGGTGAGAGGCATTTCTTGCCTCATGGAGATATTTCCTAGTTTTTGACATCTATCACTCTTCTTGACCAATTCATGATAATCTTTAAAAAGAGAGGGCCAGAAATAATCTGATTGCAACACTTTTGCAGCAGTTTTGGTTTCTCCAAAATGTTCTCCATAAGGAGCATCATGACAGGTAGACAAGATTTGTCGTGCCTCTGGTTGATCTACACATCTTCTCAGCAGTTGGTCAGCACATCTTTTGTAGAGGAAAGGTTCATCCCAAAAATAACTTTTGGTCGTATGGAAAACTTTTTCCTCTGTTGGAAGTTAAAATTAGGGGGAACAATCTGCTGACCAGGTAGTTAACAATATCAGCATACCATGGTGTCACACCAGTGGTTATCAGCAATAATTTTTCATCTGGAAAAGCTTCCTGGATTTCTCCATTGTTATTGTTTTGCACTTCCTCTAGCAATCGTGAGAGATGGTCTGCAACTGAATTCTCCACACCCTTCTTGTCTCTAATCTCCAGGTCAAACTCTTGTAGCAAAAGTACCCATCTAATAAGCCTCAACTTAACATCCTTTTTAGCAATCAAATACTTGATGGTTGCATGATCTGTGTATACAATGACTTTTGTTCCAACCAAATAAGGTATAAACTTGTCAAATGCAAAAACTACAGTAGGCAAATCCTTCTCAGTTATGGTGTAATTGATTTTTGATTCAATCAAAGTTCTACTAGCATAGTAGATAATATTGAAAACTTTGTTATGTATTTGACCCAACACTGCTCCAATAGAAAAGTCATTTGCGCCACACATTAGCTCAAATGGTTTTGACCAGTCATGAGTCTTCATAATGGGTGCAGAAATCAGGGATTTCTTTAATAAATTTGAAATTCTAGCCTATGCAGACAGCAGATGTCCTAACACATGTCAAGACATTGTGCTACATAATCACTTAAACTCAGAGGCGCAACAACAGACTGATACTTTGAATATCAGAACTGTACAATCACAGATGTCACGACATCTGATCCAACATGTCAGTCAAGAACAATAACAAAATTCTAAATTGCATAATGTTAAATAAGACAGTATGTGTTAACCCAGTTCGGTTCAAATCACCTACATCTGGGGGATACCAATCCAGGACGAAGACTTCACTATCTGTAGAACTATTACAAAGCTAAACTCCCCCGTTTACAACTTTATACCTAACATCTACCCAATGAAAATCTTTACCAAGGCTAAACTCAAACGTTTACAACCCTGATATGAGATACCTCACTCTCATCCTAATCACAACCTATAAAATATCTGTCATCTGCCAGTCCAGAACATGTCGCGGATTTTTGACCTCCAAGTTATCTTGGACTTGCTTCAAAGCTTTGTCCAAGAACAATACATCAACCATTACCTACAGGCTTCTGGTTGTATCCATGTACCTATGCCTTCCACTCTGCATCCCATATTACAGAGTGGAGACTTACAACTCCTAAGAGAGCCAACGACTCTCAAACCCTAAACCCTTATTCAACACAAGAGAACTAGGTTACAAAGTTATAAGTGATACAAAGTATAGTAAAATCTCAAAACCCTAGGTCTAAGTCTTCTTATATAGTCTTCTGTTGGGCTTTCTATCTTGATCCTGTGATTCCTTGATCCGTTCCTTAATTCTTGCAACAGATTAAAACCTGCTAACTTAGTAAGTCAGTCAGGATGTCGAGTCACCATGCTGGGACATCTTCTTCAACATCTTTTTCTTCTGAAGATTCTTCAATTATATCATCAGAATGTTTTAGCAAAATTTAGTCAAACAACAAGTGCTTTCAATCTCCCCCTTTTGACAAATTTTGGCTAAAACATTTTCTTCTGCTTTCTGCAATCAGTAAGACTCCTACATCAAGACTCATCTTGAGAATTGATTGGAGCTAAGGTCTGAGAGAGTCTCCCCCTTAACATATTCCCCCTCCTTTCAAGGGAGGTCTTAAGAACCAGAAGACTCCTCCAGAAAAGAAACAACAGTTGTAGACTTTGTAACACTGAGAGCAAAGATTGCATAACTCAGGTCACAAGACACAACCTGCTTCACAACTCAAATCACAAGACACAAGGAAAATAAGATTGTTAAGATGTCAGAAAATCTTACCCAACATTCTTGCAAAACAACTGCATGAATGTACCCAGAAAGCAACAGATAACCATTCTCCCCCTTTTTAGCCAAAACTTGGCAAAAGTGACCAAGACAGCTCCAAACCCAGACGCATATACCCAGATTTTGAAGAACCCCATCTGTCACCAACCCAAAGAGAGTATTGAGACTCAAGAAGATCAAAGCAATCCTATTTATAGCCGAGCCATTTCCTTAGGAAGTAACGAACCACGGAAAATAACGGTAGTCAATTCAAAGGACCATTAATCGAAGGTAATAACTCCACTAATTGCGCCTTGACCAAGACTGCTTTGACTATTTCTTCTTTTAAGAACGCCAACCAAAAAATCCATTACATGCACACATGTTTTATAACAATGTTCTGACATCATGTCAGACATTGTCTATTCTTTCCAGGTTCTTCTTCTAATTTGACATTACAGAGATTTCTTCACATAATTACAATCACAGTCTGCAGAAAAAAATAAATTCTCCTAGACTCAACCAATGATTCTTAAGCATCCAATAAGAACCATTTCACATGCACTGCCAAGTCTCCCCCAACTTGCAACAATATAAAAAAATGTCAAGACATCCTTCTTGACATCTCATCCTCCCAGGATGGACACATAGTCACAGCTTTCTTGACACACAAATGCAAATCGGAACTCCAACTGCATCCTCGCAGTAAAACATCTTAGATCAAGGAGCAACTCCCCCTATCTAAGGTAAGCAGTGATCCTCCACAGAACACCTATCTAATGAATGGAAAATATAAGATGCGTCTTCATGTCTTCAAGAGCGCACCCTCAGTTCAAGCCACCTACTGAACACAATCATCAACTCTCTAATTGCTTCTTCTGACAAGAACCAATAATCACTCACACATGATCACCATCATGCTACCAGTGGGGAAATGAATATAAGAATCATAGTCCTTCCATAACAAACTCTGGCTTAAGATGAAAGTCTCATTGATCACCCTCATCCTGCAACCATCTACACACCACACAAACTCCTCTTGAATTCTCATGTATAGACCTCCAGTTGCTTGAGGCACAAACCAATTGAATCAGAATGCTTCACATTCCTCAAAGAGACGCACATGGCCCCTTAGTTTGTTATAACGATGTCAAATACCGTATGCATGCTCCAGAACTTCACAGCTGCCAAACTGGTCCACTACTAGCATGACTTGCAGCCAGGTGAAATATCCCCTTTCGCAAGATTTTCCACTGACTTTACCAAGCCAGCAATAGAGATAGACACCCCACAATCCAAGACAGTCATTCCTTCATCATGCTCCCGTATGATAACCTGGAATACTTCTGATTTTCTGGTAAATATCCACTTCCGAACGCATCAGAAACCAAACCTTCATGCAATCAACATATGATCCACTCCAGTCTTCTCAAAAACTTACATCAACCTTCCAAGACAGTTCTTCTAATCCATCATTCTCCCATATGACAATGTAGATACTTCTTAGACACGATGCAAGTAACCAGTTCCTCACAGAACCTGAAATCCTCCACCAAGGATAACCAACCCAAAGATGTTCTAACATCAGTTAGGATATCTTCCACACATCATGGACACCATACATCATGGTTCTTGATATGCTCCACCATTGGACTTACTATCAGCACAGTAATCCAAACTGAAGATCTTCACACAACACTGCGCCACCAGTTTGAACAAAGAGAACTTCAGAAACCCAGAGAGAAATAAACTCTCATCCACCAAAAGAAGGTATACTTTCATCCTCAACCCAAAACTTCTGCCACAAGCTCCAAGAGAACCAGAACCTCCTTACATTTTCAACTAACTACTCTTCTGTACAAGAGCAATCAGTTTCAAGCATCCTGCTTGAATGCACATTATGAGACCAACTAAATGCAATTTTTTGATTGATATCACTCTTCTCCAGAATTCCCACAAGATACACCAATCCACCAATGAAATCAGATCTTCAAGTCACATGAACTACTTGCTCCATAGCAAGACATCTTGGATCCACCAAGCCTCTTAGTCATGTAACATCTTCCCATCCATAGCTCCCGCAAACTGCATGAGATAGATCTTTTTGAAGCATCCATAACTTCCATTCTCCTGTAGATCACTTTATCTTAAGCTGATGTACCACATCACCAGCTGAGACTTCTGATGTTAAGCTAGTTATCAGAACATTTTTATATGACATCCAACTGTTAAATTCAGCTCCTCCTTCTGCCACTTAGAAGAACCTCCTCCCTTCGCAGAACAAGAGTTCCATGCTCTCATAGACTTGATTCAATAACCAAGTTTAAGTAGACAACCTCCATCCTGCTTTGAAACTCCAAAGACTTCACACCTGCCACGTCTGAATCTTCAGAAAATAAGTAGTCCAAGACTACACCATAGCCATACCAAAGAATGCCACTTTCCTTAGTAGAGCAGACTGTAGAAAGTCAGAGATAACTGCCACTTAACTTTGACTTCCAAGAAGAGCAAGATCCATGCTCCAAAGCACCTAGATCAGAAATAAATTAATCCAAGTTGTAACCATCAAGATTATGATGTCTTTATCTTCATCTTCAACAGCATCAAAGTCCAGTTTCTTGCCAGGAAACTCTCCAGAGAACACATGCTTCTGTCAAACCCGACTGAAGCCACTTCTTAGGTCACCACCTAAGACTAAAACAGATGCTAAAGCGTATGCAATACCCCTCCCATGATTCTGCACAAACTCTGATGATGAGATGTTCCAACATCTTGTTGAACATCAGCAATCTTGACTTTCAAGGATAATCAATTAAATACTTGTGGATTCCACAAATTGCAATTGATCTTAAATCCTTGTCCAATAACCCTTCTTCACTGTTGTAGCTGAGCTCCACCAGATCACGTCATGAACACTTATAAAGTATTCAATCTTTTGCAAGTATCTACTTCAAAGGACAATGTTGAGATACCAAGGCTGCCACCCTTGACTCAAGTAACTAAGATTCTCTCTAAACGAATCTTATTTACCTCAACAATTCTTCAATCAGATTAGATCTACTCTTAGGGTCAAGAGAGATGAATCCTTCCTTGTTGTTTTTGGATGGTGAAAATAAATCACCTCCACTTTCTTCAGACTGTGTTTCAAAGAAACACCTTCTAGTCAGAAGAGTAACTAGAAGACTCCAGATACACAACTGAGATGCCTTTATGAGTGTACTTGATATAATTCTCAAGTATCTTTGACAACCCAGTCGATCAATAGTTTATTAAACTCCTAGAGCAAGAACCTGATAAACTTAAACTCAACTCCTCTCCTCTTCAACTGACTTCAACTGCACCAAGAAACCAAGCTTCCAAGTACCAAGTCACCATACCAGATATCTAACAAAAACTCCATTCACTCCATCGCTCCCGACTTTGGAATAAAAGAATGT
Source organism: Lathyrus tuberosus (assembly GCA_022829125.1). NCBI lineage: Eukaryota > Viridiplantae > Streptophyta > Magnoliopsida > Fabales > Fabaceae > Lathyrus > Lathyrus tuberosus. Next base: position 798,635 of record JALAZF010000759.1, on the reverse strand, counting down.
AGATATCTTCAAATATAGAGGCCGACGATTGAGACCTTCCACCAACTATCTTCAGTAACAACTCCAGAATCCCATAATTCTAGAGCTCTTCCATCACAAACACATGCAGCGGAACCACCAAGGAACATATCCTGCTTGCCCTAATAAGATGTCACAACATCTTATAAGACACACCAACAAGATAACTAGCCATTTCTCCTGTAGGTGTTGTAGAATCTCCTCAGCAACATGAACAACCTCTGGTTGCTCCCTTCGATATAAAGCATCTATCTCATCCATTAATACCCTTGAGTATGTCTGAGTTGATTGATTTGATCTTCAAAACTCCTCCTTGTTTAAACGTCATAAAGTATCTCCCAAAGATCTCATCCAGAACTAGGCAGGATGCCTGCTCTGATAAAAATTGAAATTCTGGCCTATGCAGACAGCAGATGTCCTAACACATATCAAGACATTGTGCTACATAATCATTTAAACTCAGAGGTGCAACTGTAGACTGATACCTTGAATATCAGAACTGCACAATCACAGATGTCACGACATCTGATCCAATATGTCAGTCAAGAACAATAACAAAACTCTAAATTGCATAATGTTAAATAAGACAGTATGTGTTAACCCAGTTCGGTGCAAATCACCTACATCTGGGGGATACCAATCCAGGACGAAGACTTCACTATCTGTAGAACTGTTACAAAGCTAAACTCCCTCGCTTACAACTTTATACCTAACATCTACCCAATGAAAATCTTTACCAAGGCTAAACTCAAACGTTTACAACCCTGATATGAGATACCCCACTCACATCCTAATCATAACCTATAAAATCTCTATCATCTGCCAGTCCAGAACATGTCACGGTTTCTTGACCTCCAAGTTATCTTGGACTTGCTTCAAAGCTTCGTCCAAGAACAATACATCAACCATTACCTATAGGTTTCTGGTTGTATCCCTGTATCTATGCCTTCCACTCTACATCATATATTACAGAGTGGAGACTTACAACTCCTAAGAGAGCCAACGACTCTTAAACCCTAAACCCTTATTCAACACAAGAGCACTAGGTTACAAAGTTATAAGTGATACAAAGTACAGTACAATCTCAAAACCCTAGGTCTAAGTCTTCATATATAGTCTTTTATTGGCCTTTCTATCTTGATCCTGTGATTCCTTGATCCGTTCCTTAATTCTTGCAATAGATTAAAACCTGCTAACTTAGTAAGTCAGTCAGGATGTCGAATCACCATGCTGGGACATCTTCTTCAACATCTTTTTCTTCTGCATATTCTTCAATTATATCATCAGAATGCTTTAGCAAAATTTAGTCAAACAACAAGTGCTTTCAAAATTGAAAGAGTATATGCATTCCTGGCTGAAGACGTATGACATGTCATGTTGCAGCAGTTGTGTCGTGGTGAGAATCAGATACCAAAGCTATCAGATTAGCTTGACTCGTAAAACAATGATATCACCACCGAACTTTTATTTCTCCAAAGGAAGGGAGAAAAGATCGAACAAAAACCCTAAGTAAACAAGAAAAGCAAATAGCAAGGCCTAAAGCTAAGCAAGGCCTAAAGGTTTTGTCAATATTTCCATTTCCCTCTTTGGGATAAATAAAATTCGGTGGTGACTTTGTGTCATTTTTCGCATAGCGACAGTTGGCGACTCTGCTGGGGACTCCTAAACAAGTCAAGCCTAGTCTAGGTTGTTTTCGCATGTTTGGGTGTTTTTTATTTATTTGCTTGCTTTACTTTATTGCTTTCCCTTTTGTTTATTTAATTGTATCTTATCTTAATGATGTGATATGGATTGGGTACCTTGGTGGCAAACTATGAGGGAAAGACTCTACACCCGAGTCTAGAGTGTAAAATTGAGATAGGAGAGGTTGAGTAGTATGGACTTCCAACATGCTCATTTCGTGAAAGTCGATATGAGAACCTCGCTTGGAGTAGATTCCATTGAGGATATTGACGACCATCAAGCTCTTGGCGTGTTTGATCAATGTTTTCTTGGGAATCTATGACTCTAAGGACCTTTGTAGAACCCTAAACCATTGGCCAACTAAGATTGATGGTCACGTAGTATGGGTCCCCGAGAAGCTCTTCTCGCGAGGATCGATACGAAGATCTCATTCAGAAGAGACTATCTTGATGGAGTTGTTGCCTGGAAAAGGCTGACATACATAACAAACAGTTAAAAAAGTCCATGACTCTGAAACGCTTGTCTAGAACCAAGTGTCGATGGTCTCGTAGTATGGGTCCCCGAGAAGCTCTTCTCGCGAGGTTCGATACGAAGATCTCACCCAAAAGAGGTTCATAAGATGGAGTTATCAACCTACATGCTCATGTCATGTGTGATAAACATTCGTGTGAACCTATGATTTTGGGATCCCTATTAAACCTTAGACCACACCTGGTGAGAACTCTGTGTTATGAGTAATTAGCCTTTATCCTCCATCTGTGACCTTGATACCTGTTGCGTGAACCCCTGATTCAGCGATCTTTGATCCCATGTCTTATTGCATTCATAACATTGCATTTGCGTAAACATTTTGCATATCATTCTCCAACCTTAAACCAGTTAGTTCATCCATCCTCTGTCCTTAACCCGCAATTGACTTCCTGACGCCCGTATTGGACTTGAAGTAGCTTTGGAAGAAATCATGGCCTCAGAAGAGCGGAATCAGTTTGTGACAAGAGCGGATGTTGATTTGATAAAGAGCTAATTGAACCAACTTGTGGAAGCTATGACAACCTTGGCAAGGAGAGATGATAATATCCAAAGAACCTCAGTCATTGGGAACGTCGTTCTACCTCGAGTGAACAATGTTGCTCAAGCTCAGCCTGTGCAGATCCCTGTTGAGAATCCTATTATTCAAGAACTTACCATTGTGTGAGATGGACATTCATCTCTTGATACCATGGAATATCGTACTTTTGCGTTCTCTGAGCCAAATCCCCAAAAGGCGGTCCCCGTGATGAAAACCAAGGACCCGCGAGCTGTTGAGATTATGGAAAAATGTTGAGTGCTAGAAGAGAAGCTTAATGCCATAAAGGGCCGTGATGCTTTGGATCTGAATGCTTCAAGCATGTGTTTGGTACCCAACCTTGTAATACCCCCAAAGTTCAAGACACCAAAGTTTGAGAATTACAAAGGGGACTGTTGTCCAAAACAACATTTGGTGATGTACTGCCGAAGAATGACCTTGTATGTCTACAACGACAAACTCATGATCCACTGTTTCCAAGATAGTCTGAGTGGGGCATCAGTAAGTTTGTACATGCAGCTAGAGAGCAGCCACATCAAATCATGGTCAGACCTAGCTAACGCCTTCGTGAAGCAATACCAATACAACCTTGACATGACTCCCAGCCGCATGTAATTGTAAGGCTTATCTCAAGAGGACAACGAATCCTTCAGAGGGTATGCTTAGAGATGGAGAGAGGTAGCTACTCGCGTTCAACCACCAATTTTAGACAGAGAATTGGTTGACCTGTACTTGAATACTTTGCAAGGTCCATACTTGGAAAAGATGGCTGACGCGGGGACATCAAAGTTTTATGACCTGGTAATAGCTGGAGAATGCTTCGAGTGCATCCTCAAGAGTGGAAAGATCCAAGGCGCCTTGAACATCCCAGCTAGCGAAAGTGGATCAAAGAGGAAGAAGAGGATGGTGAAATTAATTCCATCTGGGAAGCTCCGTAAGTTCCACCTCCATTACCTTGTCACCCAAGCATCTTAATTATTCAAAGTCAGTAATCCTATGGGTCTACCTGTGCGATTCCATTCTCTCCACATGTTAAATATCCTCCTGTCAATAGAGGTCCCTCTCATCAACAACATATTGCACAGCAGCATGCTCCGCAATGCCGACGCTACTACACTCAAAGGCCAAAACGACAATTTGGTCCATTGCCAATGCCATTCAATCACATACTGCCACGCTTGATCAGTAGTGTACTGATAGTGCCAAACGACTTGGACCCTGTGATTCCTCCATACCCACTAGACTTTGATGCCAATGCCCGATGTGGTTACCATGCTGGCGCAATGGGGAATTCAACAAAGGATTGCAAACAGCTCAGAAACAAGGTCCAAGATTTGATTGAGTCCAAGCTAGTCTCATTTACGCCTCAGGGTCTTCAAATAAACACCAATTCTTTAGCTGGTCAGGCATGTCCATCAGTCCAAGTTATGGAAGAAGCTGCTGAGAGTAAGTGTGAAGAAGGCTATCATACTAGTCTCGATGAGCAAGAAAGCTAGCCCAACAACAACTCAAGAGAGAAAAGCTCAGTTCCTCAATGCTAGCAATTTTTAGATCTTATCATTTTTATGCATTTGTAGTTTCTTTTATGTTAAGTGCTATTTGCTTTTAGACATTGTGCTTTATTAATGGTATTGTTAATGTAATGATCATGCATTTTTTGAACAAATCCATTCGTATTCACTCATCTTTTCTCATTTATTGCAAAAATCACAAAAAATTCACTTTACTTCCTTTATCAAATGTTGTTTTAGCAAATATTATAGGGAGGATGATGAAACAAAATACCCATAATTTCAAACTGTATGCTTTCGGATAAGATCCTGCTGATGATGTACAGACATTGTTTCAAATCCCCTAAACACTGGAGAGATAAGGAGTTAATCTCTAGTCAACCACTTCGAGCCTAGAAGTAGGAGTTTCTTTCGGATTTCCAAACCCTTACACTTAACCTGGGGCAGGGTAGTGTTCAGTTACCCTGACTACACATTCGAATTTCAAGATGAAACCTCGTGTTATGGCGGTTGTTCTTCAACGACCAAAGACTTCGCAGTCACAACCCTTCAAAAAAAAGCCCGCTAAGACCACCATCCCAAAGAGGCGTCTTAGGCAAAAGTTAGGGATAAAAAATGAATAAAGCAAAAGAGGCCCTCAAATCCTCGAGCAAAACAAAATAAAATCCAGTGATCACCATCAAAAGGTCACTGATTTCCCTCCATAAAAATAAAATAGGGTGACTGTCATTTCAAGAAAATATTGAATCATCATCTTCACTCTTACACCGTCAAACTCTAGATGTGTGTGTTAATTTAACTGAACGTAGGACTCGAGAATCATCACGAAGAAGGGGTGGGTACAAATCAAATTTGAGCTTTATATCCTTTGTTTCAATAACCGTGAACCCGACCGTGATACAATCCTCTAAAGAGCTAATTGAGGCAGAGTTTATTCTGAAAGCATACTACAGCAAGGTTGCGTAAACTGACTCCCCGAAGATTTGCTAATCTTCAGCACTGGTGTCATTCTTCTTGCTATTTCTTTCACACACCAGTAAATCAGCATTACTTTTGGACTAATGGTCCATTCGTCACACACTTTCACATCATTCCAATAAATGATATTTCAAAACTTGCATGAATGTCGCATTAAAATTACCATTTTTGAATAAACAATTTTAGCTGCAAATTAGTACTTGACATTAAGGAAATTCCAACCAAGAGCAATCAAACAGGAACTTGAACATCCGCTGGTACTGGCACGAATCAATACTTTCTCTTGACCTTATGAATCTGGGGCAAGTCCTTCTGAGGTTCAAATAGGGGCAGACCACTGCAAGATTCAGACACTGGGGAAAATCATCTCAGACTATGTCATGGCATAAACCTTTCAAGGAAAAAAGCCTTCAAATACCCTATGAACTGGGGCAGATAATTTGCGAAAGATCAAATTCCCTTCATACTTTCAAGTTGGTCAAGCTGACCATGTCAGACACTAAGCAACCTTGGAGTTCAACAAGTGTAAAAAAGCCTTGGGGCAGAGCAAAAGCACAATCAACATGCATTGGATAAGTCGCTACGCTCACACAATCATCTGCAAGCCATCGTGGCACATCAGCTAGAAGTGAGGTTCTCTCAGGAACAAGCACGCAACTTCTGCAAGGGGTCAAACTTGGGGAACCAATAGCATCCATCTTTATCCATTGGTCATAATATCTTCCATCTCTGAGTGTCGGGAAGTCAAATACTTTCACCTCCTAAAGTCCAACCTTGCTTGGCAACCACTAAAAGCCCACCCTGTTGGCATAATCATAAACAAAATCCAGAAGTCCAACCCTGCTTGGCACCTACCAAAAGTCCACCCCGTTGGCACCTGCATAAAACTGATCACCCGCTTGCATTCACATATGCATTACATACAATTAATATGCCTCATACACATAAATAACATTAAAATTTCCTTCCTCAACCCCTGCGTTGATATTTTGATTTGTTTTTGACCCCTGAGTCAATCTTGTCTTTACTTTCTTGACCCCCGATTCGATATCATTGTTATTCCTTCCTCAACCCCTGCGTTGATATTTTGATTTGTTTTTTACCCCTGAGTCAATGTTGTCTTTATTTTCTTGACCCCCGAGTTGATATCATTGTTGTTTATCTTTCTCAATCCCCAAGTTGATATCTTGTTTTAGTTCTTGACCCCTGAGTCGATATCATTATTGTTTATCTTTCTCAACCCCCGAGTTAATATCTTGTTTTAGTTCTTGACCCCCGAGGCGATATCATTGTTGTTTATCTTTCTCAACCCACGAGTTGACTTGTTTTTTTGATTTGTTCAGGACCCTCGAGTCGATGATATATTTGTTTTCTCAACCCCCGAGTTGATATGCCATTATTCCCAGCAAAGTCCAGATACGCACATTTTCATATCCCCAACATTTTGCATACATTTCTACATCATTTGCACGCTTGTTTAGCCGGTTCCTGTATAGGATAGGGCATTCCTATGGACACTGTCCCCCTTCGCTTACTTCTTGAGTCCTCTTTAACTTTCGTAGGAGGAATATCTCGCTCTTTATTTTGAGTCCCCTCTACCTTTCATAGGAGAAATATCTCACAATCCTTTTATTCTTGAGTCCGCTCTACCTTTCATAGGAGAAATATCTCACAATCCTTTTATTCTTGAGTCCTATCTACCTTTCCTAGGAGGAATATCTCATAACCTTTTATACGTCCTCAGGGTACTACAGAGATGTCTCCCCTCCTAAGACTGGCAAAGCACTCATGTTCATCTCGCATTTCATCTTAAGCATATCATCATATCCCTCATAACCAATTACCTTTTCCCATTGACAGATGCCTTTTTCAAGCCATCCCACTGATTCATCCATCACCTTCCATTCCATTCCTTTTCCGGCTGAAAATTCCAAGTATTCTTATATTTAATCCTCTCGTACCTTAACTGTAAGAAAGCCTTTGCCACTCTCACCTTCAAGTCCAATAAGATTAAATAGGGGCATCTATCACACCCTCATTTTCAACTTAACCCTAACCTTAAATATCATATCATTTCCATCATCTGCATCTCCATTAGATCATAACTCATAATAATACATTGCATTGGTGTTCTGAGACATGGGATTACAGCGGCTCTTTGAATCAAGGTTTCTTATCGCTCTGAGGCACTTTCATTCAAGTGTGAAGCAAAGGTTTGAGCTCACAACATCATATGTATCTTTCTATCAAGGTTCATCTGACTATAAGGTTTTCCTTTGCCGAGATTCATTAAATATCAAGTTTAGCTGCTTCAGGATTTCTCAAGAGGCATCAAGTGATGGAGGTTTCATCATGGTTCTAGTGGAGACTGAGGAACTAGGGTTTTGTTGGTTGTCAACATCTCAGGCTATTTTCTTCATCATTATGTACCCAAGGCATGACGATTAGGATTAGTCACCCTTTGTGTTTAAGATGATCAGGTTATAGAACCATCAAAGGTCAAAGCAGTTGAGTTGCGTGCAAGTTCTAATTGTGTGGTTCAGGTTATCGTCATTGGTCCAAGGATTTGTCAAGCTTGTTGTTTAATTAGAGATCATGTTAAGGCTGATTCGAGGTTGTGGTGTTTGTTTAAGATTAGTGGCGATCCAGTGCAGTTGTCAAGGTTTTAAGTGTTGTTAAGTGTGGAGGCGCACTACCATTACTCTTACCCGTTCCCATAACCATCCACTTTGTTATTTATCCGCATTCCAAATCAATTTTCCTAATCCATTTACAAACCAATCTTATCCAATTCATTACCCATTTCGGTTATCCACTTTTGAATTTCTTATCCATTTTTTTTATTTATTCATTTGTATCCATTTTTACCCATTTCCACTAAACCCATTTTTTACTCAATTCTCATTTTTATTATCCATTTCATATCCTCCAAATTCATTTCATATTCAAACTTTTTTTAAATCCAAAATTCCATTTTTTATTTATCCACATTTTATATCTAATATCCCAATTTTTACTTTTTCTAAATCAATTCCATAATCCAATTTTAATTCCAAATATCCAATCCATATTACTACCATTTCAAAATTATAAAAAGGTCCATTTGCAATAATATCCAAACCTATTACAAAAAAATCCAATTCCACACTTGTAAATTCATAAGCCCACATGACCCAAAGCCCATAAGATCATTTATAATGGAAATTGCAAAAATATATATATAATAATAAGTTCACCAAATGTTACAGATACTACACACAATAGCCAACCATTCCACCTACATCCTGCTACTATACCAAAGTCATGCTACACACACCCTCCATCTACGCAAACCAAACAAACACTCCACAACACTGCAACCTACAGACCCCACTACGCCATAAACAAACACATCTGTTAGCATCAGTACAACCAGTGTTTTAAAAACCGGACCGGTTATCAAACCGGTGAGGGTACTGGGTCACTGGTTTATCGGTCGAACCACTGGGTCATTGATCGAACCGCATAACCAAACCAGATTAAACCGGATTAAACCGGATAACTCGGTTGAATAAACCTGTCATTATAATAGGTATAAAACCGGTAAAACCGGTTGAACCGGATGATTCAGTCTCTAAAAAATATAACTAGCACTTAAATTTTTTGAAAATATCATATCATAAATTCACAGGTTCATAATTTAAATTCAAATTTTAAACAAAGTCTAATTGTAAATTTTAAACAGAGTCTAATTGTAAATTTTAAACAGAGTCTAAATTAAACAGAGTTTAATTTAAATTCATAGTTTTAATGTTAATAGAAAATCAATTTTAATGTTAATAATTAAAACAATACAAATATTAACATTATTCTAAATAATAAATTTTCCAAGTCTTTATATATAATGGAAATCAGTTAAGTCTAAAATTATATTATATTTATTTTTTTAATCTGTGTTCTTAAATTTCTATACAAATATTTGTATGATGGTTTTTCAATCAATATAAATACAAAATAGTAAAAATAGTTTTGTGGATATTACGAAACTTAATTTGTGTATCATTTGAATCAAATGAGTGATCACTATTATTTTTGGAGAAAAGTTCCTATGTATTTGAGTAAAAAAATAAAAAAAATTTTTTTTTTTAAATTTAAAAAAAAAATTAATTTTTTTTTTAAATAAGCAGTTGAACCACCGGTTTGCGAAAACCGCCGGTTTTCCCGGTTCGCATCGGTTCACACCGGTTCCCACCGGTTCGAAGACATGGCCGATCGAGCAAGTGAACCCGGCCGGTTACCTGACCGGTTCCCGGTCCAACCGGTTCGACCGGCCGGTCCGGTTCAGTTTTTAAAACACTGAGTACAACAATGACTTGTGCATAAACAAGACCAACAAATTCTACACCAATAAACCGTACTGCTACTAAATCCAAAAACCTGATTCCCACCAAGACCACTCCAAACAACAACCGTCCAAAGTTTCTGCACAAGCCTGCAAATTCCGTAGCACAACAACAACAACACATCCACATTCTGCTACAAGACAGCAATGAGAGTAACAACACAACAAGGCTTGAACCTGCATAAAAAGAGGAGGAGGGCAACCTAAAAGGGGGGAAGCAGAGAGAAAATCGTGAGGAGAACAATTGATATATATACTGTGAAAACCAAAGAAAGAAAAAAGTTTTGTTTGGGAAGCAAAAAACTACCCTCTTCAAATCATAATCACAACCACAACAATGTGAAACAAAACTTTTCTTCAACAATAACACTATGCAGAGCTTCCATAACCACTATTTCCACCTCTAACCATCTAATAACACCAAGCCACCCTTCTGCAAATCACTCACCTAAACCTCTTTTCCGTTTCACTCACTACAAAGCCATAACATATTCTACTCCCTTCTGAAACAGAACCACCTATCCATGAGCTTCTAAACAATCCTCCATTTTTCTTTATTCACTATAGTCATCATCCATCTCCATGTAAAAGACTGGACCCACACAAACCATCACCAAACTCGTCGTCAGCTCTTCTCCACCACACACAAATTTTCGGTTTAGAGAAAAAAACACCTTCTACCACAAACACCGCCTACATCACCGAACATCTTCAACAAACCAAAGATCCATGTTCCACCATAACCCCATCGTCGTGAAACACCTCACACCATCAATAAACACCGCGTCATTCGCTATCCAACCTCCATCAACCGCACAACTCCAAATCAACAACAACAAAACCCAACAAAACGGCGCTGAACGACGACCAAAATCACCATCGCCGCGCTAGACTGAGACGAGAATCACGGACCGAGAGAAGAACAAGAGATTTTGGGATGAGAGAGGGAGATTGATTAAATAGGGCGAGTGAATTTGAAGCACGATTTCTGGGAGATGAAGGTAGAAAAATCATGATCTAGTGAGGAAGTATCTTGTAGACCGTTTCAAGTTGGAACGTGTTCTTTTTTTGTTTCTCTGAACGTGAAAGTCTCTCCTAGCATGTGACGGTCGTGGGTGTGTGTGTAATAGGGTTTCTGCAACCCTCTTTCATTATGCTGACCGGGTCGAGTTTCGACCCAAGGTGGTCCGACCCGGGTTATTACTAGTAGATTTGTTTGGTTTGGGCTTCTTGTCTACTGTTCTTCTTTGTGTTGTTGTTTTAAAAAACATTTCAAGAACATAATCCTTCTTTTATTAATTCTAAATTTTATTTTTTTTAGTTTAGTTAAAGTTTTTTTTTAGGATTGGTATTTTAATTTTTAGATTAGTAATTTTTATATTTTAGGATTTTGTTAACTATTTCCTTCAACTTTTATTAATTTTTTCTTTGAAATTATTTTGTTGATTATTATTTTGTTAATACTATTTTGAAAATATTTTAGTAATAATTTTGTTATTTGGTTAATTTTTTTTAATATCATTTTGTTAAAAAAAGAAATTTCTTGTTAATATTTTTGTAAATATTTCATTAGATATTTTGCTAATTATTTTTAAAATATTATTTTGTTTTCTCATTATTTTTTGGTTATTATTGTGTTTAGATTTATTTCTTGATTTATCTTTTCATTTCCATCTTCGATTTTCTTTTTTCGATTCTATCTTTGGTCGATGATATCAAGTATGATCATGGATTTGTCGATTTGCCGACTTTAAATCTTGATTATGATGAGACCACTTTCATTTTCCTTTTGGATTTGCTCTTAATTTCATTTTGGTCAATGAGATCTTGAATATCATGGATTATCGATTTATCGATGGAGATCCGCGATTAAGACGAGACCGTTCTCCTTTGCTATTCCATTTACATTCTCATCATTTGTATATCACTGTAGCATTCATGCATTATTTCATTATTATTAAGCACTAATACAAAAACCATAAAAAAACATCTGTGAACTTCTTTGTTTACTGTTTAGTCTAGGATACTTGCACACACATAGCATCTTCTCGAGCTACCTCATAACGAGCTTCTTTATTTCTCGCATTGATCATCCCTTGTAATTTTTCATGTATCCCTCCCCCATTTGATGTACTTTGTTATCTTGTTTTCCTTTGTTTTATTTTCGCTAGTTAGGCATCTTAGGAATTAGGACCGAAACCTAAAGCATTCTTGATCCACATATCAAGCCATAACCCAACTTGTAAGTCGATTGCTTCGTGCATCGCCATCAACCTTATCCGCATCACTTCAAACCTTTTCTTAATAATTAATAAAACCCTTGATCCAACATCAAGTGGCACTTTTCTCAATAAAATCCAAAAACGCTCAATAAACACGATGTGTGTAGTACGTGGTGGAGAAGGAGTGAGAATGGAGCTTCCCTACACTCACTTCGAGTATTTTGAATACAAGACGCTCGGCTTGGTCATTCGAAATATTCACCTCTACCCATAACCTTAGTTCAACACACATCTCAAACTTATTTTCAAAAACCCTAACAAAAACACTTCAACAAATCCAAATCTTTTCATCCCTCGGGATTCCCTAAAAAACTTTTCAAAAAGGACATGTTACGTCTGTTCTACCGCAAACAGGTAACACATAAGACTCCACGAGCGAGCTGCAATACATCTAACTGATAGAACCCTCACGTTAGCATCATCCATAAAAGGCACCAACAAACCGTAAGCCGAACTACGACTGCTCTGATTTCTCATCCCAATGAGAATACGTATGCATAGGGTCGTGATGATTCTAGCAAGCAAACTTCCCATTTTTGTCACCGTAGTCCCACGAACTACGGACGCTTTGATTCTTCACTTCTTTCAAGTGAAGGTACGTAGGCACAAGGGCCCCAATCCTTGGCGAGCACCCTAATAAAAAAAACCAACCCTCTTTCCCTTAAGCAAGTAGACTTTGAGATTAGAACACCCATTCAAGCCAAACAACTTAGATGGTTCCCATCGAGTACGATGGATGTGAGGGGTGCTAATACCTTCCCCTCACATAACCGACTTCTGAACCCAAATCTTGGTTGCGATGACCATGTTCTTTCCCTAAAGGTTGTATAGATATTTCCCTTTCCCTCTTTGGGATAAATAAAATTCGGTGGCGACTCTGTGTCATTTTTCGCGTAGAGACACTACTCATCCAAACTTTGTTCAAAATATCTATTGTATTTCCCTATAAATAGGATGCATTATGAACATCCAAATCACACAAAAACATTGCAAAGCCTTGTTTTCCAAGAAATCCTCCTACTTTTAAATTTCAAAGTGTCAAAGAAGTGAGAAATTGGAACTTCATCTCCAAACAATTTCCACTCAAACCAAGCATCCGAACACTTCATATACATCATATAGAAGTGATCCAAGTGATCCAAACACTCAAACACCAAGTGTAACATCAGAATCATCAAGTTCATATCCCACTTGCACCAAGCTGCAAATTAATTCGAGCTAGGAGTTTCAGAAGGTTTCAAACCAATTTGAGCAATGCAACACACTTCTTGGAGGTCAAGGAAGCTGTTAGCATCAAGGGATTGCATATGTAACACCTCTATCAAGGAATTCGATTCTTCACTTGCAAAGTGAGTTTTCAAAATATGAACTCTGTGATTCATGCGTCATACATGATTAGTTGAGTTACCAATTTGTTCCTGGCAATGTTAGGATCATTTTCCCTCAATCAATTATTATGTATCATCAACACATGTGATTTCATATCAAATTGTCCAGTTAGGGTTCATACAATTTTGAGATTAATTTCTTTTGATATACTTAAAATAAATGAAATTAGTTAATGCCATTCAAATCCTCGTCAAAATTCCAGCAACTTTCATTTTTTACTTCGTGCCATTTGGGTGAGTATTAAGGAAGATAACACTTGAAGATGATGAAGATGATGATGCTTAAGAAGATGATGGCCGTGGCGCCTTCATTTTTCAAAATAAAATCGTTTTTACTATATTATTATTAGTTTGCAAATGAATTAATGGATGTATCACCACCCGAGTGGTTAGAGCGTGCGTTTTAGGGATTTGAGTGTGAGAGGTCTAGGGTTCGAACCCCCCTCGCCCTAGACCTTTTTATTTTATTTTTCAAACCATTTTCAAAAGAAAGTTTCATATATTATTTTCATCCTCCATTCATCATCAACCCATAGCGCGTGGCTCAGTTGGTAAAATTTTAAACTTATCACCCCAAGGGCACGAGTTCAATACTTGTGAGGGTCATTCCTTCTTTTTTATCACTATTTTTTCACTTTTCTTCACAACTTCATCAATTTATTTCACCAAGCAAAAATAATATTTTTAAGCCAATTTTTTGCACACTTCTCATTTTCTTCCCTGTTTTGAGAATCCACCAAAAAATCCCAAAAATAATATTTATTTTTGACATTTTTATTAGGTTGAAAACTAGTACTTTTTAAAGTGTTTTTCATACCTTTTCATGATTCCTTTTGATTTTTCTGTTGACCTAATTGTACATATGTATCTTCATGGTCATAATACACTTTTTTAAAAGTCTTGTAGATGTACATAACATGTTTTATTGACTTATACACACCATGTTTAAGTATTATTTCTTTTGAAAAATACTTTGACTAAATGTTTAATTAGGAAGAACTTTAGGGTTTTATCTTAGTCAATCTTTTCAAAAATATCTTGAGGCATGACTTGGGCTTCCACTTGAGTTTGGATTTCCCAAAGCCCTTGATTCAACCACGTTTGAATGTTTTGTTCCTATAATTATCTTCATAAACTTCCATTAGGGTTTTTATCACCCTTTACCATATTCATCTGATCCTCGATTCATTTTGAATACTTGTTTACTTGAACTTCTTTGTGATTGCTTCAATTGATCAAATCTTTGCTCACATATTCAAGTATTTTCTTCATAAACTCTCACCATGATGAACATATCTATTTTGTCTAATGCACATTCACATATTGATATATCATGCTTAATCATACCATTCTCATGTCATCCCCGATAACTACACTTGTTTAAAAGCTCAAACAGTCTTGTCTTTTTAAGTTTCTATTGACATTCACAACACTTACATTTCAATATTCATCCTTAGTTTAGACTTACTTCTAACTATAGGATTCAAACTATAACTTAGTAAAAAACCCTAGGATCCCTCCTTGAGGTTCTCAACATCAATAAAACCTTAGGATTCCCCTTGAAGTTTTTAACTTCATACAAGTCAAACCATAGCCCCTTGTTGCTTCAAACCTTCAAAACATAGCCCCTTGTGGGTTCAAACCTCAAACTTCAAGTCAAACCCTAGCCAACCTTTGGCTTCAAATTCAAAACTTTTCCCCTAGAGATGAGACATGAATCATTTCTATAGAAGAGATGTGTCTTCTATTCCCCACAACATTAATTAAACATTTCAAACTTTTTTTTCCATTTAAGTGATGTAAGTGGCACACTTGTTGATTCAAAATCTAAGTTGGGATCCTTCTCTTATTATGGTATACAAAACACTTCTTTCATTTAAGTGATGTAAATGGAACACTTGTTGATTCTATATCCAAGTCAATTCCCTTCTCTTAATATGCAAAGACTTATTTAAAGGAAGATATGACATTACTTTGGATTTCTACATCCAAGTTTAAAGCTTCTTCCCTTATTATCTTCTTTCTCAAAATGTTTGTGGTGAATAGGTGAAATATCTCCCTTAAGATGACAATTTGTCTATTCTCAAACACAACAAACCCAATTCCACCCATTAGTTTGTGAGCTATAGATGCTCTGATTTTTCAACTTCCTTTTGAGAATACGTAGGCATAAGATTGCGAGATCTTAGCGAGCACAATAATAAATAAAACCATTAGGTTCCTACACCTTTTCTTAGTTTATCTCAACAGACCCTACAAAAACAATAAAAAAAAACATTCCCACTCTTATCATTCACTCAGAACCATCAATAAATCTCCAACATACAACAAATAACTCAAAACAATAATAACACAAATATATACAAGAGGTTCCTATAGGATACTATAGATACTTAGGGTGCTAGTACCTTCCCTTAATATAACCAACCCTCGATTCCTGATCTCTTATTGCAATGTTTTATACTTTGTACACTCATGAGTTTATTTAGTTTTTTTGTTCCTTCCCTACTTTTGGGATAAATAAAAAGTTCACATGTAAGGGCGAACCTCAAAAATCGCGCATATAGTCTTGTTATTAAAATTGTTCTTGTTCTTGTTTATATTATTGTTTTGTTCTTATTTATCTTAACTGCTATATATATATATATATATATATATATATATATATATATATATATCTGTGTGTGTGTGTGTGTGTGTGTGTGCGCGTGTGTGTGTGTGTGTGTGTGTGTGTGTGTGTGTGTGCGTGTGTGTCATGTTGTTCAAGAGAATAATAAATAAGATTAAACCTCAAAATAAATGCATCATTCTTATTGAAAGATTGGGAGCTGTTACAATTTTTTAACTAAACATTCTAGATATTTGGATCTGTCCTAAGGTATTCCCTAGACTCATCTGACATATCCAAATTATTTAAATAATCTTCCCAATCTTCTCGAGCAAACTCAATAGCCTTCTTCCTCAGATGATTCCTGCGTTTTGACCTAAAAGTTTTCCTTCTTCTTTGTGTCTGAACAAAGGTTGCTGAAGAAGTATGTGCTTCTGAAGTTGTTTGCTTGCTTGTAGACCCTTCAGTTGCTACATCCTTTGTGCTTGCTTAAGCTGCTACATTCAGCATTGTTGCCTTTCTGAAATCTCTCTTTGGAACCCAAATTTGTTTTTGCTTATACATTTTTGTGTTCAGAAGATTAAGTGATTAGGAAAGTCAGTTTGCTGAGGGTTTTATAGAGTCTATTCATCCAAGTACCTTGAGTATTAAATTGTTTTAATTTTGATTAGTCAAATCAATCTTTTAACATTCTGACTCGTGGGAAATGGTGTCTAGCATTCATTTATATTAAAATTTTCTTTAAAAACTATAAATATTATTATTAAAAAGTTAAGTGTTGTTTATGTTCTTCGTCTTACTTCATTTATGTTTTTGCTGAAAAATCATAGAGAAAATTCAAAAGGAGTACACATGCAAAATAAAATTGGTCTAAATAGCTTTTTCGTTAATCAATAAAAAGGGATTACAATAAAAAGGACTGGATAGTACATAGATTATTCTAATCTAACTCTTCCATGGCCTTGTAACTAATCAAGTTTTCCCAATTGATGTCAGTCTCGTCATCATCCACATCCTCATCTTCTGCTTCTGGGATAACTAGCTGATAAAACATCTCGTTTATATTCTTCTTCTTTCTCTTATTTATTGACTTCATTCTTGGTTTCAATTCAGTGGCAGAAGGACCTTCTTTAGTAGGTCTCTGAGGTGCTGAGGACGAACCCTCGTCAGAAGTATTCAGTGTAGACGATAGAGGACCAGTTGCAGACGCCCTAGAATCTGTTGGCTTCTAAAGATCTTGATTCTTCAGACTAGTAGAGTTCTCTGAGAATTCTATCACGACTGAGATGTTGACACTTTCAGCTGAGGACTCCATGATGTTTTGATGGATGTTGATGAAAATGGCCTAGACTTTGGTTGATTTTATAGTGGATTCTGGGTAACCCAAAATTTAAAAAATAAAATCCTTTGCTTGATTCTTGGAACTGTTAAGACCAATAAATAATAAACATGCATTGTACAACTCTTTAATGATCTATGCTACTTGATCATTTTCTCTTCCTTGAAAACTGGTCAGTAATCATGCTCCGTTAATACATTTATGATTGTAATTCTTTTCTTTTTCCTTTTTTATTCTTTTTGATGTGACAAAAGGGGAAGAAAGATATAATAATATTTAATAAAGAATCTGAACCCTTCAGATTTAATGTTGTTCATTTATAATTAATGCATTTTTAAATTTCTGTTATTTTGGCTATTTTTTATTTTGGTGATCTTGCCCGCGTGAGATATTTTAATTTTCTTGAATGTAGAACTAAGGGGGAGCTTACAAACCTCAACCTTGGACTATTAGACTCAGAGGGAGCTTACAAACCTCAGACTCTATTGTTTCTTGAAGAATTAAAATATTTTTTCTTGAATATAGTACTTAGGGGGAGTTTACAGAACTCAACCTTGGACTTTTAGAGTCAGGGGGAGCTTACAAACCTCATACCTTGATGTTGCCAAGAAAATTATAACTGCCCAACATTGTCCTTTAAATACTTATGTTTGTCATCATAAAAAAGGGGGGAGATTGTTAAAACAAGATTTTTTCATGACATATATCTCTTGGGTTTTGATGATAACAAAGTATTGAAAGAACAATGGTGTTATCTAATGTGTGTTCTAAGTATACAGGTTCTAATGCTTGAAGAAAAGGCATTCTAAATCTGATATAATGACATATTTGAAAGGAGCTGAGTTACTAGCTTCTGGTGGATCAGAAACTGAAGAACACTCTCTAAGTGATGTCTAACGTAGACTCTGAAGCTGAATGTCTCAGCATCATAAGAGAAACATATTGTCTCTACACTAATTAATGTATCAACTTCTAGTGAATATTCAGATTTAGTAATAAAGATTGAGTTATTCGTACTGCAGAAAGCAAGCAGCATTATCAAATTAGCTTGTCATCTATAGTCTATGTTCAGAAGGCTCAAGAAGAGGTGACATGCTTTACGGATATCTACTCTCAACGGATCTATAGTACAAGAATACATGGAAGAAGCAATGGTGAAACATGTTACACAATGGATAAGATCTTTTGGTGTATCTCTCTTCAACATATCTTGTACTATGGAAAAACAAAGACACTTGTTCATGTTATCTCTTCCAACGACTAGTCTTCTAAAACTGCTATATAAGTTGCTGAAGATTCAAACTGAAGTTTTCAACAAGGAGCAATCAAAAGAGAAGAAAATCTAAGAAGGATAGAAGTGTTCTACACTTCTATCTGGATGGAGGAATAACATGATAAAAATAAGCAACACATTCGAGTATGTTGAGTTTTTGTTATATGTTGTAAATTTTAATAAGCCTTAAGATTTCTTAAACATTGAATATCTTAGAAATCTTAAGTGTTTAAGGTCTTTGTTATGGTGATTACCTAGTAGCTCTGATTGTGTATCAAGTACACCTTGTTCTCTATTATGCTAGACATGATTATTTAGTAGTTTAGATAAAGTCTCTTGTTATATGCTTGAGCATCAAAGTCTCTTGTTGTGAAGCTTGAGCCCAATAAGTCTCATGCTATGTGCTAAAGCATTGAAAGTATTGATTATTTGTTGATTGAGCAGAAAGTTTTAGACTGTGAGTCTGAGCAAGGAAGTCTTGGACCTGAGGGGCTTAAGCAAAAGTCTTGAGTTCGTAGAACTTAAGAAAGGAAGTCTTAGGCCCTAGGGGCTTGAGCAGAAGTCTTGGATTCGTGGAATCTGAGCAGGGAAGTCTTGGACTAAAGGTCTAAGCAGAAGTTTTGAGCCTGAGGGGCTTAATCAAGGAAGTCTTGGGTTCGTGGAACCTAAGCAGAAGTCTTGGACCTGAGGGGTTTAAGCAGGAAGTCTCGCGCTGAGGTTCTGAGCAAAGAAAGGTCTTATGCTTGAGTGCATAAGTGATTGTAATCATGTTTTGTTTATAGTGAAAATCTATTGTGATGCAAGGGGAGTGGATTACTCTCGTTTGGGAGGAACCAGTATAAATCTTTGTGTGTTCTTTATCTTTTATTTGATTCTGTTAATAGTCTGTTGCAACGTATAATCAGAATCTGAACACCAATTTAGATTCTAAACTCTGATCAGAGGTAAAGTTAAAAAACAGAAAACACAATTCAGCCACCCCCCCCCCCCCCCGCTTCTTGTGTATTTTTGTCACCTTCAGGGGAATATTTTGGAACTTGGACATTAGGACTTAGTGTTTCTCTTTGCTTTGAGTGTTATCTGAGACTTTTAGATTCATCTGAGACATAGTGATTATTCTGGATCCTCTGATCTTCAACTCAAGACTTGGATGTTGTTTGTGGCTTTGTGACTTTGATGTTCATCTATTTCTATGCTTGTTCATCTTGTGGTTCAATCCAAAGGGAAAGGAATGATTCTTTTGACCAATGTCAAATACTTGTTTCCTCTTGTGGTTAGTACACTTGCACACACAAAGGCTTTCGCTTGGGCTACCTTACACTGAGACCTTTTACTTTATGCTTTAGGACAGTCTCTTCATCTCCTTCCCACTTCTTAAATTTTCAAAACTTCTCCCTATTTCAAAAACTTCTTGTTTTCAAACTTCACACATTTTTCTTTATAAACCTAGACTTTGTAAAGTGATCCAGAAAATATTTTTCTTAATAAATGCTAAAACACTTAAGTCTATTCAAACTCTTTTCAAATCTCTAAAAAAAGGCAAACCTCATCAAACTTCTTTTTGTGCCTTTGTGCATTTTTCTTTAAGATCTTTTTTTTTTCAAAAGAGTGAAATTAGTATATTCTTGTAGTGATGCAAACCACTATACTTCTACAAGATGCTGAGAAAGGATTGACATTTTCCACTTGAATGTTGAGACGTGCTTGTGAGAAAGTCCAAGTAAAAGTTCTCCATATCAAGATGATGCAAATGCTCATTTCCTCATACTTGTGGGTAGTAAGTTGAGTTTTCCACTCAAATACGACAAAATGTCTTTTCATTTAAAATCAATCAACAAACAATCCATCTTTTTATAAACACATATTTGCAAGTGGTTCCTATGGAGTACCATAGATGTGAGGGGTGATAATACCTTCGCCTTGCATAACCAACCCCCGTATCCAGATCTCTCTTTTTGCATTTTGGTTTTGCTTTTTTGGGTTTTGTTCGACCTTTTCCCTTTTCTCTTTTCCCTTTAGAAACAATAAAGTTCGATGGCGACTCTTGCTTTTCGAGTTAATTTAATCAATAGCTTAATCTCAAATTATTTTCCAATCGCAACACCTGTGAAGCTAATGAAAGAAAAGAAGCGTTGGATGGGAGGCAACCCATCAATTTTTAATCAGATTTTTTTTGTTTTGCAGAAGTTACTTTTATTTTATTTCAAAACCATCCACAAGAGGAATTAGCTACTAAAGAAGAACCTTGTCAAGAAGATCCATAGTATTCTTAATAAAATTGTGTGTGACTGTGTTTTTTGCTTCCATACTTACAAAGTTTAACTTTAGCATTGAACACCTGATCCAAGAAAAGAATAAAATTAAGTGCTTGATCATAATGAAAGCAACTGGCGACTTGAGGGAAAAGGAAGAGAAACAAATCAACAGACTTCTAATCAATCGTCAGATACCTCATTTGGCAAGGTTTGACCCTAGATATTTCCATTGTGCATTTTTCTTTCTTTTTTAATGTATCCATGAAGTATTCTTTTATCTAGTTTGACTTATTTCCGATTAAGTTATCAAGTTTGGTCAACACACACTGAGGTAATTTTTTTTATAACTTTGAGCCTTTGTAAACCACCCTTTAGTAGTAGGATTATCCTTTGCTAAACACTTTAATACTAAGCCTTTCTTTTTATGACTTAGTGTCGCAACGCAAAAAAAACACCAGCGGTTTCTTCTGAGGATGGTTCTGATTTAGGCACCCGACCTGTCCAGGCGCTTTCCTCTTTAGATCTGGATGAGGCACAGGCAAAGGTCGCTGACGTGAGAATTATGAAACCCAAGACTATGGAATATGCCCCTGTCTTGAGGTTGACCCTGGAGAAAGGAGATGAGCACCCATCTCTTTTGCAACAGCTGGAGTAGGATCACCCTGTACGTCCGTGCCGCTCGGCGTAAACTCGATTGCCTCTGAATCAATCAAATCCTGGACCTTGTGCTAAAAGGCCCTACATTTTATAATATTATGCTCCTGTGCTCCAGAATGGAAATCACAATGGGAATTTGCGCCATGACTAAATGGCAACTTTACAGGAGGTGGCCCCATAGTCCGAAGTTCAACTAGTCGAAGCCGGAGCAAATGTTGTAGCAGTTGCGCATACGGCATCGGGAGTGGATCAAAATCTCTTTCAGGCTTCTTTGGCTTAGGATTCCCTTGGGGAAACGAAAGTAGCTGCTGAAAGGGAGCCTTTGGAGCCTAACGTTGTGAAGAAGATCCACGGGGTAGCTCATAATCTGAGATAGATCCCAAAGCAAAGGGAGGCATGAAAACTTTTGTTGCATCAATGGCATAAGATTGCATTCATTTCTCAACACTGTCCTCAAGATTTCCATGACTAAGCTCACCTAAGTCTTCAATTGATGAACTTCCTCCCTCAGTAATTTTTGACCATGGGACAAAGCCTGCATGCCCACCATAAACTGTCCCATCTAGCTTCTGACTTCCATCAACTCTGCTTGTACCTGTTCCATGATCAACTTCTAGCTACTTCAAGTAGGATACCGCTGATTTAAGTCTGCAATTCTGAAGAAAACCATATCAGGATAAGAAGGCCAGTCACAAACACCTGCTATGCATGTATGAAAATGCATATATGTATGCAAATGCCATGTTTAATAATTTCCAGGGTAGTCTGTACCTTGATTCAAGTTTTAAAAGCGATAAAACACAAGATACAGATAGATCATTGACAAAACAACTCATATCATAATTGGAAAGTCAATACAGAGTCAAACAATAAGTGCTCATACAAAGGAGGCAAATCCAAATACACAACCGCTGATCCCAATCAACAGGCCCGGTGGTGATCAATACGAATTGAAAAAACAACACTAAGACATATCTTCCATCTTCACCAGAGTCAGTCCTCCCCAGCCACAGTGCTCTCTGCTCCAATCTTGGATCTCCTTGAAAAGTTTCTTGGTGTCGAGATGTCTCGGCCTTTGGATCAACTCCTGAATAAGGACATGTCGTCTATGAATAATCCCATCCAGGTAACGACAACGCTGTTCCCAAAAATCATCTTCTCCAAAAGCCTCTTCAACTCTAGGTTTCTTTACTTCTGCCTGAACCTTGAGCTCCTCCATTACTGCTAAGGCTCCTTCAACTGAAATTGTTGTTCCTTGAGCTGTTGATCACTTATGATCCATTGGAAAAGTTCCTTTCTGAGTTTCCCCTCTTTATCAAGCTGCTTCTTCAACTCTTTAATCTGGACTTTGAGTTCATCCTCCTTCTTATTATGAAATGTCAAAGTAGCATTCCACTATTTGTTGAACTTAGAGATCTCAAGATAAGCTTTGTCTAATTCTTTCTTCTTCTGTTTGAGGACACTACTGGCACCCTTTAGATTTTTACCAATCCTCTCTCTATTTTTGGTTTCTGCCTCTAGTATATGTTCTTTCTCGGCAAGTAATTTTTTTTTTACTTTGGCTTCATGTCCTAACTCACCCTTTGTATGCTTAATCTAGTAGACTTCACTCTTCAAATCTTCGTTCTCCATGCAGAGCTATTCTTTCTCAGCCCAAAGCTTGATGTACTTCTCAATACCCACAGAAGTAGGTTGCTCAATAACCAAATGATACAAATGAGTGTCTACAGAGAAAGGCAAATACTCAACTTTAACCCTTTTCTTGATCTAATCCAAGTAATGAGGACAGTCTCTGCAATCACTCTTTCCTAAGAAAGTTTTCCCCATTCGATGAATATTCCGCCAAGCGCCCATAACTTTCTTTAGTAACTCATGATCATCTGTCCCATGGAAAAATAAAGACTCTTCAATATCTCGATCCTTCAGTGGCTCTCTCAAAGTATACCCAACCTATCTGATAGCAAGGGAAATATTATAGTTAATACCACCTTTCCTCCCTACCAGAGGTACATTTGGAAATCCTCCACAACTCTAGATAACCTATGTACCGAGTAATCTTTGATCAAACCAAACAATATCCTTAGCAGTCAAGCCCATCAGCCTTTTGGACCACTTTGAGAAATCTTTGGTATCTACGAAAGCTCCAGAACGAGGAAGATGATTCATAAACCATTTACAAAAGAGTGGTGTGCAACAAAGAACAAGTCATCCTCTCCTCTTCTCATTCTTGAAATGCACAAAGTAATAGAGATTTCCCAAGAGAATAGGCACCGGGTTCTTCATTATGAAAATGCGAACAACATTCATACTAATAAAATCTGTCACATTACGGAATAAGACAATCCCATAAACACAGAGAGCCAGGATAACATTAAAATTGGTCCAACTACCAGCCTCAGCAAACTTTTGGGCTTCACCCACCAAGTAACTCAAATGAAATCCTTGAAATCCTCCCTTACTAGCTATATTATCCACTAACACTGACTTGCTCAAATAAAGAGAGGTAGCAATATCACCATCCTCATGGGCCTCTTTGGAACTATAGAAAGGTGATTTATCCCTAACGGGAACTCCCAGAATAAGTGCATACTATTCCAATGTCGAAACCAACTAATAGTCTGGAAAAGTGAAACAACTCAATGGAGGGTTATAAAATTGCAACAGTGTATGAATAGCATCATGCTCATACTTAGTGATAGTGTAAAGAACATTCAGTATCCCCCCATATTCTTTCCTGAAATCCTCCAAGACACATGGCTTTGCCAAAGCAACTAAACTGTGAAGTGAACTCAGAATGGGCGTTGGAAACTTGTAAACAACATTCTTTTTCTAGCAATTGTCCATCTCTGAAGAACTTTAACAACCAGAATCAAGGATAAGATATGAAGACCCTGGAAATAAAGAAACATGAATGTTAAGAGGCAGTTATGATGTCATGAATGCAAAACATGGGATCAAGGTTGCCACATATTTTGAATAACTATTGTGCTTCAAAAGTCTGCTCTGACAAGAATACCAGGTCCAAAAGTTCATACTAACAAGAATACCAGAATACCGGGTATGATGAAGGTCAAAGATTCCTGCAAAAACCATCCCCTCTCACATGTGGGTTCTAGACTTGAATTGTTGGGAAAAATGTGAGTTATTGAGAATCAAGTGTGAGTTCTAAGTCCCACATTGCTTAGAAAAATGGAGGTTAAGCACTTTATAAGTAAGAGGACCCATACACCTATCCACTACTACAAAACGCGCAAACAACAATGCCAAGTCACCATGGTTCTTCCAAACACCGTGGTGACATCTCTAAACTCAGGCACTAACTTTTTATTTTATTTTTTAATTATAAAATTTTAGGGTATAATAATAGTTGACGTTATAACCGATATGATATAATCAATCTTTCATGGGTTCGAACCTCAGCGCTCTAAAATTTTTTATTAATTTAACGTTAAGGCGCTCTTTTCTTTTTTATTTATTTTTAAATAAATAATAAAAGGGATATCACTACTGTTATTATGAGTAACTGTTGTGATATAATTTGCTATTATTTAAAATATAATTACGATTATTCTTGTAAACTGTGACGAAAAGTGATATTTTTTTAATATATAAACGAAAGTATCTGTTACCCAGCTCATAACAACCGTTTCTCTCTAAAGAAAACTCAAACACAACCCTCTCATCTCATGAATCATAACCAATAATGTAACAAGTGAATGTCGAAAAGAAGCTTAAAGGATATCTGACGGGAGCAACGTCTGGCGGAAACTCCTATGACGGTGAAGATGGTATGTTCTCATGCTCTCTTCTTTCTACTATTCTTCTGGATGTTGTTGATATTTAGAATTTAGGATTATAGTTTTAGGGTTTGGTTTTAGGATGCTGTGGAAAACATTATGTTGTTGATGTTTTAGGGTTAAGTTTGAAGTTTGTTGTGTTTCCTTGTAGATACATGGTCATGATGGTGGTAGCAAGCGTATAGTATGGTGATGGTACATATGGTTTTTGTTGCTATGGGAAAAGAAATATGAGAAGTATGAAGTTATTGTATAAATTTCATCCACCTTATATTTTTTCTTTATGGCATCACAAACTAGATGAACTTAATATATCTTGATTTGTTACAGTTCCACGATTATTTTCAATAAGAGGTGTGTTATTGACTCAATGTATCTTGATTTGTTACAGTCCCACTTAGGCTTTTGTTTCTACTATAGTTGAATTTTTTTTTAATACTAACTATTTTATTTTATTTGAAATAGCTGAAGCAGTATAGTAAAGATGATACATGGTGGTGATGATGGTGGTAGCAAGCGTATAGTATGAGTTGATAAGGTACATATGGTTTGTGTAGCAATGGAAAAAAAATACAAGAAGTATGAAGTCATTGTGATATTGTATGTTGTTAGTGTTTTGTTGCTAAAATAATGTATGTTTTATTATTGTGTTGCATGGATTTGTTGTGTTGTTGTATGTTGTTGTTGTTGACAAATGTTCTCAAAACAAGAACAAAACATTGCTAAGTCACAAGAAAGAGACTTCTTGTGACTTAACAATGTTTTGTTCTTTAAATTATTATACAGGTTGACAGTAGATGAAGTTTAGTTTATTATATACTATGTATATTGTTTGTTTCACTAACCTTTTAATGAAAATGCAATCATTTAAATTGACATAGAAATTTATAATCTGAAAATTAAGATGTATTTGAAAACCAACCTATATCAATCAATGTTTTCCGAATTGTATGTGTCTCATTCTGCACATTTTATGTTCTTTAACACATAATATATGGTTCAATGGTATGTTTGCTTCAATACATCGATATCTACAATTCTACTTTACCTCGTCGTCGTCGCTTATCACCGTGATTGTTAAGATCATAATTGTTATGATGATAAGTCATCATAACAATCACGATGATAAGCGACGATGATGAGGTAAACTATAATAAAAGATATTGATGCATTGAAGGAATCCAACCATTGAACCATATATGTGTTAAAGAACATAAAATGTGCACGATGAGACGCATGCAATTCGGAATACAATGGTGTGTTTAAGTTGGTTTTCAAGAATAGTTTAACTTTCAGATTAAATAGTTCCTTACCAATTTTAATGGTTGTATTTCTTTAATGAGGTGTATGGTAAAACAAGCAATATACATTGGTATATAATAAACTATGGGTATGTTCCACAATGGTTTTTTCCATTAATTGTGATCTAATGTAATTTATTTGCTGCTGCTGGGTTTCGAACCCAGTACTGTATATATCACAACGGTTGTTAAGCATAACCGTTGTGATATACCGCGTGTAACACCTCTATTAAACCCCGCGGAAAATATATAAATAAATCAGAGTAAATGTCATGCATTTCACAAAACGGTGTCACATATAATCTCAATAACTCACAATTCTTGTCATGCTCATTAACACTCAAAGGATTTCATGTAGCAGCGGATTTACTTCAAACATAATAGACATAATGAAATATCACGCTCATCTCATTCATAATCAATACTTAGGCATAAAAGCCAAAACTTCATACAATTCAAATAAACATAAAAGCATAGAGTAGAGTACATAATGTATCTCTCAAAACATAAACCGAAACGATCCCATTGTTACATGATCAGAGCACGACTAGACCCAACATAAATAAAGAAACTAAATCAGCTACTCCAACGACTATCTCGCGCTAGAAGCAACTCTACTCCTCGGTACCTGAGTGATGTCGTATAAAACATCATTCCAACATAAGGGTGAGAATTCACATCAATATTGAAATTATAAGATAATAATTAATTTAAGGGTTAATTGTGATTTACCCCCCTGACATATGAGCGTGTTTTGGTTTACCCCCCCCCCCCCCCACCGTTGCCATAGGCAGGTTTAGGCAACGGTTTTTTCAAAAAAACCGTTGCCTAAAGGCATGGAGGGGGGTAAATCAAAACTCGCTCATATGTCAGGGGGGTAAATCACAATTAACCCTTAATTTAAAGGTATATAAACACAATTATAATCATTCTCACACTTCAAGGTTTCATCAACAAGTATCACTCAAGTAACCATACCATTCACAATTTCACCAATTTAACAAGTCATATATATACACCTACTTCCATATAACAAACATATATGCAATGTGACTCGATGCAAGACTCAATGCAACTCATGTCATGTGGTACCAACACTAGTTATCATGGTTGTCAAACTCGCGGGTTGACTCGTAAACTCGTACGAGTTTACGAGTCTAGGAAGCATAAACGAGTAGAATCATGCATAGAATCATTTTTTGATAGACTCGAGTAGACTCAGGTAGACTCGCACAAACTCGTATAGACTCATGAGTCTATAACGAGTTTACTAGTCTATAAGTTTTTTTTTGTGAATTTTTTTTAAAACAAAAAAAGGCCAAAATTTCCAAAAATATTTTATTTGTTTATTTTTAAAAAAACCTTCTTTTCTTGTACTGGAATTAGAAAGTCTTTATCTCAGTCTCTTGTTTTAGCAAAGTTTCTTCCTCCCTTCATCAACGTGAGTTTGTTCTATCTCTTGCTTTGGTCGTGATCGTGGTCGTAAATCAATCCTTTGTTGTGTAAGTATTTTCTTATATTTTCACTTGGGTGCTTCTCATGTTTTTTATCTTGTGTAAAGGTGATATGCCATTGTCCAATCAGGTTCAATGATCCCAATACACATGTATCAATGTGCACGTGACAAAATATTTAGAAAGTTTATGATTTATGGCAGAAAATAGTCTATGAAGGATATGTTACCTGCTAAGGGTGAGAAAAAAGTCTATGAAGGATATGATTTAATTGTTTTACAAACATTAAGTTGAATTATTATTTACTTTTTAGTTTCATACAAAGAGAAAAAATAGGTTGCATCAAAGAAAGGTTAATAATTTGGTATATGTCATGTATAATTTAAAGTTGAAAAGTGGAAAAGGAAAATCAAATAATGTTGTTCTTTCATTTGAAGATAGTCATTCAGATGATGAATGGATAATTGAAGACACCTATAGAAGAAAATGTGCAAACTAAAATTAATGTTGAGTAATATGATGTTATTGTTAATAATATTGTGGAAGCTAATGTTGTTGTAACTAATATTATGCAAAGTGGTGGTGGTGGCAACGTTAAATTAGGTGGAGGTGGAACTTCAAGAAATCTAACATTGATTAATGATGAAGAAGGTGTTTCATCTCGGGCAGAGTTTGATTATGATACTCAAGATACCGATAAAGATGATGGTGATTTTGCTGGAGCTTTGGATGTTTGAAGCTATTAGCATATCTATTTTATGTTTTTTTTTCTTGATGTAGTATCCAATTAAAAAGAAATTAGTAATTTAAGTCTTTAACTTGACACTTTGAAATTTTGTTTGTTTTATTATCGATTTTTTTGTTAAGAAATTTGTTATGGAGTATGAAATTTAAATTTTCATGTTAATTGTTGTTCTATTATATATTTGTGTCATATACGAGGAATTTATTAGTTTAAAATCATATGAGTGTATCATATATGTGTCACTTATAGGTTTTTGAAAGTCATTTTTAATTTTTCATAGACTCGTACGAGTTTGCGATTCGAATCTACGACTCGAGTCCACAGACCCTTTACGAGTCTGAGTAGACTCGCGAGTTTGACAACCTTGCTAGTTATTATTTTTCGGTTTTTACACTTAAACCGGGTCCGTCCCCTAGACCAATAACCAACAAAAGCCCGTCCCCTAAGTTTTCAAACCCCACTCTAGGTTTGGGACAAGTCACTAGCTCCCACGGAACTAGCAAGCATTGCCTCTTGACACAAATGATGCGTATGCAATCAACAATCATATGCAATTAAGACAATTCCCTAATCTTAATATTCAAGCATATCTTCAATAATTCATCACACTTGAATTATCACACAATTGCACACACAATCACATTTCCATAATCAAGGTACTCATACTTTAAATATTATCACTACAATTAGCAAATAATGCACAAGGATCGACTCGATCCAATCACAACTCACAAAACACAAATTATCGATTAAATATAGCATAATTAATCAATCACCAATAATTGAATCCAATATTCAATAAAACTTCACTATTCAATAAATAATCAATATTTAAATAAACAATCAATATCTAAATAAATAATTAATATTTAAATAAATAATCCATATTTAAAATTAAATAACCAATATTTTAATAATTAATCAATAATTAAATAAATAATCAAGATTAAATAAATAATCAATAATTAAATTAATTACTCATGTTTTAACTAATTACTTAATGTGTAATAAAACATTTAACATTTTAATTAAAATTATAATTTATAATAATATATTCATGTATCACCTATTCATTTTCTACAGCACCAATTCATCATGCTATGCTTACTACAAGTTCACCTTGCCACTTATTAATTGTCCTATTTATTATTAAGGCTTGTACTACATTACATAAAGATCACATTTGCTCTCACTCATTTATTCTATAGCTACTGCATTATAGTATTAAAAGAAAAATTACTATTCATTTTTCTATTGTTTCAATTGTTGTACTAATTATTAATAATTACTTAGTAATTATTAAATATTTTAATCATTATTCCATATTCAATAATTAATCAATAATTTAACCAACAATCATCATTTTAATAAATAATCAATATTTTAATAAATAATCAAAATTTAATAAATAATCGAAATTTAATTAAATTCAATATTTAAATAAATAGTCAATATCTAAATAAATAATTAATTTAATAATAATTAAATTAAGTGCTAATAATTAAATTAGGTTCCAATAATTAAATTAAGTGCTAATAATTAAATTAGGTTCTAGTAATTAAATAAGGTGCTAATAATTAAATTAGGTTCTAATACACCACCTATATATTTGCTACAGGATAGGGAGTGAGTACATGTCATTCAATTAATTCCTATCAAAATTCTACGCTACAGGAAATGACGGATAAGAAAATACTACATAAGTACATATCACTTTCATCTTCCAATACTATTGTGCTACAGCATTATTTGTATATATAGTAAGAAGTATCAATTAAACTAATATATATAAACAATTCATTTTTTCTAAGCTTAGGCTACAGGACATTGGAAAATAGAGAGGCACTCAATTATTATAACTTTGCTTTTTTTGCTGCAATAGTAAGGATAATAAGAATTAATTAGTTACATTCCATTAGTACTTATCTCACTACAGGACAGAATTAATATGATAATAAAAATTAACACTAATGTAACACCTTTTCCGGTCATAATCTCAAGAACATGGTTAATAAATGGCATTCTATAATCAACTACTCTTTGCAAACTCAACCAAACACACACTTACAAAGCCCAGTTAAAAAAAATTACTTATTCCATGAACATAGTAGCTTGCGTGAATTAATCACAAATCAAAAGCACCGAACCCACCAAACTATCCTAATTCTCACAAAAAAAATAAATCTAAATTCTTAAAAGAATCTTACTGAGAAAAAAAAAGACAAGAAAAAGAGATGACAGAGTGAGGACTATTCGGAAACCAACACATATATTTTCATATTTAAAACCAAGTAGTTCTTAAAATAAATGTAGTGCTATAGTAAACAATAGTTACTACATTTCTATTATAAATGTTTTAAAAATCAGACCGGTTATCAAATCAGTGAAGATACTGCTTTGTTGGTTTATTGGTCGAACAATTGGGTCACTGGTCGAATCGCATGACAAAACCGAATTAAACCAGATAACTCGATTAAATAAACCGATCTCTATAAAATAACTATATATTTAAAAAATTGGTCGAACCGGATGACTCGACCTCTAAAAATATCATGATACCTACAAAATTTCAAAATATCATAATTTCATAAGTTCATTCTTTAAATTTAAACTCTTGACGTAGTCGTTACACACGACAAAATAGTACAAAATACAAATCCAAATCAATTTTAAACAATAATTGGTTACAAAAGAAGAAAATTTGTTTTAAATAAATTTTGAATAAAGTCTACTTATATTTTAATTTTATTTAAAAGAAATAAATTATCAAAACGGTGTCGTTTTTATGAAGAAAAAAAAAACATGCATTTAAACCGCCGGTTTTCTAAAACCGCCGGTTCACCGGTTTTTAGCGGTTTTGGCCGGTTCTGGCCGGTTCAATAATATATCCGATCCAACAATCAGATTAGACCAGTAACCTCTCCGATTCTCAGTTTGACCGGTCCGACCGGCCGGTTCGATCCGATATTTAAAACACTGCCTATTACTCATGTTCTGCGCAACGTGTAAGATATGTATGAGTGAATCATTTCTCAAGAAAAGACATGCTACATGCCTTTGCGCTACAGTGAAGAACAAATATAATTGTTTCAAGTTTTCCGATTCTAATGGGTACTCTAAACATTAAATGAGTCTCTATACTATACTAACATATTAATTTCAAACACAATTAAACTAACATATTTTCAAAAATTAACACTAATACCTAACAATTTCAATTTAATAAAAAATTTGGGATTTTATCCTAAACTCATTTCTACCCACTAAGCATCATCAAATAATCTCAATAAATGAGTGAAAACTCACCTTACCTTATTTTTGGATGATTTCTTGAGTTGGGTTTGATTTCCTCTTCTTCTCCACTCTTCTTCTTCTCTTCTACTCTTTCTTCTCTTCTCTTCTAGTTTTTCTCTTTGTTCCCCATTCCTTACTATCTTTCTATCCTCTTTAACCATAACTTTGTCTTTAAGCTATTGGACTTAACCCAACCCATCTCACTTACTATTCACACACCACATAAAACTCAACTAATAATTCTAGCAAATCTATATAATTCTACCAAATAAAATTTAATTAAATAAATTATTTAATTTAAATAATCTAAATAAATCAAGTAACTAAATAAATAAATTATTTCAAATAAATTCAAACAAATCCATTATTTCAAATAAGTCCAATAAACCAATAAATTCAAATAACTCAAATAAATCAATTATTTTATATAAATCTAACAAATCAAATAATTCATTTAATCCAAATAAATCACATATTTCAATTAAATCAATTAAATTAATTGACTCATATAAATTAAATAAATCAATTAATTTATATAAATCCAATAATTCATATAAATCAAACATTTCATATAAATTCAATAAATCAAATAATTCATTTAAATCAAATAATTCAAATAAATCACATAAATCAATTAATTCATAAAATCACTCAATTAATTAATATAAATAAATAATTACTAAAATTGGAGTGTTACACCGCGCGCTTTCCAAAATACAATAACAGTCCCCGGACCGTGTTTATAAGTAGCGCATTTACGACAACACTCTACATAACAACGCCTTGATCTGCGTGATTATATGTATTTTCCAACCGTTGTTAAATGGGTTTTCCGTAGTAGTGACCACCTTAAGGTTTTGGGTGAATATGTGGTGTCTCTCTTACTTGTTTGGGTGAGTCCTTGACCTTTAGGTGAGTGTTTGACCCAATGTGAATGGTTCCCCATCATGATAACGCATCAGTGGTATCAGAGCCCGGTTCGAGTAAGGGACCGACTCCTTGTGTCGAAAGTCTTCATGACATTGTGATTAGGAGGCGTGTTCCGTTGAAGTGCCCATGACGAGATAAGAGTGTCTCTCAACGGCGGTACAAGCATGTGGATGAAAGAGCTTTCGCTTGAGGGGGAGCATAGTGGATGGACTCACACTTGAGGGGGAGATTGGGGAAAATGTGAGTTGTTGAGAATCAAGTGTGAGTTTTAAGTCCCACATTGCTTAGAAAAGTGGAGGTTAAACACTTTATAAGTAAGAGGACCCATACACCTATCACCTTAAGGTTTTGGGTGAATATGTGGTGTCTCTCTCACTTGTTTGGGTAAGTCTTTGACCTTTAGGTTAGTGTTTGACCCAATGTGAATGCTTCCCCCTTATGATAACCCATAAAGTCAGCTCACACAAGAATACCAGGTCCAAAAGTTCACACTGACAAGAATACCAGAATACCGGGTATGATGAAGGTCAAAGTTTCCTGTAAAAACCATCCCCTCTCACATGTGGGTTCTAGTCTTGGACAAAGGAATCCTAGAAGGTTCTCAATCTCACGGGCTCTCGGGTCGAGAAATGATAATACGTTCACCATTTATGGTTTGCCATTATTATCCCTCAAGGAGGCCTCCACTGATTTCCCATGAACGGTCTTAAGAGTCATAAGCTCCCTATGGGAACATCATGTCATATGCATAAGACACGCATAACAGAATATCTCCCAAGAAAACCTCGTCTGAATGTGGGTCTCGTGTCAACTAAACGTAACAAGACGCTACATAAGCCACAAGACTATCCACTATAATCCTATGTATGTACTCAAGCCTGGGTATTGGGCTCATCTCTCATGGAGTAATCCCACCCAATAACACATTAGCAGACCAGAATAATATGACAACAATAATCAAATGTAATAAATGCAGTAAAGAAAGCAAATAAAAACACAAAGATAAACACCCAATGAAAAAGAAACAGACAAGCGCTAGGATTGACTCACATAGGGAACCAGATTTCCCAGCAAAGTCGCCAACTGTCGCAATGTGAAAAAACCACCGGCGGAAAACAGAGTCGCCACCAAACGTTATTTATCCTCGACGGAGAAAGGAAACGATCGAAGAAACCTCAAAAGGGAAAGAACATGGTCTCGCAACCAAATTTTGGGTTTGGGAGTTGATTACGCGAGAGGAAGGTATTAGCACCCCTCGCGTCCGTTGTACTCAACGAGATCCACTCTTGTTGTTATAATCAAAGAGTGTGTATATCTAAAGCTTACTTGCTAAGGGAACAAAAACAAAAAGGGAAAAAAAGCAAAAGGAGACTTGATAGGACTTTGTCGTCCTATGCCTATGTATTCTCTCGTGTAATGGGAAAGTCAGCGGGTGAAAAAGGGGGGATGGTGCTCGGCAAGACTTCGCCGTCTTGTGCCTACGTATCTTCATTCGGACGAGAATGAAGAAATTAGAGCGTTCGTAGTTCGTGTACTACAAGTTGCTTAGTGTCTTTTATGAGCGATGCTAAGTTCGAATTCTAGCAGTTTGGGATGAGGACTGTTTGCGGTAGAATGAAAGTAGCATGCCCTTTCTGAAAAGGTTTGAAAGTAAATCCCGAAAGACAAAATGATTTGAATTTGTTTAAGAGTTTTAGAGAATTGAATTGACTTTGTTTGATACGTGTGTTGCACTAAAGTCTATGACATAGGATCGAATACTTTACAAGATTGACCCAAAATAAGACGTATGCAAAGCACTCTAGACAAGCTAAGGAGAGGCTCCCGCTTATCATTTCCCATATACTTAAGGCTCATGGCATGCAATACTCATTGTATTTATTATGTATTTTGATTTGATTTGAGAGAGAAGAGAGAGACTCAAAGGGCAAAAGAAGAATCTAAGGGTTCTTACACCTAGATGATGTCATGCCAAATGGTCATATAGTTGAGGATTAGAAAAGGAATTCTATCCTAATGTTATCATGCAAGAGAAGGCCCCAAGGTTATGTTTTTAAGGAAAAGTCTAACCTAAAAGCTGCCATACTAGAATAGAAAACCCTAATATTCAAGTCTAATTTAAATCATCGAAAATAAAGTTGAATTAATAACCTAAAGGAGCATGCAAATCACAAAGCATCAAGAACGCACATCAGGATATCTAACAGCCATCAAGATTTCATAAGAACTCGTAAGAATAAAGGTCACAGTTATCATCTAAATTAATTAATCAATTAGGATTTTCATTAATTAATCGAAAATTTTATTAATCAGCATTCCAATCAATCAATTAAAACTTTAATTAACTAAATTTTCAATATTAGAAGTTTTAAACAAAATTTGACATCTAATCAACGCTAACCAAATTAATTAAAAAAATTACGCTAATCACTTGTTAAAAAAAACTAAACATAAAACTAAATTAAATTAGAAAATGATGCAAAACTAAACAAAAGGGTGTGAACAAAACTTGGGCCCATGTCCATAAACCCGAATCCTCTCACAAGGGTGCCAAAATAAGATATGATGTAATAAAAAAAATAACAATGGGCCAGCCCTTAAAGCCCAACGAGTTTCTCATGAAAGGAGCATTAAGAGGGCATTTACTTGATCCAATACTAACAACATTGTGTATTTTGAAAAGAGAAACATCAGCATCACATTCATAACAGCTTTCTTCTCCTAACCTCCGATGCTCTCTCTCTCGACTTCGATCGCATCCCTCCGGTGCAAAAAAGGGAAGCTCCCGTTCTTTCTCTTGTCCTTGTTGGAAATAAGACCTTTTTGTGTTTAGAGAATGTGTGTGAAAATATTGGAGGCTTAAAGAGAAAATTGATAGGTAGGACAATTCTTTATGGAAGAGAGAATTTGTATTTTTGCTTTATACAAAAGTGTAGAATTACATCTCTATTTATAGTACTCTAAGGAGAACTTTAGACACACTAATTCTAGAGAGTTCTCAACTCTAGGAATTTCAAGAGCATTCTAGAAAATATTACAACTCTAAGGAATATCTAGACACTCCAAACACTACAAGAGTTTTCTAGAAACATGACTCAAAATTACCTAAACCCAAAGTAGTTAAGCCCAAAAATCCAAACAACATGTTTAGGCCCAAATCAAGTTTAATCTTTCAACATCCCCCCTTAAACTTGATTTGTGACTCCATGCATACTCCTTAGCTTCACGAAAGTTTCCAACTTGAGTGGCTTGGTGAAAATGTCAGCAACTTGATCTCGAGACATCACATACTTCAATTTCACCTTGTACACCCATCTTATTCCAATTTCTTTGCGTCCTCGCGGAAGTGTAGTAAGTTCCCACGTATCATTCTTCGTGATTGACTTGATTTTTTCGTCCATGATGTCTCTCCACTTTACGTTTTCAACCGCTTTTAGATAGCTTAAAGGCTCGCAATCACCATAAAGACAAAAGAGGTTAACGTCGTTTTGGTTTTCGGTTACCTCATAAATCTCTTCAATGCTCCTTAGTCGAGGTGTCCTCTCACTTGAGCTTGTTTCATCCAACCTTGGTTTCGATGAGGCAGGTGGTGTAATATGTTCCTCTATCATTGGTTGTTCCATTTCATTTTCTTCTTCTTCGAAGTAAGGAAGAAAATCGTACTTGTCTTCTTGAACACTCCAATCCCAACAATCTTCTTCGTCGAACTCCACGTCACGACTTATGAAAATCTTTCCACTATTTGGATTATAGAGCTTGTACCCTTTGGAGCTTGAGTCATAACCCAAGAACACGTACTTCTCGCTTTTATCATCGAGTTTTGTTCTCCTTTCATCTGGAACGTGTGTATAGGCAATGCTTCCAAAAACTTTGAGGTGAGAGATCATTGGCTTCCTTCCACTCCATGCTTCTTGTGGTGTCTTCGCATGCACACTTCTTGTTGGGGAACGGTTTGTCAAGTAAACCGCACATGCCACTGCTTCGGCCCAAAACTCTTTCGGCATCTTCTTACTCTTAAGCATGCTTCGCACCATATTAAGTATGGTTCGGTTCTTTCTCTCCGCTACTCCATTTTGTTGTGGCGATCTTGGCACTGTTAGTGGGCGGCGGATTCCATGGTCTTCATAATATTTGTTGAACTCATTTGAAGTAAACTCTCCTCCTCGATCAGATCTCATGGCCTTAATGGAAATACCACTTTCTTTCTCCACAAAGGCTTTGAACTTCTTAAAGTTTTCAAACACTTCCGACTTCTCCCTCAAGAAATAAACCCACGTTTTTCTAGAATAGTCATCAATAAAGAGGAGAAAGTATTTATTCTTACCAAATGAGTTTGGATTGATTGGTCCACAGACATCGGTGTGTATGAGCTCTAGCGGTTTTGTCGCTCTTGACGTTGATTCCTTTGGAAAGCTTTTTCGGAATTGCTTCCCAATTAGACATCCTTCACATAGTTGGTCTGGGTGGTTTATACTAGGTAAGCCTCTCACCATCTCCTTCTTTGACAAACATTCTAGACTACCGAAGTTAAGGTGTCCAAATCGTAGATGCCATAGCCACGAAGAGTCAGTATAGCAAGCCTTGAGACACTTTGCCACATCATTTTGAATGTTCAAGAGGAACATTCTATTCTTTGACATAGGCACCTTAGCAATCAAGTTATGCCCACAATCTCTTAAGAAAAGACTATGTTCTTTCAAGTGGATGTCATAGCCTTTCTCCAATAATTGTCCCAAGCTCAAAATATTATTCTTTATGTTAGGAACATAGTAGACATTGGATATGAATTGATGACTCCCATTCTTCAAGCGTATGAGAATTTTACCTTTGCCTTTGACTGGTATCTTTGAGTCATCTCCAAATGAGACGTCGCCAGTTGTCGCTTCATTGATCTCTACGAATATGCTTCGATCGCCGCACATGTGGTTGCTTGCGCCAGTGTCGAGGTACCACTTGTTTCTTTTCTCTTCAACTTGGCTTTGGCACGCGAGCAACAGAGTTTCTTCTTCTCCACCTTTTTCTTCTATAAAGTTAGCTTTCTCTAGAACCTTCTTCGAGAATCTACACTCAGATGCGTAGTGACCGATCTTGTTACAGTTGAAGCACCTGATTTGTGACTTGTCGCACTTGGACCATGAATTTCCTCTTCCACGACCTCTTGTTGTTTGTGGTTTCCAACTTCTTTCTCCATTGTTGAAGTTGTTGGAGTAGTTGTTGTAACTACCTCTTTCTTCTCCTCCATGTCCTCGTCCACGTCCACGATCTTGGGCACGACCTCGTCCTCTTTGGCTCTTATAATTCGCATAGTTTATTTCCTTTGCGTTGAGTTGTAGTAGTTGCTCCATAGCCTCCTTTTGTTTAATTTTTCTTTTTTGTTTTTCTTCGTATGCTTGTAAGGAACCCATGAGTTGCTCAATAGTCATGGTATTTAAATCCTTGTTTTCTTCAATGTTGGTAACAATGAAGTCAAAACTTGGATTTAAAGTGCGAAGTATTTTCTCCATGACTTTCACCTCATCAACATCTTCACCATTTCTTTTAAGTTGATTGACTACGGACAATACTCGAGAAAAATAATCTGAAATTGACTCAGACTCTTCCATAAATAAACGTTCAAACTCACCTCTGAGAGTTTGAAGACGAATCTTTTTCACCTGCTCCACTCCTTTGTTGCAAGTTTGAAGCTTGTCCCATGCTTCTTTGGTCGTCGTTGCATTTGAGATCTTCTCAAACGTATCTTCATCCACCGATTGATAAATGAGGAAGAGAGCTTTCTTGTCTCTCTTTCTTGACTCCTTCAATGTCTCCTTTCCACCTTGACTTAGCGAGGCTTCATCTTGCTCCTTGAAGCCTTTCTCAACGATATCCCACACATCTTGAGCTCCTAGTAACGCCTTCATCTTGATACTCCAATTGTCATAGTTGTTCTTTATGAGCATTGGCATTTGAAAAGGGAAACCTCCATTCGCCATCTTTTGAGGACCTTGAAGCTCTGATGCCACTTTGTTGGAAATAAGACCTTTTTGTGTTTAGAGAAAGTGTGTGAAAATATTGGAGGCTTAAAGAGAAAATTGATAGGTAGGACAATTCTTTATGGAAGAGAGAATTTGTATTTTTGCTTTATACAAAAGTGTAGAATTACATCTCTATTTATAGTACTCTAAGGAGAACTCTAGACACACTAATTCTAGAGAGTTCTCAACTCTAGGAATTTCAAGAGCATTCTAGAAAATATTACAACTCTAAGGAATATCTAGACACTCCAAACACTACAAGAGTTTTCTAGAAACATGACTCAAAATTACCTAAACCCAAAGTAGTTAAGCCCAAAAATCCAAACAATATGTTTAGGCCCAAATCAAGTTTAATCTTTCAACAGTCCTCCACTCCCTTCGCACTCCACTTCATCGGCTCCCTCTCTCTTCTCTCACCCGCACGCGATTTTGACGTTCTCAGAACTCTTAATTAAGTTGTTCATAATCGACTCAGTTTCACAAACTTAAAACCGACACAACAAAAGAAAAAATGAAAAGAAGACTCACCTGAAGTTGAATCAAGGTATGATTCTAATCGTTCGTCTCTGAATTCCCTTTTGTGTTCTGTTGCGGTTGTCATTGTTGCTTCGATTCCGTTCGCGTTTGTGGTGATGCGTGTGATGTTGTTGTTGCTCTTCTTATGAAACAAAATTGTGTATATCCTCCTCACTGTTGTGTTTTTGATGTCATGATATTGCTCTGTGCGTGTGATCTCTTGAAAACATGTTCTTTCTTTTCTAATTCATGTGTTGCTCTTACTCTTGTGTCTCCCTTTTCGTGAATTTCCCCTCTCCTTTTATAGGCTCTACGCATTAAATGCGAGATTTGTCGCATGATGGCTGCTGATTTTCTTGCTTTATTCGTAATGATTGAAGATGATCTCGTGATGGAAACTTACTGTTTTTGATGGTTTTGTTTTCGTTTTGGTTCATTCACTTTTGATGATTATTGATTGTGTGAATTAATTAACAGTTATTGCCTTTGTGATTTGCAGCGGGTGTACGAATTCAATGCTAGCTTTCACGGTTTCTCCTGTAACCCAAACGTTCGATAGAGTGCTGAAGAGCATATTCCAAGCAAACGGCTAGTCCTCCAATTGTGTGTTTATGTGGACCACCCTGTAGGTCAGGAAAAACAACATTGTTGATGACAGTCTCAAGATCAACGTCATGCACGGGATCTTTCTTGAAGAAAAAATTATATCCCCTCTAGGACCTCTCAAAGACTTGTGGGTTGTGGTGGTCACAATATCACAAAACTCAAAGGCCTTCTGAAGAACTAGGGTTTCCTTAGGATCTTATGAAAATGAATGATTGTGAGTGTATAACTTAGTAGACATATGCACGTGTATGAGAAACAACAACCAATTAGGGTTAGAAACATGAGGGAAAATTTTGAGGTTTTGTTGAGAAAAAGAAGTGGAAAAAGGAACTTAAAAAAAAGAGAATAAATGACAAAAGAAAAAGAATGACATTGTAAGAAGGATAACAAATCTCTAATACTAACAAAACGGTATGATGAATGAAGGAGAACTCGAAACCTAACTCCAAAGGTTTAACCCTACTTTCCGAAATATATCCTACCCTAACATAACCCGAGTTACAACCTGAAAAGCCCTCTAATGTGTGTGTTGTGATTTCTATGATTAACTCTATTAGAACATGATCAAGCTAAGTTTAATTGATTTTGCATGTTGATTGAGTGATAGCCCTATCCATTGAGCGAGTTAAGTGAGTCAAGATATAGGTTGAGTACTAGTCAATGTTAAAGACGTTTTTTGAATTTGGAGAATGGAAGTTGGAAGTCGGAATGATGGTCAAGTAACTGAAAAAATATGGTGATGTTCAATTGTTATTGTGCGACTTGTTGTCTGTTGAAATGTGTAGCAAGCAAAGATTCAAGTTTGGGGTTGTGATGATAGTCTGTCATTGCATTTAATAAGTCAAAGAATCGGGGGAAACAAACGAAATATGAGCCAAAATGATGAAGAAAAACCCAAGAATGAGTGAAAAATAGCCAAGTATGGAAGAATGAGACTTAGTGAAAATTTTGGTGCAAAA
The DNA here is from genome assembly GCA_022829125.1 of Lathyrus tuberosus. Taxonomy (NCBI): domain Eukaryota; kingdom Viridiplantae; phylum Streptophyta; class Magnoliopsida; order Fabales; family Fabaceae; genus Lathyrus; species Lathyrus tuberosus. Next base: position 757,580 of record JALAZF010000759.1, on the reverse strand, counting down.
TGAGTGTTGTTTCATACAGCTACTAAAATAATCACGTGCGCCATCACGTGCTTTTGCGTGCGCGATATAAGAGATAAAGATACATCGCACGCGCGATGCTTATATAAAGCATGCAATGAATGTTTTTTCTAGGATTTTTCTGACGTGTTCTGACCCATTCTGGCAGCTTTAAAAGGGTTTTTTTTTTGCTATTTGATAAGGGTTACGAATTGTGGATACAAGAGCATGAATTTGGTAGAACAAAAGGAGATTTTTAGAGCATTTGAAGCCATTGGTGGCAATCTCTTCAAGAGACTTCTCATATTATTCTTGTCTATTGATTGTGGTATTATTTTTTAAATAATGTGTAGCTAAATTCTCTTAGATTTAGTTATGTGATGATGAACCTTATTCAGTCTTGTTGGCATTATATGTTGGTTTGACTTTGTATGAATCCTTTGAATTAAAATTTTATTCAGTTGTTGCTTATGCTTAATGCTTTTTATTTGAGATACTTTGTTAATCTGATATTGGACACATAGGGATTCCTGACTCGTTACCTATGTGTTGTACCTAGGGGAACTGTTCTACTTACGCTGGTTAACTAGGGATAGGAGACCCTGAGTAGTGGCATAGGGAATTAACGGTTTGTACATCGTCTAAGATTGCTTATGTTGGCAGATTAAGGATATAAACCTTCGAGTAGTTGTTAGTGATTTATTTCGTGGAGGACTGGCTATAACAATTTTGTTAATTTTTCGTGAGATTATAAGGATAAGACCATTCATACAAGGCATCATACATCAATAAGTGAGGATAAGGGGATTCTAAAACATAACCTGACCGCTTTCATAATATTATTTTCCAGTTTAATTAATTTTCACATTGAAACTTGCAACCCCCTACTTTTTACCCTTTTTACTTAAATTGCACAAATCATTGTCTCGTTCGAACACAATCCTTGTGGGTTCGATCTTTTTATTACTGCAACACTATTAGTACACTTGTCGAGAAATCATATACACTCTAACTCTCGATCATGTTCTAGCTCAATAGGAATTAGATCTTTCTTATACATAACGTGACATAACAATTTGATTATTGATTCTTCAGAATGAGCCAATAACTCATTATGGTTCTCATTATCGGTAGGAATGACTGAACAACTTTGTTTTGAGCTTGCACCATGTACAATAGTTCTTTCAGGACATTAATCATCACCATTTTCATGTTAGACGGTTCCACTGATTCCCTACATCATAAAAATAACAGGAACACAAAACAAAATCAACACAATATATATCATACATCTCAGATATCAAAATATTCTCACATACCACATATAACTCTTTCATTTCTTCAACGTCATTCCTGGGATTTTCTCGCTTCTTTGCTAACGCATCTTCAAATTCTTTCTTTTGCCTTTCCAACTTCTTCTCAAACTCTTCAATCGTTTCTGTTAGTTCTTGGATTGGCTGGAATTTTGGTAAAACAAAGGATGTTCAATGTTGATGTCAAGGTGGTGATGCTGCAACATTGAGATTTAACACTGGGCTGTGTTAAGTAATTAATTTGCTGAAGTTGGATGTCTGATGTCACATGGCAATGTTGTGACATTAGATCTGCAGAATTAATAACATCAGGTTGTGATGTTGTTAGGGTTGCGTGTTAGCTGGAATTATGGAGAGCAAGCTGTCCCATTGGATGCGAATATCTTGGGATAGATATTTCTGCTGCATAGGAGATCTGGTGCAGATTTGTAGGAGATTTAAAAGGTTGAAGATTTAAAAATATTTTAGGAGAAAATCTGTTTTAAATAACAAATCTGGCGAGATTTTGGAGCAGGTCCAAGACCAATTCAAGGAGCTATATAAAGCGCACAAGTACTAGAGAAAAGCAACGAAGAAGAGTGAGCCAAAGACTGAGATTCGTTTTGTGTCTTCGTGCATGTTTTGTAAGCCATTCGAGAGTGAATTGGTATTGTGATTTTGAGTTGTTCTTGATCAAAGCTGTGAAGCAGAATCAAGTAGTGGTATTCAAAGTGTGTGATCTTTGAAGTGTTTTAGGGATTGAGTAGTGCTCTCATATCTAAGTGGGTTCTTAGGTAGAAAGTCACTAGTAGAAATTAAGTTTAGGAGATTGTCAACTGGGTTGTTGAGTCTGTAAATTAATTCTACAAGTAGTGAATTTCATCCCTGGTTTGGTAGCCCCCAGGCGTAGGTAGTTAGACCGAACTGGGTGAACAATTTGGTGTGTTATTCTGCTGTTTAATTTGTCCATTGTGCAGAGTGTGTTGTTGTGACATTGCACCTTAACATCACACATCTGATACTAGAATTTTAATTGGTATCAGAGCAGGCATCCTGTCTGTCTCTGGGTGAGATCTAGGGAAGTTACTTTCTGGTGTAAAGATGGACAAAGAAGTTGGAGGATCCGTCAACAGACCCCCTATTTTGGATGGATCCAATTATGACTATTGGAAGTCAAGGGTGACCACCTTCTTAAAATCCTTGGACAGCAGAGCTTGGAAGGCTATTGTTAAAGAGTGGAAAACACCTGTTGTGTGTGAGAAAGATGATACTGGAAAAGATAAAGAAGGCACCTCAAAGCCAAAGCCTGAAGAAGAATGGACCAAGGAAGAAGATGAGCTTTCCCTTGGAAATTCCAAAGCCCTAAATGCAATTTTCAATGGAGTGGATAAGAATATCTTCAGGTTAATCAATTCCTGTGAAGTTGCTAAGGAAGCTTGGGATATTTTGAAGGCTACTCATGAAGGAACGTCTAGAGTGAAGATGTCTAGACTTCAGCTTCTAACATCAAAGTTTGAAAGTCTGAAGATGAAGGAAGATGAGACTATTCATGACTTCCACATGAGTGTTCTTGAGCTGGACAATGCATCTAGTGCTCTTGGAGAGAAAATGTCAGAAGAAAAGCTTGTAAGGAAGATTCTTAGGTCCCTTCCTAAGAGGTACAAGATAAAGGTGACTGCTATTGAAGAAGCCCAAGACATCAGCAAGATGAGGGTTGATGAACTCATAGGATCTCTTCAAACTTTTGAGCTTGGTTTGAATGAAGAAGAACCTGAAAAGAAGCCGAAGGTTATTGCTCTGGTTTCCACTCCTGCAGAAGCTAAGGAAGTCAAAGATAATGATTCTCAGGAAGATTTGTCTCAAGCCATTGCTATGTTGGGAAGGCAGTTCAACAAAGTGTTAAAAAGGTGGAACAATAACTACAAGCCTAGTGTCAAGAACATCTCTTCTGACATCAGCAAGCCAAAAGAGAAAGATGAAGAAAAGACTGCCCAGGATAGAGGTGTTCAGTGCTTTGAATGTGAAGGGTATGGACATGTCAAGAAAGAATGTCCCACATTCTTGAAGAAGCAGAAGAAGGGCATGTCAGTTTCCTGTTCTGAATCTGATAGTGAAAGTGAAGGTGAGTCAGCAAGGCATGTTAGAGCCCTAACAGGAACTGTTGTGTCTGATGATGATAGTGATGGAGAAATTACTTATGAGGAGTTAGCATCTACTTATCGAGCACTGTGTTTAAAAAGTGCTGAGATTTGTCAAGAAAATAAGTGTCACAAGCAACAGATTGCTCAGCTTGAAAATGAAAAAGCTGATCGAGAAAATGAAGTTGTACTAGTTAAGTCTCAACTGGATCAGATGACAAAATTTGTTAGGATGATGAACAGTGGTACAACTACTCTTGACAAGATTCTTCAGTCAGAGAAAGCTGCTGGAGATAAATCAGGCATAGGATATGTGGCAAGCACTTCAGGAACAAAGAAGGAGATGTTTCATCCATTGTCTCAACATCAACCTAAGAGACAGAATCCTACCCCTAAGAAGGTTATTCAGCCCCAGAATGTTGAGAAAAAGAATGGTCCCCTTCAGAGAAAGATGCAGCCTCAAGGAGCTAGTCAGTATATGCCTCCCCAATATCACAAGAGCATGCAAACTGCAAGGTTCAAACAGGACATGTCTCATCAGGTGTCTCAACATCAGGAAATCTGGTATGGAAATGAATACAACCATGCTATGCCCTATTACTATGGAAGAAGAAAGCCTCATCACCATAGAAGACAGCCTAAGAGACATCATCCTCAGTACAGAAGAAGGCAATCCAACTATGGAATAAGGAGACAACATTATGGGTGGCAGTCTCAGCATTATCATCAAAGTGGAAGAAGATCTAACCACTTTAGAAATGACAGAGTCAGATGCTTCTATTGTGGTAACTTTGGACATATGCAGTCCTCGTGCTTCAAGCTTCACGGTTATCCAAATTCTGCTTCTCAACCCAGACAGAAAGAGGTCAGGCCTAAGGTGGTGAAGCAATGGGTTCCTAAAGTTACCAGTTTGATAGCTCACACCTCCTTAAGGGTTTCTACCAAAGATGACTAGTATTTTGACAGTGGGTATTCAAGACACATGTATGGTGTAAAGAATCTACTTGTTGATGTAAAACCTCAGTCTTCTGGCTATGTTACATTTGGTGATGGGATTAAAGGAGAGATAAAAGGGATTGGTAAACTAAACTGTGATAGTGCTCCCAAACTGGAGAATGTTCTTCTTGTTAAAGGACTAACAGCAAATTTGATTAGTATTAGTCAACTTTGTGATCAAGGATTCAAAGTAGAGTTCACAAAGTCCGAATGTATGGTCAAAAATGACAAAGGAGAAGTCATTATGAAGGGAGCCAGGTCTAAGGACAATTGTTATCTTTGGGTGCCCCAAAACTCAAATTCTTCTACGTGTGTGCTTGCTAAAGAAGATGATGTCAAAATCTAGCATCAGAAGTTGGGACACCTTCGCCTAAAGGGAATGAAGAGAATTATCTCCTCAGAAGCAGTCAGAGGGATTCCCAAACTTAGTATTGAGGAAGGAAAGGTGTGTGGAGACTGTCAAAAAGGAAAGCAGACAAAGATGTCTCATCCGAAGCTTCAACATGACACCACCTCCAAGGTACTGGAACTTCTTCATATGGACTTGATGGGACCTATGCAAGTTGAAAGTCTGGGTGGGAAGAAATATGCTTATGTAGTTGTGGATGACTATTCGAGATACACCTGGGTGAACTTCATCAAAGATAAATCGGAGGTGTTTGATGTCTTTAAAGAGCTCTGTCAAAGACTCCAAAGAGAAAAGGAGAGTAAGGTTATCAGAATAAGAAGTGATCATTGAAGAGAGTTTGAGAATAGTAAGTTTGAAGAATTTTGCTCGGCTGAAGGTATAAGTCATGAATTCTCATCGCCTATCACCCCTCAGCAAAATGGAGTTGTTGAGAGAAAGAACAGAACTATACAAGAGTCGGCATGAGCAATGATTCATGCCAAGAAACTTCCTTATCATTTCTGGGCTGAAGCCATGAACACTGCCTGCTACATTCACAACAGGGTTACCCTAAGAAGAGGCACTTCATCCACTCTGTATGAATTATGGAACGGAAGAAAACCTAATGTTAAGTACTTCCATGTTTTTGGAAGTAGATTCTATATTCTGGCTGATAGAGAGCAGAGAAGAAAATTGGATTCCAAAAGTGATGAAGGAATATTCTTGGGATACTCTACTAACAGCAGAGCATATAGGGTGTTCAACTCTCGAACCAAGGTGATGATGGAGTCAATCAATGTGGTGATTGATGACAGTGACAAGCAGGAAGATGATGATGTTCCAGATGCTGTTGAGACATCAGTTGGTGAAGCTGCACCAGAAGCTGAAGACAGAAGCCAAACTCCTAGTGTTGCTGCTGCTGAGCCTGAAGCTGAGCAACCCCATAAGGATCCCTCCATCAGAGTGCAGAAGGACCACCCAAAGGAGCTCATTATAGGTGATCCAAACTCTGGAGTAAGGACTAGGTCTAGAGATGTTATAGCAAGCTCATGCTTTGTCTCCAAAATTGAGCCAAAAAATGTCAAGGAAGCATTGGCTGATGAGTTCTGGATAAATGCAATGCATGAAGAGCTGGAGCAGTTCAAGAGGAATGAAGTATGGGAGCTTGTCCCTAGGCCTGATGGAGTTAATGTTATTGGAACAAAGTGGATCTACAAAAACAAGTCTGACGAGCTTGGAGTGGTCACAAGAAACAAAGCTAGACTTGTTGCACAAGGCTATATTCAAGTTGAGGGAGTTAACTTTGATGAGACGTTTGCTCTAGTGGCTAGATTAGAATCCATCAGACTACTCTTGGGTGTGGCTTGTAACCTAAGATTCAAGCTGTTCCAAATGGACGTGAAGAGTGCTTTTCTGAATGGCTATCTGAATGAAGAAGTCTATGTAGACTAACCTAAAGGATTCATTGATCCAAACTTCCCCAATCATGTGTTCAAACTGAGGAAAACACTGTATGGCTTGAAACAAGCTCCAAGGGCCTGGTATGAGAGGCTGACAGAATTCTTAGCAGCAAATGGATATAGAAAATGAGGGATTGACAAAACTTTGTTTGTCAAGGAAGAAGGAGGAAAGTTAATGGTAGCCTAAATCTATGTGGATGACATTGTATTTGGGGGAATGGCTGATGCTATGGTGAAGCAGTTTGTTCAACAAATGCAATCTGAATTTGAAATGAGTTTGGTTGGAGAACTCAGCTACTTTCTTGGGCTACAAGTCAGACAAATGGAGGATTCCATATTTATTTCTCAAAGCAAATATGCTAAGAGCATAGTAAAGAAATTTGGTCTGGGCAATGCCAATCACAAAAGGACACCTGCTCCTACCCATTTGAAGCTATCCAAGGATGAAAATGGAGTGAGTGTGGACCAAAGCTTATACAGAAGTATGATTGGGAGTCTACTATATCTCACAGCAAGCAGACCTGACATTTCCTTTGCTGTTGGAGTGTGTGCCAGATATCAATCTGATCCTAAGGTGAGTCACTTGAATCAAGTGAAGAGGATTCTGAAATATGTGAATGGCACAAGTGATTATGGGATGCTATATAGCCATGATTCTGGGACTGATTTAAGAGGATACTGTGATGCTGATTGGGCTGGAAGTGTAGATGATAGGAAAAGCACTTCAGGAGGCTGTTTCTTTCTAGGGAACAATCTGATTTCCTGGTTCAGCAAGAAACATAATTATGTATCTCTCTCAACTGCTGAAGCTGAGTATATAGCCGCAGGAAGTAGTTGCTCTCAGCTGGTTTGGATGAAGCAGATGTTGAGTGAATACAATGTCAAACAAGATGTTATGACACTGTACTGTGATAATCTGAGTGCCATTAATATATCTAAAAATCCTATACAGCATAGTAGGACAAAGCACATAGACATAAGGCATCACTTCATAAGAGAATTGGTTGAAGACAAAATTGTTACCTTGGAACATGTAGCCACAGATAAACAGCTGGCTGACATATTCACGAAAGCCTTAGATGCAAACCAATTTGAAAGGTTAAGAAGCAAATTGGGAATCTGCATTTATGAAGACTACATGTGCTAGAAAGGGTTGTGAGCAGTTGGAGTTTTTTTTTGAAATTTTTTAGTCAACTGCCAGGTGAAGGTTGTCAAATTGTGGCTAAAAAGGGGGAGAAATAGCCAAGAGAGTCAAGAGTATCAAAGAATGCCAAATGCTGCTAATGTGATGCATATATTAAGGGGGAGTAATTGATATTAAGGGGGGGTAATTGACAGCTGCTATGCTGGTTGTTGCATTGAGGGGGAGTGCTCATTGCTGCTAATAATGAAATATGTGCAGCTGTAGTTGAAGATAATATGTGCAGCTGTTTGAAGATTGTAGCTGTTTGCAGCATAATGATATATGCTGAAGTTTTTTGTGAGCAGCAGAGTTTTGTGAAGAAAAGATGTTACTGCTGATTCTGCTGCTTGGAGTTTCAAGATTATTGATTGAAGTTTTTTCCGCTGCTGAAGTCTCTGAAGGTGCAAAGTGCAGAGATTGTTTTAGCCAAAATTAGCCAAAGGGGGAGATTGTTAGTTCTTGGATTGGCTGGAATTTTGGTAAAACAAAGGATGTTCATTGTTGATGTCAAGGTGGTGATGCTGCAACATTGAGATTTAACACTGGGCTGTGTTAAGTAATTAATTTGCTGAAGTTGGATGTCTGATGTCACATGGCAATGTTGTGACATTAGATCTGCAGAATTAATAACATCAGGTTGTGATGTTGTTAGGGTTGCGTGTTAGCTGGAATTGTGGAGAGCAAGCTGTCTTATTGGATGCGAATATCTTGGGATAGATATTTTCTGCTGCATAGGAGATCTGGTGCAGATTTGTAGGAGATTTAAAAGGTTGAAGATTTAAAAAGATTTTAGGAGAAAATCTGTTTTAAATATTCAGTTTTAAATAACAAATCTGGCGAGATTTTGGAGCAGGTCCAAGACCAATTCAAGGAGCTATATAAAGCGCACAAGTACTAGAGAAAAGCAACGAAGAAGAGTGAGCCAAAGACTGAGAATCGTTTTGTGTCTTCGTGCATGTTTTGTAAGCCATTCGAGAGTAAATTGCTATTGTGATTTTGAGTTGTTTTTTATCAAAGTTGTGAAGCATAATTAAGTAGTGGTATTCAAAGTGTGTGATCTTTGAAGTGTTTTAGGGATTGAGTAGTGCTCTCATATCTAAGTGGGTTCTTAGGTAGAAAGTCACTAGTAGGAATTAAGTTTAGGAGATTGTCAACTGGGTTGTTGAGTCTGTAAATTAATTTTACAAGTAGTGAATTTCATCCCTGGCTTGGTAGCCCCCAGACGTAGGTAGTTAGACCGAACTGGGTGAACAATTTGGTGTGCTATTCTGCTGTTTAATTTGTCCATTGTGTAGAGTGTGTTGTTGTGACATCGCACCTTAACATCACACATCTGATACCAGAATTTCAGTTTCATTTTGTGTTTGTTCGGGGCTTTTTGGATGTACTATAGAATAATCTCAGGCTGATGTCATCTCAAACACCATAGACACACTCACCATGTTCCTTTGTTCCGATTGCTTCTATTAATATATCATGTCGTGGTTCTGGAACCAAAGAACCTTCACAGGCCAACACAACCAACGAATCCTACACAACATGATAAAATATATATTGTTAATTACCAAAATGATTTAAATAATACATAACATGGGCACAACAAATCCTACTTATAATTTTCTCAGCGAATGCTCTTGAGGCATTTGGAGTGTACTCTCTACTTGGTCTTTATCGAGCCCTCTTCCACTTTTCATATGGTGATGGTGGAGATGGGTTACTATCACAGCTCTTAGAGTCCTAATCTCCCATTTGTTGTCTTTTTTCATTAATCATTATTTTCTCAAGTTACCTATAATCCCCACGAGACAATATCTGGGGGGTATTTTCCTTTTTCCTTATTCAGCTTTCCTGCTTAACTTTTAACATATTATAAACATAGGAAAATTATTAACTTTCATGTTTGTATCTATAAAGCATAAGCATAAAATTATCTAAAAATAAAATTAGTACTAACCACAAAATCCTCAAAACTATGAGACTTCACAAACTTTTTCCAAAACTTCTTGTCAAGAAAATTATATCTCACCCACGGATGCTCAAGATCAGGCTTAGGATCCCTAATGTAGACACACGTGAGTCATGACTCAAAGCTCCTCCAACATGTATCAGCATAAGTGATCCATTATTTTTCAACTTATCATCATCGGAAAATTCAAATGTCAGCCACAGTTACATCAATAAGTATGTATTAGTAATTATAGAATGTAATATTGAATCGATGAAAGTAAAATTAATACCAATACGTTTGTCCATGTGCTATCTTTCACATACTTTGGTGCCTCTTTCCAATCATTTATCAATATACGACTTTGCTACGTCCAGGGAACACAATATAACTCTTAGAAAGTGAAGAATAAGGACCATTAACTATCGAATATATGACATTAAACTCGTTCGGCATTTTTTTTACCCGAGTTATGGACTTTTGTTAATTTTGCCATCATTGTGACACCTCTTTGTTTTCTTTTCTGTTTTTTATCAATAGTTTGAGAATCATTTGTACAAGTTTCAATTGTATATGTTTCGTTGCTAATAGATAAAAAAGAAACCATTTATCTTCAAAAATAACAATAAAATATTATTCTAGTCTCTTAACCAAACAAATGTGATCATACACATTCAACAAAAACAACAACATAACAAATGTGTCTCATACACATTCAACAACAATATCATAAACAACAATAACAACAACAACATAACAATTGTGTCTAATACACATAAATTCAACAACTACATAAACATAAAACATTCAACATTATGATAGAAACATAAACATCAACCATAATGGCATAAACAACATAAACAACAACACCAACAATTACATAATTAAGCAACAACACCAACAACATAGATAACAAACTCTTTCATATGACCCTATACAATTATTTCCACATAGAACTATGAACAAAAAAACAACAACAACAACAACAACAACAAAAGATTAATCCCATCTTAGCCAAACAAATGTGATCATACATATTCAACAGCAACAACAACGTCAACATTCAAGAACAACAACAACCAAAAACATTCAACATCAACAACATAAACATAAAACATTCAACATTAACACAAAAACATAAACATTAACACAATGGCAACTAAATTTTATTGTAGATGCATAAAGCGTTTACGTACTGGAAACACGATGAATAAGTTAAAAGCTAAATAAATGTTGTCAGATTCTTCATCTTCCTCGTCAACGGTTGTAAATCTAAGAACGATGAATTTGGTTTCGTCTTCCTCCTCGACAGTACGTAAGCCAATAATGATGAAGTTGGTTGAACGATGAAGATGAATATTGTAATGCCCTGTATAATATATATCTAGAATAATAAAATACACGCATTTTATTTGGTACTGACACCATCATAAGTGCCTAATGGCGTAATTCACATACTTGACCATTTCCTAAAAACATAAAACAATCTATGGTACAAGGTATGGAAACTAGCCAAAGATAAAAAATATAAGAACATTATACAATATTCCTCATTGTACAAGAACAATAAAATACACAGCGGAATAAGCTTAACTAAGCTTCTCTTGAAACATCCAAGTATCGCTCCACTTGTAAAATCAGACCTACAAACCACACCTGAAATAAAGCAACTATAGTGGGGTGAGATACATCAAATCTCAGTGAGTTCCCTATCTTATAGATTCTCTTGGCTTTACAGGGTTCTATCAATCCTAACTCAAGTCAAGGGGAAGGGAAAATGACCTTGAGTACACAATCTCACAATCTCACACTATATGGAAACACGATATTGAGCCCGTTACTCAAAAGTATCACTAATCGATAACCTGTCAAGGCATCCCCTTTCTCCCGACCTCTTCTACGTCTAGAAGTAGGAACGAGTCATGGACCCTCGTAGATTTCTTGGCATACGAGATGGATTCGGGATCATCGGCCCGTACACCGTGATCCGTCACTTCACTCGGCCCATACACCGTCACAAGTCTCTTTACCCGTAGGCTCCATTCGTACTATAACATTGGGAATCAAACCTACCAAGAAATTGTGCATTCATTACAGAGGAGCTCGTTACTCGTGAAATGGCACATAATAGAATAATGGTTACGATTTCGTGATTTCACATACAACCATAATTGTATACAACAATTCTAGGCCACATTAGCCTTTAGGCCTCTCTTGCCTTTAACAATAAAACATAACAAAAGTACACGTGTTCCATACTAGTGTTCACTCTCTCATAGGCCAATACTCGTCACTGATGCACCGTTATACACCAAGTGCCGAGCATCGCCATCTAGGTTACCTACTCCAGGCCAGAACTCGTCAGTGAATGCACGAGCGTCGCCATCTAGAGTTTCTATCACTATTCTATCCACAACCTAGAATTATACCATTTTGTTTTGGGGTAAAGTTTCCTCACTCTCCCTAACTCATTTTAACATGCATATTCTCTCATTCATTTTAACAACAATATTAGATAGATATGACATAACACAGATACTACAAATAAATACATATAATCACACATCACATAAAACATCACTTTCGGATTCCCTCCGATTCATTTAATCGGGTAACAAAATCAATATTTCTCACTCTTATCCCGTAGGATATTTCCACAACTTTACATCGGCTATAAATATGCCTCGATCAAGTTTACGATCCAAAAGATATCAATTCCTAAACATATCACATATCATTATTAGCATTCAATTGCAACTAAATAATTAATCCCACATCATACTCAAGATTTCCACTTTTTATCGGGTAGAGGGTCGTCATAGCTTTCTAATGACACCAAGAACGTCCCAATCCGAGTTACGGATCAAAGGTTATGAAGGAAATAAAACTGCACAAACTGTCATGTTCGCTAGGCGAACCTCCCAGCGAGCGTTCGGTACCGCCTTTGCTAGGCGAAGCTCCAGGCGAACCAACAAACAGACCAGAACAGACACAAAGTTTGCTAGGCGAACCCCTTGGAGAACCTTTGCCTTGCCCTTCGCTTCGCGAACCTCTGGGCGAACCAAGGTAGAACCAAACAGAACTGAAAAGATACAAAGTTCGCTAGGCGAACGTCGTTGACGAACATTCGCTGACCTTAGCGAACCCTAAAAACCATTCGCTTTCCCCTTCGCCCCAGGTTCTCTAGGCGAACCGCGCGAAACCCATAAATCTCATAAGCGTAACAGTAGGTCCTTTGGGGTTCAAAACCCATTCCAAACACTACCCAATGCACAAACAAGCATTAATAGATGATTCTACACACATATTGATCATACAACACAGTTTATAGCTCATTTTATCCGTTAGATTCCATTGATTCAACAATTTATCATTTTCTCTCGATTTCTAACCTAAGTTCCAACATCTATTTCTAGAACTTAGAGTGTCTAACTAGAACCCACCTGGTAATCGAAGAGGAGTTTGAAGAAGATGATGAACAATGGTGATGATCCAAGCTTCTTCCTTCTTCTTCTCTTTCTTTCCCTTCTTTCCATTTCTCTTCCTCTCCTTTCTCTGTTTTCTTCTTTTCTTCTTCTTACTACTTCTTTTTCTTTCTTTTCTCTTATATATACATAATCATTATTATATAATATAAATCCATAGAGTAAAATATCTCCAATTGATACTTTGTCATCTCAAACCAATTGATCAATTATTAGAGTTGCCTTAAAATCCCCTTTTAAACTAATAAATATCAATCCGTCTCTTTAATAAAATAATTGATCTCTTCTAATATCCAATTGAGCACTTAAATAATATGGGGTATTACACTCTCCCCCCCTTAAATTAAAATTCGCCCCCGAATTTCCTCTATTCGACAATACCCACAACTTGTATAACTGTCTTAGATCCACACTTAATCTTTACCTCCGTCGAAATTTCTAACGTATTCCAATATCGAGTTAACTTCTAACCTTGCTTTTTCCATAACTCATCTATTGTTCCATACAAAACACTTGGTCGCATCTTACTTCGGAAAGAATGTACCATTCTACATTCCTCCACTGAGTCACAAACAAAATCGTAACACCTTATCTTAGTTCGGGATAACAAACACTCATCAAATCCTCGTGAGGTAATTCGGTGATTCCTTTCCTTTATACAATTACTGACAACTATCCTTTAGTAAATCCTTTAACATTCGATCCACTTCCTAACTAGTCAACCGACTTCTTTACCAGTTCCATCTGGTCTGATACTAAACATGGTAACCATTACGTCCGATAATTCATTTCTTTCGTATCACGCCAAAGGGTAACACACCATGGTGGAGATGGGTTACTATCATAGCTCTTGGAGTCCTAATCTCCCATTTGTTGTCTTTTTTCATTAATAATTATTTTCTCAAGTTACCTATAATCCCCACGAGACAATATCTGGGGGGTATTTTCCTTTTTCCTTATTCAGCTTTCCTGCTTAACTTTTAACATATTATAAACATAGGAAAATTATTAACTTTCATGTTTGTATCTATAAAACATAAGCATAAAATTATCTGAAAATAAAATTAGTACTAACCACAAAATCCTTAAAACTATGAGACTTCACAAACTTTTTCCAAAACTTCTTGTCAAGAAAATTATATCTCACCCACGGATGCTCAAGATCAGGCTTAGGATCCCTAATGTAGACACACGTGAGTCATGACTTAAAGCTCCTCCAACATGTATCAGCATAAGTGATCCATTATTTTTCAACTTATCATCATCGGAAAATTCAAACGTCAGCCACAGTTACATCAATAAGTATGTATTAGTAATTATAGAATGTAATATCGAATCGATGAAAGTAAAATTAATACCAATATGTTTGTCCATGTGCTATCTTTCACATACTTTGGTGCCTCTTTCCAATCATTTATCAATATACGACTTTGCTACGTCCAGGGAACACAATATAACTCTTAGAAAGTGAAGAATAAGGACCATTAACTATCGAATATATGACATTAAACTCGTTCGGCATTTTTTTTACCCGAGTTATGGACTTTTGTTAATTTTGCCATCATTGTGACGCCTCTTTGTTTTCTTTTCTCTTAACCAAACAAATGTGATCATACACATTCAACAAAAATAACAACATAAGCAACAACAACAACATAACAAATGTGTCTCAAACACATTCAACAACAATATCATAAACAACAACAACAACAATAACAACATAACAATTGTGTCTAATACACATTAATTCAACAACTACATAAACATAAAACATTCAACATTAAGATAGAAACATAAACATCAACCATAATGGCATAAACAACATAAACAACAACACCAACAATTACATAAGCAACAACACCAACAACATAGATAACAAACTCTTTCATCTGACCCTATACTATTATTTTCACATAGAACTATGAACAAAAAAAAACAACAACAACAACAACAAAAGATTAATCCCATCTTAACCAAACAAATGTGATCATACATATTCAACAGCAACAACAACGTCAACATTCAAGAACAACAACAACCAAAAACATTCAACATCAACAACATAAACATAAAACATTCAACATTAACACAAAAACATTAACATTAACACAATGGCAACTGAATTTAATTGTAGATGCATAAAGCGTTTACGTACTGGAAACACGATGAATAAGTTAAAAGCTAAATAAATGTTGTCAGATTCTTCATCTTCCTCGTCGACGGTTGTAAATCTAAAAATGATGAATTTGGTTTCGTCTTCCTCCTCGACAGTACGTAAGCCAATAATGATGAAGTTGGTTGAACGATGAAGATGAATATGACGTTGGTTGAAAAACGTTCTATTTTTTAATGAACGATGAAGACGTAGTTGATTGAAAATGGTGTCGTTTCTCAACAATGAATGTTATGGTTGAAAATTGTTGTGCTAATTGAAATGAAAAAATGGCAACTGAAACATGCTAGTTGTACCTTTTTAAGTGAATAAGTCATTCTACCACGATCATCTAAACCAACAATGGTGATATATGATTTACTTAATGAAATTTTATGAAAAAAAACGCCAGTTTTTAAGCATTTTAATTTTTTTAATGAAAAATATATCACAATGGTTGGGTTAACCAACCATAGTGATATCACTCTTATTTTTTATTAAAAAATAAATCAAAACGAAAGGTGTAACTAAAATATTGAAGAAATCACGAATTTGTTGACGCGGAGATTCAAACCCATGAAAAGTTAAAGATATCACCACGGTTTGTCTAAAAAACCGTGGTAATTTTTAATAATTTTTTATTAAAAAAAATATTCATGGTTGAGTTTAGAGATGTCGCCACAGTCCTTCAAAGGATCGTGGTAACATTGGCATTGTTATATGTACATTTTGTAGTAGTGTTAGGATTAAATATTAAGTGGGCTCAAGTCTTGAATTCCTTTAGACTACTTTAAATAATTCATTTTTCAAAATAATAAGGCTTAAGATGACCAGATCTATGATAATAATTGCACTTATATACAATATGGATCTTTTCTTAGCAAGGAATATACTCAAAAAATTTAGCATTATTATTCGGTTGATTATTTAAAATTGCATTATTATTAGAAACTCTTTGATTTAATAAAATCATATCAAGGTTATCTTTTCCCATAGTGAACTTACTTAAGATTTCATGTAAATCTTCATTTTTATTTATTAGAGAATCACATGTTTCACATTTACTAGATTAATAAAATATTTTTTAAGTTGATTTAATTCATCTACGATTATTTCATTTCATATTCAAGAGATTTCACATGATTTACATAAGACTAGATACTGTTTTCTACTCCTCATTTTTTACACAATCTAACACTTAAAGAATATATTTTATTACTAGAAAGAAGGGTTACCTAATCATTATCTTTGCACGTGATTTTAAGATAAATGTTTACCTCTTAATATGATTATATAAATGATGCTTATAATGATGT
Source organism: Lathyrus tuberosus (assembly GCA_022829125.1). Classification (NCBI taxonomy): domain Eukaryota; kingdom Viridiplantae; phylum Streptophyta; class Magnoliopsida; order Fabales; family Fabaceae; genus Lathyrus; species Lathyrus tuberosus. The sequence continues at coordinate 741,228 of JALAZF010000759.1, read as the reverse complement.
TTCATCTGATTCTCCATAAGCTTCTATTAATTCTTTATCTGAAACTTCACATAATTCTTCATTTAAAACTTCAAAATATTCTTGAGAGGAATCCAAATCTTATACCTCAAAAACTTATTCATATGAATCTTCATAGTATTCCTTATTAGATACTTCAAAGTGTAGTTCCTCGTCTGATACTTGAAAAAATTCTTTAGATGAATCTTCATAGGATTACTCTAATGATACTTCAAGTGATTCTACATATAATTCTTTATTTGAAACTTCAAGGGATGCTTTAGATAATTATTCATTTGACTTTTCTTTCTCATATTGAAGTATTTTGATTAAAACTTGGAGTTTTTTTTAATGATTTCTGTCTTGTTCGATTTACCCTGTAAATTGACAACAATATTTGTATCTATAAATTCTAGTACTTGACTAGGTTTTCAATTATAGTTCTTGAATCTCAGATACTAACTAGAAATGTAAATTTTGAATCATTGCTATGATTTTTAATACTAGATGTCGATACGCGAAATGTAACGCCCCGATTTGTTTAATTGTATTTATTTATTTCATTTATGTGAATTTTGTGGAATGTGTGAATTTATATTGTATTTTACCTGCTAATTGAGTTAATTGGTTAATTTCTCTGATAGATAAAATATTTGCATTTAATTATAATTTCTTTTCAACTTTTATTTTCTGAAATATATTTCATTGGTATGTTTATGTTTTATCGCGTTTTGAGAGCGTTTGTGAGATATTTGAGTTGAGGGGTATTTTGGTCTTTTGCTTGGGTATTTTCTTAAAATAGAAATTTGAGATTAGAAAGAGAGAAAAATAGAAAGAAGGAAAAAGAGAAGAGAGAAAGGAAGAGAAGGGGGAAAGAGGAGAAGAGGAAGATCGACAAAAACTCTGTTTCAAACACGATTAATCGGGTAAGGGTGAGAAGTTTCAATTATATCTTGCTTGTGTATGTATATGTGTTGTTTATGTATGTGTTTTGGTTGTTTTTACAATATTTTCTCTAATTGATAAATTGATGAATAATTGTTAAAAATTGATATTTTCATGGCCGAAACTCGATATAAATGGCGTAGAATACTTGTTGATTATGTTGGGACATGTTGGGGCTGATATATTGTGATCTAGAAGTGTTTAGATGAGATTTGGAGGGGTTTTGGGATGAAATTCGTAGTAAAAATTATGCAGGAAAAATTCTGGGTTTCGCAGGCGATACGCGTATTGGGTAAGGCATTACGCGTAACACCTTGGGCAATACGCGTATGGCAAGGGTAAAATGAGGGCATTACGCGTATGGAAGTTCATTTTCTCGGCCATCTGCCCATTTGCGTAATGGTACGCGTAAGGTTGAGGGCAATACGCGTATGAAGTTGGGCAATACGCGTATTGGAGTTTTTAGTGGGATTTTTAGGAGGAATTGGTCTCTGCCCATACGCGTATCAAGTTGGGCAATACGCGTATGGAATGGGTGAAGGAGCAAGGCAATACGTGTATGGCTCAGGGCAATACGCGTATGGCCAGGAAGATTGCAGAATTGTGTTTTTTCGCGATTACTTTTCTTGTTTAGTCCGTAACTTGTGTTCCGATTATCCGTTTTTACCATTCTTGGTATCGTTGAATAGCTATTGAACTGTACTTTCTTATGATGGTGGTTTTGAGATTGTTGGCCGATTTAATTATGTCGGGAATTTGAAATAGTGTCGTTTTGTCGACTTTTGTCGTTGTAATGGTGTGTAATTGATGTGTGTAATGCAATGTGCTGTTGATATAGATATTGTATGACTTGTGTGCTGTTGTATGGTGTAAATGCATGTGTTTAGATGGCGTGATGATGGTTTATGGCCGTATGGCAAATAAATGCATTGTTTTGGGCTTGAATTGCAAAGCATGATTAATGTTGAGTGAGATGATTGCATATATGTGTGCATTTGAATGTCATGAGTCATTGTATGCCAAGCATCATGATATGCATTCTTGTGATGTCGTGTGCCCTAGTGGGTGTGAGCGACGAATCGATTCCAGAGGGAATCCGTTATAACATCGTGCGCCTTATACAAAGAGGACTGAAAGTGATGATTATAGACGATCGTGCGCCATATACAAAGAGGACCGAAAGCGATCGGATCGTGCGCCTTATACAAAGAGGACCGAAAGCGATCAATAAAAGTCATGCGCCTTATACCAAGAGGACCGAAAGCGGCGGGGAACATCGTTTGCCCGACGGGGAGTTACACTAAGTAACAAGCGATGGTTCCAATAGTTCCTGAGTGAACTAGTGTTGAGATGATGGATGGATGGTACCGCATATGCATTTGTATAGAGTCATTGTGTCAGTCTCTTTGCATTTGCATAGATCATGAATGGATTGATTATGTGTGGAAAATCATGAATGGATTGATTATGTGTGGAAAATCATGAATGGATTGATTATGTGTGGAAATGTTGTGAATTGATTGATAATGTGTTGAGCTTGTGATAGCATTGGTGAATTAATGTGCATATGTGATAAATGCATTGGTTGTGCATAATATGTGTTATGTATAGACATATGCTATGTGATGTGGTGGCGTGTTTCCATATGTTTTGACTTGGTATGCCTTATGTGCAAATATGCGAGTATGTTGGATAATTGATATATGCTATGTTTTTGGATTATTAGATATATGTTATGTATATGTGGCATGCTATATGTATTAGTACATGATGCTTGTGGTGAGAATAACTATGCATGTGAATTTTTATGTGTTGGCATATTATTATGCAATCTTGATTTAGTTGTTATTTCTCACCCTTCTGTTGTGGTTTGTTGCTCTATGAGGCAATTGCAGATTAGTGGTCTTGGAGGCTTTTGTGGAGATTAGTCCTCCGTCCTTTGTCGGTCTGTCTGCTCTGATACATAACACGGGAGTCGGGGAACGCTGTAGATATATATATATCTATACATTTGTTGAATATGTCTTATGTTACTTTTGTATGAATAGTTTAATGTTATAAAATGATTTATGTTGTAAAACAAGACAGTTATGGATCTTTCCGCTTTATTCCATAATTGACCTTTCCTTTTATTGGAAAAAGTTCCCTTACAGGTTTATTCCATTTTGTGTTATGTATCAAAAGTTATAAGCAGGGATTGTATTTTCTTTCTATTGTTGTGGCATCCTTGTTTCTGTCGGAAAAATAAATTTTTATCTACTCTGATTTATTTATGTATTATTTATTCAAGATGGGAATTGGGGTGTTACACGAAAAATCAGAGAAGTCGCCATCGAACGTTATTTATCCCAATGGGAGGAAAGGAAAACATCGAGAAAACCTAGGGAAAAAATGGTCTCGCGACCAAAAAATGAGTTCGAAAGTCGGTTATGCAAGAGGAAGGTATTAACACCCCCTCACATCCATCGTACTCGATGGGAACCATCTAAGTAGTCTACGCGTGAATGGGTGTCGTTATCTAAGGTTTACTTGCCAAAAAAGAATAGGACGAGTTGGAATTAAAAGGGGGACTCAATAGGATCTCACAATCTTATGCCTACGTATTCCCTCGTGCAATGGGAAAGTCAGAGTCATCGTAGTTTGAAGGACTACGGGTGAATTGGTGGGAGGTTTCTCGCCAAGGATTGGGGCCATTGTGCCTACGTATCCTCATTAGGGAATGAGGAATCAGAGCGTCTGTAGTTCGCGGGACTACGGTATTAAAAATATCTTGATCGCATTGGGGTAAGAGAAAAGACTTGGTTAGTTGTTAGTGAGCTCGCCAAGGATATGGATCCTCGTGCCTACGTATCCTCATTAGGGAATGAGGAATCAGAGCGTCTGTAGTTCGTGGGACTACGGTATTGAAAAGTTTTGCTGTTTTGGTGGGCGAGGTTTAACGTTCGCGTTCTAGAAGTTAAATGTTGCTTGTATGCTCGCGCATGAAAGACTTAAGCGTTTGTTTGTTTGCGGTAGAACAGATGCACTTGGATCATATTCTAGCACTTAAACATAGCTTGTATGCTCGTACATGAGAGACATAAGCGTTATTTGTATTGCGATAGAATGGAGGTAATGTGCCATTTTGGAAGGTTTTGAAAATGATGCCCTAAGGCAAAGGAGTGGTGAAAAGTTTCTTGTTTTTTACGAGTCTAATCATTGGTACTTAGAGGGGGAAAAGTATCCAACCATAGGCTAAGTGCGGTCCACAATCAAATACTAGAGAGTTGAGGGGACAATGGGGTCCCAACCACTCATATTCACCCTAAGAGGATCGGATTAAACTCTTGTTTTGGTTAAATTTTTTTGGGAAAGTTTGAATCTTATTATGGAAAGGGTGAAGATGACATGGAAAGGATGATAGATTGAATTAGGGTAGGTCGGTGGCGATGCGCAAGGAAATCGACTTATGGTGCATACATACAAGGCATGCTTGGGTAAGTGGAATGAAATGGGTGTTGGTAGAGGAAAGGGAAGGATGGAATCCCTAAAGTTCAATTTATTTGTTTTTGAAAAGTGTTAGACATTGGATCTAACTTGTTTTTATTTTTGTTTTTGAAAACGTGTTCTAAATGCTTTATTTTATCTTTTCTAACCTATTAACATGCAAGCATACAAGCATACAAACATAAAGCGGAGAATAAAAGTTCCTACGCTATTACATTGTAATGGGGAGGGGGAAGTATGAGAAACCCACCAAAGAGGGATAAACCTAATCTAAGGCATAATGAATAAATGAGATAAATCATGAATGTTCAACAAAATGAACAAAGTTTCAAATGTCCAAGTGTAAGAAATCCTCAAATATCACCTCACAAAAACAAACAAGAGAGTTAGTATATGAGATGAGGTAATGAATGTATAAGATGAAAGTCAACACATGAATATCAAAGGTGAACCATAAGATCAAATGGTAAACAAGTATAATCATGGATGAGATGCTCATGAAACATCAAGATGAAATCAAACATAGATAACAAGTTTCAAAGGCAAGTGATCAATCAAGGAAATCTCAAAGGAATTACACATGAGACATGAGGAATGAGAAGCTCCTAAGATAGGGTTAGGGGAAGGATTACCTAATGTTATGATGCTAGCATAAACATCCTACTATCTTTGATTTAATTTAATCAACTTAATTAAATCAATTAAATTGAATTAAAGATTTTCTATGGGAACATATGAGACAAACAACAAGTTAACAATATCACAAGATCACAAGAATTCAAATAATCAATAAAGAAACAAGGCATCATCATCAAGTGTCATTTCACACAATTTCAAATTAATAAGGATGAAAATAATGTATAAAATCAACCAAATAATACCAATTGTATTAAATCAGCTTTCAAACAGAAAATAGATGCAATAAAATGAAAGAAAATTAAATTTTATGCAATTTGAAAAAAAAATCTAAAAAATCATTTAAGATGAAAAAGTTATGATTAAATGAAAATCAGGGTGGAAATAGAAACTAGGGAGTAATCATGGCCGTCCGATCAGATTTCCAGCAGATTTGATGGTCATGATCCTGCTACGGACATGCATCACATGGGATCATTCTATTTTGTCTTATGCTTATTTTGTCCTATTCGCTGGACATGTGTCAGCTAACTGTGCAGTCTGAACTTTATTCACATTTGTTCATTAATTAACGCATCTATTCATGAATTTTGATCTACTAAATATTAATAAATCAAAAATTAAATATTCAAATTATATATCACCAGACTCGATTTTTTGTGAGGAATCCAAATATGTGATCGGTTTTTGCAAATGAGCTACGAATTTTGAAGAATCGGGAGAAAACGTGAAAAACAAAGTATGTGAAGAATCGATCAATTCGCATTCGTTACAATGTTTCGTAAAAAGGCAATCACATATTCAGAATCGTGACAAAAAAATCGATTCTAATGATATATCCACATGCAATTAACAGTCAAGAATTGAAAAAAAAAACTGTTTTTAAGATTATGTGTTTTACGTAAAAATAAGTGATTGTCCAATAGGAAATTTCAAAATAGTAGCTTAAGTTAAATCAATCAACAAGCATCCAACAATTCATGGCAAGAATATGGAATTGATAATGGGTTACCGACGAAGCGGAGGTTTGCTCCGGTTAATGGTGAAATTCGGCGTGTTGAATCGTAATACGAAAAAATTCAAGAATAATCTCCAATTAGCTTCTAAGATTTGATTCTTAGAAGATGAAAATTAGGAGATGATAGAAAAGTGATCCATGCTTGAATCTTGATGAAATTTTTGAAAATTGATGAATACTTGAATTGTTGAGTGATGATGAACCTTGAATTGTTGAATGATGATTGTTGAATGTTTGTGGTTAAGTTCCACCAAATCTAGAATTTCACTGTGAAATTATAGATGGCGATGATGATGAACTTTGGTGTAGGTTATGGAAAATGGTGAAAAGGTTGAGAGAAAAGTTAGATGTTAGAAGCAAAAATGGTTCAAAGTGGTTAACCCCAAAAATTAGGAAAAAGAAAGTTTATATAGATTTTTTTAGTTAATTGTGGTTCATTGGATTATGATCCAAGTCATTACTTGATCAATGGTTAGGAATTAATCCAAATGTTAGTTGCGGATCACGAATCTTAGCCATTAGATTAATTTTTATCGATGGTTGAGATTTGATGAAAAAGTGGTTTGATTTTGTGTTAGTTTGTGAGCTTTAAGGAAGTTAAAAGTTAGTTAGGGGGTTTAAGGGCAAATGTGTAAATGCATGGTTTTATGTAAAAATAGGTAGTTAAAGGTAGTTAGAAGGAAGACATGTTTGAGTTTAGCATAAGTACAAAGTTTAGGGGTAAGGTGAATGGTCACTTGGTTATAACTTGAAATTAGCTTGAATTTACTCTGATTTTACTTTTGATTTTTGCCAATTTTTCCATGCATTTTTTATGAATCAATCTATGGACTTAGTGCTTTTGGGGATTGGTCTAGGAAAATTTGGGGATAAAAATCGAGTCAATGGTCAAAAGTTGACTGAAAGTTAATAGTTGACCAAAAAGTCAACTTAACCAAATTGATGTAATTTTTTATTCTCTTTCCTTGTAATCCATTATTTCAACTTGTATCTCAAGTAATATGCATTGTACCATGAATTTCTAGTAAATTAATGAAATCTCCTTTTTATTCCAACTTTGCCCCTTTTCTTTGAATTTAAGCAAACTTCTGAATTGAATGACAATCAGCCGGATCTCCCGACTAACCATGAATCTCAAATAAAGAGATGATCTGCACCAATATGGGAAATAAACCCGAATAATTACCAAATAATATTCTCCTTGAAAGTCCCTTTTAACCGATAAAATCCACCATTATCGAACCTTGACTTAATGATTGTGATATGCAAAATGTGATGAATGGTATGTTAAATGCATGACCTAATTAAGGGTATGTACATGAGGACTATGAGATGCATAAGCCAGTTAAGGTTAGGAATAAGAGGGCAAATTTTGGGGTGAAACACTAAAGAAACATATTTGAAGGCTTTTTTTTTTTCATTTTCACTTGGAGTCTCATCATATTGGTCGGGTGTGTTCATTCTTTCCCTTTACATCTCAGTTGAAACTTCATATATTTTTTCAAGGGTATACCAAAATTCTATAGTAGTTCCACAATTAAAAACATAATTTTAATCTCTAGTGCTTAACATACTTGTCATCATGTACTTAGCTTTAAACCCTTGTTGCACTTTATCTTTATCTTCAATGGTCTACAGATTTCTCAGTTGTTAATATATCATTATCAATAGAATGAGTAGGAACAAAAGGACTATTTAAAACATGATTCCACAATTCAAAAATAATAAAATCTATAAAAAAAAATTTATTTATTTCCATATGATAAACCTTTCCCATCAAATGTTAGAGGTTATTCATGAAAAACCTCTTGAGACGGTTAGTCTTATAATAGGAGTTAGGATCTGATACTACTTGTTTACCGAATGACTCTAAACACAAGACGGGGCGTGAATTGCTATGTTATGAAATCTCAAAGACCATTTTATAAAAACTTTTTTAATAAAAATGATTTGAGTAGAAAATTGAGATGAAGTATTGAAATAAATAAAATAGGTAAATAAGCAGCGGAAAATATAATTCATAGAAAATAAAGAGAAAAAAATTGAGAGATCACACTATAGAATTATACTGATTCGGCTTAACCTCTGGGCCTACTCCAGTTCCTAAGAATTTCCTCGTGAGATTTCCACTAAAATCAACCTTGAACTATTCACAAGATCAACCTAAAAACTTTTGAAAAAAATAGAGCTTTTATATGGTTTCAATTCAAAACCTAAAACAGAGTTTTTCACAGATTCAACTCAATAAACTTCACCAGAGCTTTTATACATGTTAAGATCAAAACTTAAATTAAAACTTTTAAGAGGTTAATCTTGCAACCTTCAAACATTATTACAAAGAGATCACAAGAGAATATTCTCTTAAATAAAATTTCAACACAACACTAGTACTACAACTTTTAGAATGAACTTTTCACTTTCTTGGCACTAAGGAAACTTTAGTGAAAAAGAAAATTTATAAAATAATTAGAGAAAGAATAATAGAATAAGGTTTATTAAAAAAAAACTAGTGTGTATGAAATAAGGAGAAGCTTCCTTTAGATAGGAAAATATTTGGCTCAAAAAAAAAAAATCAATGGATCATTTTAATGAGTTAATCGATTAAATTTATGTATTAACAGATTAACCAAGATAAATTACAAAATTTTGAAATATTATTATGTCACTTAATCAATTATTAACCTCCTTAATATATTTGGAGGAATTATACTTTGATTATAATCAATTAAAAAGACCTTTTAATCGATTATATAATGTATAATACCTTTCACATTTATTACACTAGTGAAAATATTAGCAACAAAGAAGAGGTTTGAAAATATTATGTGTGTGTGCGCGCAATTACTTTAGTACCTCAAGACTTACTCTTATTCCTTTTACAATAAATTGATCAATGCTATGAAAAAACCCTAAGCGCATGACGAGGTGAACTGTCACACTTTCACTTTTTTTTTTCTTTTCATTACACCAAAATCATCTCTCTTTTTTCTTCATCAAACAAAGGTTCCTCTTCTACCTGAACAAAATTGCTCTATCTTCTTTCTCGTGAAACCAAAATCATCCTTTCTTTTCTCCTCATCAATCAAAACTCAACTCTTTAAACCTATATCACTTGATTTCAATCTCTATCGTTCGTATTCACACAAAATTCGATCATTAACTTCTATCATTCAATTTCAATCAAAGTTATGATGCTAAGATAATAAATTGTGTTAATTTTGGCGTAATTTTTAAGTATTATTCACAGTAGGAAATTATATTTGAGTTTATTAATTTTCAATATATTAACCGAGATCTAAGACGTATTGACCAATTTTATACACATAATTTTGTTTTATTTTTTATTTTTATTTATTATTTTTTTGAGAAATCTTGGTATCCGGCCTTACGACCGACTAATCCAAGAGGAACCAATTCTACCGTCCACTAGCGGAGACCCCGTTTATAGCCGGAGCAAAGTTCCGTTTAAAGTGACCCACAAAAGGGTTGATTGCAACTAGTAGAATTCAAACCTGAGATCTTGAGAGAAATACACTCTCAAGACCCAAGCCTCCACCCCTAAATCAATCCTTTGAGGTTACAAGTAAATTTTGTTTTACTTATAATCTACTTCATTTTTTCTGTTTGAAAAGTTATTAACCAACATCTAAGATTTATTAATTAGTTTGATACGCGGATTTAATCAAATTTATTGTGTATATAATTTATTTATGCCTGTGATATTATTAACCGACAATGGAGTTGTATTAACCGAATTTTTACACATAATTAATAAACTTTATTTTAATTAAAAAGATAAGAGAAAGTCTAATAGCAATACCACTTATTACCTTTTTTATTGATGCATAGTTAAATAATAAAAAAATCATGTATTTGAAAATAATAATACACATTGGTAGATGTTAAATTTTGATGTTAAAATAATATATATATATATATATATATATATATATTTCGTGGAAGTTTCTACTACCAACGTATTATTTAGCTATGTGCTGTACTATGTATGTTTGTCATCAGAGGCCCCTACTAGAGACAACAGAAAGTGTGTGTTTGTTTGTATACTAAAAGGCCCCATTCTCATTAGCATAGATATATGGCTCAGCAAAGCACATATCTATATAGGGGCCGGAGTGTTTTGACACTTATCACACACTCATAATTTGTTAAATCTTTATTTTTCTACCCATATGCCATTTTCTCTTACCTTATAGTGGAAGAACAATGACAAATTGCATGACGAGAACCAGAAAACCACTTACCGACATATATAAGATTTTCCTTAACACTTTTATGACCTTCAATTAATGAAACAGTTTTCTTAAAATATATAATAAATTATTATTAACGTTACCAAAGGGATAAAAATCTAGTCTTTAGAGATTATAGTTCTTATTATTAATGTTATTTTTATAAGAACTACTAAAAATTCTATATTAGACGGTGCTAATTCGTAAATGATAAATAAGTGAGAAGCCGATTCGACAAAAATATCACAAATAGGATACAAGAAAGATTATAAATCTATGTGTTTGGAGGTACTTTTAAGGTGATTCAAAGTGGTGGAATTTGTTTATATCAAAGTTGTAATTAATTATTTAGTTTTGATGATGACAACCTTTGATATCCAATGATGTCTAGTGAATTACTTATCTCTTAAAGACTGTTCAAACATTTGAAGATGCTTTTAATACCAAGGTATTTTTAATACCAAGATATTTTACAAGTCTATCCTTTTGAAGATACTCTTGTTCAAATTCCTATAAAACTTATCTTAAGCATCAAGTCATTTCTTTAAAGTGAATCTTGTCATCTAATGATGTTCAAGTTAAGACTTCTGTGTCAAAGTTCTCCGATATTTTGGTCTCTCAGCTCTTTGATGGTGATAATCAATGTGAAGACAATTCAAGCCTAATAAAGTTAGAAGATTCAAAGTTCTTGTATCACTACAAGAAAGATGGTATGATATTGCCACTTGAAAAGCTCGTCGCTAAAAAATAACATTGTGATGTGACATTCACGTCGCAAAGTACTTAAAATAAAAGAAATAAAAATTAGGTTTTCACATGAGGAAATTTCAAAATTTTTAAAAACACGTGATGTGAAATGTTGACTGAGTGGCAAGGGGACTAACCACTTTTAATTTGAGAAATGGAAAACACGTTGCTACCTGGTGATCGTTTTGACACACTGAAATGACAGAGCTAGCGGAATGGAAAACTTGTCACTAACCTTACGACTCTTTGGATTTGCGACGTGAATCTAACATCATTACGTGCTTATTTAATTCCACACGCTGCACCGTTCCCTCACATTATTACAAACTAGAAACATCATATCAAAATCTCTCATCTCCCTCCTCACTTCATATTCTCCATTCTTATCATTTCATTTGTCTGATTTTCTTTCTTCACTTCATCCATTTCTATAATTGAAAGTTGCTCTATTTTTATTGATCAAAATTCAACTGGTTTCAAAAAGCTATTCAATTTATTTTCTCGTTTCCATTTATAAAAGTTACATATTTAATTTTTTTTCATATGTATTGGGTTGAGGTTGTTATTGATGATATTTATTGGTATATTTTTTTGTATATGATCTTTTTCCATATATTTGTTTATATAAATAAAACATATATAAGAAGTTTTAATAACTTTTTTATTTTAATAATTAGAATAAATAAAATTCAAATCTATTTTAATTTTAATAAAGTTGTTTAAGTGTTTATAATATATATTTTATTAAAATCCAAATAAATAATTTTTTTGCAATAAACATAATTAAATATATTATTTATCTTTTTAATATTATGTTTATTAAAAATTTATTATAAAAAAATAATAATATTATTTTAAAATAGAACATTTTAAAACAAAATATTTAAAATAGTGTTACATATATATTATTTTAAAACACATTTTTTTGTCTGTGTTAAAAACATAATATTTTTACTACTACAAAAGATGATTTTCGTAACCATTTCTTACCACAATCACATATTACCGAGGTAATGTATGTTGATTAGACATTTTTTTTAATTACATATAATCACGATTACAATTAATAACTCTTGTGATATGTTAAGAGTGACATGCTTCAAAATCCAACACCTACAATTTTTATATATTTCGTTAATAAAAAAGTGTGTTCCCGTTATTTTTAATTTTAAATAAAAATTAAAAACTTGTCACGACGGTCCAAATTAACAACCGTGGTAAAATATTAGGACATATAATCATTGTTAGCTTTATCAATCGTTATGAAATAATTTACCTATATAAGCTAATTTAATTCACTTTAGAACAGACTCTGTTGTAAGTGTGAAACCCTAACTTCACTCACCTTGTCCCAACATAACTTCTCAAACTAGTATAAATTAAGGGAAGGTATCACGAAACAAGCAAGTTCATTTCTTTGTTTTTCATTTTCCACAAATATTTTCATGTAAAGGTACGTATGTAAATAATTTCTTTTCAAAACTCCATTCTTTTATTGTTGTAAGATGACGTTTGTAAACTTTTAAAGTTATTGTTGAAGTATGTTGTTATTGAGCTAAGTTTAATAAATGTGGTGTGTTTATGCTAAGGCTAGTTTATGATTTTGTAGATAAATGATGTTATTTATGTTGTTTGTTGATAAATAATTTTGTTTTGTTCATAAATTTATGAATTTTTTTTACATATTTTTTGTTGAAGTATGTTGATGTTTTTGTTAGGTGTGTTGATAAATTTTGTTGTTGAGCCATGTTTGATAAATGTGTTGTGTTTATGTTAAGGTTAGTTTATGATTTTGAATATAAATGGTGTTGTTTGGGAGGTAAATGATTTTGTTTTGTTCATAAGTGATCGTGAAGGCTGGATCAGATCCTGTAGAATCAGGCCGCCAAGTGCGTCAGGGATGCTGGTCGTATGGAGAGGAGGGGGGTGTACCTGCAAGGCACTCCGACGCTCAAGTAAGAAAGGGTCGGAGAAAATGGGCAAGTACAAAGTGTTAGTTCGTAGGGTGAATATTGGATACCTGACCCTCTCAAGCGAGAGGGTTTATATAGAGCCCCCAGCGCGTGGCCAACGGTCCTATTTTCGGGGCAAAATAACCGTTTTCCCGAAGAATAGGTAACTGTCCAAACTAGCCGTTACGTCGGGCAGGGTGCCCAAAACTAGCCGTTATGTCGGGCATATGCATAGTTCCGGGCACATGCACATAGCTGTTCGGGGAGCAGTGAAGCCGTGCGTGACGGGCAGTAATTCCGGGGAGGAACTTTGCATTCCTTGCCCGGTTGAAGGGGAAGAAAGGTCACATTTTCCCCTCTGTGGATTGGACTTAGGCAATTTGGGCCGCTCTGGAGCAGAGGCGGATTGGGCCAATTCTAGCCATTGGTCCAGTCCAGAACAGGAGCCCCCCAAGTCGTTGCTCCCGAGCATGGGAGTGATGACTTAAGGACTGCTCGTTGCTCCGGGGAGCTAGCATAGAGTCGTTGTTTGTAGGCGAGGAAAATTGTCTCAAAGTGCCTGTGGCCCCAGGTGTTCGTGAGATTCGTAGTCGTGACTATGTTGCCCGGTGTACGGGGAGACTAATGGTCAGACATAATTTGAAACGTTGGGGCGCCACGTGTACCTAGAGCTCCTTGTAGCAGTTAATAGGCAATGATGGCTAGCGGGTAGTCATGATGGCCTACGGGCGCGTGGTTGCACGTGCCCCTTTGTATAAAAGGAGGGGGGGGGGGGAACCGTTTCATTTGAAACTTTTCCTTTCTGATTTCTCTCCGTCTCTTTCAGTTCTTGCCCGTCACCGTCTTCAGGCTTTCCGACCACTGTCACCAGCTTCGAGCAGCTTCTACCCTATTCCAAAATCAAGTAAGTTTTCTGATCTGTAGCTTGTTTTACTTCCTTTTGTTGTTAGTGGTAGATAGTATGCGGTTAGGGTTAGCTTTAGGTGATAAAATAGGTGGATTTCTGGCGAGTGTTGGTGGTGGACGGTGGTTGTGCCATTTTTCCGCCTTCAGCACTTCGCCGGAGTATGTAGTACGTTTAGCGAGGAGGGTGGTCTACGGCGTGGTTGCGGTAGTTGTGCATGCGTGACCACCGTGTTTGTTTATCGTCTGATAGGGCGATGAGTTCTCTGGTAGAACGTTTCCAGATTCCGGTGAAGCTTTGCGGTTTCCGGTGGAGCTTCAAACGGAATCTGGGCATGAGTGCAGGGAGGTTCCTCGCAGGAGGATGGTATGTCTCCGGCATCTCCTCGTGGGGAGGTTTTTCATTCGATGTTAGGGCTTAGGCCGGGGACGTTGTCCTCAGCCTTTTGCGCGCCCTTTCACTTGACTTGGCAGTCGAAGGGTGGATTTGATTTCCTGTTGAATTCACTGTCTTTCTCTGCTTTTCAGGTGATCGTAATGGCGACGGGGCCAGACAGAGAAGTTATTCTAGACACGTCCGAGGAGGAAACTGGCTCTGAGGAAAATAGTAGCTTGACGGCTTCGAGCTCTGCGGCTTCGAGCTCGGCGGCCTCAAGTTCGTCCAGCAATGCCGGGGAGGAAGGAGAGGTTCGGGATGATATGGAGGAGGATGACATCGAAGGGTTCTCCGCGGAGGAGTGGGAGGTGGCCGAACCTTTCGAGCATATTTCTACGTTCGCAAAGTCTTTGGCAGACGTCTTTACGGAGGTAGGACCAGAAGGGGAGTGGAAGGTGCACTTCCCTACTTTGAACGAGCGGGTCTGCTCGGATTTCGGGGACCGCTTTACGATGTACGAGTATGCCTTCAAAGAGCTGGGACTGAGGCTGCCTTTCACTAATTTCCAGCGGTCGGTGTTCGAGCGTCTGAAGCTGGCCCCCTCTCAACTTCACCCTAATTCGCTGGCCTTCATCCGGGCTTTTGAATTGGTGTGCGAGCATCTCTCTCTGGGGACTACTCTCCCTCTGTTCTTCGCTGTTTTCCATCTTCAAAGGCAGCTGACGGGGAAGAAGTACGGATGAGTTTCTTTGAAGTAGCCCAGAAAGCTATTTAAGCTGTTCTCGGAGTCGACCCGGACTTTCAAGGAGCGGTACTTCGTCGTTGAACCCGTGTCTGAGGTGGCCCAGGACAGCACATACGTCTGGGAGATCGAGGTTGACGAGGATGGAAATGAGCTTCTTAACGAGGAGGGGAAATATATTGGGCAGAGGCTCTACAGGTTCCCCATCCGCTGGGCACCCGACCATTTCTCCAAGAAGCCCAGCGATTATGTCTTTCAGTCGAGCGATCTGCGCGGGCAGGATGCCGTGGCGTACAAGAGGCTGGTGAATTGGGTCAACTCCTTCAGTCTTACAAGCTTCTGGACGAGCAAGGTTAGCCTTATCTTCGAGGAGGATGGGAGCCAGAGAGTTGAGCACAGATTCGTCAGTGTTAAGGCACTGCTGGAGTGCAAGACTCCCGCGGATGCTGAGAAGCTTCTCGGTAGTCTTGGTTATTTAGATTTTGTTTGTGTTATCTCTTTTCCACGTAGCTAACGTGCTCGTTTTTTCTTTATTTGTGCAGGTGAGATGCCTCAGGCTCGCGATCGCGTGGTGAGGGATGCTATGGTGAGGAATAAAGCTGGAGCGACTCCTCCTAAATCTCGGCCCGCTGGTGCCCGTGCTCCTCCTCCTGTTCAAACTGTCGCGGGGGCCTCTTCTTCTCCCTCTCCTGCTCCACCAAGGACATCATACGCTGTGGACCTTACCCGTGTGCCGGAGAAAGGGAAGTTTGAGCTCCCTCCGTGCATCCTTGATAGGAGGTTCTTTAAAGGTAACTCCTTGGTCGTCCCCCGGGCAGAATCCTTTTGCTTCGAAGGCATGGATCGCCCGAGCAAGAGGGCGCTGGTGGCCCAGATGCTTCTGCCCTGGTCAGGATGCTGGAGATGGCTGTTGTCTACGCAGAAGGGGACTCTGCACTTGAGTCTGAACTTAAAGCTTCCCGGGCTTCTGAGGCGGCCCTCAAGGAGGAAGTTAAGAATGCCCGCGAGGATCGGGGGAAGGCCGAAGAGGAGACAGCCAGGCTGAAAGAGGATGTCTCCAAGCTGGCGGCGGAGAAAAAGGCTGTCGAGGAGCTAAACAAAGAGTTGATGGCGGCCAGTGCCCCGGGTGCCGACGAACTGGATGATATAAAAGAGTTGAAGACTAGGTCTGAGCTGGTTGCCCGCATCCTGCTGGCCTAAGATGACGGTATCGCCGTGGCAGAGGAGTCTTTTCAAAGCGCTGTGGCTCAATTGCGGGTGGTGAACCCTGGGCTTGAGATCTCTGCCGAGGGTACTCACTATCTTGCGTGTGTTGAGGGTGGTCACATTGTCTTGCCTGCAGGCCTTGTTCTAGATACCCCTGAGGTTCATCCTGAGGACCAGCCCGAGGAGGACCAGAGACCTGAGCCGGCGTCAACCGAGCATGCAGATGAATGAGGAGTTTTGTTATTTTGATGTTGTTGTATCTTGTCCGGCCTGTGTGCCGTTGAGTTATTTGTAATTTTATTTTTGGGGGGCATGGCCCCGTTTTATGTAATAATGCTCAATCGTGGCCCCTGTGGCCACCTGTTATGTTAATTATATTTCTGGCTTCTTCGCGTGCATGATTTTACTTGCGTTCATTTTTGCTAACTGTTGTATGCATGCTTGCTGTGAATGTATGTTTGCCCGTGTTTGGGAACTTTTGACTTGTGCGAATATTTATGGGGGATTGCTCGTTGTAGATGTGTTCGACAGTGTGGGGAACTGGTCGAACGGCTGGGGAATATCCTGGCTGGGGAGTGGAGCTCAGGTTGCGTTTGAGGCCTGAGTTCGCGGCGTAAACGTCCCATCGCGAGCTGGGGTTCTGCCAATTATGGTACTTTGACGACGGCGATGCTCGATCGAGGACCGCTGTCGAGCAACTACCCAGCTTGTTACTAAGCGGGGTTGTACTTTAATCGTATGCGACGCTTGTACCTAGACGCGCATAGTGGTCGGTAGTTGACGTTCGTTGTTGCGACGAGTCGAATCGAGGATTTAGCTGTAGTATTGTTTTAGCTTTTTGGCGTTCCATGGTCGAGCGAGTTCTTCCCCAGTGAGATGTTCTAGGTGTAGGCCCCATTTTCCATTTTTGCCCGGATGCGATAGGATCCCTCCCAATTAGCTGCTAGCTTGCCTTCGCGAGAGTCTTTGTGGGTTCTTCTTGGGACAAGGCTTCCCACGTCAAACTCTCGTCGTATCACTTTGGCGTTGTACCTGATGGTGATCTTTTGTTTCAGTGAGGCCTCGCGGAGAGCTGCCCTGGCTCTGATTTCCTCGACGAGTTCGATCTCTTCCCTTAAAGATTCTTCGTTCATCTCCTCGTCTAGGGGCGACTCTGTCCGCCTAGAGGGTACGTGAACTTCAACGGGAATTACAGCCTCAGTTCCGTACGCTAAACGGAAAGGTGTTTCCCCGGTCGTTGAATGAGGAGTTGTACGGTAAGCCCAGAGCACGCTGTGTAGCTCCTCGACCCACGCCTTCTTTGTTTTGTCTAGCCTTCGCTTGAGGCCTCGAAGGATGACTCGGTTAGCTGCCTTAGCCTGCCCGTTTGTTTGGGGGTGTTCGACGGATGTGAAGTGTTGCTTCGTGCCCAGTTGGGCGACGAAGTCCTGAAACTTCCTGTCCGTGAACTGCGTTCCGTTGTCCGTTACTATCGCTTGGGGAATACCGAAACGTGCGAGGATGTTTTGTTTGTAGAAACGTAGGATGTTGAGGGCAGTTATTTTGGCTAGGGGTTCTGCTTCTATCCACTTTGTGAAATAATCCACGCCCACTATGAGGTACTTGTTCTGACTTGATCCTACCATGAAGGGTCCTAGGATGTCTAGGCCCCACCAGGCGAATGGCCATGGGGAGGACATAGCCTTGAGCTTGTTAGGTGGAGCTAGGTGCATGTCCCCGTGCCGTTGGCATTTATCGCACTTCTTTACGTGCTCTTTTGCGTCGTTTTGCATAGTTGGTCAGTAGTATCCTACTTGGAGGGCCTTTCGAGCAAGGGACCTTCTGCCGAGATGTTGGGCGTTGATTCCTTCGTGGATTTTGCGCAGGATGTGCGTGACCATTTCTTCCTCGACACATTTGAGCAGCGGAATGGAGAATCCCCGTCTGTATAGTTTGTCTTCGACCAAGACGTAAGAGCAGGCCCTTCGCCTGACTATGCCGGCCTCCTTTGGGTCGGACGGGAGTTCGTCCTTGGCGAGGTAGTTGTAGACTGGGGTCATCCAACAGTTGTTGTCGCCGATCACCTGCACGTCGAGTGTCGGGGAGGCCTTCTCGATGCTGGGTCGAGGAAGTACTTCTTGTATGACGAATTTGTTTCCGCCTTTCTTCTTCGTGCTGGCCAGTTTAGACAGCACGTCCGCTCGTACGTTATGTTCGCGGGGAACGTGTTTCACTTCTACTGTTGTGAACTTTGACATTTCCTTCTTTACTAGGGCCAGGTATTCGGCCAGGTTGTCATTTTTGGCTTGGTATTCACCTCGGGCCTGGAGGGCCACGAGTTGTGAATCCGTGCAAATGATAACTTCTTCCGCTCCCAGATCCTCGGCAAGGCGTAGCCCAGCGAGGAAGGCTTTGTATTCAGCCTGGTTATTGGAAGTTGGGAAAGACAGTGTGAGTGATACCTCGACGATAGACCCTTCGTTGCTCTCCAGTATAATGCCCGCGCCGCTACCTGCCGAGCTTGAGGCACCGTCGACGAAGATGATCCACTTACGTGTCTCGCTCGCGGGGGATTCCGCGAATGTCATCTCCGTGACGAAATCGTCTAGAGCTTGGGCCTTAAGGGCTTTTCTGCCTTCGTACCGGATGTCAAATTCGGACAGTTCTAGCGACCATTTAAGCATTCGTCCGGCCATATCTGGTCGTCCAAGCAGCTGCTTTATGGGCTAATCTGTTCGAACCACGATCGTGTGAGCCAGGAAGTAGTGTCTCAATCTCCTGGCTGTGTTGATGAGGGCTAACGCCACTTTCTCTATCTGCTGGTATCTTAACTCTGGTCCTTGCAGCGCTTTGCTTGTAAAGTATATGGGCTTCTGCCCGTCAGGTGTCTCGCGGATGAGAGCGGCGCTCACTGCTTCGGCTGCTACGGCCATGTATAGGTATAGCGTTTCGCCATTGTCCGGGCGAGAGAGAAACAGTGGCTCTGAGAGTGCTCGTTTCAGATGGAGAAGGGCCTTGTCGCACTCCTCGGTCCATTCGAACACGGCTTCTTTGCGGAGGAGCTTGAAGAATGGTAGGGCGTGTTGGGCGGACTTGGCCACGAAATGAGATAGTGATGCGAGCATCCCGTTGAGGGACTGGATGGAAATTTTGGACTTGGGCGTAGGAAACTCGAAGAATGCCCGACATTTGTCGGGATTGGCTTCGATTCCTCGTTCTGTTAAGTAGAAGCCGAGGAATTTGCCTGCCCGGACACCGAACGTGCACTTCTCTGGATTAAAACGCATTTTGTATTTCCTGGCCTGTTCGAAGACCTTTCGCAAGTGGGCGGTATGATCGGTTTCCTCGTGGGACTTTACGATCATGTCGTCCATGTATACTTCGAGCATGTCGCCTATTTCTCCCTAAAATACTTTATTCATCATTCGTTGGTATGTTTCTCCGGCGTTCTTCAGACCGAAGGGCATTACGTTGTAGTAATAATTCCCTGATTCGGTCATGAAGGCCGTATATTTTTTGTCGGACATTGCCATTGGGATTTGATTGTAGCCTGAGTAGGCGTCCATGAACGATAAAAGTTTAAAACCAGCGGAATTATCAACAAGTTTATCAATATTGGGGAGGGGGTAGGCATCCTTCGGGCATGCCTTATTGAGATCGGTATAATCAATGCACATGCGCCATTTTCCATTAGATTTTTTAACCAATACAATGTTGGACAACCAAGTGGTGTACTTGGCCTCCGAAATGAATTTGGCCTAGAGAAGGTCCTTTACAGCTTTTTCAGCAGCCTCCGTTTTCTCCGGAGACTGCTTTCTCCTACGTTGTGCTACGACCTTGATGGCTGGGTCAATGGTCAGCTGGTGACAGGCAACGGTCGGATCTAAGCCGGGTATTTCTGTGGCGCTCCATGCGAAGAGGTCGGCATTCTCTCGGAGGCACGTTTTGAGCTGCTTCCTCGCGATGTCAGGTAGGTCTGCTCCAATCTTCACTCCCCGTTAGGGGTCTTCACCGAACAGAACTAGCTCGAAGTTGCCATCCGGGCTCTGACGAGCAGAGGTATGCTGGAGTTCGGAGACCCGCCGAGGAGTTCCTCCTTGTAAAAGGAGATTAGGACGGAGCCCTTTTGGGCCTGATCAAGCGTCGTCACTTTGTTGGAGCTGGTGTTGATCAGGTGGTCGAATTTCTGTTTCACGGAGCCCACAGTGACTTTGTTGAATCCCCCGCCAGAAATGACCATGGCGGAAGGAAAAGTCTCCCACGGGCTGTGGGCCGCGAAATAAGCAGGGGCGTTGAGCCCGTCCGGGACGTAGAAGTCCTCTGGCCGCAATATGGACATTGCCACTTGTACATTGGTGTCATCCGAGGAGGGTACTTCTTCCTCGACCTTCTTGGACTCCTGGGCATCTTGCCGAGGAGTGTCCTTCTTCTTTGCGAACTGTTTCAAGTGCCCGTCCCTGATCAGTATCTCTATGGCATCCTTTAGATGGATGCAGTCCTCTGTAGTATGGCCGTGACTTTTGTGGAAGCGGCAGTACTTCGACTTCTCCATGTTTGGTCTGTTCAACAGCTATTTGGGGAAACGGACCCCGGCTTGTTTGAACTCCGAATTGGCACACTCGGACAGAATCTTTTCCCTGGAAACGGTCAGGGGAGTGTAGTTGTGGAAGCGCCCAGAGGGTCCCTTGCTGTCGCGGGAGTCCCTCGGACGGTCCACGTGTCTTCGTTTACCCCAACGAGATGTCGAGGCTTCTTCTCCTTTGGCGGCCTGGGCATTCTCCTGGCGGCGCGATGCCCGGACGTTGCAGGCCGCAATCTTCTCCTCGTACTGGATATGAGATTGGGCTTTGACGAGGAGGGCGTCTAAATTCCTCGGTGGGGCGAGGCCGATGGCTTTAGCGAAATTGGAGTCCGGGAGGACCCCTTGCTCGAGCAGGAACTTCTTCATTTTGTCCGTCGTCGGAACCTGCACTATTTCCTTGTTGAACCTCTCGATGTATGCTCGGAGAGGTTCGTATTTCCTCTGGATTATGGCTCCGAGGGAGGCCTCAGTTTTGGGGTGGCGGCGAGATGCTGTGAAGTGCCGCGAGAACATCCTGCCGAGCTGTTTCCACGAGGTAATGGACTCCTTGGGCAGTTGTTTATACCATGTCATTGCTCCTTTCCGAAGCGTGGTCGGGAACAGTCTGTATTTGATGGCACCCCGTACGCTGCAGTAGTCTAAGAGGGCATCGATATTCTCGATGTGCTCGTCTGGGTCAGTGGTCCCGTCGTATGTGCCAAGTGACGGGGGTTTCTCCAAGCCTTTTGGGAGACGGGTAGCCAGGATCTTCTGGGACAACGGGCCGCGAGGCTCGTTGTCGTCACTGGAACTGGTGTATGATGGTGACCGGACGGGTTGCTCACGTCGGGGGTTCCTTCGTGGAGAAGGTGAACGGTTCCTTCGAGGAGAAGGTGAGCGGTTCCTTCGAGGAGAAGGTGAGCGGTTCCTTCGTGGGGAAGGTGAGCGTGTCCTTCCTTTGGACTTGATTGGAGACTCCTCGTTCCTTTGAGTCCTTTTGTGGTCATGAGCGTGCTGGTCACGCGGGGAGATCTGGTCGCGCTTTTGGGCTACGCGAGGATCGTGCTCTTGGCGCAGCCTTCGGTCGATTTCTCTTCGAGGCTGTGGGCTTCTTGATCGTCGCTGATTCCTCCGCATAGGAGGGGATCTTGGACGGCGAGACTCTTCCAGTGCCCCGATCCTCTCGTATTGCTGTAGGATCAGGGTGTTGGTTTTGTTGAGTGCCTCTAGGAGGGCTGCCACGGCCGGGTCGGCGTTGGGCGGAACAAGAACGGGCTGAAGGTCGAGAGACGGTTGATCGTTGTTGCGATTAGCAGGAGTTGGGGAAGGAGAAGCGGTGGCTCCATCCCTAAGGAAACGAGCATCTCGAAGGAGAGATAATTGGCCGTCAACGTCAGATTTGTTGACGGGGAGGATGGTGGAATGAAGAGCATCCTGGGTGCGATCTTGGGAGGCCATGATCGTGATGATGTTCGAAAGTTGTTTTGATCTTCGGTTAAAGAAAGAAGGGGAGAACAAAGTTTCCCACAGATGGCGCCACTGATCGTGAAGGCTGGATCAGATCCTGTAGAATCAGGCTGCCAAGTGCGTCAGGGATACTGGTCGTATGGAGAGGAGGGGGTGTACCTGCAAGGCACTCCGACGCTCAAGTAAGAAAGGGTCGGAGAAAAGGGGCAAGTACAAAGTGTTAGTTCGTAGGGTGAATATTGGATACCTGACCCTCTCAAGCGAGAGGGTTTATATAGAGCCCCCAACGCGTGGCCAACGATCCTATTTTCGGGGCAAAATAACCGTTTTCCCCGAAAAATAGGTAACTGCCCAAACTAGCCGTTACGTCGGGCAGGGTGCCCAAAACTAGCCGTTATGTCGGGCATAGGCATAGTTCCGGGCACATGCCCATAGCTGTTCGGGGAGCAGTGAAGTCGTGCGTGACGGGAAGTAATTCTGGGGAGGAACTTTGCATTCCTTGCCCGGTTGGAGGGGCAGAAAGGTCACTTTTTCCCCTCTGTGGATTGGACTTAGGCAATTTGGGCCGCTCTGGAGCAGAGGCGGATTGGGCCAATTCTAGCCATTGGTCCAGTCCAGAACAATAAGTTTACGATTTTGTTTACATTTTTTTGTTGAAGTATGTTGATGTTTTTGTTAGTTATGTTGATAAATGTTGTTGTCGTTGAGGTATGTTTGAAAATTTTATGTTAATGTTAGTTTATGATTTTGTAGATTAAAGTTGTTGTTTGTGTTGTTTTTTCATAAATGATTTTGTTTTGTTCATAAGTTTATGATTTGATTTACATATTTTTTTGTTGAAGTATGTTGATGTTTTAGTTAGGTATGTTGATAAAAGTTGTTGTTATTGTAAGATGTGTTTGTATAGATATGTTAATGTTTATTCTATTATTTATGATATTGATAATATTATTACTTAGACATTGCAACTATCATATTGTTCATTCATGATGTCCTAGAAGATGAATTTATTATATCGTACGTTGTTTGAATGTTTTCCAAACCCTCATTGAATATATAACCTTTAGAATTGAATTAGAAAATAATAATATGAAAAATTAGCCCGTGTGTATTGAATTGATAATATATTCATGGTTAACCTGTGTGTATTGAATTGATAATATATTATGTTGATGCCTTACGATAAGGCGAATGTTGAATTGAATTAATTTTGTTGTTGCCTTATGATAAGCTGAGAGTTAAATTTTTAAACTGTATTGATGCCTTATGTTAAGACGAGATCTTGTTGATAAAATATGTTGTTATTAATCCTAATATTTGTGCTTTTTCAATGGCTCTGTTTATCTGTATGTTTTTGGAGAGCTAAGAACTCAAATAGGAGAAATAGGCGAGTTTTGGATCTGCTCAATAAAGAGAAAATGTAGAAAATCACAGGTTGACATAGAAGGGAATTTACTGTCTTGTTTCATGCTTAACTTGAGTTTCGTAAGTCCGTTTGAGGTGTCGTCAGTTGCGTTAGAAAGCTAACGTAATAATCTTATTTTTGAAGTGGGGAAATTGGGTCTAGTAACACTACAACAGTAGCAGTTCTCTGGTTTTTATACCAGAGACATAGTCAAATTTCAGTGCTGCATTGGTCATCTTGTTTCATGCGTAACTTGAGTTTCGTAAGTCCGTTTGAGGTGTGGTCAGTTGCGTTAGAAAGAGGTTTTAACAATTTTTAAACTGAAGAGTTTCATAATTTAATCATAAATCTATAATATTTGTTGCTATTTTGAAGTCAGACATTATGTTTTAGAGTTTATGCAAGAAATATTGTGAAATGGATGAACTGAAATGAGTAGAACTGGAATTTTGTAAATCTGATTGAGATATAATCAATTGCGTTTGAAAGAGAGTTTAAATAAATTTAATACTGAATAGTTTCATAACTTTATCATAAGTCTATAATATTTGGTGTTGTTGTGAAGCGAGACAATTTTAGACTTAAGTTTATAGTTTTGGTTAATCCTTTAGAAATTTAAGGAATTGAATATATTTATAAATAACTTTAATTTGAGTAGTTTGATATATTTAGAGTTGAGTTTGTAGTATTTGACATTCTTAGAGTTGAGTTTGAGGTATTTGATATTTTTAGAGTTGAGTCAGAAATGTTTAGAGCTGATTTTGAGAATTTGACATTCTTAGAGTTGAGTTTGAGGTATTTTATATTTTTAGAGTTGAGTCCGAAATGTTCAGAGTTGAGTTTGGAGTATTTGAAATTCTTAGAGTTGAGTTTGAGATATTTGATATTTTTAGAGTCGAGTTGAACAAAGGGTTGAGTTCTGAGTCACTTGATATGTTTAGAGTTATGAGTAAATTATTGAGTTACGTTGATGTGTTTGGAGTGTTGCGTGTGTCAAGAGGGTTGTGTTTTTGAGTTATCTGACATGTTCAGAGTCAAGTTGATGAGTAGTTGAGTTAAGGTTAGAGTACTCCTTGTGACTCGTAATCCTTGAATAAAAAGTGGAAGAGTTAGTTATGAACTCTATTGAGTTATGAGTTGACCCTATTGGATGCATAGGATTGTGTAGTGCTATTTTTACCCTGTTGGTGAGTTTTGTTGAGTAATTATTTAATTATAATTATTGTTTAGTTAGTTATGAACAACTATTGAGTTATGAGTTGACCATATTGGATGCTTAGGATTGTGTAGTGCTATTTTTATCCTGTTGGTGAATATTGTTGAGTTGTAATTATAAAAATCATGATAAATTATGTCACTACTAAAAAATTCGCGTTTAGTGACCGAATTAGCGAATTAGAGACCAAAAAAGCCTAAAAATCGGTCACTATAACATTTAGCGATCAATAACGCGACTACCAAATTTTGGTTGGAAAAGTGCTAGTCACTAACCTTTGATGACAAATTTAATGACCAAAATTAGTGACTGAAATTAGTGACAATTTTCAGTTGTTTAAAAACTAAAAATAAAACAAAAGTTTTGGCTCAAGTGAGAATCAAACCAATGCATTTTTCTTTGAGAGATTTCTACGTGACCACTAGGCCACTTCATTTTAGTTGCTAAATTTACATTTAAAATATATATAATATTATGAAATAGAAAATTCAAATATTATTTAAAATTTGTTTACACTAATTATCATTAAAATTATATTTTATTTAAATTAATAAATTTTAATGAGTTAATTATTTCTATAAGTATATGTTTTATTTGTTAAAATAATATAATTGTGAAACTTTGACTAAAAAATAAAAATAAAAAAAGGAGAAAATTGGGAGGGAAGTAACTTAATAATAAAAAAACAAAAAATTATTAGTAACCGAAATTTCGGTCACAAATTTTTTATATTAATTAATTAATATAAAAAACAATTATTTGAGACTGAGAATTATGGTCACTAAATCTCAGTCGTTAATTCGATGACTAATTTTATTTTGTGAACGATTTAGTGACTTTTAAAATTTTACTAACAAGATGTCAAAGTTTGGTGGCTAATTCGGTCACTAGAGTACCGAAGTTTTTCAGTCACTAAAAGCGAATTTTCTAGTTGTGTGTTGAGATACGTAGTTCAGAGATGAGCTACTGTGGTGGCCTTTTATTTGTGATATTTATGTTGAGGTGTGTAGTTTAGAGAGAAACTACTATGGTGGCCATATATTAGTAATGGTGTGGGTTCAGAGAGGAACCGGTGATGGTTTTTGATTTGATATTGTTTGTTGCATTTCATGCATCATGTATATCGGAGATAGTGCACGGGCTTCGGTCCAGAGACGAGTTTTTGGTTCAGAAGTGGGGACCACTAACGAGTTAGGGACTTCGGTCCAATGAAGAGTTCTAGGTTCAGAAGTGGGGACCTGGGATAAGTTTTGTTCAGAGAGGAACAATCGGTGCATGCATAAATCAATAACATAACTCTGATATCTAAAACTTTGTACCACATGCATTACAGTAGAGGTGTTAATTGCATTGCATACATAACCACACTGATGATTGATTATTGTTGTGAATGAATCTATGTGATTGATGAATAATATGTTTAAGCTATCCTCGATCTTTTATACACCATTATAATTTATGAATGTATTCTCACCCCCATTTACTTCTGGTATTGGCTTTACACATATGTTGCATTGTAGATACTCTGGTAGAGACTGAGAAGCCTTAGATGCTTCTTGTGTGGAAGATGACTAGTAGCCTTCTTTGCTTATTGTTTTCCACGTCGTTTAGTTACATTGCGTCGCTTTAATAGTGTAGCACTTAGGTTGTGATCATGTATTTATTTTATTATGTGAGTTGTTATATTACCTAAACTAATGTTTGATTGAGTAAAAAAGGATTTCTATTTTGATGAGACAATGAAGTTGTGTTTTTTTAATTGTTTAATTTTTGCTGTTATTAAGTGTAATTTTGAGGAAAATGTTTAATTGAGAAAGAAACGTGACACTGGTTTTGAGAAAAATACTCAGATTACTTTATAAATTGCATGTTAGGGTTTAAGGTGTTACACATATGATTCCTTAATCTTGGTCGATCCTTCTATAGAGAATCAGTGGAGTATATAGGCTATCTTTAGGGGTTTTGATTTGACATCAGGCCTTCAAGTTAATTTTTCTAAGATTAGCCAGTCAATGTAGATCCTTCTTTCTTGGTCTCAGATGTTGACCAAGTGAACCCTAAATTAAGAGGGGGAAGACTGATTGTCATATTCGAAAAGGATTTATAAAAACATTTGATTTTGAAAACAGTTCATGTTAGTATAACAAAGAAACAAAATAATAACATTAGGATAACAAAAAAGAAGGGATACATCATTTGGTCTACTCTAGTTCCCAAGAATTTCCACTTGAGATTTTCATTAAAAATCAACTTTGAGCTTTTACAAAAGTAGTCCAAACAACCATCAATTACAACTTAAGCTTTTAAACATGATCAGTGTTGGTGTAAGCCCTTGAGGCCAATAGTTTTATATTTAACTTGATAATTATATCAAATTATCTATTAATAATAACAAGGTATTTCTTTGTTATGTTTGTTTTTTCCAAAATAATAAAGTCCCTAGAATTGCTAGTCAGTTTAATTAAACATTAAGTGTGACTTAATCATGCAATTTCATGAAACATAAGGACATTAATCTTAAAGTATCCATAATCAAAATTTATTGTGAAGTGATATAACATTAAAGCATTGCAACTATTATATGGATAGAATTGTGATCACATCTTAAGGATCATGGACAATATGTTACCAAGTCTTCACACATGTATAAATATTAGGAGTAATATTTATACTAGATTTACACCGATATGAGAATAATACATAGAATATTATGCAAGTGTCAAAAGTTATTCTCATGGTGATAATGGTGTATTCCACCCTTCATTCTCAAACCACTATGGATCCTATATGTGGAGTTGAGTAATTTATTGCCGACAAACATTTATAATATAAGGATGACCATAAAGTTAGTTGATGGGTACTCTACAAATCATGTTGAAGGACATAAATTACCTATATGGTATTTGTCCATCATGCATACCAGGATAAATTTCTAAGGGTCCAATGTTGAGCTTAACAATGGTGACAAGGTCAATGTCTTATGTTCAACATACACATACGGGAAAAAGTTTAATTATACACATATATATTATCACATAAAGGTTTTGTCAGATCACATGATATTTTCATGACTTGGGTAACATTGACATGTTTCTAGATATTGCTTACAGTCTATTGTATTAAATGTGATTTGATATAATTGATGAAAGAAAATAAAAAATTGAACCTCATTCTATTGTTCAGTCTTGTAATGCACTAGCATTAATTAGAGAAACAAAGTACACTGTAAGATACAATGTACTTAAGTGCAAAGTGGAACACCATAAGGTACCACATACGTAAGTGCAAAATGGAACACTATCAGTTACAACGTACTTAAGTAAAATAAGGAACAATGTCAGTTGCAATATACTTCAGTTAAACATGTAACAACATAATATATGACACACGTAAGTGAAATATAATGCAATATAAGGTATTGTTTGCTAAGTAGGCTTATTCAGGTTGCATCCCAGACAAGAGGATGTATAAATACAACCCTTACGTTGAAGCATTTATTGCTTAACTAAAATTTGGTTTGTAAAGCCCTAGCTATACACACACAAAATCACACAAACACACACACACACGCACACTCTCTCTCTTTTTCTCGCTCTCTCTCTCTCTCTCTCTCTCTCTCTCTCTCTCTCTCTCTCTCACTCTCTCTTTCTTTCTCTCTCAAGGATTCCACACAAAATCTAGAGAAAAATTTGAACTTAGTTTCCCTATTAAGCAACCAATAAAACCCCTCTGCCAATAGTAGGAAAAGGAAATGAGATAGAGGATTGTCTTATTTCAAACCCATTTGAATACTAATCTCTTGGATTGGCCAAAGATTCACCAAAACTATAAGATTTCCAACAAACATACAAAATCTCATCCAATATACCCACTTATCATTAAACCCAAATATGACAAGCATACAATCTAGGAAACTCCAACTAATTCAATCATACACCTTATCAAAATCAACCTTAAAACTAAGATATGCCTTTCAAGATCTATTTTCCAAGTCAATCACTCATTAACAACCATCACACTATTGACCAATAATATCCCTTTGTGGAAAGTTAGTTGATTAGAGGAAATGTGTTTACCCATCACCTTCCATAGTCTAGCTGTCAACACTTTGCATACCAACTTGTCTAAGAACTTAACTAGGGAAATAGTCCAGAAAGCCACCAACTGAGCTGTTGAATTATCCTTAAAGGTCAAGGTTACAAAATAGGTGTAAATCTTAGAGGTAGCGATGCAAAATAATGAAACTGGTCATACATAAACTTTAAACCACCCTTTAACTGATTCAAATTTTTTTCAAGAAGTAATAGTTAAAGCCATCGGAACTAGGGATCCTATTGCCATCACACTTATCCACTGCCAAATCTAACTCCGTGAGAAGAAAGAGAGAAGTAAGGTTAAATTTGTCCTCCCTGGAAATAGAGTGGAAAGCAACCCCATCAAGATAAAGCCTATCTGCAATAAACTCTTTAAAGAGATTTGAAAAATAATTAAACACCTCTTGCTGAATCTTAGATACTCATTTAATCCATCCATTACCAACCTTAATGGCTAAAATACCCTTTCTCTTACTCTGCTTTTAAAATACACGTGAAAAAAAACAAGTAATATCATATTATTCCTTAAGTCATTTAGCTTTGGATCTTTGAAAGAATTGAGAATCTTTTAATCCTTAACAAGGACCAAAGTTCCACAATGGTTCCGACAATCTCATCTATAGATAATATCATCTGATTAGCCAGAGAATACAAATTATTCACCACCTCTCTTAACGACTCAACTTGGAAGTCAAGATTACCAAATACCTGGTTATTCTATACCTTTAATCCAAGTTTGAGTTATTTGAGTTTTTCTTTCAGAACAAAAGCTTTTAGCCAAAGATTAGAAAATTAGACAAAGTATTATAGACTAAATCATAGAGATTATTATGGTCTAACCAATGATTATTGAACCTAAATTTCTTGGGGCCTCACATTTGGTTGAAATATACTTGAGAATGACTAGAAAATGACACTACTACAAAAAGCATATTTTGTAACAATTTTTTTATTACGACCACTTAATCATCCGAAGTAATATATGTTCATTAGGCGTCTTTTATTTTTTTATTTATAAATCACATATAACCACTGTTAATTTAAACATTTGTTGTGGTATGTGAAGCATTGACACACTTCGAACCCCCACACCTGCAATTTTATGTTTTTTCGTTAAAAAAAAAAGGGTGTATTCCCTTAATTTCCTTTTCAAATAAAAATTAAATGATTTTCACCATGTTCCATATTAAAAACCTTAGTTAAATATTATGACATTTCACCACAGTTCTTTTATCAAACGTAGTGAAATATATTACCTATAAAATCTAACTTACATCAGTTCAGAACAAACTATGCTTAAAGAAAACCTTAACTTCTCTCGCCTTATCCCAATCTCTCAAAACTCTAACATTACTTCTCCAACTATTATGAATGAAGGAAAGGTTTCACGAATCATTGTAAGACGAAACAAGTAGCTCATTTCTTTATCTTCATTCTCCACGAATCTTTTCAATAAAAGGTACATTAGTGAAACACTTTATGAGTTGATGATGTTGTTGTTCAAAAATATTTGTCTTGTTTTTCTTGTTTTTTTTGTTTAAAATATACATGAAACATAGGGTTTATTGTTTTCTTGTTGTTAATATTAGATTATAGTTTTTATATTGTTTTTTTTTGTTGAGATAAGAGAAGGTTTTAAGTTATTGTTGAGGTATGTTGTTGTTTTGTTAAGGAAATTTGTTGCTTATGTTAAGGTAAGTTGTTGTTTTTGTTGATAAATATTGTTGTTTTGTGTTATTCTATATGGTTTTTATTAGATATGTTGATGTTTTTTGTGGAGGTATGTTGTTGTCTTGTTAAGGTAATTTGTTATTTATGTTAAGGTAAGTTGTTGTTTTTGTTGATAAATGTTGGTGTTTGTGTTATTATAGATGTTTTTTATTAGGTACGTTGCTGCTTTTGTAGAGGTATGTTCTTGTTTTGTTAAGGTAAGTTGTTGTTTATATTAAGGTAAGTTGTTGAATTTTGTTGATAAATGTTGTTGTTTGTGTTATTTTACACGTTTTTGTTAAAGTATGTTGATGTTTTTGTTGATAAGTGTTGTTGTTTGTGTTATTGTTAATGTTATTCCTTGTATATTGCAACTTTCATTTCGTTCAGCCAACATGTCCTAGAAGATGAATTTATTATATCGTATATGGCTTTAGTGTTTTACCAACCTTTCACTAACTATATAACCTTTCAAATTGAATTAGAAAATAATAATATGAGATATTGAGTTATAATAGAAAACAACTTACACATATCAATGTTTTACGAACTTTTTGCATTCCATTATTCACATCTTACTCTTTAACGGTTAGAACTTGATTCAATGCTTCTAGTTCTTCTGTTATCACTTCATTCGCTACTAGTTTTGTCTATAAAGTAATTAATACTTTGTAAAATAAACTAGTAGAGAAGGAAGTGTTAGTTGAAGAATTAGAAGTATTGAAACAAATTCTAACCAATAAAAAGAAAATGCAGACAATGCGTTCTATAAAGCTCGTACGACATTTATTTGTGTAACTTATTATTCTATTATAACTTAATTTGTGGCGAAAGACACTTTTTATAGTAGCGTGATAAAAAATATCCCTTAGTAAGGTCCAATAAGACACCACTCCTCATTCATATATCCCACCATCATTTAGACACAATTTCAGTCTAACCTGCTAGCTTCGCCTCCTAAAAGGAGAAGATGAATCTAATTCATCAGAAATATTAAATTGGTGAAGACTATATAATTAAGGATAATGTTAATTTATGCTCCAAGGGCACAAGTTAAGAGATAAATATAGTAATAATTTATTGAAAATTGTGTTTGAAATTTAATACAAGTTTGTAATTAATGTTTTTATTGATTTTTCTAATACTATGAATTTTCTATTTGTAGATTTTTTAACATGTGCCACAAGGGAGCAAGTTAACATTACCCTATAATTAATACTCTTTAAAGAGCTGGAAGAACCACCACTCCCTATCCTCTTCCTAGAAGACTCGACATCATTGAAATTCCCTAAAACACATTAAATCTCTCCTCGAAATTATTAGTAGTACCCTTAAATTATGTATGCTCAGCTCTCATGGGTACAAAGCTTACACTATGCACAATTATTAATAGATGCTATATGATCGATTCTTCCTATTCTCGTCCTATGATTTTGTGATTTGATTGAGTTTATAATTGGAATGTACTAGCTTGGTGCATTCACCTGAATTTTCAACTTTATGATTTATTTCAGAAACATGTTTCAAATTCATGAACAAAAGTTATGTATTGAAAGAGTTTCAATCATTACTACTTCCTAATGAATATTTGATCGATACATCCAATGTATCAAAAGAAAGTACTGGCTTAGTTTAATATATCTTTGCACTAGTTCGGTATATGCACTTCAATAAAACGTATAGCTTCGAAAGGCTAATATAAGTGGTAGGTATTTGGTATTTTTTAAATGTGGTTGGAGATTCCATTTCTGACCAAGTTTTGTTTTTCTTTCTGACCAAGTTGTTTTTGATAAACATGGAAATTAGTTTGTGGATATAAATTGGAGACTCTTAGTGGTATAATCCGTTTGGTTTGTATTAGAAATAATAGTTTATATTCCCAAACTTAGTCATTAAGTTTGTTAGAGGGTATTTTAGTATTTTGTTTGTTGCCTTTTGTAGCTCTAGTTTTAGCTTATAAATAGACTAGTGGTAGTTAGTGATTTTATTATCCTTTATAGCCGTCATTCTATTATAATATATTCTACTCTTTTTCATCCATTATTCACCTTGTACACCAACAATTGGTATCTAGAGCTCCGGTTCGGATCCACGGGGAAACACGGGAAACACGAGTGAAACGTGAGTTGTTGTGTGATTGATTTTTGGTTCTTGAATTTGTGTTGAATCTTGAACAAAAATCTGAACAGAATCACATTTTCTGATTCTGTGGGATTGCGAAACACTGTGTTTGGTGAGATCCGAGTGACTGTACAAGGTAGAAGATGAACGGAAACGGCGGTATGAACACCAAGCTTCCAGTATTTGATGGCAAAAACTGGACTTGTTGGATGATTCAGATGCGTGTACTGTTCGGTGCTCAAGATGTCCTGGATCTTGTCACTGAAGGTTACGTTCCAGTAGCAGCAGATGCAACAGAGGAACAAAAAAACGCGCAGAAGGATACAAGGAAGAAAGATCATAAAGCATTGTTTTACATCCATCAGTGTGTGGATGCAAATGTGTTTGAGAAAATCGCTGATTCAACGACGGCAAAGGCTGCGTGGGACACACTGGTCAGATGTTACGGTGGTGACGCATCAACGAAGAAGGTGAAGCTTCAGCCTCTACGTAAGCAGTATGAGAATCTCAACATGAAGAACAATGAGAAAGTTTCTGAGTACATCTCCAGAGTGATTCTGATCACTAATGAGATGAAGGCGTGTGGAGAAACCCTTTCTGAACAAGTAATCATTGAGAAGGTATTGAGATCCCTTATCCCTCAGTTTGATTACATTGTGGTAGCAATAGAACATTCTAAGGATCTGAGCACCATGAGAATTGAAGAGCTGCAAAGCAGTCTAGAGGCGCAAGAGTTGCGTCTGACTGAGAGAACTTTTGAAAGGGAAGTAGAGCAGCAGGCTCTGAAAGCAGTTTCTGATAAGAAGCATCACAAGCAGTCTTGGTCAGAAGCCAGGAGAAGATCTGATGGTGGTCAGAAGTCAGAAACCTCAACTTCTGATAGGCTAAAGAATGCTCAGAAGGGAAAATAGAAGTATGACAAGAAGAAGATCCAATATTACTGTTGCAAGAAGTTTGGTCACTTTGCTAGAGATTGTTGGTCAAGCAAAGAAAGGAAGTCAGAAGAAGCAAATATAGCCAGAAGTTCTGATGATGAATTTGTGCTACTGATGGCTTCTGAATCTGATGATACAAATTTGACAGACTGGTGGTATATGGACGCTGGCTGCTCAAATCATCTTACTGGAAATAAGAAATGGCTGGTTAATTTTGACTCTGAAAAGAGGACAAAGATCAGATGTGCTGATGACAAATATCTTAACGCTGAAGGTATGGGAAATGTCAGAGTCATTCTGAATAATGGGAAAACAACATTGATTCAGAAAGTGTGGTATGTACCTGGCATAAAAAGCAATCTGATGAGCGTGGGACAATTAATTGAGAAAGGTTTTTCAGTTACCATGAAGGACAATCTTCTGAAGCTGTATGACTGTAATCAGAAGCTGATTATGGAGTCAGAACAGGGAAGGAATATAACATTCAAGGTGAATGTCAGAACTTCTGACTCTGAATACCTCAGTGCAACAAGTGTTATGGAGGAAAGTGAGTTGTGGCACAGAAGATTTGGTCATCTAAATTTCAGAAGCTTAGGGCATCTAAATTCGAAGAAGCTGGTACATGGAATTCCTGCAATTAAGAAGCCTGAGAAGTCATGCAAAGTGTGCATGGAAGGAAAGCAACCAAGATTGCCATTTGCGTCAGAAGTAGCTCCAAGAGCAAAACATGCCTTGGGAGTAGTACATTCTGATGTGTGTGGTCTATTTCCAGTAGCATTGATCGAAGGGATTACATAATTCGTGTCATTTGTTGATGAATTCACGAGAATGACATGGGTATCCCTTATTAAGTTCAAACATGAGGTGTTTGCTGAATTCAAGAAGTTCAGAATGAAGGCTGAGAATCAGAGTGGTCAGACTCTGAAGATTCTCAGAACCGATGGTGGGGGTGAGTATAACTCCAAAGAGTTTCAAAAGTTCTGTGAGGAGAATGGAATTGAGCATGAGGTTACTGCTCCTTATACTCCTCAACACAATGGTCTTACTGAAAGAAGAAATCGTACTTTGCTTGATATGACGAGAAACTTCTGAAGGAGAAACTTCTGGGGTTCAAGCATCCGAACGAGATTCTGACCAAGGTCAGAGGCCACAAAGAATCAGAAACATTCCGAGAAGATTTGAAGAGTTTGACATGTTACAAGACACTGAAGTAGATTCTGAAGGAGAAATTATTCAGTGTGCCATGCTAGTAGACTCTGAACCCGTGAGTACAGAAGAAGCTCTTAAGCAGAAAGTCTGACTGAAGGCCATGAAAGAAGAACTTGATGCCATAGAGAGAAACAAGACCTGGAAGTTGACAGAACTTCCAAAGGACAAGAAAGCCATCAGCGTCAGATGGGTTTTCAAGCAGAAGTTAAAGCCAGATGGATCAATTGGCAAACATAAAGCGAGGTTAGTAGCAAAAGGATTTCTGCAGAAACCTGGGCTGGATTATTCTGAAGTGTTTGCACCTGTAGTGAGACATGAAACAATTAGACTCGTGATTGCCATAGCTGCTAACATGAATTGGCCTCTGATGCATTTAGATGTGAAATCTACATTTCTGAACAGTCCATTACAAGAAGAAGTTTACGTGTCACAACCTCCTGGATTTGTGAAAAATAATCAGGAAGGGATGGTGTACAGATTACATAAAGCTTTGTATGGATTGAAGCAAGCACCCAGAGCCTGGAATCAGAAGATTGATTCATTTTTCAAGAAGCATGGTTTTCAGAAATGTGAGATGGAATACGGTGTTTATGTTCAACATATCTCTGAAGGCAATATGATTCTGGTGTGTTTGTACGTTGATGACATACTGCTGACAGGAAGTTCTGAATAAGAATTAGCTATGTTCTAGAAGGTGCTGATGAATGAGTTTGAAATGACCGATCTCGGGAAAATGACATACTTTATAGGGATGGAGTTCAGATATTCTGAGAAAGGTATCATTTTGCATCAGCTGAAGTATGAACGTGAGATTCTGAAGAGATTTAAGCTGCAAAATTGTAAGGCTGCTATCACACCTGCAGATACAAATCAGAAACTGGATTCTGATTCTGATGGTGAGGATGTGGACGCTACAACCTTCAAACAGTTGGTTGGTTCTCTGAGGTATTTGTGTAATACCAGACCTGATATTTTCTATGCAGTTGGAATGGTTAGCAGATTCATGAGTAAACCCAAGTGGTCCCATTACCAAGCTGCTGTCAGGATTCTGAGGTATATCAAGGGAACTCTGAAGTATGGAGTGTTATTTCCTTCTGGAAGAAAGATTGAATAAGAACTTATGAGTTATTCAGATTCTGATTGGTGTGGAGACAGAGTTGATAGAAGAAGTACTTCTGGGTACTTGTTCAAGTTCCTGGGAGGCCCTATTTCTTGGTGTTCTAAGAAGCAACCGGTTGTTGTGTTGTCAACCTGTGAAGCTGAATATATTGCAGGTGCTGTTACTGCATGTCAAGCTGTGTGGATTCTGAACTTGCTGCAGGATCTGAAGATCAGGATAAACAAGCCTCTGAAGATGATGATTGATAACAAGTCTGCAATCAATCTTGCCAGAAACTCAGTGTTGCATGGGAGAAGCAAGCATATTGAGACAAAGTATCACTTTCTGAGAAGTCAAGTTCAGAATGGAGTGTTAGAAGTTGAGCACTGTAGCACCCAGAAACAGTTGGCAGATGTTCTGACGAAGGCTATCAAGACTGATCAATTTCTTCGCTTAAGGGATGAAATTGGCGTTGTTAGGTTTGAGGAAATATAAATTAAGGGATGGTATTAGAAATAATAATTTATATTCCCAAACTTAGTCATTAAGTTTATTAGAGGGTATTTTAGTATTTTGTTTGTTGCCTTTTGTAGCCCTAGTTTTAGCTTATAAATAGACTAGTGGTAGTTAGTGATTTTATTATCCTTTGTAGCCGTCATTCTATTATAATATATTCTACTCTTTTTCATCCATTATTCACCTTGTACACCAACAGTTTGAATAAGTTTTTGATTAAAAAATTTCAAACCGTTGATATCTCTATCCATTTGTTTTGATTTAGTTTTTAGTATTTTTTTAAAAATAGAATCGAGCCAAATTAAATGGTTTATTTCGGTTCAGTTGATTGGTTTATAGTGTTTTTTCTCAAACATTATATTTATTTATGTATTCTCTACTATTATAATTTTCAGTGTATTTTCTACTAGTATTTTTAAAAATAATATATTTTATATAGTTTATTTCTTCTATTTTATTTTTTACTTTTCAAATAATTTATAAGTTGTACTTAATCCATACAAAACAATAATAAATAAAATATAACAATAATAATGAGTTGAAATACACAGAAATTAACATTTTACATCTCAAACGCACATCAAAACTATTTTATAACGAGATTAAAAGAACTTTTTTTTGTTGAACAAGAAGAAGAAAATATAAAAAAAGATGAAAATTAAACAAGAGAACTTAAAACACAAAGGAGACAGTCAAATCACAGCAGAACGAAAAAGGTGCGAGTAACAATGATGGTGATTGGTGAGAGCAATAGTTTGGTGAGAACAAGTTTTTGTGACTTAAGATTTTTACTTTCTATGTTTAGAATTTGGTTGTTGGCCACATGTTTTTCTAAAAAAAAGAAAGTGTAAGCAAAGATGAAGGATGGTTGGGTTAGTACAACATTTGAGCTTAGTAATAGGCTTAATAAAATATTAAATGGGTAACTATAACCACTGGTTCGGTTAAGCGATTTGTCGGTTTATAAAAACTAGAGGATTCAAACTCTTTCTCAGTTTCTTTTTCTTATTTGCGCCTCATCGAAGCTGCAACTGCGAGTGAGATTGAGATTTCGGTCAAGACGGCGTTGGAGCTTGTTTTGAATTCCACAATTCCACTGAAAGCTAAAGTGTTCTCTTGGAGGTTGTTACTTAATAGACTTCCTACGAGGCAACTCCTCGCCGCCAGGGGTGTAATCTCGAATGTTCACGACATGGTTTGTATCTTTTGCTTTAGAGTTGTTAAAGACTTCAATCATATATTCTGCACATGCCCGATAATTCAAAGACTGTGGGAGAAGGTGGCAGGCTGGGTAGGAATTGATTGGCAGGTGCACTTCAATGTTTGTGATTCTTTATTTTCTTGGTTTCTTATTCTTAATAGATGCTGTGACAAATCTGCGGCGTGTTTCATATGGATTTCGTCTTGTTGGGTTATTTGGTGGATTATAAACCAAATTTTGTTCAACGACTTAGTACCAGACATTGAGGACATGTTTCTTAGGGTCACTCACATCTTTTGGTGTTGGTTAGATGTTTGGTCCATTAGCAAAAAGAAATGTACGTATTAAGATTGGTTCAAAAATCCGATTGATTTTTTGTCTAGATAGCTTGGTGGTTTTCTCTCTTTTTATAGGGAAACATATGATGATATTTTGTATACAGATTGAAATACTCCTAGTACTTCCTTAAATATATTTTGTTGCTTATAAAAAAAAAGAATCAAACTAACCCACACTAAATTTCATTAGTTTGCTCAGATTTTTGAACCAAACAAAAAACAATTGAATTTTTTTTGTTTTGATTTGATTTGGATTATTGCCTTGATCAGTTTTTAATGACGCACTTACACCCTTATAACCTTTAATATTATATTAAATTTAAAGTTTGACCTAACTCAACTTTATAAAATCATCAACGTGTTATATAAACTCTTGTCAAATTCTATCATTAATCTAATGAGTGAGATTTTTCTAATATTAAGTTATGTCAAATTAAATATATATTTCGTTATTTCCAAAGACTAGTTTCTACGATCGTAGGTATGGCTGTTAAAAAAAACTATAAACTGAATTGATTCGTCAAAATGAGCCTAACTGAAGGTAAATTAACCGAACCTTATGTTTGGTTAGTAAATCAAATTATATTGCATAAAACAGTTCTAGAACTGAACCGAAACTGTAATTGAACAAAACCAAAATTGAAAATTAAAAATACTAAAATGAAGTTTTAATTTTTTTAATTGAAAAATAGTTTAATATTTCGGTTCTTTAATAAATGTTTTGGTTTGAAAAAAACTTCTTCTAAAGACTCGGTACGATTAAGAATTTCTAAACAGTATACTAAACCAATAATTATGATTCGATTCGATTTTAAGTAAATTAAAACGGTTTGGTTCAGTTCGAGAAAATTTTTATTATACTTTACTTCGATTCGATTTGATTTTCTTACTAAAGTGTACCATGAATAACCCTAATTGCGGTAGAGATATGCTTTATGCTTACCTAACAAAGACAAACATATCATCGCACAATAAGATTATTTGATTTAGTTAGAGACAACAAAATCTTGGGCCTCCCTTTAAAGTAAGGTTCTCTTTGGCTAATGAGATGGAAGTAATTGACCTATCATATAATTGCAATTAATGCATTGCACAGGGCTTGACCCACAGGTACCATATAATAAGTGGCTACGTATAACCTAGATTTATAAAATATCGTGTTCTAAATCATCATAAATAGCCAAACTTAACACAAAATTATATTCCAAGCTCTCATTAATTCAAATACTACTTGTTAATAGTTCTCTAATTATTGACTATTTCAAAATGCTTAGTTCTTTTGTTGGGAAGGTACAAAAGAGTTTATCACTCTTTGTACCAAAAAAGCATGCATTGAGTTATTGGAATGAAGATCATGCTACAAGCACAAGTGAGTTGGCTGATGATGTTATGAAAGGCTACTTTGCTGTTCTTGCAAGAAAGGGTGATGAAACTAGAAGGTTTATTGTAGGGTTAGATTACTTGACTGATCCTGCTTTTGTGGGATTGCTTGATGAAGCTTGGGAGGAGTATGGTTTCAGACAGAAGGGAACTCTCGTTGTTCCGTGTCGGCCGATGGAGTTGCAGAACATTCTAGATGGTCGGAAAATATAAAAGTAGGAAAGAATCATATTGTTCGGTTAAGATCTTGTCTATTTGTATTATATGAGAACTTGACACAAAGATAGAGTATTTGTTTTAATACTCTATTTGATGATTATTTCTATTTCAATACAATATTTTATATATATGGAGTTTTACAGTTTTCTTGTGCTATGCATGAATGGTTTTTTGTTTGACAAGCTAAGGTTCACAGAGTTATATAAAATTTTATCATATTCATTACCACTGATTTATGGAGAATTGTCAAAGATTGATGAATTTCAGGACATGTTCTTTCCTTTGCCCTTATGCTTACTGCATTAAGAAGAGGAAAAATTGCAAGGAAATTGCGATGTGGATTAGGTTAGACTTGTGAAAAGTTAGAGAGGTTCACTTCACCATTGCACTTGCATCATTGATTAACCTGGTAACAAACCAGAAAGCAATTATTTTTTGTTGGGTAGTGTTGAGTCTTTGTATTTGTTTGACGTGAAACCACACTGGGGTGTTTCTGTGAGCTTTCTTGTCTTTTTTGGACATAAAAACATGAGATGTACTGTTGTGCAATACCTCAAGTGAAGAATGATAGAGGATGAAAACATAAAAATAAACTACAAAATAAGCATAAGAATTAGTACAACTATAATATATTTTTTTTTGTAAGCAAGGATTATATTGAAAATAGAACTAAGGGTTCTCAAACCTTCTTACAAGAACGAGAACAAAGCGCGAGAAAAGAAAATTACTCCCCAATTAAAACTTACGACAAATAAAGCAACGGACACTTGCTAAATTCGTAAAAATTACAATTGGAATGAGTAATATTTCCGATGAACGACCATCTCCAAACCAAAGCTTTAACACTCCAAACCAAGTCCAAAACGTTCCATGTTTCGCCTCTAAAAATGACTCCGTTTCTCAACAACCAAATAGACCAAATAATCGCAAGCCAAACGCAGCCCTCCCTCCCTCTCCTCATTCCCACCTTCCTAGCAAAACCACTCCAAATCAAAAAACTATGTTTCAAGTTGTTAGAATCGATATCAATTAATCCAATCCAATCCGCCATTTCCTTCCACACTAACTTCAAAACGCAACAATTCAAAAAAAGATGATCAACCGTCTCATTAGCATTCTCGCAAAAAACACAATTAATATTCCCGTCATCGAAAGAGCACCCTCTCAAAGATAAAGCAAGCTTCGAAGGAATTCTATTCAAAAAACTAGTCCAAGCAAAACATCTCACCTTCAATGGAATCGTCAACCTCCATAATAAATTGAAAACCTCTTCATAATTATTAACCGGACCGTAAGGAAGCGAAAAAACCTTTGTAATGTTTCGGAAGCTAGATACCGTGAAACCATTAACCAAATCCGGGTACCACAGAACCCGGTCACGACCGTTGCCCGGCGGACCAGCCCCCACCAGCAATGCACCGAGCTGCTGCAGCTCCTGAACAACAGCTGGCCGCACAGCAGCAGGCTTCCCGTCTGCAGAATGGAGAACAGCCACGGCTGGCCGGACAACAGCAGTAACCACAGTCTGCTCCTCCACTCCAAAATTCTCCGTCAAGCCGAAACAACCCCACTTCCAACCACCACCATCCCACCCTCCCTTACAAGCAATGGAGACACCCTTGAGAAGAGAAGCTTTGAATAAATTAGGAAATTTTTCCCTAAGACAAAAATCGCCAATCCAAAAAGAATGCCAAAAGGAAGTGGAAAAACCGTCGCCGACCTCAAACTTACAATTTGGCACGAATAAATCCTCCGGGTAGGAAGAAACTAAATTAGAAATATCCCGCCACAACGGAGAATAACTCCTACCTTTAAGAATACCACCATTAGACGTCACCATTTGCAAAAAAATATCACCATACCGCGCCTTCAAAACTCCCAACCAAATAGAATTCGACTCCGATAAAATCCTCCACTTCCATTTGTGAAGGAGAGCACTATTGAAATCATCAATCCTCCGAAGACCCAAACCACCTCTCTCAATAGGAAGGCACACCTTATTCCAACCCACCCAATGAATGCATTTCTTAACAACCGACCCACCCCAAAGAAAGTTACTTTGCAACGAAGTAATCTTCTTGATCACCTTCCTCGGAGCTTTATAAAATGATAATAAGAAAATAGAGAGACTAGACAACACTGATTTCAAAAGGGTTAGTCTACCTCCAAAGCTAAGCATTCTATTACTCCAACAAGATAACCTCCTTTCCATCTTCGAAATCAAACCCGACCATATCGCCTCCTTGTTAGAATAACACCCAATAGGAATCCCGAGGAAAGTAAACTTACTTTCTTCCTTTTTACAAGAAAGAAAGAAAGAAGCCACTTCAAAGAAATTCGAATTAATATTCACACCGATTAACTTACTTTTATGAAAGTTAATGCCCAAACCCGACACCAATTCAAAGCCCCTAAGCACCGCCTTAATCGCCCAAAGATGCTTCCAACTACCATCCCCTACCAACAAGGTATCGTCCGCAAATTGAAGAACGTCCACCATACAATCTCCCTTGAAATTAAACCCCTTAAAATTACCAAGTTCAACGGATTTGCTCACCAAACCTCTCAAACCCTCCCCCACAATAACAAAGAGGAAAGGCGATAACGGGTCACCTTGTCTCAAACCTCTCTCGACCACAAATTCCTTAGTCAGACTACCGTTAACTAGCACCGACATTTTACTAGAGAAAACCAAGGCCTCCATCCACTTCATCCATAAGTCACCAAAACTCATCTTTCTAAGCATAAACTTTAAGAAACTCCAAGAAACTTTGTCATAAGCCTTTTCAAAATCCACTTTGAAAAGCAAGCACTCCTTCCTATCCTTAGTAGCGAAATCCACCATCTCATTAACCACCAAAACCCCGTCTAGCAATTGTCTCCCCGGAACAAAGGCACTTTGATTAAAAGAGATAATAGAATTGAGCACAACTTTTAGTCTAGCCGCTAAAAGTTTGGATAAAACTTTATAAACACAACCAACCAAGCAAATTGGTCTAAAATCATCTAAACCCAAAGGGTTAGAAGATTTCGGAACCAAAGTCAAGAAAGACGAAGTGAAGGCACTAGACAATCTCTCCCCCGAATGGAAGAACTCAATGCACTTTAAAAATTCGGTTTTCAAGAAGGACCAACACTTCTTAATAAATAAGAAAGTGTAACCATCCGGACCGGGGCTTTTATAACTCTCGCAACTCCAAACCGCCGCTTTAACCTCGCTCTCCATGAATGGCGCTTCAAGGGAAAGCCTCTCTAGATGAGAAATAGATTTAAAAGATAAACCTTCAAGCGTCGGCCTACCACTTTCCATTTCCACAAACTTAGCCGTAAAATGCTCCCTAACCTCCTCTTTAACAACCTCAACCGACGCAACGCCACCTCTATCTGCTTTGAACGAGCCAATGAAATTCCGTCTCCTTCTTTCTTTAACAACACGGTGAAAAAATCTACTATTAGAATCCCTGTCGTTTAACCACTTTAATCTCGACTTTTGAATTAGCATATTCTCTTTTATCTTGAGCTTCAACCAAAAATTACCACAAGCCCTCCTTTTTTCCTCCAAAGCACCAACACTAAGATCCCCTACAATATCATCGCCCTCATTCATCTTTGCAACATTATCCTCTATCTCCAAATCAATTTTCCCAAAAATATTAACATTCCACCATCTAAGCTTTTCCTTAAGAAGCCACAACTTTTCTTTAAGGACAAAGTCGCTTCTCCCTTCCACTTTCAACCTACCCCACTCAAACTCAACAAAAGGAATGAAATATTTATTTTCAAACCATTCATTATTAAATTTAAAAGGCATGGGACCCCAATTCGATTTTATCCACGATAAGCCAAATAGGACAATGGTCTGAAATATCTCTCAAACCAATAAATTGACCCACCACTCCCCACCTTTCCACAATAACCTCCGACACAAGAAAACGATCGATCATACTACAAGCCCCTCCCGCTCCCCCATACCAAGAGTATTTCTTCCCTTTACAAGGCACATCAACCAAATCACTCTTCGAAATAAAATCCGCAAACTCTTCCCACTCCAGATTCCTACTTCTCAAAGAAGATCCCTTACGTTCACTATGACTCTTAACCGCATTAAAGTCTCCGTCAAAAATCCACTCTCCGTCCGTCTTGCTAGCTTTAAGATCCAAAAGCCTCCTCCAAAGATCCCGCTTCTTATCAATATCACAAGAAGAATATATATTAACAAAATAGTACACGTCAAGCTCAACCATAACCTTAATTCCCAAGAATCCTTCGCCTTTGAAACTGCATATAACTTCACAACTACCAACCTTCCAAAGAATCAAAAGACCCCCTGCAGAGCCAATCGAATTAGAGAAAGAATAATCCACCAAATGATTCTTCCAAAAACTCCTAGCCAAAAAGTCCGTCATGACTTGAATCTTAGTTTCTTGAAGCATAAAAATGTCGAAATTGCCATTAGAAATGAGTTTAGAAATTCTATTCCTCTTCACTCTACTCCCCCCTCCTTGAATATTCATAGAACCTAAAATCATTTCCACACTTTCAAAATCGCCTTCCCACCGAACGCTCTGATTTTATCCTCCTTTTCCAACGCTTCCAATTGAAATTTATAATCACACTTCGTGTCTCCGTTCACCACCCCAAGTTCTGTTATGGCATTCCAAATTTTATCCCCCAAATTTGAATCCAAGTTTTCCAAAATTCTTTGGTTACATCTGATAATATCAGACTCTCCAGAATTAACACCCAATGATTGGCTTTCCAAAACACCTGTTGAATTAGCAGCATTGAAACTA
Source organism: Lathyrus tuberosus (assembly GCA_022829125.1). Taxonomy (NCBI): domain Eukaryota; kingdom Viridiplantae; phylum Streptophyta; class Magnoliopsida; order Fabales; family Fabaceae; genus Lathyrus; species Lathyrus tuberosus. The sequence continues at coordinate 696,727 of JALAZF010000759.1, read as the reverse complement.
CATGATTTAAAAGAGGAAATTAAATCCTCTTCCGACCCGTGTGCCTCAAAAGCATTTAAACAACCTACAGCTTTTATATCAGTACCCATAACCTTTGCTTTCCTACGCCTTATTTTTGTGGGCCCACCTAAAGAAAGGAGACTTTTAAACTTCAAAGAATTAGAAGTCCCTTTACCTGCCACGCGCCTTTTGTGAAAAGTGGAAAAAGAAACACCTTTTGAACTATCCACTTTATTAAAGCAAGAAAGAAAACTGGGGCCTACAGAGCATCCTACCCTCATATCACTATATAGTGGTCTGTCAACATCATGGTACTGATCTCTCAAATTATTCAAGCTGCAGCAACCTTTGTCTTTAGAAGCCAGCAGAGCCTTATCGAACACGTTATCACAAGGCTGCTCTGCAGAAACTGACCGAACTGAACCTACAGTCTGCACCGCCGGAAAGACCTTCCTACCCTCACCATCTCTAGAACGAGACACCCCTCCCTGAAAACCACTCTCAGAAACACCCTTCATGTCCGTGGAAAACAACTGGTCGTCCTTCAACTCACCACCAATCGAAGAACTGCCCGTACCTTCTTCAACAAAAACATCATCCTCCTTCTCCCACCCCGATTCAGACCCACAAGAATCCGAAGTAGACTTAAAAGACTTAACTGAAGAAGAGAAATGATCCTTCAAACCACTGCAATCTTCCCTCACATAAACTTTGAAAACAACACCGTTAATCGAGACGTTTAAGAAATCCACCGCTTTAAACGACAATGGCACTTTTACCATAACTCTCGCAACATCCTTCGAAGCTCCAAACAAAGTTGAATCATCCACAGAAATGAACTCTCCAAAAACATTAGAAATCTGTCTAAAGAAATCAGAATGCTAAGCCTGAACAGGTATCCCAAAGAAACTCAGGCAAGCAACTCTATCGAGATCAGTTACATTTTCCTCCCAAGGACGAATAAAATGAAACCACTGTTTCCACCACTTCTCTCCTTCCTTTAACAATTCCAGAATAACCCCGTCTTCTTCTTCCTCCAACAGACAAAGTTTCGCTCCAAGCGGAGTAATCTTGATAGAAAAATAACCCTCCATCTGAAACATAGATTGAACATTATACGACGTACCCGGAACGATAACCTCGCCAATAAAAGCTTTATTCAACTTATCACACACCCCTGCTTCAGATTTGAAAACCACCGTCGGAGCATCAAACAGACTATATTTGCACCCCACTCCTCCAGCCGCCTCTAAATAAGACTTCTCTCCACTCACCTTCGACCACCTTCTGTTCTCCCCCAAGAAATCCCTCCTAGAATAAAGCTGACCACCATGACCATGGAAGCGATTCCCCGAAAAAGCTCCCCTATAATCCACCACTTTCATCTCATACCTTGGAGGATTTGCATGTATCTTTTTCCCCTCAATCATGATATTATCAAGCTTAACAACAAAAACTCTCTCATCATCCACATTATTGAAACGGGCAAAACCGAACTTCTTCCCCAGCTTGTTTCTCCTAGGTGGAATGACCACCTCAACAATGTCACCCACGCAACCAAAGAGTTCGAAGAAATCGGCAGCTTTAGATCTGTCAGGAAACTCCAAAAAATAGAATGAAGAGAATTTCATCGCACCTCCCCTGTTCGAAGCACCACCCACCGGAAAGACATCCCACTTCACAGCTAAGTTACTGAACAACCTTTTCTTAGGTCGACTCCACTCCATCGCTCCAAAAGACCTACCGTTGAGAATCAGATTAAAAGAAAATGTTCTCTACCTCAAGCAGACACAGCCTCATCGCCGGGAAAAAGAAAAAACCACCCCAAAGGAAGAGAAAATAGCACCGCCTGGAGAAAACACCTAGAGAGAAGGAGGAGACTCTCTCTCTCTATTGAAGTTCAGATTTGTCCCCTACAACTATAATATATATATATATATTCTAGCCAACTTTTTTTTATAAGAGGATTTTGTTAAAAGCTTGCTAACACAAGAAGTGCATAGTTGCTAATTGCTAAAGAGTCAATATGTCCGAACGGTTGATGTTGTGGTTGCAAATACGATTGCGATCAATGACGGACCAAAAAATTTTGATTGTAGGGGCAATAAATATTATAAATTTTTAGCATTAAATATATATAATAATTTATCTTTTTAAATCATAAATACACATCACAATTTTAAAAATATTAAAAACAAATGCATCTCAATTATTTATTCACCCTTATTTTATTAATAATATAATAAACTAAAATGATCAAAGACAAGCACATTCAATAACTGAATTGATTATAAAAAAAATTTGGTATTTAAAATAATTAATAAAAGAAAATACTTTTAAATATTTATAATATTTACATTCAATGTTGCGCTAAGTAGTCCATTAATGCCCAATCCTCCCCCTCGCCGGGCACGACCAACGTCTACCATCGTCGAGCAGACCGTCACTTGGTATGGGGAGAGACCACGCGCCTTCCCCACGTGTCTCCCACGCTGGGACACGTCATCAGGTAATTACCCACTTCCAGAAGAGCTGGTCAACCCACTTTTCGGAGATCACAGGGTAGCTACTCCAGGGCGAAGACCACGTGTTGGTCCTCCCTACGCCATGTAAGCCCTAGCAGTTATCTGCATTGGGTCTAGTGACCCAACCCTGTGCAGACGACCGTTGACCCAGCGCTGGGGGCACACTATAAATACCCTCTTTCACTAGAGGGTCAGATATTCTAATTGTCACTCTCACTACCTTTGTACTTGCTTGCTCCGTCTCTGACTTTAGCATCGGAGTACCTTGCAGGTACACCATCACCGGAGAAACGGAGCTCACGATGTGTTGTTGGCCACCGATCTTTTTCTGACCAGGTACGATCAGTGACGCCGTCTGTGGGAACCCTTTGCTTCCCCATTTTTCCTCCCGTCAAAACCAAAGCAACCTCTAATCTCTGACAATCATGGCCAACCCCCGAACTAACGCCAACACTCCAGACAATGCCTTCGTCCCGTTCAACAACGTAGACGACCATGATCCCAACGTGGTCATCCACATCGAAGAAGGTGACCACCGGGACGGGCGCACCGCCCCCCTCCTCTGACGATGCGGCCGTCAACACCGGCCGACACGCTGATAATCCAGTCGTCTACCAGCCGATCCCCGCACCACCTAGCGCTGATCCAAACACAATGGCTCTGTTCGCAGCGATCAATTGGACTAATATGATGATCTTTCAGTAGAACAAGCGGATAGGAGTGCTCGAGAGGGAACGACAACATTGCTCTCCCCCGCGGAGACATCGTCGCCCCAACTCTCACAGCCTCTCTTCTCCCCCGCGGAGGATAAGACACGATGACTCCAGGAGCCCTTCTCCCAGGAGACCTAGGCGCCGCCCGCGTCTGGAGTGACCATAACCCGTGGTCACCGAGAAGCGAGATCGGTCCCCTCATCAGAAAGAACAACGTTCCCCAGTCCAAAAGAGGAGCAAGCCCGACGCACACTGCGAGAAGCTAAAGAGCCGACCCAGAAGTCCCCCCCCGACGAAGCAGGTGCGGTCGGGGTGACCAATCCCTATCACAATCACCCGTCAAGAGTGACGAAGACGACCAGCGCACCCCATTGTCCAGGGAAATCATGGAGACCCCTTTGCCCATCGGGATGGAGAAGCCTCCACCCTTGGCGACGTACGACGGCACCGCCGACCCGGACGACCACGTTAAGAGCTTCGATGCAATGTTCGACTACAGGAATGTCCGAGGAGCTATCAAGTGTAGGCTCTTCCCAACCACCCTCCAGAAGGGTGCCATGGCGTGTGTCGCAACTGCGAAAAACAACCGGCAGAAACAGAACAGAAGAGTCACCACCGAACGTTATTTATCCCGACACAGGAAAAGGAAACGATAGAAGAAAACCTAAAAAAGGAAAGAAATGGTCATCGCAATCATAGCCTGGGTTCAGGAGTCGGTTACGCGAGAGGAAGGTATTAGCACCCCTTCGCGTCCATCGTACTCGATGGGATCGACGCTTGTTGCTATCGATCAAAGGGTGTAGGTTATCTGAAGCTCAACTGCTAACTGGAAATGGAAAGGGAGAAAAGGGAAAAGAAAAGAAAAAGTGACTCGATAGGACATCGTCGTCCTAGGCCTACGTATTCCCTCGGGAGTGGGAAAGTCATAGTCAACGTAGTTCGGAAGACTACGGGATTGATGGGGAATGGTTGCTCGCCAAGACATCGCCGTCTTGTGCCTACGTATCCTCAATCGGACGGGAAATAGGAAGTCAGAGCATCCGTAGTTCATGGTAACGACCACACAATGGTTAAGTGTTTTTTATGAGCGACGTTAGGTTCGCGTCCGACAGTTAAGGTCGATGTCTGTTTGCGGTTGAACGGAAATAACGTGCTCTTTTCTGAAAATGATTTGAAACCCAACAATTCCGAAGGATAAAAATGATTTGAACTCTGTTTGTGTTTTTTAGACAGAAGTGGATTGAAGTTAGTTGAAACTCACATTGCACTAAAGTCTATGACATAGGAGCGAATGCGTCGCATGGCCGCCCCCAATGGGACGTATGCTAAACACTCTAGAAAAGTGAAGGGAGATCCATCATTCTTCATTTCCCATGTACTTAAGCCTCGTGGCTTACAATGCTCGTTGTATTTATTAAGTGTTTTGGACTTGTTTTTTTTTATATGAGAAGAGAAGACTTAAAGGTTGAAAAGAAAACAACTACGGGAAACTCGATCCTAATGTTGTCATGCAATGTGGCCCTAAGGTCGAGGATACGAAAGGGAACATTCTACCTAACGTTATCATGCAAAGATTGAACCTAAGGGAAGGTTAAAAGGGACTATCCTAATTGTTATCATGCATGGATTAGCTCCTAATGTCTATCCTACTCCAAGCTTAATAAAAAATTAAGTTGGACTAGGGAATCCTAAGGGATCATGCAAAAACACACCAAAACAAAGAGAAACAAGCTAAAAACAACAGCTACAACAGCGCTCATGCACCTGTACAACAGTAAAATCCAGCAAATACACCAAACAACATTCAACAGCTCAAGTTTCCAGCACAAAATAGGTGTAAAAAGCAATAAGGCAGCATGGGTATACGATTGACAGCACATAACACTCCAAGACAGCAGCTGTAAAAACTCAAGCAGCAAACAATGCATCCAAACAAATGCTCATAGAAAGATCTCAATAATGCACAATCATGTCGAGCATGCATCCAATTGAGCATCAAGTAAGTAGGCATGAACGAACAAAAGACATTGCATATACTAACATTTTTCAAAAGCAACATGGATGATCCACGATATCGACACTTAATCATTTAGAATGAACATGCAATCATGGAATCGAATGCAAACATGAACACGAGTCATACATTTAGTAATGCAAACCTTAAGATCAAGCAATTGCAATGAAACATGTGATTATGCAATATGAACTACACATCAAGAATGAAAACTCAAAGGATCATGCATATTCATTACAGAAACCAAAAACCGCGTGTCGAAGAATCATATTCAAAGTGTATCGTGAAATGAAACAACTCAAGAAAAATCCATAAATCATCAACACATCACTCCATGAATTTTAGACATGCAAAGGATCTAACACAAGCAAGAAAAAGCATGAAAAAATCATTCAGCAACAGTGGTAACCGGTTACTCTATATGCAGTAACCGGTTACCCAGTTCAAAATCAGCCAAAACACACAGAAAAACAACAGGGTAACCCGTTACCCTATATGCAGTAACCGGTTACTCAATTCAAAATCAGCCAAAACACGCAGAAAAACAACAGAGTAACCTGTTACCCTATATGCAGTAACCGGTTACTCTGGGACAGTAGCAGAAAAAACCAGTTCCAAAAGCACTTTTCAGCAGCAAATGACTTATCCAAACATCCAAATGATCATGTAATCAATTAAGCATGAAATTACATTGAATTACATCAATCAATCATCAAATAGATCCAGCAAAACACAACATCACCAATCAAATTCAAGCAAATGGATCAAAATACATTAGAAACCATGGATCTACATTGCATAAGCTGAAATTAAGCTAAATCAAGTATGGATCTGAAACTAACCAACCTACAAAGCTGAGAATTGCTTTGGTAAGTGTTGCAATGAAAATTGATGAATCAAAGCAAGAAATCTAGAGATCTATGAAGCTTTATCAAGAACACTTGAAGATCCAAGCAATAATCTCCAAATAAGCAAAAACTCTCCAAGAAGTGATTCCAAAACTTTGAATCTAGATCCAAACAAGTTGCTACTGCATAATTGAACCTAAAATGATGATGTGATGGAGGTTTAGCTCAAGAATTCACAAATTCCAATGAAAAATTTGTGAATCTATGAATATGGAGCTTTAGTGAGAGGTTGAAGATGAAGATAGAGAATGAAAATGTGAGAGATAATTGAGAGAAAATTCTCAAAAGTGAGGGTGAAAATGAGAGTGAATCCGTGAGGTTTGGAGCAATTTGATTTCAATATGGCTTAGGTTTGGAATCCAATTATTGTTTGGAGTGTGGGTTAGTAAGAGGAATGGAAATTAAGAGTGAAGTGTTTGAATTTTGGAGGGAAATGGTGAAAATTGTGAAAATGAATCAAAATTGAATCAATTCTAGATCCTTCTTACAATGTACATGGAAGTCACATGATCACAATTAGCTCAAAAATTTTGCAGTGCTGAAAACTATGTTTTTTTTCAAAATACACCTAGATTAACCAGTTACCCAAAATGCAGTAACCGGTTACTCAGTCCAAATTTTGAGTTTTGGCGCCTTTTGGAGGGAATCCTGGAGAAATGGCCTTTGACAACTGTTCTGAACCCTGTTAAGCCTCCGAAACTCAATAATTGATATTGCTACTGAGTAACACCTGAAATAAACCACAAATTCTTCATGAAACCTCAAAATATCCTGCTGAAGTAATATTGTCTGGTGCCGAATCGCTGAGCAAAAATGACTATCAGAACTTCTGATAATCAAATCATCTAGGGAACAAAATAAATGCTCGAAAAGACCTTGGAAGCCATATGCTTAGCTCTGAATACTGCTGCAATATCCTCTGAATTGGATGAAACGCTGAGGTGTGAGAAATACCTTGATCTCATGCCTAAAAGAACCAGACAAAATGCAAAATGACGATGCAAATGAAAAGTAACATAAGCCAGTTAGAGTTAGGAACAAGAGGGCAAATTTTGGGGTGCTACAACGTGGTGCAAGAGCCTCGCACCGGAGTCCATCACCACCTGGAAGGAACTAAAAAGACATTTCTCTAGGATTTCCACTGCTTCCCGACGCCACCCAAAGACGGAAGCCTCCCTAGAAGCCATCATCCAAGGAAAAGACGAATATCTCCGGGATTACATTGAGAGATTCAACCGAGAAGCCGTCCAGGTATCCACCACGGACGATATGAAGAACTTTTTGATCGAGCGATGACTACGACCTCGCACCGAGTTCGCCAAGGCTGTGGGCATTCAAATGCCCCGCACCTTGGAAGATCTCCTCCACAAGGCCCAAGCATACATCCAGTATGAGGAGATAGAGGCCGCCCATTGTGCTCGTGACTCACGGAATCAAGAGGGCCCCCGAAGCTATAGACACGAGGACTCTACTGCCCCCCAGCGAGGGGAGAAAAAAGAAGAGAAGACCGTCCCAGAGACTCTCGTGAGCCGAGAGGACCAGCTGTCTGGTTCACAAAGTACACGCTACTCACTGCTTCCCGCGAGCGAATTCTGGCCGAGTGCATCAACTCGGAATTCCAGAAAGAAGGTGTCCGCTTTCCAAAGCCGACACCACCCAAACCAAACGTTGACAAGTCCAAGTACAGCAGGTTCAATAGGAGCCACAAACATGTCACAGAGGACTACATCCACCTCAAGGATGCGATAGAAATCCTGATCAAGGAGGGGCACCTCAAGCAGTATACGAAGACGAACGATGCCCCCAAACAGGATTCCCAAGAGACGCAAAGGGACGAGGAGGTGACCCCTTCCTCCGGAGAGAACGGACTGCAAGTCGCTCTGTGTGTCACCCGACCAGAGGACTTCTAATTCCTTGACGAGCTTGACATCGATGTGACCGCTCGCAGCCCATGGGAAAGTTTCCCCGCCGTAATGGTTATATCCGGCAGGGGTTCAACAAGGTCTTCGTGGGGTCGATCAAACGGAAGTTCGACGAGCTGATCCACACGACCCCGACGCAGACTGCTACCTTCGAGAAGGTCCAAGGAAGGTAGAACCCCATGACCTTCTACCTCGAGGAATTTCCGGGCCGTGTCCCCAACTCCACCATCCCTCTCCTGATCAGGGCGCAGATGGTGAACTTTAATGTCCGCCGGTCCTGGTCGACCAAGGGAGTTCGGTGGACATCATGTATGCCCACCTCTTCGAGACCCTCCAGCTCAATGAAACACATCTGACCCCCTACGTGGGCTCAGACCTCCAGGGTTTCAACAGCACCACCACCAGACTGTGGGGATATGTTGAGCTGATGGTTACTTTCAGGAGTGACGACATTGCCCGACAAGTTAAGACCCACTTCCTGGTAGTGAAGTGCCATTCCCTGTACCAGTGCATCCTGGGAAGACCGACTCTGGCCGAGCTCATGGCGGTACCATCTAGAGTCCATCTGAAGATGAAGTACTACACGACTAGAGGTCGGGTCGTCACCCTTCACGGGGATATTGAAGTTGCTAGGAGATGCTTCGAAGCTGTGATCAAGGGTCTAAACTCAATCAACGTCAAGTCCAAGACCGCAGAGAAGCCAGCCCCGAACGCAGAGCAAAAACCACTCCCGCGCGTCAATGTGGTAGACCTCGACGGCGGCTTCCACAGCGAGCAAGAACAAGGAGAATCAGCGGGCAACGACCTCCTAGCCGAAGGCAACAGGCAGCCTCTCTACCAAACACGCCCTATTTCAAATGAAGACTTCGAGCTCATCACTCTCGGGGATAATCCAGACAGGAATGTGAATATTGGTATCGGGCTCCCCGACCTGGCGAGGAAGCAGCTGAAGGCTTGCCTCCGGGAGAATGCTGACTTGTTCGCGTGGAGCGTGCTAGAGATGCCCGGCCTCGACCCAGATGTGGCCTGCCACCAACTTACTGTAGATCCAGCCGCTAGGACAATAGTGCAGTGTAAACGTAGGCAGTCTCCCGAGAAAGCAGAGGCTGCTGAAAAAAGCTGTAAAAGACCTCTTAGAGGCAAACTTTATTTCGGAAGCCCGGTACACAACCTGGAAGTCCAACATCGACAAACAGGTCTTAACCGTGCATGCCCAAAAGATGCTTATCCACTGCCTAACATCGACAAACTGGTCGACAACTCTGCAGGTTTTAAATTATTGTCGTTCATGGATGCTTACTCGGGGTACAATCAAATCCCCGTGGCAAAGACTGATAAACAACACACAACCTTCATGATCGATTCAGACAACTACTACTACAATGTAATGCCCTCCAGCCTGAAGAACGCCGTCGCGACTTATCAGCGAATGATGAACAAAGTCTTCCGGGGAGAGATCAGCGACATGCTCGAGGACTACATTGACGACATGATCGTGAAATTTGCAGAAGAAGTCGACCACGCTGGCCACCTCAAAAGGGTCTTCGACACGGCGAGGAAATTCAAGATGAGGTTCAACCCAAAGAAATGCACCTTCGGCGTCCGGGCAGGCAAGTTCATCGGGTTCTATCTCACAGAACGAGGGATCGAGGCGAACCCCGACAAGTGTAGGGCATTCTCCGAACTCCCGACGCTGAACTCAAAGAAATCAATACAATCACTAAACGGGATGCTCACCTCGCTTTCCCGCTTCGTGGCTAAGTTGGCGCAATACGCACTTCCATTTTTCAAACTCTTATGCAAGGAGGCCACATTCGAATGGACAGAAGAGTGAGAACAGGCACTCCTCCACCTTAAACAAGTCCTCTCGCAACCCCGGTCCTCTCGCGACCAGAAGATGAGGAAATGTTGTTCCTATACCTCTCTGTCACGAGCGAAGCGGTCATCACGGTTCTAATCCCGGAAACCACTGACGGGCAAAAGCCGATTTACTTCACCAGCAAAGCCCTCCAGGGTCCTGAACTTAGATACCAGCAGATCGAAAAAGTCATTTTGGCCCTCGTCACCACGACCAGAATACTGCGGCACTACTTCTTGTCCCACACGATCGTGGTGAGGACCGAGCAGCCCGTGAGACAGCTCCTCGACCGACCAAACATAGCGGGTAGGATGCTCAGGTGGTCACTCGAACTCGCCGAGTTTGACGTCCAATACAAGGGGAGAAAGGCCCTGAAAGCTCAGGTGCTGGACGACTTCGTGGAGGAGATGACCATCCCAGAACCTTTGACCAACGGATCCCAAAAATGGACGATCTACGTCGACGGGGCATCCAGCTCGACAGGAAGCAGAGCGGTGTAGCGTACGATTTATGTCAGTGACGCGACCACCTTATCGCCATGGGTTTCTCCTCAGCGCAATGGTAGGAATGGGGTGCTGCTTTCTGATTTCTTATTTTTCCTATGAAGCTGGAAAGGAAAGGGAAGCTATCTAAAACTAACCTTGCACGCAAATGTTTAACTAAACAAATGCTTAAAGAGATTCGGGGTTAGCAATTATCCTTACTGCTTTCTACTTACTGGTGTTTGTCTGTTGTGGGTTGGGTAAGTTTCTCCTTTAGGAGTGTTTGAGAGAGAGAGTTTTTGTTGATGATCGGGTTTCTCGATGTTTTTGGTGAATGAATGAAGGTACTGGACCTAGAGTTTTTGATTGGTGTGAAGGTACTGGACCTAAAGTTTTTTATTGGTATGCTCGCTAAGATTTTGCAATCTTATGCCTATGTATTCCCGTTATGATAACAGGGAAATCAGAGCAATCATAGTTCCTCCTATTCTATGGGAGGAAAAAGATGTTTGGTGTCTTGTTCAAAGCCCAAGATTGAAGCTAAATGTTATTTGTGTCTTGTTCAAAGCCCAAGATTGAAGCTAAAGGTTCAACTGAGAGAGAATTTATCATCTCTAAAGGGAGACATCTTGTTTGTTTATCACATTTTTTGGGTAACTGATTATAAAGGAGGATTACTTTATCTAGGATATGTGAATCCAGCAATGCCATAATTTCCTTTATGAGGGTGTTGTCCTGAAGGAGAAAACTTTAACTCAGTGTAGAGTAATTCCATTTTTCCTTAGAAGTTTTTCATGCTAAGAGAGGGGCAGTGGCGTGGATGTAAATAATCCAGAGGCTTGCCACTTACAACAATTAGATGAAAGAGGAGTTTTACCAGGATAAGAGATGGACTGCGACTTGGATTTTTGAATCAACAAGTGTGCCACTTACAACAATTATCTGGGATTAGGGTTTGTTTTGATTTATGATATACAAATAAGTATCTTCCTACAGAGAGATTTTGATTTCCTCTGAGGGGATTTTGGGTTTTCTTTGTGTGTACCTTGATCAAAGCCCAAGGTTGAAGCTAAGAGATTTATTGACTCCACTGGGAAGGTCATAATACAAAGCCCAAGAGGAGGCTGGAAAAGACTGACTCAACAAGAGAGTGTTTATCTGTCTTATATAGAGCCCAAGATTGAGGCTAAAAGAGATTTGACTCTTTTGGGGATATCATTATACAAAGCCTAAGAGGAGGCTAAAGGTTGACTTTTCCGGGGAAATATTTTGTCTGTCTTGTACAAATCCCAAGATTGAGGCTAAAAGGGGTTTTTAATTCTACTGGAGAATATTTTTATGTGTCTTGTACAAAGCCCAAGATTGAGGCTAAAAGGGATTGACTCCCCCCGGGGAGATTTTATATGTGTCTTGTACAAAGCCCAAGATAGAGGCTAAAAGAAGAAATCGACTCTACTGGTGAGAGGTTTTATCTGTCTTGTACAAAGCCCAAGATTGAGGCTAGAGGAAGATTGAATCTGCTGGAGAGTATGATTTTCCTTGTACAAAGCCCAAGATTGAGGCTGAAGCCTAAAAAAAGGCTTGGAGGAGTTGACTCCGCTGAGAAGATATTTATCCAAAGCTTAGGAGAAGGTTTAGAAGATTTTGACTTTCTTGGAGAAAGATTATATACGTCTTGTACAAAGCCCAAGACTGAGGCTAAAAGGAGATGACTTAGCTGAGGATACTTCAGGTGTCTTGTACAAAGCCCAAGATTGAGGCTGAAAAGATCTGGTTGACTCAACAAGAGAGTGTTTTTTATTTGACTCAACAAGAGTGTTTTTTATCTGTCTTGTACAAAGCCCAAGATTGAGGCTAAAGAGGTTGACCCAACAAGAGAGGGCTTTTTATGGTGTCTTGTACAAAGCCCAAGATTGAGGCTGAAAAGGGTTGACTCAACAAGAAAGTGCTTTTAGGAGATTGACCCAACAAGAAAGGGCTTTTGAGGCTAACTCTGTTGAGGAAAAATCATTATACAAAGCCTAAGAGGAGGCTGGCTTCTGCTGAGGATTATTGAGATCCATAGGCAGGTCTAAAATGGGGAATCAACTCTTGCAGAGGATTTACAGAAGAGTTGAGGTATCAGATGACTTGAGGTTCTGATTTGGGATAGTGTTATCCTGATGATAAGCTGACCCTAGCTGGGGAAATTTGGTATGAAAGACTGAGTTTTAGATCCTGTGAGGGTTTTAACTCTACTGGAGATTGGTTAAATGACCAAGGTTTTTCCTATGTTTGTAGGGAACTTGAGAATGTCTTTGAGATCCAAGAGGAGATTAGACTGTCCAAGTCTACCGGCATGGGAGAGTTTGTCTTTGTATGATGCCCAAGAGGAGGTTGGTGCTTTAAGGGATGAGAATCAACCCTTAAATTGGTCTGAGATTTTGACTATTTGGAAAGACTGCTTTAACAAAGGATGACTAAGTTCTGTCCTATACCTTTAAGAGGTCTTCAGGGTCCTTGTATTAAGCCTAAGAGAAGGCATAAGAACTTCTAAGAAGCCATAGGGTCTGGTACAAAGCCCAAGAGGTGGATGGGATACTTTTAAGAAGCCTGTGAGTCCAAACCTAAGAAAAGTTCAAGAAAAGTTTCACCGGGAATAATCTTTTCTTTAGTGAACAGTTCTAGGATTTGAAGAAATTCAAGAAAGGTTTCACCGGGAATTAATCCTCTCTGGGGGAAATGAATTTCTTTGACAAATTTCTAATAGTGATGGTCTGAGAAAAGTTTCACCGGGAATAATGCCTTTCTCTTTGTTCCATATTGTATAAGCCCAAGATGAGGCAAGACTGTATCTAGAATTCCAATGGGGAACTAGTTTTGACTGTGTTGAAAGAGTGACCATTGGCTTTATCTAGTTATAGACCTAATTGTCGGGGAAACTCTAAGCAAATAATATACAGGCATATATATACAGGTGAAATATATTCTGTATGTAAAAAGAGGGTAGGAGGACTTACAGGTGAGCAAGCTTCCAACACTAACAAATATATATATATATATATATATATATATATATATATATATATATATATATATATATATATATATATATGTGTGTGTGTGTGTGTGTGTGTGTGTGTGTGTGTGTGTGTGCGCAAGTACGTAAAAGAAAGATGTTTAAAACTTACAGGCGAGCAAGCTTCCATTGTAACAGCTGTATGGTTAGTTGTTCAAGAAATTAAAGAAAATTTTGATAACAACTATGAGTTTGAACCTAAATCAAAGGGGAAAGTTGTTTTTGAAAAGAAGATTGGGGCTTATACTCAAGGAGAGGCCCATAAATAACAGTGATCGCACAGTTGTTTTGAAAAATGTATCGGGACTTATACAATGACTGAGGCCCAAATTATTGTATTTACAAAGAGTTTGTGTATTACACTCTATTAGAGGCTCAAAAGTTTATTTTTGTATAAGAGATAGGACTTACAACTCAAGGAGAAGCCCAGAAATAACAGTGATCGCACCGTTGTTTTGAAAATTGTACTGGGACTTATACAATGACTGAGGCCCAAATTATTTATGTACAAAAGAGGGTTGGGTCTTACACTCTATTAGAGGCCTAAAGTGTTTAAAAAAGAAAAGAAATGGGTCTTACAACACAAGGGTAGGCCAAGATGATTTTTGTTTTGAAAAGGCGATCGCGCCGAGATTTCTGAACACGTGTCGGGACTTATACAATGACTGAGGCCCAAATTATTTATCTACAAAAGGATGGGACTTACACTCTATCAAGAGGCCCAAAGTGTTTAAAAATTTAAAATCGAGAGGAAACCCTAATTTTAAATTAAAATGTCATTTTTCAAAGGAAATTTAAATAATAAATGATAAAATATCAAATATATTAAAAAAAATTGTATATTTTAAAAAATATTTTGAAAAATCATGTTTAATCACATTAAATTTTGAAATTCTATTGGTTTTGAAAGATCAAAGTGGGAATTTCATTTAAAAATGTTTAAAAACAAATAAAAATGAAATTAATTACAAAAATTCTAACTATATTAAATAAATAATATAAATTGGATTTTTTTGTAAAATAAAATATTTAAACATTTTTGTAAATTTTGAGAAAAAGAATCAATTCAAAAACACAAATATTCAGAGAGGAATTAATTTTTGAATCAATTAAAAAAATAACAAAAATTCAAATATTTAAAAATTTGAAAAAGGGCGCCAACGGTCAAATGAAGAACACGCGCGACCCTGTTTTCTGCTGATTTACGTTCTCACTTTTCTCCATGATTACTCAATGGTTTTGCATGATTCAAGTATCAATCTTGTTCGATTTTGATCAATGATCACAACTATATAGTTTAATTGCATTTATATTAAGTATGGAGGAAGAAATCAACAGAAAACCTCAAGAACCCTAATTTCAGCATAAACACAATGAAATTCCATATACGATGGATTCATGGCAATTGATTGAGGGTTATTACTCTACATGCATGCATAAACAAGATGGTAACTCAAAAATTCATTCATGATGTATGGATCATAGAGTTTGAAGGGTTCAGGCCTACCTCTTGTAGCTGGTGATCGAGTTTGATGATGGAGGTGTTGCAGCTAGGTTCCAATGATCTGGACAGCTTCCTTAGGTGCCAAGGAGTGTGTTTGAATGCTTGGAGTGGATTGAAATGAGCTGGAACTGGTTGTGGTACCTCAACTGCAACTCTGTCAAGAACTTAAGCAATTGGCTGGTGATTTTGTGAAGTTGATGTTCTAGATGTGATTTTGTGTTATGGATCACTCATATATAATGTTTATGAGGTGTGTGTGTGTGATTGGTTTGGTTGGAATCACTCTCAATCTCAAAACCCGATAGTGACTTGAGTTAGAAGGCAAAATTAGAGTGAAAGGGAGATTTTGAGTAAAGCATCAGTTTGGGTGCTTTGGTGTACTCAAACTGATCACAAATGAGCTATATTTATAGTGTGTCAAGTTTGTTTTGGCAGCAATAGTGTGTGGCAACTGCAACAGGTCTGTGGCCAATGGTGATCAAATGGAATCTCAAGTCTCCTCTAGCCATTGACTTGAGGTTAGAGCACAGGCCTATGGTCCTCTAGTTCAGAGATAATGCTTGACTCATTCAATTAAGTTTGCCTCAGTTCATGCCACCTTGATGCATCCATTGAATGCATTGAAACAAAATTGAAATCTTGGAGCTTTTTAGCCTTTTTAGGATGACATAGCTACATGTAGATTCTTGGACTTAGGAGGCTTGTGGATTAGATCATTTCTCTTTGATACTATCCTCTGAGGTGTCCAAATGGATGACAAGGCTTGAACTTGTCTGATTTTGCCAAATCGAGCAAAATGCCAAATTCTGTCTTGTACAAGATAGTTGGAAATGGTGATTTTGAGGGGATCATATCTCCTTGCTCAAATGGAGTTATGGAAAGCTCTTGTGCTTTTTAGAAAGCCCTCATATGGTATAATACATGTGTGATCATAGTTGGTCTCGAAACTATTTGAATCCAACTGAAAAAACCTCATGAACTTTGATGTCCAAGGCTGACAACTTAGGCAGATTTTCACCAAGTGTTGAAAAATGTCATTTTCTTCATTTTTGTCATTTTGATCACTCCATAACTTAAAATCCATGAAGAATTGGAGTTTGAGGTAGTTAAAGCTTTTGTAGAATGTAGTAAGACCTACAAATCTAGCTTTGGATCACCCAAAATGGTTGCTTGGATCACAAGTTATGATCCTTGGAAGCTGGTACCAAAATCATTCAAATTTAGTAACTTAGAAAAATTTTCAATTTTTCAAGATTACCCCTTTTACAATTTATCTTGGTTTCTTGATCAATTCTTGTTCAAATGACATTACAAGTCATATTTTATGAAAATATGATTCATAAGGATCATTTTTGCCAAAAAAGTCATGTTTTGACTTTTGGCTCCAGAGCGGTTCGACGCGTAAAATCCTAATTCCTGACTTTTGAGGAATGCATCCTCTGAGGGTCATTTATCTTTGCAATTGGATCCATAAGGTTATTTTGATCATATTGAGCAATGTTTTGAAGTATTGGCTCATTCTCTTGTGAAAATCTCACTCTGGAGGTCCTAGTCGTCCCAAACCCTAATTTGGCGACATCGGGTGTTTCGAGGCTCAAAACACTTGGAATGTCACAACTGTGTGCTTGATTTTTGATGTGAGGGTCCTCTTAATCCTTTGTGGATGTTTTAAGAGGTTATACAAATTGAAGATCATGTCACTTCTTGATTGATATTTTGTCTAAATGTTTTGGGAGGGCTCAAAAACCCTGATTCTCGATTGTGGTGAATGGTCAACCATGCTTGAGAAGATTGATGAGGCATGAACGTACATCCATATTGTGGTAATGATCCTCACAATGATGGGAAATCTTGGTGGTCAAAATTTGGGGTATGACAAATGCCCCTATTTAATTTTCTTGGACCCAAAGGTGTGAATGGCGAAGATATTCGGACATTCAGGGTGCAAGAGGATTAAATATCGGAATACCCAAAATTTTGACGGTGGTTATGAATGTCAGCGGTTTTCTCACCCATCTTCTTTTGCTAAGCAATGATACTTAGAAAAGGGTAAAACTTCCCCTTAATCCTTGTCTTCAGCCACGGAACTGCTCTCAGTTTCTGATATAAACTTCCCCTCGATCCTGGTCTTTAGCCGAGGAAGTGGTCTCAGTTTCTGAAATAAACTTCCCCTCGATCCTGTTCTTTAGCCAAGGATCTGGTCTCAGTTTCTTTTGTAATAAACCTCCCCTCGATCCTGGTCTTCAGCCACGAAACTGGTCTCAGTTTCTTCTGAAATAAACCTCCCTTCGGTCCTGGTCTTCAGCCATGGAACTGGTCTCAGTTTCTTCTTGTCGAGTTTCTTCCTCGATAAGGGATGCTATTTGCAGCGGTTTTTATCAAACTTCTCACCGAGTTTTACTGGGGAGATGCCATTTAATGGAAAAAGTTTGAAGTCAGACTTGCTGGGGGTACCCATTTGTGTTAGTTGTAGAGGTGTGCAAACTTCTCTGTTGGAGATGCCATTTGTTAACTCTACTGGGGAAAAACGAGTCTCTTGAAAGACTGCTTTTTGCTTGGGGATACTACATCATACTTTTCTTCGAGATCTTCTCGGAGAAATGCCATGTGACGCAATCCAATTTTGAGGTGCTGATGACTTCATTAACATTGACTTTCTTGGGAGAAAAACTAATGTGTTGTTGAGAGTCTTTGGTTGATAGGGTTTCTCTTGGGATTTTCCTTAATCCGAGAAAGCGAAAATATCATCTTCAATGGTGAAGAGTGATGTTTGTCAAATGTCTTCTTGCCTTTCAGAGGTTCAAGTTATCAAAGTGGTCGAGGAGCGTCTCTAATCCAGAAATAAAATGGGGGGGGGGGGGAGAGATTGTTCAGACAAAAAATTTCTTGACGAGGAAAGAACTAACAACTCGATTGATTAAGATGACTTTATCGCTTGGGGGTAAGACTGACCAGAGTGATAGTAATGCAATATAATTATGAATGTGAATCAATTATGCATAATGTATGTATGTTTATGCTGACAAAACTGACGCGACATAGAGACTAATAGATGAACACGACTGGATACTCGGCCACGACGGGGGATGAAAAGTATCATTGGTCCAAGATAGCAATTCTGCCTTGCTTAGGAGAAGTAGACCCTGTGGGGGTGACAGTAATGTTTAATCGGTCTTAAGAGGTAGGAACTCTGCCGGGGATCTCAGATGAAACAAGGCATCTGAAATAGTTGATCCTTCATTCAGGCGTACTGGTTTAGAAGGAGTACTTTGATTCTGCACTTTGAGGTTTAATCACCTCTGGAGAAGCAATTGATGTTCTTTTTTAAGTTCACAGTCAAAAGGAATTGCCATCTTTATTTTAAAAGCAGAAAAAGTTTGACAATTAAATTCATTTTTGTTTTATTTCAAGAATCGTTGATCATGTTAAAAATGTCATTCTGTATAGCTAAAACAAATGATAATTGCAAACAAAAGCACTAGGGCTCAAATTTTATTGATAGAATGGAAATCAGCCAAGCGCGTGATCCCATAGAGTATTTACAAAGTTTAGAAAAATGGTAATTAAAGGGAAAAATGGCTACATTGAAACATAACCACCGTTATCCTTCTACCAACTTTGAATTCTGGACATCTTGAGCTTCTGTCGAAGATGACCTTGACTGAATTTTTCCTGACGGATGGCATGACTGTTGAGGAGTTGAACTGATCAGACGTAGTTACTTGCCATTAATCCCTAATTTTTGCCTGGATTGTACTTTGAGATTTCCAACCCATCGGGATGATTTTTTTGCTTATGTCTCTAATTTTTGCCTGGACCGCCCTTTCGGGTTTTCAATCTACCGAGAGGTTTTCTTTTTATTTAGGCGAAGTATTTCTTGACTACATCAACATTCGTGGGGTAGGCAAATTCCTCTCCGTCCATGGTTGCGAGTCTCAACGCGTCACCTGAGAAGGTTTTCTTGACCACATAAGGGCCGTCATAGTTCGGAGTCCATTTGCCCCAGGAATCAGTGAGGAATGATTATATCTTTTTTAGCACAAGGTCTTCTTTCCTGAAGACACGGGGTCAAACCTTTTTGTCGAACGCCTTTTTCATTCTTTGCTGATACAACTGATTGTGGCATAGAGCCATTATTCGCTTTTCTTTGATCAGATTTAGTTCATCGTTCCGACTTTGACACCATTCAGCTTCTGTTAGCTTAGCTTCCATCCATACCCGGATTGATGGGATCTCTACTTCTATGGGAAGCACTACTTCCATGCCATATACTAGAGAGAAAGGGGTTGCCCCTGTTGAAGTGCGGACAGATGTACGATAACTATAAAGAGCAAAAGGCAACATTTCATGCCAGTCTTTGTAGGTTACAACCATCTTTTGAACAATCTTCTTGATGTTCTTGTTAGCTGCTTCTACCGCTCCGTTCATCTTAGGTCGGTAGGGATATAAGTTATAGTGTTCGATTTTGAACTTAGCATATAACTCTTTCATCATCTTGTTGTTCAAATTATATCCATTATTAGTAATGATCTGGCTCGGAACACCATAACGGCAGATGGGATTGTTTTTGATAAATCGGACCACGACCTGTCGGGTCACATTGGCGTATGACGCGGCTTCGACCCACTTGGTGAAGTAGCCAATGGCTACCAAGATGAACCGATGTCCGTTTGAAGCCTTAGGTTCGATCATGCCAATCATGTCGATTCCCCATATGGAAAAAGGCCATGGGGAAGAGAGAACTTTGAGATGTGTTGGCGGTACATGGATTTTGTCTGAGTATATCTGACACTTGTGACACCTTCTTATGTACTTGTAGCAATCGGATTCCATGGTTAACCAATAGTATCCCGCTCTCAGAATTTTTCTCGCCATTGTGTGTCAGTTGGCATGAGTGCCAAAGGATCTTTCATGAATTTCTTTTATCAGCATGTTTGCTTCTGGTCTGTCTATGCATCAAAGCAAGACCATGTCAAAGTTTCTCTTATAGAGTGTATCACCGCTCAGAAAGAAGTTTCCTGCTAGCCTTCTGAGAGTCTTCCTGTCTTTTCTGGATGCCCCAGGCGGGTACTCTTGTCTTTGAAGGAAGCACTTAATATCATGATACCAAGGTTTGTCGTCTATGACTTCTTCTATCGTGAAGATGTAAGCAGGCCTTTCAAGGCGCATTATGTCAATCTTAGGCACGTCGTTCCATTGACCTACACTAATCATGGAAGAGAGAGTGGCTAGTGCATCAGCCATATGATTCTCTTCATGAGGGATATGATGAAACTCTATTTTGTTAAAGAATGGTAACAACCTCCTCGCGTAATCTTTGTAAGGAATCAATCTTGATTAGTATGTGTTCCAATCTTCTTTGATCGGATTGACAACCAGGGCTGAGTCTCCATACACATCCAAGTTCTTAATCCTTAAGTCAATCGCTTCTTCGAGACCCATGATACAAGCTTCGTATTCGGCCTCATTGTTTGTGCACTTGAATGTCAATCTGGCAGTGAAAGGAATGTGGGTACCCTGAGGTGTTACGATGATTGCCCCAATTCCGTTTCCATAAATGTTGACAGCTCCGTCAAAGATTAGTCTCCATTGGGAACCTGGTTCTGGCCCTTCACTGGGTAGCGGTTCATCACAATCTTTCATTTTTAAGTACATGACATCTTCGTTTGGGAAGTCAAATCCGACTGATTCTTTATCGTCAATCAGTTGATGAGCCAAATGATCGGCTAAAATTCTTCCTTTGACGGCTTTCTGAGCATGGTACTCGATGTCATATTCTGATAGCAACATCTGCCAACGGGCGATCCTCCCCGTGAGAGCATGCTTTTCAAAGACGTACTTCATCGGATCCATTTCGGAGATTAACCAAGTAGTGTGACAAATCATATACTGGCGAAGACGTTTGGATGCCCAAGCCAGAGCACATCAAGTTTTCTCAAGCATAGTGTACCGAGTTTCACAGTCGGTAAATTTCTTGCTCAAATAGTAGATGGCAGACTCTTTTCTTTTGGTTTCGTCTTTTTGGCGAAGTACACAACCCATTGAGTCTTCCAAGACTATTAGATATATGATCAGTGGTCTTTCCTCCACTGGAGGTGATAGAATTGGTGGATTCAACAGATACTCTTTGATATTGTCGAAGGCCTTTTGGAAATCTTCTGTCTATACATAACTTTGATTCTTTTTGCGTAGTTTGAAGATTAGCGTGCATGTCGCGATCATGAGGGATATAAACCTTGAGATGTAATTCAGACGTCCCAAAAATCCTCTGACATGTTTCTCAATCTTTGGAGAAGGCATTTCTTGAATGGCTTTGACCTTGTCAGGATCAACCTCAATTCCTTTCAGGCTGACGATAAACCCTAAAAGCTTTCCTGAATGGACACTGAATGTGCATTTGTTGGGATTCAAGCGGAGTTTGTACTTCCTCAGACGCTCGAATAACTTTGACAGGTGGGTCACATGCTCCTCTTCTATTTTAGATTTGGCAATCATATCATCGACATACACTTCGATTTCTTTGTGCATCATGTCATGAAACAGAGTAGTAATGGCCCTTTGATAGGTTGCCCTGACGTTCTTCAAACCGAACGGCATTACCTTGTAATAAAAGGTGCCCTATGAGGTGATGAATGAAGTTTTATCCATATCTTCCAGCGCAATTTTGATTTCATTATAGCCCGAGAATCCATCCATGAAGGAGAAGACTTTGAACTTTACTGTACTGTCTACCAACATGTCTATGTGCGGTAAGGAAAAGTCATCCTTTGGACTGGCTTTGTTCAGATCCTTGTAGTCTACACACATTCTGACTTTTCCGTCTTTTTTTGGAACTGGCACTATATTGGCTAGCCATTGAGGATATTCTGAGGTGGCGAGGAAACCTGCGTCAATCTTTTTCTGCACTTCCTCTTTGATTTTGATGGTCATATCCGGGTGAGTCCGTCTCAGCCTTTGTTTCACCGGCGAACATTCTGACTTCAGTGGTAAATGATGTTCCACGATACTGGTATCCAACCCTGGCATGTCCTGATAGGACCAAGTAAACACATCTGGAAACTCTTTGAGAAGCTTTATCAGGCCTTCTCTGACAGTTGGATTGAGCAGTGCCCAAATCTTGACTTCTTTCCTCTCTTCTTCTGAACCCAAATTAACCGTTTCCAACGGCTCTTTGTGAGGTTCAACGAATCTTGCCTCTTGCCTGAGTAGTTGTGAGATCTCTTTGTCATACCCCAAATTTTAACCACTAAGGTTTCCCATCATTGTGCAAATCATCATCACAATATGGATGAACCATCATACCTCATCACTCTCCCCAAAGATGGGTGACCATTTACTACAAACAAAAATTAGGGTTTCAGGCCCTCTCAGAGCTTTAGACAAAGGATCAATCAAGGAATGACATGATCTTCCACTTGTCTAACCTCTTAAACATCCACAATGGATCAAAAGGACTCCCACATCAAGGATTAAGCACAAGGCTGCAACCTTCTAAGTGGATCAAGCCTCAAGATCGCCAGTGTCACCAAATTAGGGTTTTGGTCAACCAGGGCCTCCAGATGGAAATTTTCCTCTGGGCATGAGCCAATGCTTCAAGGCATAACCTATGATGCCCCAAGGGAAATCATGAACCCAATCATCAAGTCAATTTTGCCTCAATGGATGCATTCACTAAAAATCAGGAATTAGGGTTTCTTGACCTAATTCACCCCTAAGTTGACTTTTGGGGCAAAACATGAGCCAAGACCTCAAGGGAGGATTTGAGGGTCTCTAACATACTACATTGATCCATTTGCAACAATGGATTAATCCAAGAAGCTTGAGCAACAAGTTTCAATTTCATCTGAACCACAACTAGGGTTTCGCGGGAAAAGTCAACTGTAGCTTTGACTTTTGACCAGGACATGCTCCCAAACCCTAGGACATGATTCAATACACCCTATAACACCTATGAAATTAATCCATCAAGTTTGATTTAGGTCAAGGACTTGATTTCATAGAGGATCACACCGTTTGGAATTCATCTGACAAAAAGTCAACTGTGCACAAAAGTCAACTTTGACTTTTTGAGATAACTTCTAAAAGGGGTAACCATAAAAACTTAGAAATTTTTCTAAGTTATGGAACAAAGTGGCTAGGATACCAACTTTGGAGGATCATAGCTCCTAAACCACAAAGCCATTTTTCCCCATTCAAAGCTGGATTCGTAGCCCTCATGGCCCTCTACAAAAGCTTCAACTACACCTCATTCCAATTCATCATGGATTTTGAGTTATGGAATGATCAAAATGGCTGAAAACATGAAATGTCATTTTTTTCCAACACTTAGTGAAATTTTCACCAAGTCAGAATCTGCCTTCACTTTTTCCCAAATGTAGGGGCATTTTTCACTTGGATCCAAAAGGTATCAAAACCAACTATGATCAAACAGCTGTTGTATCATATAAGGGCTTTCCAAAATGGCCAAGAACTCCATCAAATTCCACTTGAGCCATGAGATATGACAATGCCAATATGCCTTGATGCAACTGTCATGGCTAGGCAGAATTTTACACTTTGGCTCGATTTGGCAAAATCAGATAATTCTAAGCCTTGTCATCACTTTGGACACATCTGAGGATCAAATCTAAAGGGGATAAACACTGATCCATGCCTCCAAAGTCCTTGGAACAAGAAGTAGCATTCCAAACCTAGAATTGCCTAAAAGAGGGACAAGACTCCAATTTTGGATTGGAACATTTAATGGATGCACCAAGGTGACATGGACTGAGTCATTTCCAACTGAATTCAGTTAAGACTTATCCAAGACCAAGGGAACCAGCAGCCTGTGCCCTAACCTCTAGTCAATGGCTAGAGGAGACTTGGATTCTCATTGCTCAACATTGGCCAAACCTATGCAGCAGTTGCCATTCACTATTCCTTACAAAACAAACTTGCTCTACTATAAATAGAGCTCATTTGTGATCATTTTGAGTACACCAAAGCCATCAAACAGATGCTTTCCTCAAAATCTCCTTCTTCACTCCAATTTTGCCTTCTAAGGCAAGTCACTATCAGGTTTTGAGTTTGAGAGCTATTCCAACCAAACCAATCACACACACATACCTCATAAACATCATATAGAAGTGATCCAAACACTTAAACAACATCTGGAACACTGATTTCTCAGAATCACCAGCCAGCTGCCCAAGTTTTTAACCAAGTTGCATTTGGGATACCATCTTCAGTTCCAGATCATTTCCATTCATTCCAAGCATCCAGACACACTCCATAGCACCTAGGGAAGCTGTCCATATCCTTGGAACCAAGATGTAACACCTCTAACACAAAACACGATCACCATCTGTAAGAGGTAAGCATGAGTTCTTCTAACTCTATGATCCATACATTTTTTGCTGCACAATAATTTGGCCATATGTGCATAATCATGCATAGAGTGTTTTCCCTCAATCAATTGCATTGTTTGAATCGTGTATGAAATTTCTGAACCTTCATGCAAATTTTAGGGTTCTTGAGGTTTCTCTTTGATTTCTTATTCCATGTTTAAAATAAATGAAATTAAAGACCATAGACATGGTCGTGAGGTGAAAACGAACAAATTGATATGTAGATTGCATGATATAATCAAGTATTCAGTGAGATTGGATAGAAAACGCATATCTGCAGAAACAGAGGAAGGGCGCGTGTTCTTGCCATGTTCTTGGCGCCCTTTTTCAAAAATTCAAATATTTGAATTTTGTGATTTTATTTAATTGAGTCAAAAATTAATTTCTCTCCGAGTTTTAATGACTTTGAGTTGATTCTTTTTTTAATAATTCACAAAAATGTTAAAATAATTTATTTTCCCAAAAAATCCCAAAAATATTATTTATTTTATATACTTAATATTTTTGTAAAGAATTAATATTTTAATTATTTTTTGACATTTAAAATATTTTCTCCCCTTTGATTTTTCAAATTTTAGTGATTTCCAATCATATTATGGATCAAAACCTGATTTTTGAAACCTTAATCCAAGATCACAATTTGTTTTCCACATGTTTAACAATTTTGATCATTTTAATTGAATTTTTTATTCAATTAAAATACATTTTAAAAACAAATTAGGGTTTTTGATTAATTCAACCCTCATCAAACTCTTCTCAAACCCTTTGGGCCTCTAATAGAGTGTAAGACCCAATCCTTTTTGAAACCAAACCAATTTTGGGCCCAGTTATTGTATAAGACCCACTGCGATTTCAAAAATCTCGGCGCGATCGCCATTTAAAACTTTTTGGGCCTCCCCTCGTGTTATAAGCCCCATTCTTTCTCTTTAAAACTCTTTGGGCCTCTAATAGAGTGTAAGACCCAATCCCTCTTTGAAACCAATTTTGGGCCTCAGTCATTGTATAAGACTCACTGCGTTTTCAAAAATCTTGGCGCGATCGCCATTTCAAAACGGAAAAACTTTTGGGCCTACACTCGTGTTATAAGCCCCATTTCCTTTCTTTAAAACATTATGGGCCTCTATTGGAGTGTAAGACCCATACCCTTTGTAAATACACCACTTTGGGCCTCAGTCATTGTATAAGACCCACTGTATTTTCAAAAACCTCGGCACGATTGCCGTTTTCAAACAAAACCAAATGAGCCTCTCCTTAAGCTATAAGCCCCATCACTTGTACACAAATGAATGTTTGGGCCTCTAATAGAGTGTAAGATCCAAACCCCCCTTTTAACCAAAACAATTTTGGGCCTCAGATATTGTATAAGTCCCTCTGCGATAAAAGAAAATCTCGGCGCGATCGCCAGTTCAAAATAAAACCCTGGGCCTCTCCTTGAGCTGTAAGCCCCACCACTTGTATAAAAATAAACCTTTGGGCCTCTTGAGAAAGTGTAAGACCCATCCCTTTGTACAAAAAACCTTTTTGGGCCTCATTCATTTGTATAAGACCCTGTACAATTTCAAAAACAACAGTGCAATCACTGATAAAACCTTGGGCCTCTCCTTGAGCTGTAAGCCCCAACATTTCTTTCAAAGCACTTTCTCCTTTGATTTTGAATATAATATTGTTATCAAAGATTTCTTTGTTGAACAACTAACCCAATAACATGGAAGCTCTACAACCGAGTAAGTGTTTACCCGCTTTCATATATATATATAATTGTATTGTGGGGCTGCTCACTGTAAGTCTTCTTTCACAAAATTTTATATACGTGTCAAATATCCACTGTGTAATACTAGTATAGTTATTTAGAGTTTTCCCCGGCAACTACGTCTAGCACTGGGTAAAGCCCTGTTGGTCACTCTTAAATACAAACAAAACTAGATCCCCATAAGATTACCAGATACAGTCTTCCCTACTCTTGGGGTTAAACAATATGGAGACGTGAAAGGCAGCATTCTCGGTGAACCCTTTCTCAGACTGTCACTTTTAGAAATTGTCAAAGAGACTCTACTCCCCAGAGTTGATCTATTCTCCGTGAATAACATCTCTTGAGTTTCTTCCAAATTCTCAGACTTTCCTGGCTTGATCTATTCTCAGTGAATGGCATGTCTTGAACTTCTCGGGGTTTGGGGACCCACAGGCTTCTTAAAAGCATCCCCGCCTCCTCTTGGGCGTTGTACAAGGACCCTTCAGCTTCTTAAAAGCTCTCATGCCTTCTCTTGGGCTTAGTACAAGGACCCAGAGACCTCTACAGGTATAGGAACAGAACCTAGTCATCAATTTGCTAGAGCTGTCTTTCTGAGTCAAATGTCAGACCAGTTAATGGGTTGACCTTCATCCCTTAACATACCAGCCTTCTCTTGGGCATTATACAAAGATCATTCACTACCTGAGAATCGATTTCTCAAAACACCCGTAGACTTGGACAGTCTCAATACCCTTTGGATTTCTCATTTCCTTAAAGAACAGGAAATATCCCTGATCCACTGATCAATCCCAAAGAACAATAATCGTTCCCTTTATAAGAACTGATTTTCTCTTCTATCCAACATATTGGACCTGTCACTAAACTGAAACAGTCACCAGCACAATAGCCTCCTCTTAGGCTTTGTATAATGATCCTTCCTCAGTGAAGTTGGCCTCCTCTTGGGCCTTGTACAATGATTCTCCCCAGCGGAGCTAACCTTTTCAGACTCTCTTGATGAGTCAGACCTTTCAGCCTCTATCTTGGGCTTCGTACGAGATACTAAAATACTCTCTTGTTGAGTATAAAAGACTCTCTTGTTGAGTCAACCCCCTTTTAGCCTCCATCTCGGGCTTCATATGAGATACAAAATTACTCTCTTATTGAATATAAAAGACTCTCTTGTTGAGTCAAACACTTTTAGCCTCTGTCTTGGGCTTCGTACAAGACACATACTAAAACACTCTCTTGTTGAGTATAAAAGACTCTCTTGTTGAGTCAATCCCCTTTAGCCTCCATCTCGGGCTTCATACGAGATACTAAATCACTCTCTTGTTGAGTATAAAAGACTCTCTTGTTGAGTCAATCCCTTTTAGCCTCTCTCTCGGGCTTCGTACGAGACACATAAAAGCACCCTCTTGTTGGGTCAATAGCCTCCTCTTAGGCTTTGTATAAGGAAAACATCGGTTCAGTCAATCAACCTTTTAGCATCAAAGTTGTGCCTTGTTCATAGCATACAAACATCAACAACTCCCCTTTAGAGATGGCAAATTATCTCTAAAGTCAAAACCCTTTAGCTTCACATCTTGGGCTTCGAACAAGATACAAATAGACCCTTCAGCTTCACATCTTGGGCTTTGAACAAGATACAAACCACCTTTAGCTTCACGTCTTGGGCTTTGAACAAGACACCAAAACAACCTTTTTCCTCCCATAGAATAGGAGGAACTACGATCACTCTGATTTCCCTGTTTTGTCAAACGGGAATACGTAGGCATAAGATTTGGAAAATCTTAGTGAGCACACTAATCAAAAAACCCAAAATCCCATACTTCCATCAATCAATCGAAAAGCATCGGTCTTAAACCTCCCACCAATCGCCCAGACACTATTTTAACAAAATAACCTAAGAGAGACCCACAATCTCAATAGCATCTGTAAACCAACAGTCATCTGTTTAAACTCAGTATGCAAGCAGGGTTAATTGGAGACATCTATTTCCCTTCCTTCATCAGCTTCAATAGGATAAAAAATGAATCTAACTGTAGTACCCCAAAGCGATAGTGCTTTGCAACCACGCAAAAATTCGCGCTACAGAAAAAATGGCGACTCCACTGGGGACAGACGAGATCCTGTTCTCTTCCCATTTCTTAACTAGAAACCTTAAAAAAGTGCCGCAGCAAAAAGTGGCACCCACCATGGGGCCATGCAGGGCATTTTGTCCCTCTTATCCCTCTGGTTGAAACTCTAAATTCATGTCACAAAAATGACGACTCTGCTGGGGAGTCATTGTCTGTATAGGATCATAAGACTAGAGGTCTAGGATGATTAAGACAAATATATATACTGCTTTTCCTACTTGATATCTGTGTTTATTTTTTCGCTAACGGGAATGCGTGTGATGCCGCATGTGGAAAGATTGAGTATACACCTAAGATAGGTGATGGCAATGTGGATAATCTTACTAGGAGTTAATTCCAATTAAGAGCCCTCGATCGACCATCAAACTCAGTGGAGACTCCCTTTGCAGATACATTGCCTATACGACTTCGGTTGTTGAAAGTAGTGTGGTCGACTGGGTTATCTGAGAAGTTGAGGTTTTTAGCATACTTAAGCCATTTTATAGTGCGGAAGCTATCGGAAATAGTTGTCACACGATACTACCCTCATATGAGATCACTCCAAGATACATCAGCTCACTGGCGATCCGCTTGCTGTTGTTATCCCAGAGGGGTCAATGATTTTGCGGACAGGTACAAAAAATCACTAGTATAAACCTTTGGGAGGGGGGGGGGGGGAGTAGAGCCTTGACTTCATGACACCGACCCTTTGACCCCATGTTTTTTCTATGTTTTTGTGTGCTGCATTCATGCATTCATTTAAAAAACATTAAAACAAACAAAAAACAAAAAAACTTCTCTTCTAGTCTGTCTTTTTCAAATTAAACTGAGATAATGATTGCAAATATCAGAGAAAGGAGATTGCGCTAATGGATTTTGGTGAAAACTCATAAGTACACCTTCAAGGTTCCAAAGTTAGAGGATTTGAGAGGTTTGGCAAGGATGATCACCAACCACGAGGCTTTCAGAGCCAAGTATGGAGGACTGCTGTCCTTGTTAAGAGTCCATGTAATTGAAGGAATCCTGTCCACGTTAATCCAGTTCTATGATCTAGTTTATCACTATTTCACATTCCCGAATTATCAGCTTGCACCAACGCTGGAGGAGTACTCTCACCTGACTGATTTACACATCACTGATCAGGCTCCTTTTTCTGGACTGGAAGAAATTCCAAAGGATTAAACCATTGTAAGAGCAATTTATTTGGACGAGTCAGAAGTCAGGACTCACATGACCACTAAGGGTGGAATCCAAGGTTTGCCAGCCCAATTCTTGACAAAGAAAGCCCTGTACTTTTCCAGTATAGGGAACGTGGCCGCTTTCGAGAGCATATTTGTTTTGCTCACCTACGGGTTATTTTTGTTTCCCAACATCGATAACTTCGTAGACATCAATGCCATTAAGATTTTCCTGATTGGAAACCCTGTACCGACCTTACTCGCAGATGCGTATCATTCGGTACACTTTAGGAATTTATACAGCGGAGGAATGATCATGTGCTATGTACCCTTACTTTACAAATGGTTCACTTCCCATTTGCCCAAGTCTGCTGCATTTTGGGATCAAAAGAATACTTTACGTTGGTCGCAGAGAGTCATGTCTCTAACCATTTCGGGCATCGATTGGTACAATCGAATCTATGACGGGATTAGAATCATTGACCGTTGTGTAAATTTCCCAAATGTACCCCTTATAGGAACTAAGGGAGGAATCAACTATCATCCGGTGTTAGTTCGTCGTCAATTTGGATACCCGATGAGGCATGTCCCGTGCAGTTCTCATCTGGAAGGTCTTTTCTTCAAAAAGGAGAAAGTGACAGGGCACTAAAAACGGAAATAGTGCACGCTTGGAAACACGTTCACAGGAAAGGACGAGAGTTTCTAGGAAAACCAGACTGTGTCTCGATGGAGCCATATCTCCATTGGGTACAAACTAGAGCTCTCAAGCTGAGGATGCCTTACCCTCGTCAGGAAGTTCTTCCATTAAGGGACTCTGCCCTTTATTACATGTCTGAGACGGAAAAACTTCAGGTTACCCTCAGCAAAGTTCAACAGGAGAAGAGGTCTAGGAGGAACAAGTACCGTATTCTCAATGTGGAATGTAAGAAAATACAGCAACTGTTAAGAGAAAAAGATGCGCTGATTGAGATTTTAGAGCAACATACTGTAGAGAATCAGGATGACCAAAGGAGTTTGCTCACGCCTTTCACTTGGCAAAGGAATGACAACCCGACAACGACCCAAGAGCCCCGGTCAAAGAAGAGGAAAGCACCAGAACCAGCACTTGAGCTCTCCTCAGAGAGGACTCAAGATCCATTAGTTTAGGTTTCCTTTTCCAGCACTTTGTAATCTACTGTATTTCCATTTCCGCAATCCTTTGAATTCAATAAAATGGATTTTCCCCACTGTTTGATATTTGCAATCTAATTGTCGAAGTTTACTTTGAATAAACAAAAAAATAATTAATAATCATTGCATTCATCATTCTCATAAACACATTCTTCTTACCTACGAATCTCACATTTGCGTCTCAGTTCTAGAGTCAAACTGTCTCATTCGGACAATACTCAGGCCAATCGTCAGAAAAAGATGGATGATCTCGAGGAAGAGAACAGAGAGTTGAGGGAAGAGATCGACACTCTGAAAGAGGATTTGAGAAAGCTTCATAATGACATGCAAGCTTTAGTGGAAGCTCAGATGCAACAATAAAGGACTGTGATCTCAGAGCACATCAACCCCCATAGTGGAAAAGTCCGATCCTAGGTAAAAAATGCCGAAAGATCGTCCCTGGGGCATGCCTATCAATTATATCCCAGAAGGATATGTTTCGCTGATCAATGAGGATCAGGGAACCGCAGCAGGAGCCGCTGTGCCTGAAGATTACAAACTTCGGGAAAGAGAAGATGCCAGGGGCATGACAACAACTCCTGAAGGTTACAAACTTTGGGAGGAACCGAGAGTCTCGGCCATAAGGACCATACCACCGCCCGTGGTACACACTGTCCCAGAAGGACATATTCCACAGTTACCTTCTGGTGGAAACCACAGAATGTTCGACAGAATGAATGAATTCTAGGAGCAGTTCCTGGAAATGCAGAAAGAACTGCAAGCCATTTGCGGTTAGGATTTATTTGGAAAAGACGCCGCAGACCTCTGCTTGGTCCCCAATGTGAAAGTTCCACAAAAGTTCCAAGTGCCCGACTTTGAAAAGTACAAGGGTAACTATTTCCCTCAGAGTCACTTGGTGATGTATGCTCAGAAAATGTCAGCTCAGACAAAGAACCAGGAGATGCTAATTCACTACTTTCAGGATAGTTTAAATGGTGCCGCCTTAAAATGGTACATGGGGTTAAAGCGCGCCACGATCGGCACGTTCAGAGATCTTGGCGCTGCCTTCATTCTGCAATATAAATATAATCTGGACATGGCACTAGACAGAGATCAACTGAGATCGATGTCACAAAAGGACAAGGAAACCTTTAAGGAGTACGCTCAGAGATGGCGTGAAATCGCCGCCCAGATTTGTCCACCTCTTGAGGAAAAAGAGATGACAAAGATCTTCTTAAAGACCTTAAGCTCATTTTACTATGACAGAATGGTTGCCGGTGCGCCCAGTGACTTCACCGAGATGGCGGGCATGGGAGTTCGTCTTGAGGAAGCGGTATGAGAAGGACGTTTAGTAAAAGACGCTGGATCATCAAGTAGTGCAAAACGATACGGTAGTGCTCTCCCTAAGAAAAAAAGGAAAGATATTGGGAATATCTCTCTCGGAAAGCAAAGGTGACGTTATCAACCAGTAGCAACTGTAACTCCTGCTATCAACCCCGTGCCTATTCCTACATATCAACCTCAGGTTGCGCAGAGCCAACCTAATCAACAGCAACTTCATTAAAGGACACAACAGCCTCTTCAGCAGGCTCGTCCTCCATATAACAACAACCGTACAACGCGACCTCCAAGGTTTGACCCTATACCTGTGTTGTACGTAGAGCTATTTCCGTTACTACTGGTCAAGGGGCACGTCCAAACCAGGGCTCTTCTTACAGTACCGAAAAATCCGCCTTTTTGGTTCAATACGGATCAAACTTGCCCTTACTATCAAGGAGGACCAGGGAATAACATAGAAAACTGTCCCAGTTTCAAATCCGACGTACAAAAGCTTGTTAGGAGCGGAGTTTTATCTTTCAAAGATACGAATCTGAATGTTCTCACGAACCTGCTTCCTCAACATGAGAAATCTGCAGTCAATTTGATAGAGGGAGAGTCTAACAACATTTATCAAATTCGTGATGTACTCTTGTTAAGGGCCAACTTGGTCAAGATGCATTATAGACAGAGTGGATATGACCATGTGCCACCTCATAATTATCACCAGTGTGATATCTGCTCTAAGAACAATCAGAGATGTTCTGTG
Source organism: Lathyrus tuberosus (assembly GCA_022829125.1). NCBI lineage: Eukaryota > Viridiplantae > Streptophyta > Magnoliopsida > Fabales > Fabaceae > Lathyrus > Lathyrus tuberosus. The sequence goes on along the minus strand of JALAZF010000759.1, from coordinate 664,098 downwards.
GTGCAATCAGCTCTACAGGAACAATTGGATCTCTGATGGATCCAAGAGCATCGAGTTCATGGAGTCAACATGACCTATGCGAATTCCAACATCATTCAGAATCACGATATCCGTTCAATGAATGTCAACTTGGTGGCGATGCACTCAAGGCAAAGCCAGTATCATAATCTGCCACGACACGATTACAATTCCTGTCTGACTTGCTCGGAAAGCAAACAGGGATGCTCTTTTGTACAAGAGGCCCTCCAGCGTCAGATGGATCTTGGATGGATCCAGGACTACCATTATAGAAATCCTTATCAAATCAACATGATTCAAATCTTTGATATTCGTCTGATGAATACCAGCTTGGTAGAGTTACATGCCAGGCAGGTCCAACTCGGTTTTCTCACTTCGCATAATTATCAGAGCTGTAAAGGATGTTGTGAGAGTAACCAAGGGTGCGCTCTCGTTCAGAGAACTTTACAACACTTGTTAAACCACTGGTGGCTTCCAATCTATCTGGACGAAGACACGCAACAAATCAGTGTGCTTAACGGAAACCCTAATCGGCGTCAAAATCAAAATGTCCAGTCTATGGAAACAAACCTGGTACGGTTACACTGCATCCAAAGCGGGCGTGGCCAGGTACCGCCACATAACTACGAACGCTGTAGAGTCTGTTCGGAGAATAACCAAGGATGCTACCTCGTGCGAGCAGCTCTTCAGGGTCAGTTGGATCGCAAAGAGATTCACCCAAACCTAGCTTCAGGGTCCGTTGACTGGACGCCGGACTACTTCACTGATCAGATCAGAGACGTGGTTGTAATCTCTGACCCAGAGAGGAACAAGGATGTTTGTACCATCATCCCTCTACTAGATGAATCAAAGGTTCTTAGCCAGGAACTGATTGAAGTTACTTACGACAGTCAGAAAAATTAGAAGGCTCCTGTAGTTATCTATCTACCGGGACCAATACCGTATGAATCAACTAAGGCAATCCCTTACAGATACGGTGCAACAATAATTGAGAATGGAAAGGAAAGTCAATTACCCTCCATCGTGAATATTGCAGACATCAGTCGAGTAACACGGAGCGGTCGAATCTTCAACTGAGGAGTTGGAGAACCTAACAAAGAAAAGGAACTTCCGACAGAAGCTCCTGATCCACCAGTCGGTCAATCCAGTAATCCTAACCTTTCAAAAACCAATGATGAGATGCTGAAGCTCATCCAAAGGAGTGAATGCAACATTGTTGATCAACTGTTACAGACTCCTTCAAAGATCTCAGTGCTATCACTTTTACTCAATTCCGAAGCCCACAGGGAGGCTCTACAAAAAGTCTTAGAGCAGGCCTTTGTGGAACAGGATGTGTCAATACGACAGTTCGATAGCATCATCTCTAACATCACTTCCTGCAACAACTTAGGATTCAGTGATGAGGATTTTCCAGAGGGGGGCAAAAGCCACAACATGGCGCTCAATATCACAATTAACTGCCAGCATGATGCTTTAGCCAGCGTACTGGTAGACACAGGATCGGCCATCAACGTTATGCCGAAGTTCACTTTAATGCGACTATCATTCAAAGGATCCCCGATGAGAGGCAGTGAGGTCATCGTCAAAGCCTTTGACGGATCTCGGAAAGCAGTTATTGGCGAAGTCGACCTTCCCATAACTATCGGTCCTCACACTTTCCTAATCACTTTCCAGGTCATGGACGTTTGGGCAGCATACAGCTGTTTATTAGGAAGACCTTGGATACACCAGGCTGGGGCAGTCACTTCGACGCTGCACCAGAAACTGAAGTTCGTCAAGAACGATCAAATCGTCACGGTCTGTGGAGAGCAAGCCTTGCTCTTGAGTAACTTATCGTCATCTACTTGTGTAGAACCTGAGGAGGCTGTTGGGACTCAGTTCCAAACACTTTCGGTGAGCAATGAGAATCAATCAGAGAAAGGAACCTCGATTTCCTCATACAGAGATGGTCTCGAAGTGATAAAAAATAACAATACAAAAGGATGGGGACAGCTTGTCGTTCCTACCGATAACAAAACAAAGAAGGGTTTTGGTTTTTCTGCAACCTGCACCCAGACAGCTGCTAACGATGAAAGTCTTCATCCCATTCAGGAGTTCTTCCACAGTGGAGGTTTCCTTCACCCAGTGCCTCAAACAGTCCATACTATCAACGAGGAGGATTCCTCCAATACGGATGAGGAATGGAAGTCCTATCTTAACAAGGACGGTTATATCTCTCAGGAAGAGGTGCCTACGCCATTTTGCTATCCTGCACAGAATCCAAGATTTATACCGAGGTCAGACGTTGAAATGATATATGGATATTGTGATCCGGAAGGATGCCGTGCTCCACCAAACTCATTAGAGGAAGACACTATGATGAAAGACAACTTTGACCATGACTATTATGGCCCAATGGATGGCCTGCCTATCTGGAAGCCGCACCCAAGAGACTTGGGGCAAGAAAATCAGCCGAACAATGAAAATCAGCTGAGCATCATTGAACAGAATACCTGCGTCTCCACCACGTCATGGGATCATTACTCAGGTCATTCAGAAAGTATCCAGCACGACGATGAATTGGCAAAGCTTGCTAGACTAGAATTCATCAACTACGCTTTTCCCGAGGTCAACGTCATCGAGAGAGACGACTCCTCCAGTTCCAAAGAAGTGTGGGACACCTTGGGACAACCGAGTGGTAAATACGACTATATGGTCAAGTACATTGCTCCTGAGAGCTCTCGTATCAGGCTCGAAGACATCCAGCCGATTGGATGGGGAGATTTGCCTGAGAGCACAAATAATCTGCAAAATACAACAGAGGAATCCTCCTACGGCAGCGCTGCCTGGGAGACAAATTCCAATGATCCAGCTCCGCCAGAAATCAGCGTCATTTCTGAGGACAAGCTAAGAAAGAAGATACCAGACTTTGTGATTCACCGAGGAGTTCGTCGCCAATGGGTTGCTGTCGATGTTTCGAAGATTGTTCATAAGTCAAAGTAATTGCCATCTTTAACCTTTCACCTTGCCCAGGTGAAACGGATGTTTTGATAGGGCTCACTTTCTGTAAATTTCCCTCTTCGCTTCGCCCAAAGCGACAGATTTTTGTTTTATAGGGTTGTAGTGTCAAGAATCGACTTGTTCATTAATAAAATAACGTCGTTCTGTAATTTTCGCAGTTATTGCTGTTTTCTCTTTTCACTTTTTCAGAAAATGGTAATCCTAAAAAACAACTCAATAATAAAAACAAGCAGTTTTTTAAAAAAAATACACTGCACACACTTGCATTTTCTCTATCTCTTCTAAAAACAATCATCACGTCATGCAGATTGCTCATTTTAAACTCGTTGAAACATACGATCTGATGCCTTCTCCCGACTTTGAGTTCCCGGTATTTGGGGCTGAAGAAGAAGTTGGAGACGAAATTCTAGAAGAGATCTCCCGATTACTCAGACAGGAGGAAAGATCCATTGAACCTCACAAAGAGCCGTTGGAAACAGTCAACTTGGGTTCGGAAAAAGAGAGAAAAGAAATGCTAAATCCAACTACCAAGGAGAGTTTGACCAAGCTTCTCAGAGAGTTTCCCGATGTGTTTGCTTGGTCCTACCAGGACATGCCAGGGTTGGATACCAGCATCGTGGAACATCACTTACCATTGAAATCAGAATGTCCGCCAGTCAAACAGAGGTTGAGATGGACTCACCCGGACATGGCCATCAAAATCAAAGAGGAGGTACAGAAACAGATTGACACGGGTTTCCTCTCTACGTCTGAATATCCTCAATGGTTAGCCAGCATCGTACCAGTTCCAAAAAAGGACGGCAAGGTCCGTATGTGTGTGGATTACAGGGATCTAAATAAGGCTAGTCCAAAGGATGACTTTCCCTTACCACACATTGACATGCTGGTTGACAGTACAACAAAGTTCAAAGTTTTCTCCTTCATGGATGGATTCTCGGGCTGTAATCAGATTAAAATGGCGCCGAAAGACATGGAGAAAACTTCGTTCATTACCCCACGGGGTACCATTTGTTACAAGGTAATGCCATTCGATTTGAAAAAAGCCGGGGCAACCTATCAAAGGGCCATGACTACTCTGTTTCATGACATGATACACAAGGAAATTGAGGTATATGTCGATGACATGATTGCCAAATCTAAAACAGAAGAGGAGCATGTGACCCACCTGTCAAAACTATTCGAGCGGTTGAGAAAGTACAAACTCCGCTTGAATCCCAACAATTGCACCTTCGGTGTTTGTTCATGGAAACTTTTAGGGTTCATCGTCAGCCAGAAAGGAATTGAGGTTGATCCTGACAAGGTCAAGGCCATTTGAGAAATGCCTTCTTCGAAAACTGAAAAACAAGTCAGAGGATTCCTGGGACGGTTGAACTACATCTCCAGATTCATATTCCTCATTGTCGCGGTGAGAATCGGATGCCAAGCTATTGGATTAACTTGAATCACAATTTTTGAAATTCCCCACCGTCTTTGATTTATCCAAAGGAAAGGTTCGAGAACGAAAAAACCTAAGAGATCTAAGGTTCGGGGGTTGGTTACGCCTAGGGAAGGTATTAGCATCCTAAACGTCCGTAGTAATCTACGGGAACCTCTTGTTATTATTTATGTTATTCATTGCTTGCTTGCTAAGGGTATGTGCTAAAGGAAAGACCTAGGGGTTAGTATCTAAGTATACTCGCCAAGACATCGCATCTTGTGCCTACGTATCCTGACGGGAATGGAATCAGAGTATTCGTAGTTCCCCTCAAAGAGGGTGAGGAACTCTTGACGGTGGTCAAAGTTCCAGGGGGAAGTAAGTATCCATGGCAAGATACTTACATGGAGTGCGGCGACTCCGAAGTTGAAGTTAAGTTGAAAATGGTAGAAAGTGTCCATGGTAGAACACATGTATGAAGTGCGGTGACTTCGATCCTAAGGTTAAGATAAATGGGAAGGAATGTCCTAAAGCTAAGTATGACGTGAAAGTCAACGGGGGGAATCTTTTCCTTTGGAATCGAGGGTAAACAATAATAAGGACAAAAGAGTTTAATTGAAAATGAAAGAGAGGATTGTCAAAATTAACTTAGAAATTAAATCAAATCTGAATAAACAAAACTAACAAGTGAAACTAATAAAAATGAAAATTAATTGATTAAATTCTAAACGGAAAGGAAGCCAATTCTAAAATAATTAATTTTACTAAAAAATTCAAATAAAACTCTCATTACTCTAATTAAATTAAATCCTTACTAAAAGTTAATCATATTAATTTAATTAAACAAAATTCTAAATAATCCTAACCTAACTAATCGAACTAAACCAAATTCTAAATTATAGATAAAAGCTTAGTAAACTAGATTTTTGATTAAAACTAATTAGCTTAAGATCTAATTTTAAAACCTAATTAAATTCTAAAAAAAAGGAATTGGGCCATTAAAAAAAAGGGACAGGGGAAGCCCACTATGGGAACTGGATCCAGGCCGGGTCGGAAAATAAGCGATCGGGTTTCCTCAACGGACCCAATAACAACAATAGCTTGATGAATTAATCAAGGCAGGGAACAAAATCAATTTAGTATCCATCTTCACTCTCTCTCTCCCTCGATCAACTGTTTTCTTCCTCTCTCTCTCTCGTAAAAAACGCATCTGTTCTCTCAGTCGCTCGTCATCATCATCCTCGCGAGCAAACGTCTCGTTTCTCCGTCCCACTTTCCTTCTCGTGATTCTCTCACGATTCATTCAGCCACCCTTCGTTCTATCGGTTTCCCTCATTTACCGACGGCGACACAAACATCATACAAAAATCTATCAATTTCAAATTCCACACTAAAACCCTAACAATTTAAAATGAAATTAAACAGCCATGAAGTATAAACTCAGACAATTATCATGTGGATTTTAATCAGCACAACACAAGGATTGAAATGGTATCAAAAATCCGAGGAATTTCGAGAAAACTCACATAACCGGAGCTAGTCCGGCGAGTTCCGACTCCGGCGAATGTTGTTTCCAGCGGCAGATTTGATTATGTCAAGGTGGCTCTCGCGGCGGTGAAGAGGGAGGACCGGCGTGGAGTGTTCTTGCGACGGAGTAAGCTTTGCGGCGAAGTGACTTTTGCTTGGTACGTCTTTGATTCCTTCGTCTCCCTTTAATTCATCTGCGTGTGAGTATTTGTTACTGTGGGTTTTTGCATTGAACTGGTATGAATGCGTTTCTTTGAGTGCGAAAGATATACGAGAATTTTTCTGTGATATTCTCTTTTGGTGTAATGATCGTGAATCCCCCCTTTTGCTGTGTATGTTACTGCTTTTAAAGTATCTCAGCGAATTCAATTCCACGATTCCGAAATAAAATCCGATATTATGTTGTCATATGCGGTTTTGGAAAGATACTTATGCTGTTGATTGTGTCTGATCATGTTGGAATTCGTCCCGAAAATTTGATAAACTCATTTCCTTTTTCAGCACAACATGTTTGCAGACAGGTCTCGGCTTTTTCCATATTCGACTCAACATGTTCCGTGAATTGTTTTGGAAATAAGTGAGCTGTTGTCTGATATCTTGCTGTAATTTCTCATGATTTCTTACCATGTAGATGACTTTGCATTGGTTCTAACTGAAGATGATTTGTTACCGTTTTCAAACCGACATGCTGGACTGTATTGTAAATGAACCAATCTGATTAATGGTTTCTGTTTTTTTTCTTTTTTTTTCTTGATCTTGTCTGAAGCATGTTCAATTGTGTATAATTAATTTCCATGCTCATATTGGCTATGTTGGATTGTGTCGGTTATTGATTCTTTATGCTTTTCTACAGGGTGTTGATTAATGTTTGCGGGTCCTACGATCATTTACTCAGCATCAACTATCATACCTCAAGGAACGTCGGCTATTTCGATACATCGCAATAGTTTCTCAATGATTCTACAATGTCTGTTGAACACTTGCGGCACTTGTGACGTATTTTTTTTCTTTAAATTCAGAACAGTGAGTAGAGCAAGACCATATTCATACTGAAAGAGTGGAGTACCTACGTGAGAAGCTTTTGTTTTTTGTTCATCAAATGGTAACTCTTTGGCACATTCAAGGCCTTATGGATGAAACGGAATGTTCCCAGAACTTAATATCTCCCCTTTTTTCATGAGTTCATAATCATTCTTAGACTTGTAAACTAGGAATCTTGAATTTACTTGTAAAACTCTTTGAGTACTTTGAAGTAGCTTTGAGTTTTTGTAAGGAACTTGTGATTTTACTTGAAGCCTATGATAACATGGATGTGAGTTTCGACTTTTCGACTTGAATCTTGTGAAGGGCATGAATATCAAAATCTTGGAATTAGATTTGATCATGGTTTGAAACAAACTTGAAACCAATTTGAAATATCTCTTAAAATCAAATGGAAACTAAACGACAATGCCTTGAACTTGTAACCATGAAGAACTCTTAGTAATGGTCAAAACATTTTGAAACATCACATTGCAACCCAATTTGAGATAATGTGACCCATGGTCCGAATAAACTTAAAACCGCGATGCATTCAAAGCCTAACAAAAATTCAAGCTTGAGATCAATGTACCCTGTCTTCAAGAACAAATATATAACGACATCATGAAAATTACAGTCCGGTCCTGACTTTAATGTGAGATATAGCCATAAAACTCATCCAAACCATCTTCACAGTCTTGGTCTCAGAATAGCCCATGAATGAGAAAAAAATTCTAGCAGTAAAGTTTAGATCAAGTAGAAACCTTAGGATCACTTTAAATCAGGATTAATTGGTCATGCCTTGAAATGTTCGGCTGAGAAAACTAAAACCATCTACACTTGAAATTAGTGTACCTGCCAAAACTGGTTAGTTACAATAAACACACACAAAATGTCGTATGACCTAAAGATGTTATGCGGGATGATGCACAAAGGTGGTGGAATCTTATGGTCAAAAATTAGGGTATGACAGATGCCCTATTTAAGTTTCTTCTATCTGGAGATATGGAGATTGAAATCTTCGTCTCGACGAGATAGGAGAGACTTAAATATAAACATGCACAATTTTTTGGCCCTAAGATGTCACAAATGCAGATGATATGATATGAGATGAAATAAATGCAAGACAGAGAAGCCTATGGGGAAGGGCACCACAGGGGAAAAATGTTACAGTTGTGTCAGAAATGAATTGAAACAAAGCAAAGTATCTGGAAAACATCATCCAAGAATGGAATTGGATGAAGAAAAGCACCAAACATCCAATAATTACTTTGGATGAAAGGTACAATCATAATATCTAAGAAGGCAACAGATGAGAATGAGACAAAATAATGTAATCCAAGAAGGCATTGGACACAAAGAAACCAGTCATCCAATAATGGCTTTGAACGAAAGGTATAATCACAATATCTAATAATAGCTTTAGATGAATGTGCGATAAAGTAACCAGTCATCCAATAATGGCTTTGAATGAAAGGTATAATCACAATATCTAATAATGGCTTTAGATGAATGTGAGATAAAGACTCGATCTGGAAGAACATCAGAAAGAGGGACACATCTGGAAAAGCATCAGATGGTAAGGAAACCAGACATCCAATAATGGCTTTGAATGAAAGGTGTAATCACAATATCTAATAATGGATTTAGATGACTGTGGACAAAGACTACATTCAAGAATGGCATTGAATGCAAAGAAACCAGTCATCCAATAATAACTTTGAATGAAAGGTATAAACACAATATCTAATAATGGCTTTAGATGAATGTGAACAAAGACTCGATCTGGAAGAACATCAGAAAGAGGGATACATCCGGAAGAACATCAGATGGTAAAGAAACCAGTCATCCAATAATGGCTTTGAATGAAAGGTATAATCACAATATCTAATAATGGCTTTAGATGACTGTGAACAAAGACTACATTCAAGAATGGCATTGAATTCAAAAGGAACCAAACATCCAATAATGGCTTTGAATGAGAGGTACAATCACAATATCTAATAATGGCTTTAGATAAAGTGAACAAGGACTCGATCTGGAAGAACATCAGAAAGAGGAACCCATCCGGAAAAGTATCAGATGGTAACGAGACCCGACATCCAATAATGGCTTTGAATGAAAGGTAAACTCACAATATCTAATAATGGCTTTAGATGATTATGAACAAAGTAGAGATCCAAGAAAGCATTGGACACAAAAGCCAGTCATCCAATAATGGCTTTGAATGAAAGGTATAATCACAATATCTAATAATGGCTTTAGATGATTGTGAATAACGACTACATTCAAGAATGGCATTGAATGCAAAGAAAACCAATCATCCAATAATGGCTTTGAATGAAGGGTACGACTCAAAATCTGAGAAGGCATCAGACGCAAATGAAACAAAAGCGCAATCCAAGAAGGCATTGGATGTAAAGAAATCATAACGTCCAAGAAAGCATTGAACGAATATGAACAAGGAGATACCCAAAAAAGTATTGGATAGAAGGAATCACAACGTCCAAGAAAGTATTGGATAAATGCGACAAAATCTGTTTGGTAGGTGCCAAGTAAGTTGGACTTTGACCACAAGGTAAGACGTGAATAACAATACGACCTATGGAGGATGCAAATGAGTGCAAATGAGGATGACACTCTTGCTATGCACACGTATATAAGTTATGCCATGATATATGATTAAATGCAAATGCAGGTGTAATGCAGACGTCGTCGACACGGCTCGACTCTTTTGTGAAAAAAACAAGACTGAAAGTTTGATTCCTCAACACGGAGATCAATGCCATTCATCTTTGGGGACTAAAGATGCTACTGCTGAACACAATCTCTGCCATACTGGTAAATTGTATCAGTTTGCTGATCCCTGTAGGAAGGATGGAAAGCCGCATAGGGATTCTTCAAGTAAAACTGCCCCAGATTAGCTGATTGTTGTAGATGAAATGATTATTGCTTCAGCTGGATTGATGTTGGAAATGACTGTTTCACTCTGCTCTTGGAAAGCTTGCCCCAGTCTGAGTCTTGAAAAATCTTCTGGATAAATCAATTCTGAGAAGGACTTGCACTGAACAAATCTTGAACTGATTCTCAACAAGATATGGAAGGAACTTGCCCCTAATTGGATCACCGACCAAGTTTCTCAACTGTTTGAAAATTCCTTAAGAGGAAGTCAGTTTGCAAGCAAGAGTGTTCATACAAACATAGTAAATGCAAAGCTCATGCAACTTTTGAAATCAAAATCATTTTTGGAAAGAGGTAAAACAATGAGTCACTGGTCAGAACACGGTGGTTCAAGATGTTTAAAAGTGAAAGATAAAGAAAAAAGGCGTGATGCCAAAAAAAATGATCTGCAAAGATCTTTAGGAGTCAGTTTACGCAACCTCGTTGTAGTATGTTTTCAAAATAACCTTGCTTCAATTAGGTCTTTTGAGGGTTATGACGTGGCCTGGTTCACGGTTTAAGAAACAAAGGATAAAGGCTCAGAGTTTATTTGTACCCACCCAATCTTCATGATGAACTTCAGTCCTACACTCAGTTAACTCAAATTATGCACTCAAGTTTCCAAGGGTTAGGAATTGTACAGATGGCAGTGATGATGGTTCAGAAGTTAAGGGACTTTTGAGGTGACAGTCACTACTTCCTTATAACTCTTGGTTGTTTTTTTTCATTGAGGATTTCATGGTAAGGATTTAAAGATTTCTCCTTTTTATTATCCCTAACTTTTGCCTGAACTGTTCCTCGTGAATCTTACAGTCAGCGGGATGCCCCAGTTTTTGTCTGCCTAAGTCTCCTTCACAGGTTTCGACTTAGCGGGCTTTTTCCTTTTTTGATTTTTTATCTTTTTTTTTTGAAAGAAAGTGACTGCTTGGCTTAATGATTACGGCGAACCATCATCGACTTTTGACTTGAAAGGCATCTTCGACACTTGCTTGTTGCGTGCGAAGGAAAAATTGAGAATGCAACCTTTTTGTTGAAAGATGTCTTGCATGAAACTCTTGTATTTGAATGCACAATCCAGTTAACTGAGAACTACCCTACCCCAGGTTAAGATTGTGGGTTTTTGTTTGTAAAGAAAAGAAACTCCTACTTCAAGGCTCAAAGGGGTTGACGAGGGTTTATCTTCCTTATTTCTCCAGTGTTTAGGAATTAAAACAATGCCTTACATCGTCAGCAAAGTTTTGATTTGAAAGCATACCAACAACAATTATGAGTATAACGTTTTCATCATCCTCCCTCCAATCTTTGCATAATCAAGAGAAAGCGGAAAAGCGATAATATATTTTTTGTTTTTTGTGTTTTTTTTTTGTTTTTGTTTTTATTTTTTTTAGAAAAGAAAAGCATAAAGATGTAAATAGCAAACACAAATGAATTGAATCCAAAAGTTGCAATGCTCATTTTATTAATTATGAAAGTACAAACATGATTTGAAAGCAAACAGCTAATACAAGATAAGGAAAATGCAAACAAAAAGAAACAAAAGTCTAGTGACTAGTCAGAAACAAGAGTGAGTTGTCCTGTCTGAAACATTGAGGTCTGCTGAAGTCAACTGAAGCTTCACTTAGCGTGCTCTGGCAAAGGATTATTCTTAACATTGGGATTGGTGTCACGAAAGGAGAGAATACCAATTCTGATCAGCTCTTGTACTCTAGCCTTCAATGCAAAGCAATGTTCCAAGTCGTGACCTGCACCACCTTGATGGTATTCACAATGAAGATCAGCCCTATAGCCGACTGGAAGAGGGTTTGGAGGAGGAGGCAAAGGCCTTGTGGTAATCAAACCCTTTGAACTAGCCCAGGATAAAGTTCAGTGTATGTCATTGGAATAGGATCAAAATTATTCCTATTACGATACTGATTATGTCCAACAGTCAGACGTTGAGGAGCTTGAGCTGGTCGTGGAGCAGCAACAACAGGAGTAACAGCAGCAATATCAGGGTGGTTAGCATACTGTGGTCGAGGACGAGGCCTCCTGGTTTCAAACATAACAACATTGGTCTGATCTTCTCTCTTCTTCTGGAAGTTCCCATAGGATTTCTTCGCTCCATTAGAAGATTCAGCAGCTTTGGATACTTTACCGTTCTTAAGTCCTTCCTCGAGTCTCTGACCAATAGTAACCAAATCAGTGAAGCTGGATGAAACACTACCAATCATCTTCTCCCAGTAGAATGGAGACAAGGTGTCCATAAACAGTCCAGTTAATTCTTTCTCTGCCAAAGGAGGTTCAACTTGAGAAGCCAACTCTCTCCAGCGCTGAGCATATTCCTTGAAAGACTCTTTATCCTTCTGAGACATGTTTTGCAACTGACGGCGGTCAGGAGCCATGTCGAGGTTGTACTTGTATTGCTTCATGAAGGCATTAATAAGATCCTGGAAACAGTGAATGCTGTTCTGTTCAAGATTCATATACCATTTGAGAGAAGCTCCACTCAGACTATCTTGAAAACAGTGGATAAGCAACTTCTGATTCTTGGTATGAGCAGCCATCTTTCGGGTATACATGACCAAATGAGCTCTTGGACAAGAATCACCTTTGTACTTCACAAAATCGATAGTCTTGAATTTAGCAGGCATAACAAGGTCAGAAACCAAACCCATGTTTTCTGCATCAATGTTGAAGAAATCAGTACCCTCTACGGCTTTAAGTCTCTTGTCTATAGTTTGAAAATGTTCACGGACAATCGCGGGTTCGACAAAATCTTCATGGTCTTCACCCTGAGCATTGGCAGCATTGTACTCATAAAGAGGGTTTTCAAAAGGAGGTCGAGTAGTCTGGGCAACAACATGAACCACAGGTCTAGGCTCGGAGAAAACTGGAGCTTGAAAAACTGGTCTAGAAGTCTGACCAATCATAGCAGTAGATGCAAGAGGTGGTAAGTAGTTGGGAGGCAAACCAAACTCTGGCCAAGTTGAAGGTGGCACCTGAACAGGCTGAGGATCCGCATTTGAAACTTCCTGAATGACAGTCCTTTGGGGTTGCTCTCCTCTAGCAATCAAAACTTGAAGCATTTCAGTGAGCTTTGCCATGCTTGACTTAAGATCATCAATCTCCATTCACATCTCAGCATTGTGTGCTTCTTGCTCTGCCATTATGCGTCTGTAGTTAGCTCTAGTCTGGTATCAATGTCGAGGAATCAGCTTGACGACTCACAGGAAACGTTGGAAGGTAGAGACAGCTGGAAATGAGTTGTTGGACAAACGGATGTATGCAATGATATGCAATGCAATGCAATGGTTTCAAGGAACTCAAAAGTAGGTTGCAAACATTTCGGAAAAAAAGTTTCATTTTATAATCCATGATTTTTATTGACTTTGCAAGGGAAAGAACAATTGAGTTTCTTGAAACCGAATGGTGATTCATGAATGCATGAGTGGATGCATAAACACAGGTATACACATATACACATATACAGGTAAACAACCCAAGGCTTAGGTTTGAAGATCACAAGCATGGAGCCATGGTCTACCCTTCCCAAGGTGTGTACTATGGTTTCAAATGTACCTGCCGAACGGGTTCTACAAAGTTCCCGGAGTCTACAATCCATCTTTCGAATATTATCGACTTCCCAAATTACTCGGTTAGTCAATAATATTCTCAAGAGAATCTCGTCCGAGTGTAGTATCGCGTGACAACTATTTGGAAATAGACTCCCGCATAGTCACCACACTACATTCTAAAAGGCCAAGTGGGGTTAAAGGTACTACGGTCTTCAGTCTCACTGGTTCTTGGTTGAAATTAATATCGTTTTCACGAATGGACTCGTTCAAACAACATTAAGTTCAAAAGAACCTAAACTGAGCGATGATTTTCTCAATTCAACTTTTTAGGAATCGACTCCGTCAAAGTATCCTTGACCATATCATCTCCTATCATAATTGCACTCTAGTCCGGGTCTAGGACTCCTCACCACTCAAGAACCCCTGCACACAGAAAAACCAAGCAAAACTGGTATATATACAGATATAAAGATAGATAGGCAAATAAGCAAATAAATAACATAGATATAAACAAGTTAGGGGAAACCCTCAAAATTCCCCAGTGAAGTCGCCATTTCTGTCGCGGTGAGAATCGGATGCCAAGCTATTGGATTAACTTGAATCACAATTTTTGAAATTCACCACCGTCTTTGATTTATCCATAGGAAAGGTTCAAGAACGAAAAGACCTAAGAGATCTAAGGTTCAGGGGTTGGTTACGCCTAGGGAAGGTATTAGCATCCTAAACGTCCATAGTAATCTACGGGAACCTCTTGTTATTATTTATGTTATTCATTGCTTGCTTGCTAAGGGTATGTGCTAAAGGAAAGACCTAGGGGTTAGTATCTAAGTATACTCGCCAAGACATCGCATCTTGTGCCTACGTATCCTGACGGGAATGGAATCAGAGTATTCGTAGTTCCCCTCAAAGAGGGTGAGGAACTCTTGACGGTGGTCAAAGTTCCAGGGGAAGTAAGTATCTATGGCAAGATACTTACATGGAGTGCGGCGACTCCGAAGTTGAAGTTAAGTTGAAAATGGTAGAAAGTGTCCATGGTAGAACACATGCATGAAGTGTGGTGACTTCGATCCTAAGGTTAGGATAAATGGGAAGGAATGTCCTAAAGCTAAGTATGACGTGAAAGTCAACGGGGGGAATCTTTTCCTTTGGAATCGAGGGTAAACAATAATAAGGACAAAAGAGTTTAATCGAAAATGAAAGAGAGGATTGTCAAAATTAACTTAGAAATTAAATCAAATCTGAATAAACAAAACTAACAAGTGAAACTAATAAAAATGAAAATTAATTGATTAAATTCTAAACGGAAAGGAAGCCAATTCTAAAATAATTAATTTTCCTAAAAAATTCAAATAAAACTCTCATTACTCTAATTAAATTAAATCCTTACTAAAAGTTAATCATATTAATTTAATTAAACAAAACTCTAAATAAATCCTAACCTAACTAATCGAACTAAACCAAATTCTAAATTATAGATAAAAGCTTAGTAAACTAGATTTTTGATTAAAACTAATTAGCTTAAGATCTAATTTTAAAACCTAATTAAATTCTAAAAAAAAGGAATTGGGCCATTAAAAAAAAGGGACAGGGGAAGCCCACTATGGGAACTGGATCCAGGCCGGGTCGGAAAATAAGGGACCGGGTTTCCTCAACGAACCCAATAACAACAATAGCTTGATGAATTAATCAAGGCAGGGAACAAAATCAATTTAGTATCCATCTTCACTCTCTCTCTCCCTCGATCAACTGTTTTCTTCCTCTCTCTCTCTCGTAAAAAACGCATCTGTTCTCTCAGTCGCTCGTCATCATCATCCTCGCGAGCAAACGTCTCGCTTCTCCGTCCCACTTTCCTTCTCGTGATTCTCTCACGATTCGTTCAGCCACCCTTCGTTCTATCGGTTTCCCTCATTTACCGACGGCGACACATACATCATACAAAAATCAATCAATTTCAAATTCCACACTAAAACCCTAACAATTTAAAATGAAATTAAACAGCCAGGAAGTATAAACTCAGACAATTATCATGTGGATTTTAATCAGCACAACACAAGGATTGAAATGGTATCAAAAATCCGAGGAATTTAGAGAAAACTCACATAACCGGAGCTAGTCCGTCGAGTTCTGACTCCGGCAAATGTTGTTTCCAGCGGCAGATTTGATTATGTCAAGGTGGCTCTCGCGGCGGTGAAGAGGGAGGACCGGTGTGGAGTGTTCTTGCGAAGGAGTAAGCTTTGCGGCGAAGTGACTTTTGCTCGGTACGTCTCTGATTCCTTCGTCTCCCTTCAATTCATCCGCGTGTGAGTATTTGTTACTGTGGATTTTTGCTTTGAACTGGTATGAATGCCTTTCTTTGAGTGTGAAAGATATACAGGAATTCTTCTGTGATATTCTCTTTTGGTGTAATGATCATGAATCCCCCCTTTTGCTGTGTATGTTACTGCTTTTATAGTATCTCAGCGAATTCAATTCCACGGTTCCGAAATAAAAACCGATATTATGTTGTCATATGCGGTTTTGGAAAGAAACTTATGCTGTTGATTGTGTCTGATCATGTTGGAATTCGTCCCAAAAATTTGATAAACTCATTTCCTTTTTCAGCACAACATGTTTGCAGACAGGTCTCGGCTTTTTCCATATTCGACTCAACATGTTTCGTGAATTGTTTTGGAAAGAAGTGAGCTGTTGTCTGATATCTTGCTGTAATTTCTCATGATTTCTTACCATGTAGATGACTTTGCATTGGTTCTAACTGAAGATGATTTGTTACCATTTTCGAACCGATATGCTGGACTGTATTGTAAATGAACCAATCTGATTAATGGTTTCTGTTTTTTTTCTTTTTTTTCTTGATCTTGTCTGAAGCATGTTCAATTGTGTATAATTAATTTCCATGCTCATATTGGCTATGTTGGATTGTGTCGGTTATTGATTCTTTATGCTTTTCTATAGGGTGTTGATTAATGTTTGCGGGTCCTACGATCATTTACTCAGCATCAACTATCATACCTCAAGGAACGTCGGCTATTTCGATACATCGCAATAGTTTCTCAATGATTCTACAATGTCTGTTGAACACTTGCGGCACTTGTGACGTTTTTTTTCTTTAAATTCAGAACAGTGAGTAGAGCAAGACCATATTCATACTGAAAGAGTGGAGTACCTACGTGAGAAGCTTTTGTTTTTTGTTCATCAAATGGTAACTCTTTGGCACATTCAAGGCCTTATGGATGAAACGGAATGTTCCCAGAACTTAATATCTCCCCTTTTTTCACGAGTTCATAATCATTCTTAGACTTGTAAACTAGGAATCTTGAATTTACTTGTAAAACTCTTTAATTACTTTGAAGTAGCTTTGAGTTTTTGTAAGGAACTTGTGACTTTACTTGAAGCCTATGATAACATGGATGTGAGTTTCGACTTTTCGACTTGAATCTTGTGAAGGGCATGAATATCAAAATCTTGGAATTAGATTTGATCATGGTTTGAAACAAACTTGAAACCAATTTGAAATATGTCTTAAAATCAAATGGAAACTAAACGACAATGCCCTAAACTTGTAACCATGAAGAACTCTTAGTAATGGTCAAAACATTTTGAAACATCACATTGCAACCCAATTTGAGATAATGTGACCCATGGTCCGAATAAACTTAAAACCACGATGCATTCAAAGCCTAACAAAAATTCAAGCTTGAGATCAATGTACCCTGTCTTCAAGAACAAATATATAACGACATCATGAAAATTACAGTCCGGTCCTGACTTTAATGTGAGATATAACCATAAAACTCATCCAAACTATCTTCACAGTCTTGGTCTCAGAATAGCCCATGAATGAGAAAAAAATTCTAGCAGTAATGTTTAGATCAAGTAGAAACCTTAGGATTACTTTAAATCAGGATTAATTGGTCATGCCTTGAAATGTTCGGCTGAGAAAACTAAAACCATCTACACTTGAAATTAATGCACCTGCCAAAACTGGTTAGTTACAATAAACACACACATAAATGTCGTATGACCTAAAGATGTTATGCGGGATGATGCACAAAGGTGGTGGAATCTTATGGTAAAAAATTAGGGTATGACACTCATGACCGCGACCTGTGCGCCGATTTTCAAATTACTCAAAAAGAACCAGGACTGCGTTTGGACAGAGGATTGCCAAACTGCCTTCGACAGTATTAAGGAATATCTGTTGAATCCTTCGATTCTATCACCTCCAGTGGAAGGAAGACCACTGATCATATATCTAACAGTCTTGGAAGACTCGATGGGTTGTGTACTTGGCCAACAAGACGAACCCAAAAGAAAAGAGTATGCCATCTACTATTTGAGCAAGAAATTTACCGACTGTGAAACTCGGTACACTATGCTTGAGAAAACTTGTTGCGCTCTGGCTTGGGCAGCCAAATGTCTTCGCCAGTATATGATTTGTCACACTACTTGGTTAATCTCCGAAATGGATCCGATCAAGTACGTCTTTGAAAAGCATGCTCTCACGGGGAGGATCGCCCGTTGGCAGATGTTGTTATCAGAATATGACATCTAGTACCATGCTCAAAAAGCCGTCAAAGAAAGCATTTTAGCCGATCATTTGGCTCATCAACTGATTGACGATAAAGAATCAGTCGGATTTGACTTCCCCTCGATCCTGGTTTCCTACCAAGGAACTGGTCTAAGTTTCTGGTGTAAACTTCCCCTCGATCCTGGTTTCCTACTAAGGAACTGGTCTTAGTTTCTTTTGTCAATAAACTTTCTTGACAAAGGAACGCCATGTGTAGCGGTTTTCCTCAAACTTCTCGCCGAATTTTCCTGGGGAGAGGCCATTTGACAGAAAAAATTTTGACGTCAGACTTACTGGGGAACCCAGTCGTCTGAGTTGTAGAGGTGCACAAACTTCTCTGTTGGATATGCCATTTGTCGACTCTATCTGGGGAACCTAGTTCTGGCCCTTCACTATGTAGTAGTTCATCGCGATCTTTCATTTTCAAATACATGACATCTTCGTTTGGGAAGTCAAATCCGACTGATTCTTTATCATCAATCGGTTGATGAGCCAAATGATCGGCTAAAATGCTTCCTTTGACGACTTTCTGAGCATGGTACTCGATGTCATATTCTGATAACAACATCTGCCAACGGGCGATCCTCCCCGTGAGAGCATGTTTTTCAAAGACGTACTTGATCGGATCCATTTCGGAGATTAACCATATACTGGCGAAGACGTTTGGCTCCCCAAGCCAGAGCGCAATAAGTTTTCTCAAGCATATTGTACCGAGTTTCACAGTCGGTAAATTTCTTGCTCAAATAGTAGATGGCAGACTCTTTTCTTTTGGTTTCATCTTGTTGGCCAAGTACTCAACCCATTGATTCTTCCAAGACTGTTAGATATATGATCAGTGGTCTTCCCTCTACTGGAGGTGATAGAATAGGTGAATTCAACAGATACTCTTTGATATTGTCGAAGGCCTTTTGGCAATCTTCTGTCCATACACAACTTTGATTCTTTTTGAGTAGTTTGAAGATTGGCGCGCATGTCGCGGTCATGAGGGATATAAACCTTGAGATGTAATTCAGACGTCCCAAAAATCCTCTGACCTGTTTCTCAGTCTTTGGAGAAGGCATTTCTTGAATGGCTTTGACCTTGTTGGGATCAACCTCAATTCCTTTCAGGCTGTCGATAAACCCTAAAAGCTTTCTTGAACGGACACCGAATATGCATTTGTTGGGATTCAAGCGGAGTTTGTACTTCCTCAGACGCTCGAATTACTTTGACAGGTGGGTCACATGCTCCTCTTCTGTTTTAGATTTGGCAATCATATCATCGACATACACTTCGATTTCTTTGTGCATCATGCCATGAAACAGAGTAGTCATGGCCCTTTGATAGGTTGCCCCGACGTTCTTCAAACCGAACAACATTACCTTGTAATAAAAGGTGCCCTATGAGGTGATGAATGAAGTTTTATCCATATCTTCCGGTGCCATTTTGATTTGATTATAGCCCGAGAATCCATCCATGAAGGAGTAGACTTTGAACTTTGTTGTACTGTCTACTAGCATGTCTATGTGCGGTAAGGGAAAGTCATCCTTTGGACTGGATTTGTTCAGATCCCTGTAGTCTACACACATTCTGACTTTTCCGTCTTTTTTTGGAACTGGCACTATATTGGCTAGCCATTGAGGATATTCTGAGATGGCGAGGAAACCTGCGTCAATCTGTTTCTGCACTTCCTCTTTGATTTTGAGGGTCATATCCGGGTGAGTCCGTCTCAGCATTTGTTTCACCGGCGGACATTCTGACTTCAGCGGTAAATGATGTTCCACAATCTGGTATCCAACCCTGGCATGTCCTGATAGGACCAAGCAAACACATCTGGAAACTCTTTGAGAAGCTTTATCAGGCCTTCTCTAATTGTTGGATTGAGCAGTGCCCCAATCTTGACTTCTTTCCTCTCTTCTTCTGAACCCAAATTGACCGTTTCCAATGGCTCTTTGTGAGGTTCAATGAATCTTGCCTCTTGCCTGAGTAGTTGTGAGATCTCTTTGTCATACCCCAAATTTTGACCACTAAGGTTTCCCATCATTGTGCAAATCATCATCACAATATGGATGAACCATCATACCTCATCAGTCTCCCCAAAGATGGGTGAGCATTTACTACAAACAAAAATTAGGGTTTCAGGCCCTCTCAGAGCTTTAGACAAAGGATCAATCAAGGAATGACATGATCTTCCACTTGTCTAACCTCTCAAACATCCACAATGGATCAAGAGGACTCCCACATCAAGGATTAAGCACAAGGCTGCAGCCTTCTAAGTGGATCAAGCCTCAAGATCGCCAGTGTCACCAAATTAGGGCTTTGGTCTACCAGGGCCTCCAGATAGAAATTTTCCTCTGGGAATGAGCCAAATCTTCAAAGCATAACCTATGATGCCCCAAGGGACATCATGAACCCAATCATCAAGTCAATTTTGCCTCAGGGGACGCATTCACTAAAAATCAGGAATTAGGGTTTCTTAACCTAATTCACCCCTAAGTTTACTTTTGGGACAAAACATGAGCCAAGACCTCAAGGGAGGATTTGAGGGTCTCTAACATACTACATTGATCCATTTGCAACAATGGATTAATCCAAGAAGCTTGAGTAACAAGTTTCAATTTCATCTGAACCACAGTTAGGGTTTCGCGGGAAAAGTCAACTGTAGCTTTGACTTTTGACCAGGACATGCTCCCAAACCCTAGGACATGATTCAATACACCCTATAACACCTATGAAATCAATCCATCAAGTTTGATTTAGGTCAAAGACTTGATTTCATAGAGGATCGCACCGTTTGGAATTCATCTGACAAAAAGTCAACTGTGCACAAAAGTCAACTTTGACTTTTTGAGATTTTTCACAAATATGGTTCTTTGACCCTAAAATGATGTTAATATGTGATTTGAATCAACATTCATCAAGAAAAATCAAGAAAAGTGGAATAACTTGTAAAAGGGGTAACCATAAAAACTTAGAAATTTTTCTAAGTTATGGAACAAAGTGGCTAGGATACCAACTTTGGAGGATCATAACTCCTAAACCACAAAGCCATTTTTCCCCATTCAAAGCTGGATTTGTAGCCCTCATGGCCCTCTACAAAAGCTTCAACTACACCTCATTCCAATTCATCATGGATTTTGAGTTATGGAATGATCAAAATGGCTGAAAACATGAAATGTCATTTTTTCCAACACTTAGTGAAATTTTCACTAAGTCAAAATCTGCCTTCACTTTTTCCCAAATGTAGGGGCATTTTTCACTTGGATCCAAAAGGTATCAAAACCAACTATGATCAACCAGTTGTTGTATTCCAAATTGGCCAAGAACTCCATCAAATTCCACTTGAGCCATGAGATATGACAATGCCAATATGCCTTGATGCAACTGTCATGGCTAGGCAGAATTTTATACTTTGGCTCGATTTGGCAAAATCAGATAACTCCAAGCCTTGTCATCACTTTGGACACATCTGAGGATCAAATCTAAAGGGGACAAACACTGATCCAAGCCTCCAAAGTCCTTGGAACAAGAAGTAGCATGCCAAACCTAGAATTGCCTAAAAGAGGGACAAGACTCCAATTTTGGATTGGAGCATTAAATCGATGCACCAAGGTGGCATGGACTGAGCCATTTCCAACTAAATTCAGTCAAGACTTATCCAAGACCAAGGGAACCAGCTGCATGTGCCCTAACCTCTAGTCAATGGCTAGAGGAGACTTGGATTCTCATTGCTCAACATTGGCCAAACCTATGCAACAGTTGCCATTCACTATTCCTTGCAAAACAAACTTGCTCTACTATAAATAGAGCTCATTTGTGATCAGTTTGAGTACACCAAAGCCATCAAACAGATTCTTTCCTCAAAATCTCCTTCTTCACTCCAATTTTGCCTTCTAAGGCAAGTCACTATCGGGTTTTGAGTTTGAGAGCTATTCCAACCAAACCAATCACACACACACACACCTCATAAACATCATATAGAAGTGATCCAAACACTTAAACAACATCTGGAACACTGATTTCTCAGAATCACCAGCCAGCTGCTCAAGGTTTTAACCAAGTTGCAGTTGGGATACCATCTTCAGTTCCAGATCATTTCCATTCATTCCAAGCATCCAGACACACTCCATAGCACCTAGGGAAGCTGTCCATGTCCTTGAAACCAAGATGTAACACCTCTAACACAAAACAGGATCACCAGCTGTAAGAGGTAAGCATGAGCTCTTCTAACTCTATGATCCATGCATTTTTTGCTGCACAATAATTTGGCCATATGTTTATAATCATGCATAGAGTGTTTTCCCTCAATCAATTGCATTGTTTGAATCGTGTATGGAATTTTTGAACCTTCATGCAAATTTTAGGGTTCTTGAGGTTTCTCTTTGATTTCTTATTCCATGTTTAAAATAAATGAAATTAAAGACCATAGACATGATCGTGAGGTGAAAACGAGCAAATTGATATGTAGATTGCATGATATAATCAAGTATTCAGTGAGATTGGATAGAAAACGCAAATATGCAGAAACAGTGGAAGGGCGCGTGTTCTTGCAATGTTCTTGGCGCCCTTTTTCAAAAATTCAAATATTTGAATTTTGTGATTTTATTTAATTGAGTCAAAAATTAATTTCTCTCTGAGTTTTAATGACTTTGAGTTGATTCTTTTTTTAATAATTCACAAAAATGTTAAAATATTTAATTTTCCCAAAAAAATCCCAAAAATATTATTTATTTTATATACTTAATATTTTTGTAAAGAATTAATATTTTAATTGTTTTTTGACATTTAAATATTTTCTCCCCTTTGATTTTTAAAATTTTAGTGATTTCCAATCATTTTGTGGATCAAAACCTGATTTTTGAAACATTAATCCAAGATCACAATTTGTTTTCCACATGTTTAACAATTTTGATCATTTTAATTAAATTTTTTATGCAATTAAAATACAATTTGAAATCAAATTAGGGTTTTTGATTAATTCAACCCTCATCAAACTCTTCTCAAACCCTTTGTGCCTCTAATAGAGTGTAAGACCCAATCCTTTTTGAAACCAAACCAATTTTGGGCCTCAGTTATTGTATAAGACCCACTGCGATTTCAAAAATCTCGGCGCGATCGCCATTTAAAACTTTTTGGGCCTCCCATCGTGTTATAAGCCCCATTCTTTCTCTTTAAAACTCTTTGGGCCTCTAATAAAGTGTAAGACCCAATCCTTCTTTGAAACCAATTTTGGGCCTCAGTCATTGTATAAGACCCCCTGCGTTTTCAAAAATCTCGGCGCGATCGTCATTTTAAAACAGAAAAACTTTTGGGCCTACCCTTGTGTTATAAGCCCCATTTCTTTTCTTTAAAACATTATGGGCCTCTATTAGAGTGTAAGACCCATCCCCTTTGTAAATACACCACTTTGGGCCTCAGTCATTGTATAAGACCCACCCTATTTTCAAAAACCTCGGCACAATTGCCGTTTTCAAACAAAACCAAATGGGCCTCTCTTTGAGCTATAAGCCCCATCACTTGTACAAAAATGAATCTTTGGGCCTCTAATAGAGTGTAAGACCCAAACCCCCCTTTTAACCAAAACAATTTTGGGCCTCAGATACTGTATAAGTCCCTCCGCGTTAAAAGAAAGTCTCGGCGCAATCGCCAGTTCAAAATAAAACCCTGGACTGCTCCTTGAACTGTAAGCCCCACCACTTGTATAAAAATAAACCTTTAGGCCTCTTGAGAGAGTGTAAGACCCATCCCTTTGTACAGAAAACCTTTTTGGGCCTCAGTCATTAACAACAGTGCAATCACTGATAAAACCTTGGGCCTCGCCTTGAGCTGTAAGCCCCAACATTTCTTTCAAAGCACTTTTTCCTTTGATTTTGAATATAATATTGATATCAAAGCTTTCTTTGTTGAACAACTAACCAAACAGCATGGAAGCTCTACAACCGAGTAAGTGTTTACCCGCTTTCATATATATATATATATATATATATATATATATATATATATATATATATATATATATATATATATATATATAATTGTATTGTGGGGCTGCTCACTGTAAGTCTTCTTTCACAAACTTTTATATACTTGTCAAATATCCACTGTGTAATACTAGTATAGTTATTTAGAGTTTTCCCCGACAAATACGTCTAGCACTAGGTAAAGCCCTGTTGGTCACTCTTAAATACAAACAAAACTAGATCCCCATAGGATTACCAGATACAGTCTTCCCTCCTCTTAGGGTTAAACAATATGCAGACGTGAAAGGCAGCATTCTCGGTGAACCCTTTCTCAGACTGTCACTTTTAGAAATTGTCAAAGAGACTCTACTCCCCAGAGTTGATCTATTCTCCGTGAATAGCATCTCTTGAGTTTCTTCGAAATTCTCAGACTTTCCTGGCTTGATCTATTCTCAGTGAATGGCATGTCTTGAACTTCTCGGGGTTTGGGGACCCACAGGCTTCTTAAAAGCATCCCCGCCTCCTCTTGGGCATTGTACAAGGACCCTTCAGCTTCTTAAAAGCTCTCATGCCTTCTCTTGGGCTTAGTACAAGGACCCAGAGACCTCTACAGGTATAGGAACAGAACCTAGTCATCAATTTGCTAGAGCTGTCTTTCTGAGTCAAATGTCAGACCAGTTAATGGGTTGACCTTCATCCCTTAACATACCAGCCTTCTCTTGGGCATTATACAAAGATCATTCACTACCTGAGAATCGATTTCTCAAAACACCCATAGACTTGGACAATCTCAATACCCTTTGGATTTTCCATTTCCTTAAAGAACACGAAATATCCCTGATCCGCTGATCAATCCCAAAGAACAACAATCGTTCCCTTTATAAGAACTGATTTTCTCTTCTATCCAACATACTGGACCTGTCACTAAACTGAAACAGTCACCAGCATAATAGCCTTCTTTTAGGCTTTGTATAATGATCCTTCCTCAGTGAAGTTGGCCTGCTCTTGGGCCTTGTACAATGATTCTCCCAAGCAGAGCTAACCTTTTCAGACTCTCTTGATAAGTCAGACCTTTCAGCCTCCATCTCGGGCTTCATACGAGATACTAAAACACTCTTTTGTTGAGTATAAAAGACTCTCTTGTTGAGTCAACCCCCTTTTATCCTCCATCTCGGGCTTTGTACGAGATACAAAATTACTCTCTTGTTGAGTATAAAAGACTCTCTTGTTGAGTCAAACACTTTTAGCCTCTGTCTTGGGCTTTGTACAAGACACATACTAAAACACTCTCTTGTTGAGTATAAAAGACTCTCTTGTTGAGTCAATCCCCTTTAGCCTCCATCTCAGGCTTCATACGAGATACTAAATCACTCTCTTGTTGAGTATAAAAGACTCTCTTGTTGAGTCAATCCCTTTTAGCCTCTCTCTCGGGCTTCGCACGAGACACATAAAAACACCCTCTTGTTGGGTCAATAGCCTCCTCTTAGGCTTTGTATAAGGAAAACATCGGTTCAGTCAATCAACCTTTTAGCATCAAAGTTGTGCCTTGTTCATAGCATACAAACATCAACAACTCCCCTTTAGAGATGACAAATTCTCTCTAAAGTCAAAACCCTTTAGCTTCACATCTTGGGCTTCGAACAAGATACAAATAGATCCTTCAGCTTCACATCTTGGGCTTTGAACAAGATACAAACCACCTTTAGCTTCACGTCTTGGGCTTTGAACAAGACACCAAAACAACCTTTTTCCTCCCATAGAATAGGAGGAACTACGATCGCTCTGATTTCCCTGTTTAGTCAAACGGGAATACGTAGGCATAAGATTTGAAAAATCTTAGCGAGCACACTAATAAAAAAATCCAAAATACCATACCTCCATCAATCAATCGAAAAGCATCGGTCTTAAACCTTCCACCAATCGCCCATGCACTATTTTAACAAAATAACCTAAGAGACCCACAATCTCAATAGCATCTGTAAACCAACAGTTATCTGTTTAAACTCAGTATGCAAGTAGGGTTAATTGGAGACATCTATTTCCCTTCCTTTATCAGCTTCAATAGGATAAAAAATGAATCGAACTGTAGTACCCCAAAGCGATAGTGCTTCGCAACCACGCAAAAATTCGCGCTACACTCTTCTGGAATTTCTGCGTCCTCTTCTTCTTCAGCTTCAAATACCGGGAATTCAAAGTTGGGAGATGGCATTGGATCGTATGTTTCAACGGGGTTTAAAATAAGCAATCTGCATAACGAGATGATTCGTTTTTTAGAAGTGATAGAGAGAATGCAAGAGTGTGTGCAGTGTATTTTCTGAAAAATGCTTGTTTTTATTTTGAGTTGTTTTTAGGATTACCATTTTTTGAAAAACCGAAAAGTGAAAACAGCAATAAATGGGGAAATTACAGAATGACGTTTATTTATATATAATTTTGTTGATTCTTGAAACTACAACCCTATAAAACAAAACTCTGTCGCTTTGGGCGAAGCAGAGAGGGAAATTTACAGAAAAGTGAGCCCTATAAAAACATCCGTTTCACCTGGGCAGGGTGAAAGGTTAAAACAAAGATGGCAATTACTTAGACTTATGGACGAATTTCGGGACATCGACAGCAACCCATTGGCGGCGAACTCCTTGGTGAATCACAAAGTCTGGTACCTTCTTTCTTGGCTTGTCCTCAGAAATGACGCTGATTTCTGGCAGAGCAGGATCATTGGAGTCTTCCTCCCAGGCAGAGTTGTCGTAGACGAACTCTTCTTTCGTATCTTGCACAGTGTTTTCACTCTCAGGCGGGTCTCCCCATTCAGTTGGCTGGATGTCTTCGAGCCTAATACGAGAGTTTTCAGGAGCGGTGTACTTGACCAAGAAATTGTACTTGCCACTCGGCTGTCCTAAGGTGTCCCATACTTCTGTGGGACTGGAGGAGTCATCCTTCTCGATGATGTTGACCTCATGAAAGGCATAGTTGATGAACTCTTGTCCTGCAATCTTTGCAGATTCATCGTTGTTCTGGATATCTTTGGAATGTCCTGAGTAATGATCCCATGATTTGGTGGGGACGCAGGTATTCTTTTCAATATTGGTCAGTTGATAAGCGTCGTTGGGCTGACTCTTTTGCCCAAAGTTTTCTGGGTATGGCTGCCAGATAGGCAAGTCATCCAGTGGGTCATAATAGTCAAAGTCAAAGTTGTCTTTCATTGGAGTGTCCTCCTCTAATTAGTTAGGAGGCGCACGACATCCTTCCGGATCACAATCTCCGTACATCATCTTGACGTCTGATCTTGGTATGTACCTCAGATTCTGCGTAGGAAAGCAAAATGGTGTATGAGTCTCTCCCTGAGACATATAACCGTCCTTGTTGAGATAAGACGTCCACTCTTCATCTGTATCAGAGGAGTCACCCTCATTGATGGTATTTACTTCTTGAGACGCTGGGTGGAGGAAGCCTCCACTGTGGAAGAAGTCCTGAATAGGATGAAAATTTTCATCTTTAGTAGTAGTCTGGGTACAGGTTGAGGAGAAACCAAGACCTTTCTTTGTCTTGTTATCCGTAGGAATGACAAGCTATCCCCATATTTTTGCGTTATTATTCTCGATCACTTTGAGAGCATCTTTGTATGAGGAAATAAATGTCCCCTTCTCCGATCGATTCTCATTGCTCACCGAGAGTGCTTGGAACTTAGTTCCAACAACCTCCTCTGGTTCTACATAGGAGAATAATGATAAGTTACTCAGGATTAAGGCCTGCTCTCCACAGATTGTGACTAGCTTCTTGACGAATTTCAGCTTCTGGTGGAGTGTCGAAGTGACTTCCCCAGCCTCGTGTATCCAAGGTCTTCCTAATAAACAACTGTATACTGCCTAGATGTCGATGACCTGGAAAGTGACTTGGAAAGTGTGAGGACTGATAGTTATGGGAAGATCAACTTTGCCGATAACTGTTTTTCTGGATCCATCGAAAGCTTTGACGATGACCTCACTGCCTCTCATCGGAGATCCTTGAAATGATAGTCGCATTAGAGTAGATTTTGGCATAACATTCAGAGCTGATCCTGTATCTACCAGTACGTTGGCTAGAGCATCGTCCTGGAAATTGACCGTAATATTAAGCGCCATATTGTGATTTTTGCCTTCTTCTGGCAGTTCTTCATCACTGAATCCTAAATTTTTGCAGGAAGTGATGTTGGAGACGATGTCGTCAATTTTTCTTATCGTCACATCTTGTTCTACGAAAGCTTGCTCTAAGACTTTCTGCAAAGCTTCCCTGTGAGCTTCAGAATTGAGCAAGAGAGATAGCACAGAGATTCTCGAAGGAGTTTGCAACAGTTGGTCTATAATGTTGTACTCGCTTTTCTGGATGAGCTTCAGCATCTCATCGTTGTTCTTTGAAAGGTCGGGATTACTAGATTGCCCGACTGGTTGATTAGGAACTTCTGTTTGAGGTTCCTTTTCCATGGCGGGTTCTCCAACTCCTCGGTTGAAGATCTGACCACTCTGTGTCACTCAACTGATGTCAGCAATGTTCACGATGGAGGGTAATGGAGTTTCCTTTCCATTTTCGATTGTTGTTGCACCGTACTTATAAGGGATAGCCTTATCTGATTCGTACGGTATTGGCCCCGGCAAGTAGATAACCACGAGATCTTTTTTATTTCTCTGACCTTTATAAGCAACCTCAATCAGTTCCTGGTTGAGAACCTTTCTACTATCTAGAGGATTTCTCAATTCATCGAGTAGAGGAATTATGGCACAAACGTCTTTGGTCCTCCCATGATCAGGGATTATGACAACATCCTTGCTTTGATCAAGGAAATAGTCTGGTATTACACTAATCGAACTAGAATTTGAACATGGTCAAATCTCTTTCCAGTCCAACTGATTTTGAAGAGCTGACCGTACAAGATAACATCCTTGGTTGTTCTCTGAACAAACTCTACAACGCTCGTAGTTGTGGAGTGGCACCCGACCACACCCGCTTTTTATGCAGTGCATCTTTACTAGATCTGTTTCCATTGAGCAGACATCCTGACTTTGATATCTAGTAGGATTCCCGTCAGTCATACTAATTTACTGTGTAGGATCATCCAAGTAGATTGGAAGCCACCAGTGGTCCAACAAGTGTTGAAGTGTTCTTTGGACGAGTGCACACCCTTGATCGTCTTTATGGCATTGTTCACTGTCTTGATAAACATGTGAAGCCAGAAAACCGACCCTGACTTTCTTAGCGTGTAATTCTACCAAACTGGTATTCATCAAGCAAATATCAAAGCTCTGAATCATATTGACTTGATGGTTATTTCTATCACAGTAATCCTGAATCCATCCGAGATCCATCTGTTGTTGGAGGGCCTCTTGTACAAAAGAGCATCCCTGATTGCTTATTGAGCAGATCAGACAGGAATTGTAATCGTGTCGTGGCAGATTATGGTATTGACTTTGCCTTGAGTGCATTTCCACCAAGTTGACGTTCATCGCCAGAATGTTGTGGTTCTGAACAATGTTGGGATTTACGTGAACCATATTGACTTCACGGATTCATTGATCTTGGATCTATCTGAGATCCATTTTTTCTTATAGGGCTGATTGCACTACGGAACACCCCTGGTTATTCTTTGAGCAGATATCATGTAACACCCTATTTTAATTTATTTAATCGTCGTGTGGTATTTCAATTGTTTGACTTTGTTTAGAGTGCAGGGTCCTTAACAGAACGGAAAAATAGGGATGTTGGAATAATAATAAGGTATTAGCGAATAATGTGGAGGCATATTTAATAATAGTAGAAAGAGGAGTATTATTATTTTTATGTCCAATATTATTATTCCCATTGTTATTATTATTATTATTGTTATTAGTATTATTCTTATTACTATTAATATTGTTATTATTAAATAAAAAGAGAATTTTTAGTAATTAGAGAGTTAGTGTTAGTAAATAAGGAAAAAGAGAGGATTAAGAACTTAGAACAAAAAATCACATTTTTCCACCAAGAGAAAGTTGAACAAGGAAGAAGCTAAGATTGGCATCATCAATTTTCACCAGAATTTAATCGAGAATTCGAGGTAAGGGGGAGAATGGATTTCAATATAGGTGTTGATAACATTAGAGGGTAGTGAGGATTCTTTCTCCTCATAGGAATTGTATGTATAATTATGTTGTTGTGGAATTGTTGTTAAATGTTTGAAATTTTGAAGGAAAGTGTGTAAATTGATCCAATCTATCATAATATGTGTAAAACACTATGTTGTTGCTGCTATATGATTCTGGTATTGCAGATTTGGATGTTAGAATTGTGCAGAAATTGGACTGGTGTGAAACCAGAAAATTCTGGGTATTCGCTGCCCATACGCGTAATGGGCAAGGCAGTACATGTATTGGGTAGGGCAATACGTGGCCTGGGCGTTACGCGCATGGAACCCAATTTTCACGGCCCTCTTCTGAAATGCGTAATGGTACGCGTAAGGGGCAGGGCAGTACGCGTATTGGGTAGGGCAATACGCGAACGGAGATCTGAAAGTGGAATTGTTGAGAGAATTCAGTCTCTGCTCATACGCGTAGCACGTTGGGAAATACACGTATGGATGGGCGAGCGAGCTGGGTAATACGCGTATGACCCCGGGCAATATGCGTGTGACCAACGAGAGTGCAAAATTTTGTCGTTTTCGCAATTTCGTTCTCGTTTTCGCGTCCGAGGCGGTTTCTTTTGGTTTGAGAGGTTGGGAATAGATGTCAGACCCTGAGAATTGTGTAATTGGTGGTGAAATTAACTAAAGAGTGAATTTGGGTGGATTAATTAGATAATTTGCTAATTAAGGCCGCGTAAGGCATTTTTCTTAATGGTGTATATTATGATGAATTGATTTGACAGATGTGGTAATACTAGTGTGTATTACAGTGAGTATGTATCTCACGTGTGATCGTGATGACCGTGGAGACGTATAATTTCTATTATAGATGTGTTTGATGTGTAATTCGAGTCATTCATTTCATGATGTGTCCTGTGGAGACAGCTAGGTGGGAATCCATGATGGGTGCCTAGTCTTGTCCGGACTCCAATATGGAGTTGTATGGAGATAAATCATTGCTCAGTGGAGTGTATGTGATTTATCCGAATTCTTTTATGAATCGGGTTCAATTGAATGAGTCGTGTGGTGTGGTACCACTTGCATCACATTGTGTCATTTAGTAACATTGCATTATTGTTATGTCTTTGTTGGATTATGAGTGATAGTGACTAGTGTGTCGTGAATGAGTGCACATTGTGTGTGATTGCTTGAATTCTATTTCTTAGCATGTATTTTACACCGTTAATTATTGAATGTAGCTCTCACCCCTTTGTTGTTTCTTGTGTCTGTGCTTCTTCGGAAGTACAAATAATCCAGGTACTTGAGTAGTGCATGGAGTGCGTGTTGCCTGATCGAATCTTAGGAGTTTCTTTGATACGTAACACTGGAGGATGGGAATTATATCTTTTGTTGTATATTTTGTGTATAGTGTTATGTATCATTACTCACTGTAGAACATGGTGAACCACGAGTTTATGTGGACCATGATTTTGTTGGCCAATGGCCTTGATATTTTGGTGTTCGATATTTCACCCTGTTGTTTTAACTTATTTTTGAAAAATAAGAAGTGAATGAAGTAAATCGAGAACTTCAGGTTATGTTTTTATGGTGTGACATCCCACTATTTAGGGGAACTCTGATTATATTT
This sequence comes from Lathyrus tuberosus, assembly GCA_022829125.1. NCBI lineage: Eukaryota > Viridiplantae > Streptophyta > Magnoliopsida > Fabales > Fabaceae > Lathyrus > Lathyrus tuberosus. Next base: position 632,404 of record JALAZF010000759.1, on the reverse strand, counting down.
GTAATATTTTTACTTTATTGTGTAATGGGGATGTGGGGTGTTACAATTGGTATCAGAGCAGGTCGGTCCGTCCGGCCAGATGTGGTAGTAGAGTCTGTCCTTAGAATAGGAGTAGACTTGTGTGCTCTTCTAACCGTGTTGTGTTATTGAACAGTATGGCAGGGAGGAATGACGCTGCTCTTACTGCGGCGCTGCAAGCTATGGGGCAGGCAGTACAGAACAACAATCAGATTGCCGGGGATGCGCAGTTCCGTAACTTAGAAAGGTTTCAGAGCAATAAGCCGCCTACTTTTGAGGGTGGTATTCTTGATCCTGAAGCGGCACAGAAGTGGCTGAAGGCTATTGAGAAGATCTTTGGGACCATGGGATATAATGAAGCTCAGAAAGTGCAGTTTGGCACTCATATGCTGGAAGGCAAAGCTGAAGCCTGGTGGGATAATAGTTGTCAGAGGTTGGAAGCTGCGGGTACTCTTGTTACTTGGGCAGTGTTTCAGGGTGAGTTTCTGGAAAAGTATTTCCCGGAAGATATTCGCAGTGCGAGGGAGATTGAGTTCCTGGAACTGAAATAGGGTAGCATGACTGTTGTTGAGTATGTTGCTCGGTTTGAGGAGTTGGTGCAATATTGTGCTCACTACAATACTGATGAGGCTATGACTTCGAAATGCTTGAAGTTTGAGAACGGGTTACGTCCCGAGATCAAACAGCTTATTGCTTGTCAGAAGATACAGAGTTATCCAGAGCTGGTAAGCAGAAGCCGAATTTATGATAATGATAACAGGGCCCAGATTGCTCATTACAAAGCCTTGAGTGACCGGAAGGGTAAGCAGAGGTATGGGGGTACGCCTTACAGTGCTCCAGCTGATAAAGGGAAATAGAAAGCCGCGGTGGGAAAGAAAGTAAGTGGGGGAGATAAGGCTCCCAATCCTACCAAGTGTTTCAGATGTGGTGGCACGGGTCATCGTGCTAATGATTGTCAGAGTGAGGAGAAGAAGTGCTTCAGGTGTGGATGAACAGGTCATGTTGTGGCAAATTACAGGGTTACCATACCTACCTGTTATAATTGTGGAGAACAGGGTCATATCAGCACTCACTGTCAGAAACCTAAGAAATCCCAGACAGGTGGAAGGGTGTTTGCATTGGCCAGAGCCCAGCCTACTAGTGATGAGCGTTCTATCAAAGGTACTTGTTTTATTAATGACATTCCTTTGATTGCTATCATTGACACGGGTGCAACCCACTCGTTCATTTATGTTGATTGTGTGAAGAAATTAGGAATTTTACCGTCTACTTTGGATTGGAGGATGACTATTGATACTCCATCTATTGGTTCTGTGGTTACTTCTTTAGCATGCTTGAATTTCCCGTTGACTATTTTTGGTAGAGAATTTGGCATGGACTTGATTTGTTTACCACTCAGTGATCTGGATATCATTTTGGGAATGAATTGGTTAGAATTCAACCGAGTTTATATTGATTACTTTAGGAAGAGGTTGTTGTTCCTTACTCCTGAAGAGGAAGTGTTGGCTAATCATTTGTCTACCAAGGAATTGAGAACCTTGTTAGAAGATGAAGCTAAGATGTTTGCGGTGGTTGCTTGGTTATCAGTTGAAAGCAATACATCAGTTAATGAGTTACCGGTGGTAGGGGAATTTCCTGAAGTGTTTCCAGATGATATTACCGAATTGCCTCCGGCGAGGGAAATTGAATTTACTATTGATCTTGTTCTTGGTACCAGACCTATATCTATGGCACCATACAGGATGTCTGCATCAGAATTGGCAGAGTTGAAATTTCAAATCGGAGAATTGCTTGATAAAAAGTTTATTAGGCCAAGTGTGTCGCCGTTGGGAGCTCCAGTGTTGTTGGTGAAAAAGAAGGATGGTAATATGCGTCTGTGCATCGATTACCGTCAGTTGAATAAGGGGACCATTAAGAATAAGTATCCACTTCCAAGGATCGATGACCTAATGGATCAGCTTGTGGGGGCTCGTATTTTCAGTAAAATTGATTTGAGGTCGGGCTACCATCAAATTAGAGTGAAGGAAGGTGATATTCAGAAGACTACGTTTAGAACTCGATATAGACATTACGAATATGCAGTGATGCCTTTCGGAGTGTCTAATGCGCTGGGAGTGTTTATGGAATATATGAACCGTATCTTTCATTCTTATCTGGACCAGTTTATTGTGGTATTCATTGATGATATATTGGTTTACTCCAAATCTGAAGAGGATCATAAAGAACACTTGAGGATTGCATTGTAGGTGTTGAAGGATAATAAGTTATTTGCAAAGTTCTCAAAATGTGAATTTTGGTTGAATACTGTGAGTTTCTTGGGTCATGTTATTTCTGATGGTGGCATAGCAGTGGATCCATCTAAAGTGAGTGCAGTGCTTCAGTGGGAACCTCCGAAGACTGTGACGGAAATTAGAAGCTTCTTGGGTTTGGAAGGATATTACCGAAGATTTATCGAAGGATTTTCTAATTTGGCGTTACTGTTGACTCAGTTAACTAGAAAGAGTCAAGCTTTTATTTGGGATATGGCGTGTGAAGAAAGTTTCGAAGAATTGAAAAATAGATTGACTACAGCACCAGTATTGATTCTACCGAATCTAAGTGAACCTTTTGTAGTGTATTGTGATGCGTCTAAGATGGGATTAGGCGGAGTGTTAATGCAAGATGGTAAGGTAGTGGCATATGCTTCACGGAAATTGAGAATGCATGAAAGTAATTATGCTACTCATGATCTTGAATTAGCTGCAGTGATTTTTGTATTGAAAATTTGAAGACATTATTTGTATGGGTCTAGATTTAAAGTATTCAGTGACCATAAGAGTCTGAAGTATTTGTTTGATCAGAAGGAATTGAATATGAGGCAGAGAAGATGGTTAGAGTTCTTGAAGGACTATGATTTTAATTTGAGTTACCATCCGGGGAAAGCTAATGTTGTAGCAGATGCTCTAAGTCGGAAGGCAATACATATGTCAGCATTGATGATAAAAGAAATGGAATTAATTGAACAGTTCAGGGACTTGAGTATGGTTTGTGAAACTACCCCGGAAAGTGTTAGTTTAGGCATGCTTAAAGTGAATAATGAATTTTTGGACATAATTAAGGAAAATCAGAGGCTTGATGTTAAGCTAGTGGACTTGATGCCTTCAGGAGGAAATGATCCTGATAGTGATTTTAAAGTGGACAATGTTGGGGTATTGAGATTCCGAGGCAGAATTTGTGTACCGGATAATGATGAATTGAGGAAGGCAATCTTAGAGGAGAGTCATCGGAGTAGCTTGAGTATTCATCCGGGAGCCACAAAAATGTATCAAGACTTGAAGAAGTTGTTTTGGTGGTCCGGTATGAAGAGGGATGTAGCCCAGTTTGTTTATGCTTGTTAGACATGTCAGAAGTCAAAAGTGGAGCATCAGAAACCTTCGGGGTTGATGCAACCGTTGGAGATCCCAGAATGGAAGTGGGATAGTATTGCTATGGATTTTGTTACTAGTTTACCAAATACGGCGAGAGGCTTTGATGCTATTTGGGTAGTGGTGGATCGGCTTACGAAATCCGTACATTTTATACCAATTAATATAAGTTTTCCGTTGACGAAGCTGGCAGAGATTTATATCAAAATAATTGTGAAGCTGCATGGTGTTCTGTCGAGTATAGTGTTGGATAGAGATCCTAGGTTTACTTCAGAATTTTGGAAGAGTTTGCAGGAGGCCTTAGGTTCTAAACTGAAGTTGAGTTCAGCTTATCATCCACAGACCGATGGTCAATCGGAGAGGACTATTCAGTTGTTAGAGGATTTGTTGAGAACCTGTGTGTTGGAGAAAGGTGGTACGTGGGATACCCATTTTCCATTGATTGAGTTCACGTATAACAATAGTCGCCATTCTAGTATTGGTATGGCACCTTTTGAAGCCTTGTATGGTAAGAGGTGTAGAACGCCTCTGTGTTGGTATGAAACTGGTGAGAATGTTGTGCTTGGGCCTGAAATTATGCAACAAACTACTGAGACAATTCAGATGATCCGTGAAAAGATGAAAGTGTCTCAGAGTAGACAAAAAAGTTATCATGATAATCGGAAGAAAGATTTGGAATTCTGCGAAGGTGACCATGTATTTCTGAGAGTCAATCCTGTGACAGGTGTTGGACGTGCATTAAAATCGAAGAAGTTGGATCCTAAATTCATTTGACCGTATCAGATCTTGCAAAGAGTGGGTACAGTTGCTTACAGAATGGCATTGACGCCGGAGCTTTCGAACTTGTATGACGTATTTCATGTATCACAACTTCGGAAGTATGTGTCGGATCCATCTCATGTTATCCAGAGGGATGAGGTACAGATTCGGGATAATCTTACTATGGAAGCAATGCCGATAAGGATTGAGGATCGCAAGATGAAGCAACTTAGAGGAAAGGAGATTCCTATAGTGAGAGTAGCTTGGGGAGGAGCTGCTGGAGGAAGTGTGACCTGGGAATTGGAAAGCAAGATACGAGAGTCATATCCAGAATTGTTTCCATCAGGTACATTTTCGAGGACGAAAATATTTTAAGTGGGGGAGGGTTGTAACACCCCATTTTAATTTATTTAATAGTCGTGTGGTATTTCAATTGTTTGGCTTTGTTGAGAGTGTATGATCCTTAACAGAACGGAAAAATAGGGATGTTGGAATAATAATAAGGTATTAGCGAATAATGTGGAGGCATATTTAATAGTAGTAGAAAGAGGAGTATCATTATTTTTATGTCCAATATTATTATTCCCATTGTTATTATTATTATTATTATTGTTATTAGTATTATTCTTATTACTATTAATATTGTTATTATTAAATAAAAAGAAAATTTTTAGTAATTAGAGAGTTAGTGTTAGTAAATAAGGAAACTGAGAGGATTAAGAACTTAGAACAAAAAATCACATTTTTCCACCAAGAGAAAGTTGGACAAGGAAGAAGCTAAGATTGGCACCATCAATTTTCACCAGAATTTAATCGAGAATTCGAGGTAAGGGAAAGAATGGATTTCAATATAGGTGTTGATAACATTAGAGGGTAGTGAGGATTCTTTCTCCTCATAGGAATTGTATGTATAATTATGTTGTTGTGGAATTGTTGTTGAATGTTTGAAATTTTGAAGGAAAGTGTGTAATTCGATCCAATCTGTCATAATATGTGTAAAACACTATGTTGCTGCTGCTATATGATTCTGCTATTGCAGATTTGGATGTTAGAATTGTGCAGAAATTGGACTGGTGTGAAACTAGAAAATTCTGGGCATTCGCTGCCCATACGCGTAATGGGCAAGGCAATACGCGTATTGGGTAGGGCAATACGCGTATGGCCTGGGCGTTACGCGTATGGAACCCAATTTTCACGGCCCTCTGCTGAAATAGGTAATGGTAAGAGTAAGGGGCAGGGCAGTACTCGTATTGGGTAGGGCAATACGCGTACGGAGATCTGAAAGTGGAATTGTTGAGAGAATTCAGTCTCTGCTCATACGCGTAGCAAGTTAGGCAATACGCGTATGGATGGACGAGCCGGCTGGGCAATACGCGTATGGCCCCGAGCAATACGCGTATGGCCCCGGGAAATACGCGTATGACCAGCGAGAGTGCAGAATTTTGCCGTTTTTGCGATTTCGTTCCCGTTTTCGCGTCCGAGGCGGTTTCTTTTGGTTTGAGAGGTTGGGAATAGATGTCAGACCCTGAGAATTGTGTAATTGGTGGTGAAATTACCTAAAGAGTGAATTTGGGTGGATTAATTAGATAATTCGCTAATTAAGGCCGCGTAAGACATTTTTCTTAATGGTGTATATTATGATGAATTGATTTGACAGATGTGGTAATACTAGCGTGTATTATGGTGAGTATGTATCTCACGTGTGATCATGATGAACGTGGAGACGTATAATTGCTATTATACATGTGTTTGATGTGTTATTCGAGTCATGCATTTCATGATGTGTCCTGTGGAGACAGCTAGGTGGGAATCCATGATGGGTGCCTAGTCTTGTCCGGACTCCAATGTGGAGTTGTATGGAGATAAATCATTGCTTAGTGGAGTGTATATGATTTATCCGGATTCTTTTATGAATCGGGTTCAATTGAATGAACCGTGTGGTGTGGTACCACTTGCATCACATTGTGTCATTGAGTCACATTGCATTATTGTTATGTCTTTGTTGGATTATGAGTGATAGTGACAAGTGTGTCGTGAATGAGTGCACATTGTGTGTGATTGCTTGAATTTTATTTCTTAGCATGTATTTTACACCGTTAATTATTGAATGTAGTTCTCACCGCTTTGTTGTTTCTTGTGTCTGTGATTCTTCAGAAGTACAGATAATCCAGGTACTTGAGTAGTGCATGGAGTGCGTGTTCCCTGATCGAGTCTTAGGAGTCGCTCTGATACATAACACGGGAGGATGGGAATTTTATCTTTTGTTGTATATTTTTTGTATAGTGTTATGTATCATTACTCACTGTAGAACATGGTGAACCACGAGTTTATGTGGACCATGATTTTGTTGGCTAATGGCCTTAATATTTTGGTGTTCGATATTTCACCCTGTTGTTTTAACTTATTTTTGAGAAACAAGAAGTGAATGAAGTAAATCGAGAACTTCAGGTTATGTTTTTATGGCGTGACATCTCACTATTTAGGGGAACTCTGATTATATTTGTAATATTTTTACTTTATTATGTAATTGGGGATGTGGGGTGTTACATATCACACTGGTGATAATTGTAAGGTGGTACATGATTGTACCCGCTCTGTCTACAATGCATCATGACCAGATTGGTTCCTAATAGGAGTACATCGTGAATTTGATAACTATGGCTAATCTCTTCCTCTATCAAATTTACTGCAGTCTTCTCATGTTGAGGCAACGGGTTCGTCTGAACATTTGAATTAGTATCTTTGAAAGATAAGACCCCGTTCCTGACAAGCTTCTGCACATCAGACTTGAAGCTGAGACAGTTTTTAATGTTGTGCCCCAGTCCTGCTTGATGATAAGGGCAGGTTTGATCCACTTTGAACCAGAAAGGCGGATTTTCTGGTACCATAAGAGGAGACCTGGTTTAGACATACCCCTTGACCAGTAGTAATGGAAACAGTTCTGCGTACAACATCAGTATAAGGTCAAACCCTGATAGTTGCATCGTACGATCGTTGTTATTGTACTGAGGGTGAGCCTGTTGAAGAGGCTGTTGTGTCCTTTGCTGATACTATTGTTGACTTAGTTGGCTCTGAGCAACCTGAGGTTGATAAGTTGGAGCTGATGTTGGGTTGATAGCAGGAGTTACTGCTACTACTGGTTGATACCTTCCCCTTTGCTTTCTGAGAGAGATATTACCAATATCTTGCTCTTTTTTCTTTGGGAAAGCACCACCGTATCTTTTGGTACTGCTTGATGATTCCGTGTTTTTTATCAAACATCCCTCTCGGACTACTTCCTCAAGGCGCACTCCCATGTTTACCATTTCAGTAAAGTCACTGGGCGCACTTGCAATCATTCGGTCATAATAGAAGGAGCTCAAGGTTTTCAAAAAGATCTTGGTCATCTCTTTTTCCTCAAGAGGGGGACAGATCTGGGGCGCAATTTCACGCCATCTCTGAGCTTATTGTTGTACCCCAAATTTTACCTCTTAGATGTCATAACATCTTGCACTTACATGTAGGGATCAATCATCTATGCATTGTTAACTAACCACTTTATCTTGCAAGTTTATTTCTTTTGTGTGAAAGTCAGGATCTACACAAGAAAGAGGACAAAGCCTCCTAAGCCAAGCATGAAAGAGGACAAAGCCAAAAGAGCTTTTGGACACCATATTGGATTAGCGAAATAAATGACCCAGCATAAAAAAAAGACTGTCCCCATGATGCGTAGGGATCCATAATCCTCAATCCCAACTATTACCTTTTTCACTCTCTCTCATATGACACAACAAAAAGAGTTTTTGGAATATATGTTGAAGATTCAGTTCAAGATTTGTTCGGCGATCTAATCAGGGGCAAGTTCTTTCCAAATCCTGTTGAAGATTCAATTCAAGATTTGTTGTTTAGGGGTAAGTCCTTCTAAGAATTGGTTTATCCCGAAGAATTTTCAAGACTCATACTGGGGCAAGCTTTCTAAGAGCACCGTGAAACAGTCATTTTGGAATCAGACAAACTGAAGCAATGATCAGTTCATCTACAACAGTCAGCTAATCTGGGGCAATTTACTTGAGGAATCCCCAAGCAGCTATCCATCCTTCCTACAAGGATCATCAACTTGATACATTTTACCAGTGTGGTAAAGGTGTGTTCAGAAGTAGCATCTCTAGTCCCCAAGCAATGGCAGTGATCTCCGTGTTGAGGAATCAGCCTTTCAGTCTTGTCTTCTTACCAAAAAAGTCGAGATGTGTCGTCACCATCTCCATCTGCATTTGATCATATATCATCTGCATAATTCATATACATATGCATATCATGAGTGTTTCATCCTCATTTGCATTTCGCCCGAGGTCGTGTCGTTATCCATGTTTTATCTTGTGGTCAAGGTCCAACTTACTTGGCGCCTACCAAAACTTTATCTGTCATTTCATTCAGTGTCATTCCTGAATGTTGTCATTTCCTTGCACATCTAGTCCTGTTGTTAGATGTTTATCTTCTTTCATTCCAGTGTTATTCCTGGATCTTCATATTCTTTCACTCCAGTGCCATTCCTGGATGTCTGTCTCTTTTGATCTCCAGTGCCATTCTTGGATATCTTATTCCTCTTGTTTCTCCCAGTGCTATTCCTAGAAGTTTTGCCTCTCTTCTGTAATCCCCATCAAATTTGCTTGATATTTTTCAGTATCATTTCTAAAAATCTTACCTGTCCATTCAGTGCCATTCTTGGATGAATTTTCTCCTTCACATTTAGTGCCATTCCTGGATGTCTTTCTCACTGTCATTCGATGCCATTCCTGAATATAGTGATTTTCCTTTACTTTCAGTGCCATTCCTGAAAGTTCTTTCACAGTCATCCAATTCCTTTTTGGATTTCACCTTTTATCTCATTCTCATCTGATGCCTTCTAAGATATTATGAGTTTACCCTTCATTCAAAGCCATTATTGGATGTGTGGTGTCTTTTTATCCAATGCTTTCTTGGGTATATCTTTGTTCACATCCTTCCAATGTTTTCTTGGATTTTGTGATTCCTTTCATCCAATGCTTTCTTGGATTTTGGGTTTCTTTTATCCAATGCTTTCTTGGGTATCTCTTTGCTCACATTCATCCAATGCTTACTTGGATTTTGTGATTCTTTTCATCCAATGCTTTCTTGGATCTCTACCTTCCCCACGTTTATCTGATGCTTTCTCAGATATTGTGATTGGTACCTTTCATTCAAAGCCATTATTGGATGATTATGTCTTTACATCCAATGCCTTCTTGGATTATCCTCTGTTTATCTCATTCTCATCTGATGCTTTCTCAGATATTATGAGTTTACCTTTCATTCAAAGCCATTATTGGATGACTGGTTTCTTTGCATCCAATGCCTTCTTGGATTACCCATTTTATCTCATTCTCAACTGATGCCTTCTCAGATATTATGATTTTGCCTTTCATCTAAAGCCATTATTGGATGTCTGGTATCTTCGCATTCAATGTCATTCTTGAATGTAGTCTTGTTCACAGTCATCTAAGGCCATTAGTAGATATTGTGATTATACCTTTCATTCAGAGCCATTATTAGATGTCTGGTTTCTTTACGTCTGATGCCTTCTCAGATATTATGAGTTTACCTTTCATTCCAAGCCATTATTGGATGACTGGTTTCTTTGCATCCAATGCTTTCTTGGATCCCTGCTATTGCGGTGAAAATCAGATAACAAATTATTAATTAATTTGCATCATATTTCTTTTACAACCGACTTTGATTTATCCAAAGGAAAGGTTCAAGATCGTTAGAAAAACCTAAAGGGAAAGATCTAAGGTTCGGGGGTTGGTTACGCCTAGGGAAGGTATTAGCACCCTAAACGTCTGTAGTACTCTACAGGAACCTCTTGTTAATGTTATCTTATGTTTGCTAAAGGTTCTATGCTAAAGGCTTGAAAACCCTAGGGGTTAGTATCTAAGTATACTCGATAAAGCATCGCACTTTACGCCTACGTATCCTCGGGAATAGAATCAGAGTATGCGTAGTTCTACTTCTACTGAATACTTGACTATGGTCAATATTCAGAGGGGAAATGAGTGCAAACTCATTATAGAGTTTAGAAACTCTCTAGATCTAGTTGTAATGGACCTATGTTGAAGTTTAGTTAGGAGGGGAAAGTGATAAATTCATTATGATGAATATCACTAAGAGTTGAGGAACTCTCTCCTAAAGCTAGTTATAAATTTCTATGGCTCTGATGAGGCCAAGAAATAAAGTTTCTTTCTAAGAGGTTACTTAGGTTATGGTGGGAGGTCAATGACTTATGAGTCAACAATATTAACCTTCCTTTGGAATGGGGAGAAAAGTTAACAGTTATAAGTTACTAAGATAAAGAGATTAGTGCAAATACAATAATACATGAATTAAGATAGTGAGATAAGATAAAATCATGATATCAATGCAAAGTGAGAATTAAACATGTTAGACAAAGATAAAAATATAATATGAAATAAAATGAAATAGTCTCGTCTTAATCATGATTTAATCGAGAAATCGATAATCAATGATTCTTGACTTTCATCTACTAAAAAGAAAGTGGTCTCATGTTGATCAAAGTTTTGTCAACTCAATGAAATCAACCAAACCATGAGGTTTGTTATGTCATTGACCAAAATAAAAAAGTCGGTCTCGTCTAAATCAAGATTTAATCGAGAAATCGATAATCTTAATATTTGACTTTCATTGACCAAACAGAAAAATAAAAAGTGGCCTCGCATTTATCAAGACTTTTAGGTGATTTAGAATAAATCCACAAGTCATGATTTGTGTAACGTCATCAGCCTAAATAAAAGTCGGTCTCGTCTAAATCAAGATTTAATCGAGAAATTGATAATCTTAATATTTGACTTTCATCGACCAAAATAAAATCGGACTAAAAAGCAAGTTGGTCTCGTTTAAATTAAGATTTAATCGACAAATCGATTATCTTAGATTTTTACCTTTCATCGACCAAAATAGAATCGGAATGAAAACAAAACTAGTCTCGTCTAAACCAAAATTTAATCGATAAATCGATAATCTTGGATTTTTGACTTTCATCGACTAGAATAGAAAATAAAAAGTGGCCTCCCACAAACCTAGATTTTTTTAGTAATTTTGAAATAATCAATAAAATCAGGATTTATAATGTCATTGGCCTAAAAAAAAAAGAAATGCAATGAACCACTAAATTAAGTGAATTAACATGAATAAGATTAGTTAAACAAAACCATAGAAAAGACTAGAGTTTGTTTTTCTAAAAAAGGGGTTAATAAAATGAAAGAAAAAAAGATTTGAAAAGAAGAGAGGAGGGGCGCTGCATTTGGGGTGTAGCGGATGGCATCCCATGGGCTGGATTAAGGGATCGTATGGGCTTTGAGAACCCATCATCCCTTCAAACAAAATTAAGGCACGGTAAAAAAAAGGGGGAAAAAAAAAGAAAACTAACACGGGCCTCACCCGCTCCACAAACCTTGTCTCTTAAAACAAAATCCAAAAGAACACACTGCCCTTTAAAACAAAGTCTGACCCAGTCAAAATAAAAGAGCTAAAAACAAGTCCTTTCACAAATGCATTGTCATCAAGATGAAAACAGCCATTAAAACGACGCAGTGAAAACGCAAGCCTCATCATGTCCAATCCTCTTTGGTTCAGGATTTAAAACGCAAAACAACAACGACGAACATCATCGCAATCGCCTTCCTCGCGTCGTAAGAAGCAACGAAGGGATAGAAACCAAAAAGATCAACCTTCTCATCTAAGTTTTGATTCTTTCCGGGTTTAGTTCAAGGTTTGGTTGAATCTCAACTCTTCTTTATATCATTCCCTCTGTTCTGAGATTTTTAGATCTGTTTCTGGATTTATAGGTTTTGGTGTGGGTGTGTTCCGGGTCAATTGAAGGTGATTTGTGAGGTTGAATCGAGGAAGGCGGAATGAGAAGGTGAATGATTCTAAGATAAGGTTAGATTCACAGTTGAATATCCGTGGTTGTTTATTGTCGATGCTATCACGATTCGGTGATGTTGTCGTTCGAAAAAAACAGGTTGTTGGTTATAGTTATGTTGTTTGAAGGAGAAAGTTGAAGAAAAAGAAAGGTTGGAAGAAGGACGATTGATGAGAGAGATAGTTTGGAAGAGGGTGAGTGGTGGGGTTGCTGTCCGGTTTTGGAGAAGATGAGTGTGAGGTTGTTGGTGGAGAAAAAGGAGTCGGGTTGAAGGAAGGTTGAAAACGGCGGAAATGTTGGGTTTGAAGGGTGGCGAGGGACTTACGGTGAAGCGAAGGTGGTTAGGTCGTTGCAAATGGGGGGAAAATTGATGGATTTTGTTGTTATATTCAAAATGATGGTGAGCTTAATGGTTTATTTTCTGTTCAGAATATTTTTCCTCTCCCCCCCAAAAACGCCTCTTTGTTCGTCTATATATATATCCCTAACCACAGAACTTGTTCTTGAATTTCTATTTGAATTGTGACCGTTGTTGTACTGTTGCTTTCAAGTGCAGGTTAACGTTGTGACAAACTTCGTACGGTTGAGCAGAGCTTCACGCAGGCAGATTGTTCATTTCAAATTGGATGCTTGTGAGAAGGTTTACGGGTTGTAACATGGAGCAAAGGGCTTTGTTCTTTTTCATAATTGTTGTAACATGGTGGGCCTGATGAAATGGGTTTATATTGACTCAAACATTTGAAATTCCATCTCCTCTATTAGCCACGCGGCACCCCTCCATTGGCCAAGAATGAGGGTTGAAAAGTCAAAGCAAACATAAGTTTGATTTTCATTGGCTAATGGTTAATGAAATGTCCAATTGTGAAACATAAATTGCACACGATGGAAAAGATAAATGAGGGATGGAAATGAAATAGTTTCTTTTCTTAATTTGAAATACCAGTATGATTAATAAACTAATAATAAACTAATTAAATACTCTAAATTAAAATTAGTTAGAAAAACTAAATGAATAATTAATCTAATTAATTAAAATTAACTTAAATTAAGATTAATTTAAATTAATAAAAATAAAACAACTTAAAGATAAATGATATAAGATAAGCCATATTTGAAATTAAACTAACATAAAAACAAGTAAAAAGCTAAGATAATTATTACATTAAACTATAGAGAAAGATAATAAAACAACAACTAGCAGAAAAAATGAGGGTAAACTTTGGGGTGCAACAGTTGCCCCTATTTAAATATCTTCACCTGATGACATGAGAGATGAAGATCCTCATGTAATCAACAGTGAAAGATATCTAAATACAGATAACCGAAAATTTTACCCTCAGATGCACACACATGCAATGCAACAGACATGATGCCAAGGAGGTGCAAGAAAGTGCAGACGCACAAGACACCAAGGGGCAAACAGGAAGCAAAAAGATCACAGAGCTTCACTGGGGAAGGACGAAAGCTACAGTATCCATGAGAAAAAAACTCAATGGGGATACAGGCTAACCAGTGAAAGAGACTCACTGGGGAGACTCCAAAGAAACACTGGAGAAAAGACCACAGACAATCTCCACTGGAGAAAGATCCGGGGAGATAGACTACTGGGGACAAAACAAACCCACGCTCTTCCTGGGCACGAAACCAGAAAGAAAAACCTGATCACTAGGGATCAGTCTAAAGGAGACAAACAACCAGGCAAAGACTTCCTGGGGATCTCAAACCGAAGAGTTCAAAATGGGATCTTCAGAAAGAGCCAAGAAGACAGAGACAAACTCCGCGCAACAGATAGAAGTCTTATAGTCGAATAAGTTTGTTCCAAGAATCTTAGCTTAAAGCAATTTTAGAAAAGAAACAAGGTAAGGGTTCATTGTTCGACACGATTCGAACAAGAACAGTTTTAAAACAAAAGACAGTGCTTGACACGATTCAAGCAAAGTCCCAATTCAAGTTCGACACGATTCGAACAAGAACGGTTTTAAAATAAGGGGGTCAGTGTCTGACACGATTCGAACAAAGACTCTGTTCAGGTTTAACACGATTCAAACAAGAACAGAAAAAGACAATGCTTGACGCGATTCAAACAAAGTCCAAGTTCGAGTTTGACACGATTCGAACGAGAACACAGAAGACAATGCTTGACACGATTCAAACAAGGTCTAAGTTCAGGTTTGTCATGATTCAAACGAGAACACAAAAGACAATGCTTGACACGATTCAAACAAGGTCTAAGTTCAGGTTTGTCATGATTCAAACGAGAACACAATAAGACAATGCTTGACACGATTCAAACAAAGTCCAAGTTCAAGTTTGATACGCTTCAAACAAGAACAGTTCCAAAAATATTTAAAGTTAAACTTCTTGGGGAACAACAAAAGATTTTAAAGATTCAAATCTGGCGTGCAGAGGTTAAGACCGAACAAGCACGACACAAAGCAGACCGGGAATGTCTTTACTTCACTGGGGAAATAAAGACAGGCACAACAAAAGACCACAAGCAAAACAGAGCACAAAGAAATGCAAAGATGCAAGGGGAATGATGCATATGCTTAGCTATATGCTAGAAACAACGCGAACGACGCTAAACAGGAAAGAAGAAAAGAAAGCACAAGCCAACACCCTGAATCCCAAACATCAAGGATAACTAGGACAAACTTCTTTCCACTGGAGATGGAAGATCCAATGCCAAAAATACAGTACTACTAACTCTTCTTGCTCCAACTTGATTCCATAAAACATCTTAATTCCAGAGTAAAACTTAGTTCAACTTTGTGCTTTCTCAAAACTTTTCCGCTTCCAAGAATCAGGTGAAAATGACGAAGTTATTGTATTCAAGACGAAAGACAATTCTAGTGACTAAGAATTCCGTCGTCCAATAGCTGACTTCTCTGGGGATTCCTGCATACAGAGTTGGGGTTTAAATGGAAACATGGTTAATGAGTCAAGAATAGACTCTGGTACTCAAATAAGAGTTGGTTAAGATAACACATAATCTGCTTCATGAAGGAAAACCGGTAGGAGCCAGAAAGGTAACCTCATTGGAGATAGAACCAAGAAATGGGCTCCAATAAAGGTATCTAGAATGATTGATCATCAAGGCTAAACGCAACTATATGACATTCTAGAAAGGATCCGCAATGAAGGTTGAACCGAAAAACGGTCTTCACTGGGAAAAGAAATCCAAAATGATGGAACAATAGGTTCAAGTATGACCGGTTGGCACTTTGGAAAAAGAAGAACCTTATTGGAGATAGAACCAAGAAATGGGCCCCCAATAAAGTATCTAGGATGATTGATCATCAAGTCTAACGCGACTAAATGACATCCTAGAAACACCTCTAAAGTGATGGAACAACAGGTTCAAGTATGACCGGTTGGCTCTTTAGAAGTAACCTCTAACGTGATGGAACAACAGGTTCAAGTATGACCGGTTGGCGCTTTAGAAGTAACCTTGTTGGAGATAGAACCAAGAAATGGGCTCCAACAAAGTATCTAGAATGATTGATCATCAAGGCTAAACGCGACTAGATGACATTCTAGAAAAGATCCGCAATGAAGGTTGAACCGAAAAACGGTCTTCACTGGGAAAAGATATCCAAAGTGATGGAACAACGGGTTCAAACATGACCGGTTGGTACTTTGGAAAAAGAAGAACCTTATTGGAGATTGAACCAAGAAATGGGCCCCAATAAAGTATCTAGGATGATTGATCATCAAGTCTAACGTGACTAAATGACATCCTAGAAACACCTCTAAAGTGATGGAACAACAGGTTCAAGTATGACCAGTTGGCTCTTTAGAAGTAACCTCTAAATTGATGGAACAATAGGTTCAAGTATGACCGATTGGCGCTTTAGAAGAAACCTTGTTGGAGATAGAACCAAGAAATGGGCTCCAACAAAGTATCTAGAATGATTGATCATCAAGGCTAAACGCGACTAGATGACATTCTAGAAAAGATCCGCAATGAAGGTTGAACCGAAAAATGGTCTTCACTGGGAAAAGACATCCAAAGTGATGGAACAACAGGTTCAAGCATGACCGGTTGGTACTTTGGAAAAAGAAACCTTATTAGAACCAAGAAATGGGCCCCAATAAAGGTATAGAATCTGATAGGTTAGTACCGGAGTTGCATAACTGAAGATAAGGCTTCCTGGGGGATACCCAATTACGGTTGCGAAGAGGTTGAATAGTACCAGAGATAGATAAGCTGCTTATAAGAGACTACCAAGCTTCTTCAAGAGATTGCTGCTTCAAAGATATATTGATATCACAATAATGTTGGAGAAATAATTATGTCTTCAATGAGAATCTATAAAAGATTCTTCTGCGAAACACGGTGCAAAATAAATGCACATTCAAAGATAGGTTAAAAATCACACCTGCCCGGGACCAAAGTTCAATCTAGGAACAAGCTAGAAAGAAAACGGTCAAACAAGACTCCAATTGAGGAATGAACTCAAATGGGGATTTATCTAAATCCACATGTGGAAAAGATAACTGAACCAACCATCATCCACGAGAATCAAACCCTGTGGGGAATTCAGAAAAGAATGGGCACTTTATGCCTAAGGCTGACTTTCTATTGGAGAGAATAGACAAACCCAGTCACTTGGGGAGACAAACACCAAAGTGAACCCAAAACAAGAAAACACCAGAAAAAGAAGTAGAAATGCTAAAAATACTATGCAAAGGTATGAGTGCTCATGCCATGCTTATGCTTATGCTGACAAAACAGACAAGCGAAACCGGAGACGGAGAAAACGTTTCGACAAGGATACCCAGCCAAACTCAAAGGGTTGGACCAATACTGGGGATGAAGAAGAATCAACAACTTCATTGGTGAAAATAATATTCCAATTGAGGTATAACATCATGAGTATTGCCATCATGAGCTTGATTCCTTTGTTGGTGGAGGATCCAAAGAGAATTGTGACAACTTATTGGGGAACTTGCAAAGGATATCACAAGAACACAATAATTCGGCATCATACTGGCATAATGATCATCTTCAAATCTTGTCTGCCCCAGACTATATGGTTTGTCAGAAGATGATAACAAGAGGATTTTATAGAAGAATTGGCATACAAGGTGTTCCAATATCTTCAAACTCTTGGAGAGATCTCGGCATAACTGCCCCAGATTAGGGGATGAATAATCAAAATACTTTTACGGAAGAAATGAAATGCTCGTTACTTCAATATCTTCCAACTTGAATAATCAAAAGAATTTTACGGAAGGATTGAAATACCAGATGATTCAATATCTTCCAACTTGAATAATCAAAAGAATTTTACAGAAGGATTGAAATACCAGATGATTCAATAACTTCCAACTTTTGAATCTTGACGTAACTGTTTCTGTTCAGTTATACCCGAGATACTCAAACTGTAGTAGACATTACTAGGGAGCGGATTTGCCCCTGCTGATGAGTTACTGGAGACAAAACTAGTCATAAGATTATCTCAAGAATATTTGCCCCAATATCTTGAATTTGCATAATTCTGCCTCTGATTCACCAACTCTCGGGATGATGGATTGGCAAACCCCCACACTTGGTTGCCCCTGACTGAGTCAAATTTCCTTTATCAAGTTCAATTCCTTGACTGACCGTGTTCGTTGGGATTCCTTGATATCGAATGGTATTGCAAACAAGTGTTGTTCATTAAAATTGGCAAAATTTAATGCAAAGTTTAATGCAAAGTTTGAAAACAGAACTTTGATAAAAAATGCACAGTGATATGATTAAATAGTCAAAAACAAAGGTGGGTCTAGTCATTAAGGAAGTGACCAACACACACGAGTAACAAAGATTATTAGGAGTCAGGTTACTCAACCTTGCTGTAGTATGCTTTTTAAAATAACCTTACCTCAATTAGGTCTTTTAGGGGTTGTAATGTGGTATGGTTCATGGTTTATGAAACAAAAGATAAAGGCTCAAATCCTACGCTCAGTTAACTCAAGATATACGTTCAAATCTCCAAGAATAGGAAGTCACTTGATTTGAAAGCTGACTAGCGCCTTATGTGAAACACTCGTGTTTGAATGCATAACTGAGTTAAGCTGAGAACTACCCTGCCCCAAGGTTGCGATTTAAGGGTTTTGTTTTGTGTGTAAGGAAAGAAAACTCCTACTTTTAGGCTCGAAGGGGTTAACAAGGGATTGTCATCCTTCCTTCTCCAATGTTTAGGAAATGTGAAACAATGCCTTACATCCTTGGCGAAGTTAATTTGAAAGCATACCACAACAATTATGAACATGAGGTTTTCATCATCCTCCCTAATCTTTGCTTTAACAAAAGTTTGAAAAAGGATTGGAAAAGATATAGATGTTTGCTTTTATAAAAATAAAAGTAAATGAGTGAAACGAATGGATTTAACCAGAAGATGCATAAATATTTCATTAATTTTGCCAATTTGAAAGTACAACATTGCTCATAAGCAAACAGATTCAAATATGCAAGGAAAATACAACAAAATTGCTGAAATAGTCTAAAAATTGCCAGCTTTAGGGAATCAAATACAGCAAATCAGAGAGGAGACACCTAATCCCTTATCCTCCACAGCATCACTTATCTCATAAGTGGGTAAGAATTATTCTTGATGATAGGCTGGGAGCCGTCGAAAGACAAAATGTTTCTCTCCACTAAGTCCTTCACAATATGCTTCAAAGCAAAGCAACCTTCTAAATTATGGCCTGGTGCACCCTCATGGAACGCACAATGAGCATTGGGATTGTAAGACGGTGGAAGCGGATCAGGAGGTGGGCCTGATGACCTTGTAGTTATTAATCCTTGTTGTACCAAAACAGGATACAATGCTGTGTACGTCATTGGAATGGGAGGAATCGGAGGCCTTCCACCCTTTCTTTTGCCTGGAATGTTCTGGCGAGAAACTTGAGTCCGTTGTGAATAAGCAGGAGCGTTGGGCGCTCGTTGATACACTGGTAGTTGAGGAGCCGCCTGATAACCAGAAGCTTGACTATTGAATGTTGGCGCGATGGCGGCCACATAAGGTTGCTGAACAGAATAATACTGTTGTTGCTGCTGACGTTTCCAGTACTGATTCTTCCTCTTTTTGTTTGTCATCACCACATTAGTTTCTCCTTCCCTTTTGAAGGATTTCTTAGCATCGTCGTTCGAACTATCAGCTTTCTTGGTCATTTTCCCATTCTTCAGACCAAGCTCTACTTTAATCCCCACAGCCACAATATCGAAAAAATTAGCAGACACACTTCTGATCATCCTTTCATAGAATTCCGGTATCACCGTGTCAACGAACCAATTAGTTAACTCTTTTTCGGATAAAGGTGGTTCTACCTGTGAAGCCAGCTCTCTCCATCTCTATGCATACTCTTTAAAAGACTCATTATCGCGCTGTGACATGCTCAATAATTGTCTACGATCTGGCGCCAGGTCCATGTTATACTTGTAATGCTTTACGAAAGCATCAGATACATCTTGAAAACATTGGATCTTAGATTTGTCCAAAGTCAAATACCACTTTGCAGCCGCTCCTTTCAAACTATCTTGGAAGCAGTGAATCATCAACTTATCATCATCCATATATGCAGCCATTCGTCGGTAATACATGACCAAATGCAACTTAGGACAGGTCGTTCCTGAGTATAAGTTGAAACTGGGTAGCTTAAACTTGGGTGGAATTACCAAGCCTGAGACTAAGCACAATTCTTTAACATTAATATTAGATACATTGCTCCTCTCCATTGCTTCAAATTTCCTCTACATTGTCTCTACACTTTCCTTCAACCTTTTATGTTGATTATACCCTTCTTCAGACCTATTGACATGATCATGAACCGGAGGTGGATTCTGAAAAACTGGGTGCATCTGGGCTTGCACTGTTGTTGGAGTGAAGGTAGGAATAGCTTGAAAAGCCTTACTAGCCAAAGGAACAGCTTGTTGAGTAGAAGTGACGGTCGGATCACGCATGAAGTTAAAAGGCATGCCCAAAGTGGGGTTCACAATAGTAACGGGAGGCTCTACAGTTGTAGTGATAATCTCGGAAACCTCTGTCGCTTGTGTATCCATCCTGGCACTTATAACTTGAATTGCTTCCATAATCTGCCCCATTCCTCCTCGGAGCTCACTCAATTCATTGTTGAATCTGTCCATCTCGCAGTATTGTTCAGACATCCTTTGTCGAGTTTGGACTTGGGTAACAACTCAAAGACGATTTTCTGAAGGGAAAACGACGACATGAGACGAAGACAGAGAGGAAATGCATATGCTAAGATGCAAATGAGATGCTGATGCAAGCCAAATGGTTTCAAGGAACTCAAAGGCAAGTTGCGAGAAGTTCTTTTGGAAAAACTGAAGAAGTTTTTGTTTTTAAAATCCAAGCTCTGTTGGTCTTTTGAAAAGGAAACAAACATTTGAGTTCCTCGAAACCAAAGGGCTAGGAATGCTTGAATGTAGAGATGCACAAAACACACAAGCACAGACATATGGCAAACACACATGTACACACAACAAAACATACAAATCCTAGGTTTAGGGTCTCATGAATGGAGCCATGGTCTACCCATCCCAATAGGTATGTACTACTGGTTTTCACCTGCCTAACAAGGTTCTAAAGAGTTCTCAGAGTCTACAATCCATCTTTCGGATTTTAACGATTTCCCAGATAACTTGGTGATCAATAAAATTCTCAAGAGGATCTCGTCTGAGTGTAGTATCGCGTGACAACCAATTCAGAAATAGACTCCATCATGGTCTCCGCACTACATCCTAAAAGGCCAAGTGGGGTTTGGTAACTACGGTTCTCAACCTCAATGGCACATACATTGAGAGTAGCACGTTTTCACGAAAAGGATCGTTCAACATGACTAAACTCTCAAGAAGGCCTAAGCTGAGTGATGGTGTCTCAAGTTAACTTTTTCAGGAATCGACTCCTTCAAAGCCCCCTTGAATATACCATCGTCCTATCATAAGTGCACTCGAAATCCGGGTATAGGATTTATCTCACTCAAATGTAACAACCCAAATCGAACAGGATAATCAAAACATAGCACAGACATACAAGCAGATAAGCAGACATTGAATAACATGAAACAAGATTGGCTTAACCCTCTTAGGAAAGGACCAGCAATAGGTCTGACTATCCCCAGTAAAGTCGCCATTTCTGTTGCGATGAAAATCAGATAACAAATTATTAATTAATTTGCATCATATTTCTTTTACAACCGACTTTGATTTATCCAAAGGAAAGGTTCAAGATCGTTAGAAAAACCTAAAGGGAAAGATCTAAGGTTCGGGGGTTGGTTACGCCTAGGGAAGGTATTAGCACCCTAAACGTCTGTAGTACTCTACAGGAACCTCTTGTTAATGTTATCTTATGTTTGCTAAAGGTTCTATGCTAAAGGCTTGAAAACCCTAGGGGTTAGTATCTAAGTATACTCGATAAAGCATCGCACTTTACGCCTACGTATCCTCGAGAATAGAATCAGA
This sequence comes from Lathyrus tuberosus, assembly GCA_022829125.1. Taxonomy (NCBI): domain Eukaryota; kingdom Viridiplantae; phylum Streptophyta; class Magnoliopsida; order Fabales; family Fabaceae; genus Lathyrus; species Lathyrus tuberosus. Next base: position 610,821 of record JALAZF010000759.1, on the reverse strand, counting down.
GTATGCGTAGTTCTGCTTCTACTGAATAATTGACTATGGTCAATATTCAGAGGGGAAATGAGTGCAAGCTCATTATAGAGTTTAGGAACTCTCTAGATCTAGTTGTAATGGACCTATGTTGAAGTTTAGTTAGGAGGGGAAAGTGATAAATTCATTATGATGAATATCACTAAGAGTTGAGGAACTCTCTCCTAAAGCTAGTTATAAATTTCTATGGCTCTGATGAGGCCAAGAAATAAAGTTTCTTCCTAAGAGGTTACTTAGGTTATGGTGGGAGGTCAATGACTTATGAGTCAACAATATTAACCTTCCTTTGGAATGGGGAGAAAAGTTAACAGTTATAAGTTACTAAGATAAAGAGATTAGTGCAAATACAATAATACATGAATTAAGATAGTGAGATAAGATAAAATCATGATATCAATGCAAAGTGAGAATTAAACATGTTAGACAAAGATAAAAATATAAGATGAAATAAAATGAAATAGTCTCGTCTTAATCATGATTTAATCGAGAAATCGATAATCAATGATTCTTGACTTTCATCGATTAAAAAGAAAGTGGTCTCATGTTGATCAAAGTTTTGTCAACTCAATGAAATCAACCAAACCATGAGGTTTGTTATGTCATTGACCAAAATAAAAAAAGTCGGTCTCGTCTAAATCAAGATTTAATCGAGAAATCGATAATCTTAATATTTGACTTTCATTGACCAAACAGAAAAATAAAAAGTGGCCTCGCATTTATCAAGACTTTTAGGTGATTTAGAATAAATCCACAAGTCATGATTTGTGTAACGTCATCAGCCTAAATAAAAGTCGGTCTCGTCTAAATCAAGATTTAATCGAGAAATTGATAATCTTAATATTTGACTTTCATCGACCAAAATAAAATCGGACTAAAAAGCAAGTTGGTCTCGTTTAAATTAAGATTTAATCGACAAATCGATTATCTTAGATTTTTAACTTTCATCAACCAAAATAGAATCGGAATGAAAACAAAACTAGTCTCGTCTAAACCAAAATTTAATCGATAAATCGATAATCTTGGATTTTTGACTTTCATCGACTAGAATAGAAAATAAAAAGTGGCCTCCCACAAACCTAGATTTTTTTAGTAATTTTGAAATAATCAATAAAATCAGGATTTATAATGTCATTGGCCTAAAAAAAAAAAGAAATGCAATGAACCACTAAATTAAGTGAATTAACATGAATAAGATTAGTTAAACAAAACCATAGAAAAGACTAGAATTTGTTTTTTTTAAAAAGGGGTTAATAAAATGAAAGAAAAAAAGATTTTAAAAGAAGAGAGGAGGGGCGCTGCATTTGCGGTGTAGCGGATGGCATCCCATGGGCTGGATTAGGGGATCGTATGGGCTTTGAGAACCCATCATCCCTTCAAACAAAATTAAGGCACGGTAAAATAAAGGGAAAAAAAAAGAAAACTAACACGGGCCTCACCCGCTCCACAAACCTTGTCTCTTAAAACAAAATCCAAAAGAACACACTGCCCTTTAAAACAAAGTCTGACCCAGTCAAAATAAAAGAGCTAAAAACAAGTCCTTTCACAAATGCATTGTTATCAAGATGAAAACAGCCATTAAAACGACGCAGTGAAAACGCAAGCCTCATCATGTCCAATCCTCTTTGGTTCAGGATTTAAAACGCAAAACAACAACGACGAACATCATCGCAATCGCCTTCCTCGCGTCGTAAGAAGCAACGAAGGGATAGAAACCAAAAAGATCAACCTTCTCATCTAAGTTTTGATTCCGTCTGGGTTTAGTTCAAGGTTTGGTTGAATCTCAACTCTTCTTTATCTCATTCCCTCTGTTCTGAGATTTTTAGATCTGTTTCTGGATTTATGGGTTTTGGTGTGGGTGTGTTCCGAGTCAGTTGAAGGTGATTTGTGAGGTTGAATCGAGGAAGGCGGAATGAGAAGGTGAATGATTCTAAGATAAGGTTAGATTCACAGTTGAGTATCCGTGGTTGTTTATTGTCGATGCTATCACGATTCGGTGATGTTGTCGTTCGAAAAAAACAGGTTGTTGGTTATAGTTATGTTGTTTGAAGGAGAAAGTTGAAGAAAAAGAAAGGTTGGAAGAAGGACGATTGATGAGAGCGATGGTTTGGAAGAGGGTGAGTGGTGGGGTTGCTGTCCGGTTTTGGAGAAGATGAGTGTGAGGTTGTTGGTGGAGAAAAAGGAGTCGGGTTGAAGGAAGGTTGAAAACGGCGGAAATGTTGGGTTTGAAGGGTGGCGAGGGACTTACGGTGAAGCGAAGGTGGTTGGGTCGTTGCAAATGGGGGGAAAATTGATGGATTTTGTTGTTATATTCAAAATGATGGTGAGCTTAATGGTTTATTTTCTGTTCAGAATATTTTTCCTCTCCCCCCCAAAAACGCCTCTTTGTTCGTCTATATATATCCCTAACCACAGAACTTGTTCTTGAATTTCTATTTGAATTGTGACCGTTATTGTACTGTTGCTTTCAAGTGCAGGTTAACGTTGTGACAAACTTCGTACGGTTGAGCAGAGCTTCACGCAGGCAGATTGTTCATTTCAAATTGGATGCTTGTGAGAAGGTTTACGGGTTGTAACATGGAGCAAAGGGCTTTGTTCTTTTTCATAATTGTTGTAACATGGTGGGCCTGATGAAATGGGTTTGTATTGACTCAAACATTTGAAATTCCATCTCCTCTATTAGCCACGCGGCACCCCTCCATTGGCCAAGAATGAGGGTTGAAAAGTCAAAGCAAACATAAGTTTGATTTTCATTGGCTAATGGTTAATGAAATGTCCAATTGTGAAATATAAATTGCACACGGTGGAAAAGATAAATGAGGGATGGAAATGAAATAGTTTCTTTTCTTAATTTGAAATACCAGTATGATTAATAAACTAATAATAAACTAATTAAATACTCTAAATTAAAATTAGTTAGAAAAACTAAATGAATAATTAATCTAATTAATTAAAATTAACTTAAATTAATAAAAATAAAACAACTTAAAGATAAATGATATAAGATAGGCCATATTTGAAATTAAACTAACATAAAAACAAGTAAAAAGCTAAGATAATTATTACATTAAACTATAGAGAAAGATAATAAAACAATAACTAGCAGAAAAAATGAGGGTAAAATTTGGGGTGCAACACCTGCTTTGTTCACTTTTATCTAAAGCCATTATTAGATATTGTGATTGTACCTTTCATTTAAAGCCATTTTTGGATGTCTGGCTTCTTTTACCATTCGATGCTCTTCCAGATGTGCCTTTCTCTTTTTGATGTTCTTCCAGTTTGAGTCTTTGTTATCTGATTCCCCATGGAGACCGTCTTTCCGGTGCTGCTTCCTTTAAGGATTTTATGTTATCTTTATTTTCTAAAGTGTCAGCCAGTCACGCTTGAATCAGTTGCTCCATCACCTTATATTCCCCCCAGTTTTATTTCAGTTTCCCCAGTGTTGATGTCATCCCCAGTGAGTGATTGCTCATTATGTGGACTTTGTCCCTGTCTGCTTTCGTTTTTGTCTGCATTTTGCATTTACCTTTCTATCATTTTCATCATATTAGAGTCATGGCATGTCAACATTTACATGTCTGTTACCTATCCTTAGCATCTGCATTCCATCTAAGGGCAAAATTTTCGGTTTGCTATATTTAAATACCTTTCGCCTTGATGTCTCGAGGATTTTCATTCCTCGTGCCATCCGGTAAAGCTATTCAAATAGAGGCAACTGTTGTACCCCAAATTTTACCTCTTAGATGTCATAACATCTTGCACTTACATGTAGGGATCAATCATCTATGAATTGTTAACTAACCACTTCATCTTGCAAGTTTGTTTATTTCATGTGAAAGCCAGTATCTACACAAGAAAGAGGGCAAAGCCTCCTAAGCCAAGCATGAAAGAGGACAAAGCCAAAAGAGGTTTTGGACACCATATTGGATTAGCGAAATAAATGACCCAACATAAAAAAAGACCGTCCCTATGATGCGTAGGGATCCATAATCCTCAATCCCAACTATTACCTGTTTCACTCTCTCTCATTTGACACAACAAAAAGAGTTTTTGGAATATATGTTGAAGAATGAAAACAACAGACCTGCACCTTATCCTCCGTTGCTTTTGTTCAGCATATGAAGCATTGTGTTCTCCAAGGTTGACTAGGTACAAAGACTGAAGGAAGGTCCATGCAAACCCTAATTTTTTCTCCTATGGACAAAGCATATGTCCACTGTATCTCCAAGACTCGGACCAAACTTCTCAGGCTATAAAAGGAGAGTACTTCTTCTTTTTTCATCACCAAGAAAATACCAGAAAATCTCTCAAAAATCCCTCTACCTCTCCATCCCATAATCTTGCAAGTAAGCTTAAAAAAATACTTTCAAGGAACTTACCCTGTTTCATTTCCCGTCAAACACTTGTTCACCAACAAAAACACAACATCAGAACACTCACACGTATCATCCAAAATCACTAGCAACTTGTGATTTTTCTGGGTAACTAAAAGAGGGTTAGAATAGTTCTGTAGCAGTTGGCAATTTGAGGGAGAAGGAGCTCATCCATTTTTTTTAGAACTCGTACCTGTGAAGAGGCGGTGGACCTTCTCCACTAGGTAACACTCACTCTCTGTTACTCCATTTCCAAGATGCCATGATCATTGCTTCATACTATTATCATGTTAATGTATGATTCTTGAATAAATATTGTAAATCATAATGTGAACTTGTTTGATGTATCGTGAACTGGGTTCGTGATTTGTGTTTGAAAACTGAAAAAAGGTTGTGATGGCGCCTGCCATGCCTTAATGTGGCATTAGCCATGAAACATGGCGCCTGCCATGAAGATGTGTGGCACTTGCCATGAGGGAGTGTGGCACCGGCCATGAAACATAGTGCCTGCCATGAGAGATGTGTGGCACTTGCCATGCTTTAGATGGTGACTGCCATACTGTTAGTGTTTAACTTAGTTTTTTTTATATAATTTCACTTCTCATAGTCATTTTATTTTCTTGTATATTTCTAAAAATTTCAAAAAAAAAATACGCATGACCTTACATTTAATTCTTGGACCTTTTTGTGAAAAATCATCAACTTTTTCTTAAAGACCTTTGAGAATTTTCTTTGGAGTGTTCTGTGGCATATGAGATATTTGTTTAAGAGTTATTCCTTGACTTGGATAAGGTCATTCTATTAGGATGTTGTCTGTACGTCTTGGCCTTTGTTGCTAAGTCTCATAGCTTTGACATGTCTCTTATTTCAAACTTTGAGGATGTTATCTTTGCCTTACTTATGTGCTCACTTATCCATGTTTGACATGTTCGTACTTGGAAGTTTATTTCATATATTTATTAATGTTTACTATCTTTGAATCCTTGAACTTATTTTGTTCAATTTCTTTTCCTTTCAATCCCTTGTTATTCCCCCTCCTTCCAAAGGAAAGTCTCTCTATTGACCTCAAAGTCATAAATAGCTCATTATCTTCCCTTGACCTCATAGTCATAGGATTCCCTCTTGACCTCATAGTCATAAGTAACTTCTCCCTGTTAACTTAGCTTTTGGCTTGGAGTCGCCACACTCTATATAGGTGTCTTGCTGTCAGACCCTACTTTCCCATGGACACTTCTTTCCCGTTTTACTTAGCCTTAGGTTTGGAGTCGCCGCACTCCACGTAGGTGTCTTGCCGTCAGACCCTACCTCCCCTTTGAACTTTGGCCACAGTCAATGGTTTCTCTCTCATCCTTAGTTAGGTGGACTATGGTTGCTCTGATTCTTTAGTCAGATATGTAGGTACAAGATGCGATGTCTTGGCGAGCATACTTAGTGTATATACCCCTTAGGTCTTGACCTTTACCCTTAGCAGATTCCCTTAGCAAGCAAACATAACATAACATAAATACTAACAAGAGGTTCCTGTAGAGTACTATAGATACTTAGGATGCTAACACCTTCCCTAGGTATAACCAACCCCCGAACCTAGATCTCTTGCATTGTTATTACATTGCAATTAGGGTTTTCGATATTTACCCTTTCCTTTGGATAAATCAAAGCTCAGTGGTGAATTTCAAAGTTTTGTGATTCAAGTTAATTAATAGCTTGATATCCGATTCTCACCGCAACACATATTCCTTGAAAGTTTCTTTGTCCTTCTGCGACATTGCTCGGAGCTGATCTCTGTCTGATGCCATGTCTAGGTTATACTTATACTGCTGAACAAAGGCTGCGCCAAGATCTCTAAAAGTAACGATCTTGGTGCAGTTTAAACCCATGTACCATTTGAGTGTGGCACCGGTTAAACTGTCTTGGAAGTAATGGATCAGTAGCTGTTGATTTTCTGTCTGAGTTGACATCTTTCGAGCGTACATCACCAAATGAATTTGAGGGCAAGAGTTGCCCTTGTATTTTTCAAAGTCAGACACCTTGAACTTGTGCGGTATTTTCACATTAGGAACCAGACAGAGGTCCGTGGCGTCCTTTCCGAATAAATCTTGACCGCGAAGGGAATGCAGTTCCTTCTGCATCTCCAGGAATTGTTCCTGGAACTCATTCATCCTTTCGTACATGTCTTTGTTTCCGCCAGTGATTACTTGTGGAATATATCCTTTCGGAACAGTGTGTACCACTGGTTGTGGAACGGACAGATTCCTTTAACGGAAAAACTTCTTTTTCCAAGAGTGGAATATGTTCCTTCTACCTAGAGTTTTTCCATGTCAGACATGAAATAATGGACAAATTCCTTTAACGGAAAAACTTCTTGACGAGGGTAAGGCATCCTCAGCTTGAGAACTTTTGTTTGCACCCAGTGGAGATAAGGTTCCACGGAGGTACAGTTTGGTCTTCCTAGAGACTCTCTTCCTTTCTTGTGAACATGTTGCCAGGCATGCACTATTTCCTTTTTTAGTGCCCTGTCATTTTCCCCTTCCTTGAAGAAAAGACCTTCCAGATGAGCATTATGCGGGATATGCCTCATCGGGTATCCGAGTTGATGGCGAACTAAAATTGGATGATAGTTGATTCCTCCTTTAGTTCCTATGAGGGGTACATTAGGGAAATTTCCACAACTGTCGATGATCTCTATCCCCTCATAAATCCTATCATACCAATCTATGTCAGAGTTGGTAAGAGACATGATTCCCTGTGACCAACGTAGAGTACTCTTGTGATCCCAAAAAGCAGCAGACTTGGATAAATGGGAAATGAACCATTTGTAAAGAAAAGGTACACAGCATGTGATCATTCCTCCGCTGTACAGATTCCTTAAGTGCACCGAATGATAAGCATCTGCGAGCAGGGTTGGTACGGGGTTTCCAATAAGAAATATATTAACAGCGTTGGTATCAACGAAGTTGTCTATGTTGGGAAAAAGGAATAACCCATATGTGAGTAGGACAAAGATATCCTCGAAAGCAGTAACGTTCCCTATACTGGCGAAGTACATGGCTTTCTCCACCAAAAACTTGGCTGGTAAACCTTGGATTCCTCCTTTGGTGGTCATGTGAGTCCTGACTTCTGACTCGTCCAAACAAATGGATCTTGCGATGACCCGATCATTTGGAATTTATTCGAGTCTAGAAAAAGGAGCTTGATCAGTGATAGGTAGAACAGTCAGATGAGAGTATTCTTCTAATGTTGGTGCCAGTTGGTAATCCGGGAATGTGAAGAAGTGATAAACCGGATCATAGAACTGGATCTGTGTAGACAACATTCTATCAACTACATGGACCCTTAACACAGATAGCAGTTCTCCATGCTTAGTTCTGAAAGCATCAGGGTTGGTGATCATCCTTGCCAACCCCCTTAAGTCATCTAGTTTTGGAGCCTTGAAAGTGTACTTGTGCGTCTTTCTTCTACCGAAATCTATAATGCAATCTTTCTCTCTGATATTTGCAATCATTGTTTCAGTTTACCTTGAAAAAAGAGAGAGGAGAAGAGAATATCTTTCTTTGTTTAAGAGTTTTTTTAAATGAATACATGAATGCAGCACACAAAAACATTGAAAAATCATGGGTTCAAGGGTTCAACGTCACAAGTATGGAGTCATGGCTCTACCCTCTCCCAAAGGTTGTATTATGGTCAATTTTTGTACCTGTAGAACGGATCCTAAGGTTCCCAAAATCATTGACCCCCTAGGGATAACAACAGCAAGCTGGTTAACCCGAGCGAGTTGTAGTATCCTAGGGTAATCTCATTTGAGTGTAGTATCGCGTATCAACTATTTGCGATAGTCATCGCACTGCTAAGTGGTTATAAGGTTAATGCCTACTAAATCCTCAGGTTCACAGACGCCGCATTAGGAAATCTCTGCTTTCACAACGATCGTGTTCAACAGGCTGAATCCTACGGGCCCTCACCTGATTTGGTGGTCTACCAGGTTTGCTTATTTGGGATTCACTCCCTATAAGACCCCCCATCTATGCCACCCCTTATCTTAGATTTCTCTCAAACTTTCCAGATGCGTATCAATCGCATTCCTATTGACAGAAAAATAAACACGGATATCGAGTAGGAAAAGCAATATATATATAGTATGTAGTATGATTGCTAACAACCTAGACCTCTTAGAAATTATAATCCTAGTAATATAATGACAAACTGTCCCCAGCAGAGTCGCCATTTTTACTGTAGCGTGCGATTTATGTCGGTGAGGCGACCACCTTATCGCCATGGGTTTCTCCTCACTGCAATGGTAGGAGTGGGGTGCTACTTTCTGATTTCTTATTTATCCTATGAAGCTGGAAAGGAAAGGGAAGCTATCTAAAACTAACCTTGCACGCAAATGTTTATTTGAACAAATGCTTAAAGAGATTCGAGGAGTTCGGGGTCAGGTTATACAATGGGGAGTTGTCAATTACCCATCCTATATGTGGTTATCCACAGGTTGTTAGCAATTATCCTTACTGCTTTCTACTTACTGGTGTTTGTCTGTTGTGGGTTGGGAAAGTTTCTCCTTTGGGAGTGTTTGAGAGAGAGAGAGAGAGAGAGAGAGAGAGAGAGAGAGAGAGAGAGAGAGTTTTTGTTGATGATCGGGTTTTCCGATGTTTTTGGTGAATGAGTAAAGGTACTGGACCTAGAGTTTTTGATTGGTATGAAGGTACTGGACCTAAATTTTTTGATTGGTATGCTCGCTAAGATTTTGCAATCTTATGCCTACGTATTCCCGTTATGATAACAGGGAAATCAGAGCAATTGTAGTTCCTCCTATTCTATGGGAGGAAAAAGATGTTTGGTGTCTTGTTCAAAGCCCAAGATTGAAGCTAAATGTTATTTGTGTATTGTTCAAAGCCCAAGATTGAAGCTAAAGGTTTGAATGAGAGAGAATTTATCATCTCTAAAGGGAGACATCTTGTCTGTTTATCACATTTGTTGGGTGACTGATTATAAAGGAGGATTACTTTAACTGGGATATGTAATCCGGTAATGCAATAATTTCCTTTATGAGGGTGTTGTCCTGAAGGAGAAAACTTTAACTCAGTGTAGAGTAATGTCATTTTTCCTTAGGAGTATGTCATGCTAAGAGAGGGGCAGTAGCGTGGATGTAAATAATCCAGAGGCTTGCCACTTACAGCAATTAGATGAAAGAGGAGTTTTACCAGGATAAGAGATGGACTACAGCTTGGATTTTTGAATCAACAAGTGTGCCACTTACAACAATTATCTGGGATTAGGGTTTGTTTTGATTTATGATATACAGAGAAGTATCTTCCTACAGAGAGATTTTGATTTCCTCTGAGGGGATTTTGGGTTTTATTTGTGTGTGCCTTGATCAAAGCCCAAGGTTAAAGCTAAGAGATTGATTGACTCCACTGGGAAGGTCATTATACAAAGCCTAAGAGGAGGCTGGAAAAGACTGACTCAACAAGAGAGTGTTTATCTGTCTTATACACAGCCCAAAATTAAGGCTAAAAGAGAATTGACTCTTTTGGGGATATCATTATACAAAGCCTAAGAGGAGGCTAAAGGTTGACTTTTCCGAGGAAATATTTTGTCTGTCTTGTACAAAGCCCAAGATTGAGGCTAAAAGGGATTGACTCCCCCGGGGATATTTTATATGTGTCTTGTACAAAGCCCAAGATTGAGGGTAAAAGAAGAAACTGACTCTACTAGTGAGAGGTTTTATCTGTCTTGTACAAAGCCCAAGATTGAGGCTAGAGGAAGATTGACTCTTCTGGAGAGTATGATTTGTGTCACACCCATATATAACAATCATACATCAAAGCATAAATATTATATATGAACCCAAGTATTTGGTACTGAAATACCATAAGTTTCTAGTTAACATATTGTATACGATAAATGCCCAAAATACATAATACTAAAATTCTAAGGCATAAATATACAAGATGTTCAAAAATGATAAAAACTAAGAACTAGATCAACAATGGTCTCAAAATAAACTCCACATCGGAAGCTAGCCATCAACAAGCAAGGAAAAATCACACGACTTTATCCTTACCCTTAGCGGAACCTGGAGTACTTGAAATATAATCAACAACGTGGGGTGAAATACATCAAATCTCAGTGAGTTCCCTATCTTATGGATTCTCTCGGGTTTACAAGTTTCTAACAATCCTAACTCAAGTCCAAGGGAAGGGAAAGGACTTTTGAGTTCACATCTTAATTCCTACTTTATATGGAAACATGCCATGAGTCAAACAACTCAAAAAATGTCACTAATCGATAACCTCGCCAAGGCATCTCCTCTTCACGTCCGTTTCTACGTCTAGAAGGCGACCCGAGTCATAGATCCTTGTAACCTACTTGACATACGAATGGATTCAGGTTCTACGGGCTATTAACCGTTATGAACCGTCACTTCACACAGGCCATTAACCGTTACAAGCATACGCTCCATGGGGTCCATTTGTACTATACGCGGGAATCAAACCTGCCAAGTAGCCATGCATACATTTCAGAGGAGCTCGAGACTCATGAAGCTGCATCTCAAGATAAACCGGTTACGATTACGTGATCTCACACACAACGTGATGGTATTTGACAATCACAAGGCCACAATGTCTTCTCACCTATACTAGGTTCTCCCATGTTCCATACTAGTGTTTCACTCTCACTAGACCATTACTCGGCAAGGATGCACCTTTCTACACACATGCCCGAGCATCGCCATCTAGAGTTATCTATCAATTTCTAATCTCTTACTAGATTCTCCTATAGTTCAAGTTGAGGTTTCCTCCCTCTTCCTATTTCATTTTCATATTAACATGCATATTCACTCACAACCATGTCTAAACAATAGTAGGACAACAAGGTATATCACAATTGCATAATAGAATTTCATATAACAAATAAAATATAATTATACCACTTTTGGAATTTCCTCCGATTATTTAATCGGCTGTAAAATCTATATTTTTCTCTTCCATCGCATAGAATATTTCCTTAGCTTCAAATCGATATAAAGAACATTAAAATCGGATACCTGAGTCAAAAGATATGAATTTTAGAAAAAAACTCTTTATTCTAGGTCGCGCTAAGCGCGCCCTGCCCGCGCTAAGCGCGCTCTGCGTTATGCAGAAAAATACTTCTTTTTTTCCAGCAACTTTCCACACTCCCAAATCCTTTTCAAACAACCAATGGAGGTATATTTTCATGGTTCTGTCATAGTTGATCCAACAAACTTCATAAAACATCCATGTATAGTTTCTACACCAAAACCCTAAGAATTTCCAGTGAAAGCTACCAATCCAAAACTTCATAACAATATCAATAGATGATTCTACACATGTTATAATCACGCTACACAATTTAAAACACATTTCAACCGTTAGATTCTTTGATTTTCCAAAACATCCATTTTTTCTCAAAACCTAACATAACTCAAAAACCTCAAGAAATCTATAACTAAAGTTTCTAACTAGAACCCACCTTGGTTAGAGGTTGAAGATGAAGAAGATGAGATGATTTGATGAACAGTTGATGATGATTCTTGCTCTTGAAATGTTGGATTTTCTCTTCTTTTCTTTCTCCCCCTTTTCTTTCCTTTCTTCTCCCTTCTTTCTTCTTTCTCTTTCTAATGTTACTATCTTTCTCTTTTGTGTTTGGTAAATGGGAGGAAAGAAAACATATAGTAAGTATTATTAGTAAATAATACTACTAAATGTCCAAAAAGTCTCAAAAGCTCTAATAATTAATTACCTCAGAGCCAGATAATATTAATTGGATTTACTCTAAGTTCAACAGTTATTCTAATTATTTTTACAAATAATTTCTCAGAGTACACAGGGACTCAGTTGATCACAACTAATATCATCCAGAGTAACTAAAAATACGGAGTATTACATCCTCCCCCCTTAAATAGAATTCGTCCTCGAATTTAATAGATTACCTGAACAGATGAGGGTAGGCATCTCGCATCTCCGATTCAAGTTCCCAAGTAGCATCACCCGGATGCGTCACATCCCATTGCACCTTAACAAGAGGAATGTCCTTGTTCCTTAATACCTTCATTTCTCTTCCCACAATGCGACTCGGTTGAGGCTCAAAAGTTAAGTCTACCCCCATTTCAACGGAGTCTGGTAGAACTGGCTGAAGAGGGTCAGGAACAAACTTCCGTAGCTGAGACACATGAAAAACATCGTGCATTTCTGACAGAGAGGGCGGTAAGGCCAACCTGTAAGCTACTTCACCAATTCTATCAAGAACTTGATACGGTCCCACGTATCTCAAACTTAACTTGCGTGACTTAAACGGTCCTTTCAATCTCAATCTCGGAGTAACTTTCAAAAATACATGGTCACCTTCCTCAAATTCTAAAGGTCTCCTACGATTTTCCACATAACTCTTTTGGCGATCTTGCGCTTGTTTAACTTTCTCGTGGATCATTCGAATCTTTTTCGTAGTCTCTTGGATAATTTCGGGTCCCAAAATTCTATCTTCACCAACTTCCGCCCAACACAAAGGTGTTCTACATTTTCTTCCATACAACGCTTCATAAGGAGCCATACTGATACTCGCATGGTAACTATTGTTATAAGAAAACTCTATCAACGGTAGAAGTTCCTTCCAATTCCCTTTACTTTCTAGCACACAAGCTCTCAACATATCTTTCATTGTTTGTATTGTTCGCTCAGTCTGACCATCCGTCTGAGGATGATTGGACGTGCTCAAACGCAACTTCGTACCCATAGCTTGTTGAAAAACTTTCCAAAACTTTGAAGTAAACTTTGGATCTCGATCGGACACAATATTAGAAGGAATACCATGCAATCTCACAATTTCATCAATGAACAACCTTGCAAGATGACTCGCTTCGAAAGTAGTCTTCACGGCTAAGAAATGCGTAGATTTTGTTAGTCGATCCACAATCACCCAAATCGAATCATATCCACCTTGCGTACAGGGTAAACCTACTGCAAAGTCCATAGAAATACCACCCCACTTCCAAACTGGGATTTCTAAAGGTTACAACAGGCCTCCCGGTCTTTGATGTTCAATCTTTACCTATTGGCACACTGCACGTTCCGACACATACACCGCAATATCCTTTTTCATTCCTGGCCACCCATAATCCTTCTTTAAGTCCTGATACATCTTCGAAGAACCAGGATGTCTCGTAAAATTACCTTTATGAGCTTTATCCAAAATCTTTCTTTTTAACACCGCATCGTCAGGAATACAAATCCTTTGGTTAAACATAATAATTCCGTCGGTAGCTTAAACAAAACCCGGTTGCACTAACACTTCTTGTAACTTCTCATCCAACAATTGTCCTTGTTGAATCTCAACTCTTAGAGTAGAATTGACATTCAAATTCCCCATAATTACACCATTTGGAGTCCACACAAATTGAATATTAAGATCCCTAAACTTTTCCAACAAAGCATACTCCAATATCATCAATTCTGCACTATGAACTACTTTCCGACTTAATGCATCTGCTACCATGTTTGCTTTTCCTGGATGATACTTCAATTCTAATTCATAATCCTTTAAGTAATCCATCCACCTTCTTTGTCGCATATTTAACTCCTTCTGGTCAAATAAATTCTTCAAACTTTTTTGGTCACTGAACATTTCAAAACGTACACCATACGAATAATGACGCCACACTTTTAGTTTAAACACAACTGCCGCTAGTTCCAAGTCATGAGTTGGATAGTTCTGTTCATGAATTTTCAATTGTCGGGAGGTATAAGCTACCACCTGACCACCTTGCATCAGAACACCTCCTAATCCCATCTTAGAAGCATCGCAAAATACTTCATAACAGTTGTTGGGATCAGGAATGATTAACACAGGAGCCGTCGTCAATCTTTCCTTTAATTTCTTAAACCTTTGCTCACAACTTGAATCCCATTCAAAAGCAAAATCTTTACGAGTAAGTTTCGTCATTGGCAAAGCCAACTGAGAGAAACCCTTGATGAACCTTCTATAGTAACCTGCCAATCCCATGAAACTTCTGACTTCCGAAGCATTCTTTGGCCTCTCCCAATTTATCACTGCTTCTACTTTTGACAGATCCACTGCCACACCACCTTGTGATATAACGTGGCCAAGAAAGTTAACTTCCAACATCCAGAATTCACATTTGCTTAACTTATCAAAGAGTTGCTTCTCTTGCAATACTGATAAAAAAATTCTTAGATGTTCTCCGTGCTCTTGTGGAGTACGAGAATAAATAAGAATATCATCAATGAAGATCACAACAAATTGATCCAAGTAAGCTTGAAATATCCGGTTCATATAATCGATAAAAACTGCCAGAGCATTTGTCACACCGAAAGACATTACTAAGAATTCATAATGACCGTAACGGGTTCTAAATGCATTCTTGGGCACATCGGAACTCTTCACTCGGATTTGGTGATAACCCGACCTCAAATCAATCTTCGAGAACACACAGGCTCCTTTCAATTGATCTAACAGTTCGTCTATCCTGGGTAAGGGATACTTGTTCTTAATGGTGACTTTATTCAACTGTTGGTAATCAATACATAACCGCATTCCACCATCTTTCTTCTTTACTAACAACACTAGAGCTCCCCACGGTGAAACGCTAGGTCTAACAAAATGCTTAGCCATTAATTCTTCCAATTGCTCTTTCAGTTCCCTCAATTCAAGTGGTGCCATCCGATACGGAGAAACGGATATAGGAGCCGTTCCCGGTACCAGGTCAATAGAAAATTCCACTTCCCTCTCCGGAGGAAGAGAAGTGACATTTTCAGGGAAAACTTCTGAAAACTCGCAAATAACAGGAATGCTCAAAACCTGATGGTCGCTACTCTCCTCCTTAGTGAGAACTAAAAGAACAGATTTCTCCTTCTCAAACAAGAAATTTATCATTCCAACCGTACCTTCTAGAATAGTTGTTAAAACATCTTTCGTGGTAGCATCAACAGATGGAATGATGATAAGCTTCTCCTCACACCCAATAAACACAGAATTAGCAGAAAGCCAATCCATTCCCAAAACGACATCAACTTTCTTAAGCGGTAAGAAAATAAGATCAATCTGAAAAACTCTACCATCCACAGACAAAACACAGTTTTCACACATCAACGGTGTCTCAACCATTTCATCTATAGCGGTAGTGACCACCATAGGAGGAGACAAAGGAATAGCTTGCAACCCAAGTCGCTTCACACATTGCATTGACACAAAAGAGTGTGTCGCTCCACAATCAAATAAAACAAAACAAGGATGTCCGTTTACGAAACACGTACTCGTTATCAAAGAGTTGTCACTCTTCTTCTTCCTTGCATTTAAAGTATAAACCCTTCCGGTATTCTTGCCCTGTGCCTAATTACCATTCTGAGTACGATCTCTCTTCAGATGACCCACCTTTTGACATTGATAACACTTCACACTTTCTATACCACACCTTCCAAAATGCATCCTACCACAAGTGCGACACACAGGAGGTGTACTCGCCCTAGAATCCTGAACTTGTTTCCCTTTGAAGGCTTGTTTCCTAGGCCTAAATTGTTGGCTGGATCTTCCACGATCACCCTGATTCACCCGACTCGCAACGCCTTCAGCTTGGACTTGCTTCAAACTATGTTCATCCACATAGCATTGCCTTAGAATTTTAGCATAAGTAGTGAACTCCCTCTGAGATACACTATGAGAGATTTCAGCTTTCAGTCCAAAAAGAAACTGGTCTAGTTTCCATTTTTCATCTGGAGCATACATAGCCTGCCTAGAGTAAGCAGCTATGTCCTCAAACTTTTCAGCATAACTGGCCACAGTCATACTACCTTGTCTTAACTATTGAAATTCAAACTCTTTCTGAGTCCTCAAAGAGCTAGGAAAGTACTTCTCCATGAAAGTATCCTTAAACTGTTCCCAAATTTTCGGCACACCTTGCATAGTCATCAAAGCCTAAGCACTCTCCCACCACCTCATAGCAGGACCCTTCAATGAGTGAGAAGCGAACAACACCTTGTTCTCCTCGCTACATTGGACTATCAAGAAGATTCTCTCCATACCAGATATCCATTCATGAACTTTCATAGGATCTAATCCACCATGAAATTCAGGAGGATTCATACGGATAAAATCCTGGAAATTCCCACCTATAGCTTCTGGAACAACCACTTGAGGATGCAGACCTCCATTCAATTGTTGTACCATCTGCTGCATGAATAGATTCTGTTGTTGCTACATCTGTTGCATAAACTGATACAAAGGAACATTCCCATCGCCGCCTGGCAGATTCGTCCCAGCTGGAGGGTTTGTGGGTCTACCACGATTGCTTCTGCGTCTGTCAGCCATGTTCCTAAACGTCATACAGATAGGATTAAGTTGATCAGGCTCAATGCCATACATATAACATTTAAGACCAAGGGCGACATTACGCATGTGAAACAGAAAGAAATACTTATACTATTTCATGGCTAGGTCGAGGATACGACCTGCTCTGATACCAACTGTCACACCCATATATAACAATCATACATCAAAGCATAAATATTATATATGAACCCACGTATTTGGTACTGAAATACCATAAGTTCCTAGTTAACACATTGTATACAATAAATGCCCAAAATACACAAAACTAAAATTCTGAGGCATAAATATACAAGATGTTCAAAAATGATAAAAACTAAGAACTAGATCAACAATGATCTCAAAATAAACTCCACATCGGAAGCTAGCCATCAACAAACAAGGAAAAATCACACGACTTTATCCTTACCCTTAGCGGAACCTGGAGTACTTGAAATATAATCAACAACGTGGGGTGAGATACATCAAATCTCAGTGAGTTCCCTATCTTATGGATTCTCTCGGATTTACAAGGTTCTAACAATCCTAACTCAAGTCCAAGGGAAGGGAAAGGACTTTTGAGTTCACATCTCAATTCTCACACTATATGGAAACATGCCATGAGTCAAACAACTCAAAAAATGTCACTAATCGATAACCTCATCAAGGCATCTCCTCTTCCCGTCCACTTCTACGTCTAGAAGGCGACCCGAGTCATAGATCCCTGTAACCTACTTGACATACGAATGGATTCGGGTTCTACGGGCCATTAACCGTTATGAACCATCACTTCACACGGGCCATTTACCGTCACAAGCATACGCTCCATGGGCGCCATTCGTACTATACGCGAGAATCAAACCTGCCAAGTAGCAATGCATACATTTCAGAGGAGCTCGAGACTCATGAAACTGCATCTCAAGATAAACCGGTTACGATTACGTGATCTCACACACATCGTGATGGTATTCGACAATCACAAGGCCACAATTCCTTCTCACCTATACTAGGTTCTCCCATGTTCCATACTAGTGTTTCACTCTCACTAGACCATTACTCGGCAAGGATGCACCTTTCTACACACATCCCCGAGCATCGCCATCTAGAGTTATCTATCAATTTCTAGTCTCTTACTAGATTCTCCTATAGTTCAAGTTGAGGTTTCCTCCCTCTTCCGATTTCATTTTTGTATTAACATGCATATTCACTCACAACCATGTCTAAATAATAGTAGGACAACAAGGTATATCACAATTGCACAATAGAATTTCATATAACAAATAAAATATAATTATACCACTTTTAGAATTTCCTCCGATTATTTAATCGGCTTTAAAATCTATATTTTTCTCTTCCATTGCATAGAATATTTCCTTAGCTTCAAATCGATATAAAGAACGTTAAAATCGGATACCCGAGTCAAAAGATATGAATTTTAGAAAAAAAAACTCTTTATTCTAGGTCGCGCTACGCTCTGCCTCGGAAGGTTGCAAATTCTCCAGACCCCGCTTAGCGGGCATACCCGCGCTAAGCGCGCTCTGTGTTATGCAGAAAAATACTTCTTTTTTCCAGCAGCTTTCCACACTCGAAAATCCTTTTCAAACAACCAATGGAGGTATATTTTCATGGTTCTGTCATAGTTTATCCAACAAACTTCATAAAACATCCATGTATAGTTTCTACACCAAAACCCTAAGAATTTCCAATCAAAGCTACCAATCCAAAACTTCATAACAATATCAATAGATGATTCTACACATGTTATAATCATGCTACGCAATTTAAAACACATTTCAACCGTTAGATTCTTTGATTTTCCAAAACAACCATTTTTTCTCAAAACCTAACATAACTCAAAAACCTTAAGAAATCTACAACTAAAATTTCTAACTAGAACCCACCTTGGTTAGAGGTTGAATATGAAGAAGATGAGATGATTTGATGAAGAGTTGATGATGATTCTTGCTCTTGAAATGTTGGATTTTCTCTTCTTTTCTTTCTCCCCTTTTTCTTTCCTTTCTTCTCCCTTCTTTCTTCTTTCTCTTTCTAATGTTACTATCTTTCTCTTTTGTGTTTGGCAATTGGGAGGAAAGAAAACATATAGTAAGTATTATTAGTAAATAATACTACTAAATGTCCAAAAGGTCTCTAAAGCTCTAATAATTAATTACCTCATCAGAGTTAGATAATATTAATTGGATTTACTCTAAGTTCAACAGTTATTCTAATTATTTTTACAAATAATTTCTCAGAGTACACTGGGACTCAGTTGATCACAACTAATATTATCCAGAGTAACTAAAAATACGGGGTATTATAATTTGCCTTGTACGAAGCCCAAGATTGAGGCTGAAAAGAGAGATTGACTCTGCTTAGGGAGATTAATTCCCAAAGCCTAAAAGAAGGCTGGGAGGAGTTGACTCCACTGGGAAGATATTTATCCAAAGCTTAGGAGAAGGTTTAGATGATTTTGACTTTCCTGGAGAGAGTTTATATATGTCTTGTACAAAGCCCAAGACTGAAGCTAAAAGGAGATGACTCGGTTGAGGATATTTCAGGTGTCTTGTACAAAGCCCAAGATTGAGGCTGAAAAGGGTTGACTCAAAAAGAGAGTACTTTTAGGAGATTGACCCAACAAGAGAGGGCTTTTAGGCTAACTCTGCTGAGGAAAAATCATTATACAAAGCCTAAAAGGAGGCTGGCTTCTGCTGAGGATTATTGAGATCCAGAGGCAGGTCTAAAATGGGGAATCGACTCTTGCTGAGGATTTACAGAAGAGTTGAGGTATCATATGCCTTGAGGTTCTGATTTGGGATAGTGTTATCCTAATGATAAGCTGAACCTAGTTGCGGAAATTTAGTATGAAAGACTGATTTTTAGATCCTGTGAGGGTTTTAACTCTACTGGAGATTGGTTAAATGACCTGGGTTTTTCCTATGTTTGTAGGGAACTTGAGAATGTCTTTGAGATCCAAGAGGAGATTAGACTGTCCAAGTCTACCGACATGGGAGAGTTTGTCTTTGTATGATGCCCAAGAGGAGGTTGGTGCTTTAAGGGATAAGAATCAACCCTTAAATTGGTCTGTGATTTTGACTCTTTGGAAAGACTGCTCTAACAAAGGATGACTAAGTTCTGTCCTATACCTTTAAGAGGTCTTCAGGGTCCTTGTATTAAGCACAAGAGAAGCTATAAGAACTTCTAAGAAGCTGGAGGGTCCTTGTACAAAGCCCAAGAGGAGGCTGAGATACTTTTAGGAAGCCTGTGGGTCCAAACCTAAGAAAAATTCAAGAAAAGTTTCGCCGGGAATAATCTTTTCTTTAGTGAACAGTTCTAGGGTTTGAAGAAATTCAAGAGAGGTTTCACCGGGAATTAATCCTCTCTGGGGGAAATGAATTTCTTTGACAATTTTCTAATAGTGACAGTCTGAGAAAAGTTTCACCGGGAATAATGCCTTTCTCTTTGTTCCATATTGTACAAGCCCAAGAGGAGGCAAGACTGTATCTGGAATTCCTATAGGGAACTAGTTTTGACTGTGTTGAAAGAGTGACCTCTGGCTTTATCTAGTTCTAGACCTAATTGCCATGGAAAACTCTAAGAAAATAATATACAGGTGAAATATATACTGTATGTAAAAAGAGGGTAGGAGGACTTACAGGTGAGCAAGCTTCCAGTACAAACAAATATATATATATATATATATATATATATACAAGTATGTAAAAGAAACCTGTTTAAAACTTACAGGGGAGCAAGCTTCCATTGTAACAGCTGTATGGTTAGTTGTTCAAGAAATTAAAGAAATTTTTTATAACAACTATGAGTTTGAGCCTAAATCAAAAGGGAAAGTTGTTTTTGAAAAGAAGATTGGGGCATATACTCAAGGAGAGACCCAGAAATAACACTGATCGCACTGTTGTTTTGAAAACTGTATCGGGACTTATACAATGACTGAGGCCCAAATTATTGTATTTACAAAGAGGTTGGGTCTTACACTCTATTAGTGGCCCAAAAGTTTATTTTTGTACAAGAGATGAGGCTTACAACTCAAGGAGAGGCCTAGAAATAACAGTGATCGCACCGTTGTTTTGAAAATTGTACTGGGACTTATACAATGACTGAGGCCCAAATTATTTATGTACAAAAGAGGGTTGGGTCTTACACTCTATTAGAGGCCCAACGTGTTTGAAAAAGAAAAGAAATGGGACTTATAACACAAGGGTAGGCCCAGATGATTTTTGTTTTGAAATGGCGATCGCGTCGAGATTTCTGAAAACGTGTCGGGACTTATACAATGACTGAGGCCCAAATTATTTATCTACAAAGGGATGGGACTTACACTCTATCAAGAGGCCCAAAGTGTTTAAAAATTTAAAATCGAGAGGAAACCCTAATTTTAAATTAAAATTTCATTTTTCAAAGGAAATTTAAACAATAAATGATAAAATATCAAATATATTCAAAAACAAATTGTATACTTTAAAAAATATTTTGAAAAATCATGTTGAATCACATGAAACTTTGAAATTCAATTGGTTTTGAAAGATCAAAGTAGGAATTTCATTTAAAAATGTTTAAAAACAAATAAAAATGAAATTAATTACAAAAATTCTACCTATATTAAATAAATAATATAAATTGGATTTTTTTGTAAAATAAAATATTTAAACATTTTTGTGAATTTTGAGAAAAAGAATCAATTCAGAAACACAAATATTCAGAGAGGAATTAATTTTTGAATCAATTAAACAAAATAACAAAAATTCAAATATTTAAAAATTTGAAAAAGGGCGCCAACGGTCAAATGAAGAACAAGCACGTCCCTGTTTTCTGCAGATTTGCGTTTTCTCACTTTTCTCCATGATTACTCAATGGTTTTGCACGATTCAATTATCAATCTTGTTCGTTTTTGAACAAGGATCACAACCATATAGTTTAATTACATTTATATTAAGTATGGAGGAAGAAATCAACAGAAAACCTCAAGAACCCTAATTTCAGCATGAACACAATGAAATTCCATATACGATGGATTTATGGCAATTGATTGAGGGTTATTACTCTACATACATGCATAAACAAGATGGTAACTCAAAAATTCATTCATGATGCATGAATCATAGAGTTTGAAGGGTTCAAGCCTACCTCTTACAGCTGGTGATCGAGTTTGATGATGGAGGTGTTGCAGCTAGGTTCCAATGATCTGGGCATCTTCCTTAGGTGCCAAAGATTGTGTTTGAATGCTTGGAGTGGATTGAAATGAGCTGGAACTGGTTGTGGTACCTCAACTGCAACTCTGTCAAGAACTTGAGCAATTGGCTGGTGATTTTGTGAAGTTGATGTTCCAGATGTGATTTTGTGTTATGGATCACTCATATATGATGTTTATGTGGTGTGTGTGTGTGATTGGTTTGGTTGGAATCACTCTCAATCTCAAAATCCGATAGTGACCTGAGTTAGAAGGCAAAATTGGATTGAAAGGGAGATTTTGAGTAAAGCATCAGTTTGGGTACTTTGGTGTACTCAAACTGATAAAAAATGAGCTCTATTTATAGTGTGTCAAGTTTGTTTTGGCAGCAATAGTGTGTGGCAACTGCAGCAGGTATATGGCGAATGGTGATCAAATGGAATCTCAAGTCTCCTCTAGCCATTGACTTGAGGTTAGAGCATAGGCCTATGGTCCTCCAGTTCAGAGATAAGGCTTGAATCATTCAGTTAAGTTTGCCTCAGTTCATGCCACCTTGATGCATCCATTGAATACATTGAAACAAAATTGGAGTCTTGGAGCTTTTTATCCTTTTTAGGATGACATAGCTACGTGTAGATTCTTGGACTTGGGAGGCTTGTGGATCAGATCATTTCTCTTTGATGATATCCTCTGAGGTGTCCAAATGGATGACAAGGCTTGAACTTTTCTGATTTTGCCAAAACAAGCAAAATGTTAAATTATGTCTTGTACAAGGCAGTTGGAAATGGAGATTTTGAGGGGATCATATCTCCTTGCTCAAATGGAGTTATGGAAATCTCTTTTGATTTTTAGAAAGCCCTCATATGGTACAATCCATGTGTGATCATAGTTGGTCTTGAAACTATTTGAATCCAACTGAAAAAACCTCATGAACTTTGATGTCCAAGGCTGGCAACTTAGGCAGATTTTCACTAAGTGTTGAAAAATGTCATTTTCTTCATTTTTGTCATTTTGATAACTCCATAACTTAAAATCCATGAAGAATTGAAGCTTGAGGTAGTTGAAGCTTTTGTAGAATGTAGGAAGACCTACAAATCCAGCTTTGGATCACCCAAAATGGCTGCTTGGATCACAAGTTATGATCCTTGGAAGTTGGTACTAAAATCATTCAAATTTAGTAACTTAGACAAATTTTCAATTTTGCAAGATTACCCCTTTTACAAGTTATCTTGGTTTCTTGATCAATTATTGTTCAAATGACATTACAAGTCATATTTTATGAAAATATGATTCATAAGGATCATTTTTTGCAAAAAAGACATGTTTTGACTTTTGGCCCCGGAGCGGTTCGGCGCGTAAAACCCTAATTCCTGACTTTTGAGGAATGCATCCTCTGAGAGTCTTTTATCTTTGAAAATGGATCCCTAAGGTTATTTTGAGCATATTGAGTCATGTTTTGAAGTCTTGGCTCATCCTCTTGTGAAAATCTCACTCTGGAGGTCCCAGTCGTCCAAAACACTAATTTGGCGACATCGGGTGTTTCGAGGCTCAAAACACTTGGAATGTCACAACTGTGTGCTTGAATTTTGATGTGAGGGTCCTCTTAATCCTTTGTGGATGTTTTAAGATGTTGGACAAGTTGAAGATCATGTCGCTTCTTGGTTGATCTTTTGTCTAAATGTTTTGGGAGGGCTCAAAAACCCCGATTCTCGATTGTGGTGAATGCTCAACCATCCTTGAGAAGATTGATGAGGCATGAAGGTACATCCATATTGTGGTAATGATCCTCACAATTGTCGCTCCCGGGATTTTCATCCAAGTACAAACGCGAAAGTGGCACCAAAACAGAGTCGCCAGCAATGTGTATTTATCCCAAGAGAGGGAAAGGAAACACCGCGTAAACCTGAGAGAAAGGAAAAGCATGGTCTTACGACCAAGAGAACTGGGTTCGGGAGTCGGTTACGCACGGGGAAGGTATTAGCACCCCCACGCGTCCATCGTACCCGATGGGATCCACGCTTGCTGTTTCGATCAAAGGGTGTAAAGAAAGGATACTGGAAAAGGAACTGAAAGAAAGAAAGGAGAAAGAAAAGAAACAAATGTAGGGAAAATAAAAGAAGTGCTCGCATGGGCCCTACCCCACTGCCTACGTATCTCATCGGGAGCATGAGAATCAGAGCGACGTAGTTCCCCTCACTAGGGATGAATTGTTTGTGTTTTTTAGAGAATGGCTTACGTTCTAGCTCAGGTGTTGCAGGCTCGCTGGTCCGAGTGCGTTACCATCTTGCAAGAGAACGAGTAGAAGCGCGTTCGTACGCTAAGAGTGAATGAGGTGAGAAAAGAATTCCCGAAGGAAAGACGTTATTGTTTGTTTTTGTCTTTTAGAAAGAAGTGTTTTGTTATTTGTTTGCATATGATAGTGTATCCAAATCTTAGTCCTTGGAATGTGTACCTTCTCACACTCCAAGATGGAATGAGGAAGAAAGTACACTAAGCATGAAGAAGACCCCCACACTTATTTCCAATTATTAAGGTTCAAACACACTAGCATACTTGTGTTTATTAAGTGTTTTTGTTGATTATGAAATGAAGAAGTGTTTTTCTTTATTTGTATTTTCAACAAGTATTGCATTTAAGTCCCTCATACAAGATCAAATATGTAACACATTGACCCAAGATGGGCCATATGCTACACATTCCAAGATTATAAGAGAAGACCCCTTATAATCTTTTCTTTATATGAAAGGCCTAAATGCAATAAGTGCCTACCTTTATTAGATATTTTGAATTTTCTTTGAGATGAGAAGAAGAAAGACTCAAGAGAGGAGAAAGGTAAAAATCTATGTGAACTAAGACTCAATCCTAACTGAAGATTAAAGGGAGTGATCCTAAAGGTTTGTGAGGTTTCAACCTAAAGTCTAAAGAAAGAAAGAATTAAACAATTCACTTCTAAAGTAGAAGATGAATTGTAATTCAAAAAGGGAAAGTAATGAGTTATTAAAAGAAAGCACATAAGTGCTTAACAAAACATAAAATGGAATTGTAAAAGAGAAAGGATAGAAGTTGAATGTGGATTCCTTATCCACACCCAATTGAAACTTACCAAAGCCCCTACATGGTTAGTAAACATGTATAAGAAGTATAAGAAGTAAAAGAACATGTAATGCATCATAAAACTCAAAAGAATTAAATGAGAAACCAAATCCTAGAGCCACAACCAGAATGTACATCATATGGGAACAAATGGTCATTATCAATCAAACTCAAGTGGATAGGCAACAAACATCCTCCATGACATTAGAACATGATATCATAAGAAAAGGAAGAATGAAAGATGAAAGAGAAAAGAAGAAATATGCACAAATGGAACATGTAATCCATGGATCAGAATTGAAATGAAATGAAAAATGATTCACAAACATCTCACAAGTATTCATGCATGACACATCAAAGAATTTAAGAAGTAATAGAAGAAGTAGAATTGAAATGGAAGTTCAAAAGAAAACACAAGTACAAACACCACATGTTAAAGGTGCACAAGGTTTAAATGAAAGTCAACATGCATGGATGACATATAATATGTACCAATGACCTATAATGTCAAGTGAATGGTTCACCAAATATGCAAATGATCATGCCATTATGTACAAAAGAAAACATGCAAACATGCACAAAAGATTACAATGATATAACATGTCATAATGCTTTAAATGAAATGCATCAAGCAAAAATCAAATGGCCTCATGAAAATTATGAAAACATGGTATTGGAGTTCACTAATCAGAGATGAATCACATATCAAAGTAGCATGCAAGGAACCAAGGCAAAATGATGTCAAACAATGCACTTAGGTCACATAGACATATCATACAAAGTAGCACAAAAGTGAACACCAAACATGCCATAAAACTGACCTAAAAAATCAAATAAAAATCACTTAACATACCTCAAGATGATAATGACTCAATGCAAAAAGAAGAGCATCAAAACAATTTTTAATGATCAAGAACAAAATTAAACAAGATCATGTACCATATTAAGAATGCACATCAAAGAAATTCAAAGAAAAATATAAAACAGGGGTAAAAGGGTCATAAAATCAGAAAATACAATCAGCAAAAATTTTCTAAATGTTTTATTGATACTCATGAATTTTTGTGGAATTTTATGATGCTATTTAGTATTTTTAAAAATTAAAAAGCAAACGTGTATGAAAAATAAAAAGAATAAAATGAAATACAAAGGGAAGGGGAGGTGTGAACATAGCAATCATGCAGTTCAAATTAATTGGGCTTGAAAACATGGGGGTGTGGGTAGCAATCTGATTAGGTCCAATAAGTGCGCATAACACCCTAACTATCATGGAATTCAGTCAAACCAAGTCAAAACCATACAAGCCGTTGGATCAAGTCATAGTCAAGCTATAGTCAAAGTAATTAAGATCAACGCGCACACTTGAATGTCCATACACACTACCATGTACCATACCACACAATGTTTAAATGAAATCAGAAATAAAAACACGTGACATGCACGCCTATTTTAATGCGCTGTCACGTTTTTCACCACACGATGGGAACACATCAACGGCCACGATTAAAACTGCGAACAAAACCCTAGAACAAATATCACCGGCCGGAGATAGCCTCCGGTCACCTTCTCCGGCCAACAAACACCACCTGCAAACTCACATGTTCACCAAAACACACAATACGCATACCAAAATGAAGCTGAGATAATGGAGATCAATGATACGCAATTATTTTTCACACAACAAGCATGCACACAAAGAACAGAGAGGATCAAACCAAGCCCTAACTTTTGGATCTAAGCCTCTACAAGGCCTATCAACTAGCCAGAGTAAGCAGAGCTTCTATCAAGCTTAAATTAACAAAAACAAGCTAAAATTAATGAAAATCAACTGAAGCAAAGTTGAATGATGAAACCTGAAAATGTGGAGCAATTGGAGATGTTGAGAAAAACCAGAGGAAAGCTTGATATGCTGAGCTTCTAGATCTTCAAACTTAGCAAAATAAATGCTATGGATTCGTAAATAGATGAAGGATGTTGAAGCTTGCAATGATGCTGAACTTGCAGAAATGGAGTTGTTCTTGTTGCTCTTGATTCAACCACACCAAGCAATGATCAATGGAAGCACAATGGAGTTGAAATCGTGGAGAAGAAGATGAGCAAAATCAGAGAGAGTGAGAGGAGAATTCTGAAGTGAATGTGAGAAAATGAGTGTTGTCTCAGAAATGTGAGTGAAATTTGGTTTTATAGTGTGTGTTAGAAATGAACCAGAGGTGGTTAAGTGAGTGAGTCAACTGAGTCCAAGTTGAGTTAACTGAGCTGCCTCTAACTAACTGAGCCAAGTTAGTTAGGGCGAGTCAGCTGTGGGTGTACTATAGTGGTGGAGGTCCATGGTGTTATGGTGGAAGTGAAAATGAACTGACATTGCACGGCTGTCTCACCAAACTTGTTCAGCAAGTTGCTTTTTTCTATTTTCGTGCATGGCACGTGCTCATGTGCATGGACATGTGATGAGTGTTTGGTTAAATGAAGAAAAAGTTGGAGGGTGAGCAATGCACGAGCAAGCTGAGACAACAACAACAACATTCATTTTTTCTGGTTTTTTTAAGACAGTTTGGAAATAATGCAAACATGGATGTTTAATGGTGATTTTCTCTTGGCATTGTGGGTGATTTGGTGTGTTTTTTGGAGTCATTGGAAAGAGGGCACATAGTGCTACAAGTTTGGTGTGAAAAAGGAATTGAAATGATACCTCAAACATGCTCCAAAATGACTATAAACTTAAGCACACAAGATTGGCTGATGGGCGCACCAGGTGGTCGATTGGCAAGGCTGGCATGGCACGAAATTTCAACATAACCACCCTAACTTGAGACCAATATTTCTCCCTCATAACTTGATCAAATGGAATTTTGTCCAACATGAAACTTGAAGAAGACATTACAGGGAACATTTTTGATGTTGACAAGTTTTGAAAATGAAGCCTCTAACCATGAGAAAAATAGGTGTACATTTGGCCCACCAACTGTTTGTTAAAATGACTGCGCGCGTGCCCTGAAAATCTTGGTCATGACCTAGTTTTGAACCTACTTTGCTCAAACTTTGATCAATCATATCTCACTCAATTTTTATCCAATGGAGATGTTCCACACATGGATTTGAAGCTTAAAACAAGATCTTTTGTTGTGGCCGAGTGGAATTTTCATTTGGTGCTTCAATTTTAAATGGCCTTGGTTCAAACTCTGATGCAAAATGGCCAAAACTTGCTATTTTTAGTAACCCTTCCTCTTCCAAAAATGGCAACTTTCCACCTCTTGATTTTTTCATGATTCCTTTGGAGTTTCTTGACCAAATTTTGTACATTGGACATATGTAACATGAATTTCATGATTTTGGGCTCAAAAAGTCAAGAGTTGACTTTTTCCTCTGATTATTTGACTTGGCCCCAAATTTCCTGATTTTTGATCTTTCTTCCAATTGAACCACCTCCAAAACCAATTGAGGGGCAATTCTCCATACACATACACTTAAGGACATGTAGAATACCATGATATCAAGTTTTGTCCAAAAAATCAAAGATAACCTGATTTTACTGTAAACCCTAATTTTGACCCCCTCTGGTTAGGAGGAAATTGCACATCTTCCAAATCCAAATTCCTCAGAGTATGTTGTGTATCCTCTTAAAGGATGATGATAAATGCCACTTGAGGATGATTTTGAATCAATGAGCTATCTCTTTTGAGGATTTTCCTTCAATTTTTGGACTTCTTGCATATTGTAGGATGTAATGCTTCAATCTCCTATTGAATCCCACCTTCTTGAGGTTGTGGAAGATCAATTGGGATAGTATGAGACATGAGAGACCTCTTGGCTTGCCTAGAGCCAACTTGATTGACCTTTTGTGCTCTGAAGGATCCATTGATTGTCCACCTTCCACCTGATCACATGCCCTGATGGTAAGAAGGATGCTATGCTTTATTTTTCTATGTTAAATGCAATGTAATGTTAATGAGGTGGATATGATATGATAAATGATAATGCCATGCTATGATGACAAAGAGGGAGAGCAAATTTTGGGGTATTACAGCTGCCCCTATTCAAGCGCTGTAGACTTGAATGCCTGAAAGCAATTGCTTTCGGACTTTCAAGGTATATAGTGATTGAATACCAAATATAACCAAAAATTTTCTCTGGATGATGAGGAAGAAACTTCCACGACATTGCTGGCTTGAATCTTCAATGAAACATTGTCGGAGAAAACTGTCTTTTGAACGACGCCAGACGACTACTGGCTTGCCACACTGCTGGTGGACTTTAATAATGTCTTTTATGCAATTCCAGACGACTACTGGCCTGCCACGCTACTGGTGGACTTTGACAACGTATTTTGAACGACGCCAGACGACTACTGGCTTGCCACGCTATTGGTGGACTTTAATAATGTCTTTTATGCAATTCCAGACGACTACTGGCCTGCCACGCTACTGGTGGACTTTGCAGCTTCGTGCCACCCGAAGACGGACTTTTGCCAATCCACTGTTGGACTTTTGCCACCCGAAGACGGACTTTTGCCAATCCACTGTTGGACTTTTAGAATATGCCACCCTTAGATGGACCTTTCGCCAATCCACTGTTGGACTTTTAGCTGCTTTGCCACCCGAAGATGGACTTTTGCCAATCCACTGTTGGACTTTTGCCACCCGAAGACGGACTTTTGCCAATCCACTATTGGACTTTTGCCACCCGAAGACGGACTTTTACCAATCCACTGTTGGACTTTTAGAATATACCACCCTTAGATGGACCTTTCGCCAATCCACTGTTGGACTTTTAGCTGCTTTGCCACCCGAAGATGGACTTTTGCCAATCCACTGTTGGATTTTTGCCACCCGAAGACGGACTTTTGCCAATCCACTGTTGGACTTTGCTAACGTCTTTTAACAATGCCAGACGACTACTGGCTTGCCACACTACGGGTGGACTTTCGCAAAATTCCAATACTGGATTACACTCTGCATCCGTGTCAGACATCTCTGCCGACTTTGCTGAGGAACAAAGACCAATGATTTGACTTTGGAGACTCCTGAAAGGATAACCTCTCCACTGGAGAATGAATGAATAATCCGTCTGCTTCGAATTGTCAAGCTTGCCAAAAATAAATTGGACTTGAAGAATAATAAATCTGCCAGGAATCACTTCATCTGTTGGGGGAATGAATTCTGGTCACAGCGATTCCGCTGGGGATGAGAATTTCTTTGTATGGCGTCTTTCTAGGGGAGAGAAGTCATAAAAACTCTGCTTGGGGATCTGTCCAATCCAAGACCCTTTGTAGGGGTTATCCACCTTCTGACCCGGCTAGGGAAAGGCTGTACCATCCTTGTTGAGGAATAGATTCTGTCGATCTGATAAACCTCTGCGGGGAGAACAACAACTCAGCTGGGAGTTGCTGACAAGATTCGATGCTGACCTCTGTGGGGATACCATGACCAGAGATACGATCTTGCTGGGTATCAGGGCTACTCTGCCAGGGATATGCAAATCCTGGTTAGAACATTCCACTGAAACTTGCTAGGAAAGAGTCCTTAGAGATCTGTTGGGGAAACCCAAAGAAAATCCACAGTATTCTGCTGAAGAATATGACTGTCAAGCTTAGGATAAGTACCACAATGCCCCATGTTAGGCGAGCTTCCCTTTAGACAATTCCGTTAGGGATGACGAGTTTATAACAAACTCTGCTGGCGGAAACTGCTTTAAAACGTCTCGTGCTGGGGAATGCCTTTTGAGAGGATTTTACAGAAGACCAACTGTCCTCAAACTCTACTGGGGATGATCAACACTTCATGCTGGGGAAACAATCATGCCCCATGCTTGGACAAAACAACAATTCGTCCCCGAAGAGGATGTCATAAGAGGATTTTACAGAAGATCTAGCCTCTTCAAACTCTTGTGACTTCGCTGGGGATAATGACCATCAGTTTCGGTGTCGACGAGACCACTCTTTTGGGGAACCTGTGACCGTTATCGACACAGAAAAGCTTGTAGCTGTTGGAAGTACTATATGAGAGAATCGACTTAATAAGATGCAACGGTACCCAGTTGAACTTAATTCACTGATATCGACCCGTTATGAACAATCGTCGACCGAACGATGAACGCCGATCTCCTTACCCATAATTGCCCCAGTCTTTTGCGTGGGGTGATTTATTGCTGGTCTTGTGCTTAAAATCATCTGCACCTGCTACCTGCAACAAAAGAATATGCCCACATGCCCCGAATATTGCGTGGCTAGAATCCACCATCCGGGAGTATTCAACATTCGAAGTAATTTCAAATGTTTTTTTTTGCGCATGTTATTGCAAGGCTGCCATGTTTTCAAATGCAATGTTTTATCAAAAATTAGGACGTTTTTGCAAACAAAGCAATAAAACAAAAATAGAAAGCTTTTTATTGAAATTCAATTTATTGACTGAGAGCCCAGAATAGGCAATTACATCTGGAAGCAATCCCTGGAAAGAGGTGATCGCTGAAAATTGAGAAAAGAAACTATCCTAATGGCAATGTGAAAACGGAATTCCACTGAGTTTCCATTCTGTTATGACCAGTATGTCTTCAAAACTCCCCGACCTTGCCTTCTGAGGAATGATCAGACCGATTCCTATCCTTCAGAACGTCAGTTGTTCAAACGGTAATGGGGGATAGATAACTCAGACCATAGTCATTCGCTTAAATCCCTCTTTTGTGTGGACCGCCCTTTCAGGTTTTCGATCCACCAGGATACCCTTTTTTGCCTAAGTTGCCCTTTCGGGTTTTCAACTTACCGGGTGTACAAATTTTTTTCAATTATATCCCTAATTTTTGCCCGAACCTTATTCTGTTTTTGGTTCGCCGGGATGCCCTTTTTTGCCTGGATTTTTTTTTATTTTTATTATCCAGCGGGTCTATTCATGCGAAGTATTTTTTGACTACGTCCGAGTTGACAGGGGATGAAAAGTCTTCGCCATCCATGGTTGTAAGCAATAAAGCTCCGCCCGAAAAGACCTTTTTAACCACGAATGGACCTTCATAGTTAGGAGTCCACTTGCCCCTGTGATCTGTATTGGGAGGAAGGATCATTTTGAGTACCACATCTCCGACTTTGTAAACCCGAGGACGCACCTTTTGGTCAAATGCCTGCTTCATTCTGCGCTGATATAGTTGCCCATGACATACAGCCGCCAATCGCTTTTCCTCAATAAGGCTCAGCTGATCAAATCTGGCTCGTACACATTCAGCTTCATCTAGCTTAACATCCATCATAACTCTGAGGGACGGAATCTCTACTTCAACCGGTAGCACTGCCTCCATACCATATACAAGTGAGAATGGGGTTGCCCCAGTGGACGTGCGTACCGACGTTCGATACCCATGCAAAGTAAATGGTAACATCTCATGCCAATCTTTATACGTGACAACCATCTTCTGCACAATCTTCTTGATATTTTTGTTGGCCGCTTCGACCGCGCCATTCATCTTTGGGCGGTACGGAGAAGAATTGTGATGTTCGATTTTGAAGTCCCGGCATAACTCAGCCATCATCTTATTGTTCAAATTAGAACCATTATCAGTAATGATTCTTTCGGGAACTCCATATCGGCAAATGATATCCCGTTTTAAGAAACGAGCTACCACTTGTTTTGTAACATTGGCATAGGATGCGGCTTCAACCCATTTGGTGAAGTAATCAATTGCCACCAAGATGAAACGATGACCATTGGAAGCTGTAGGCTCAATCTTTCCGATCATATCAATGCCCCACATGGCAAACGGCCAAGGAGACGACATGATACTCAACGGATTTGGAGGCACATGCACCTTGTCTGCATAGATCTGGCATTTATGGCATTTGCGGGCATATTTGCAACAATCTGACTCCATAGTCAACCAATAATATCCCGATCTTAACAACTTTTTAGCCATTGCATGTCCTCCGGCATGGGTACCGAAAGAGCCTTCGTGCACTTCAATCATCAACAAGTCTGCTTTATGTCTATCCACACATCTAAGCAGGACCGTGTCAAAATTTCTTTTATACAGCACGCCATCTTTGTTCAAGAAGAAACTACCGGCTAACCTTCTCAACGTCTTCCTGTCTTTGGACGATGCCCCGGGCGGGTACTCTTGACTTTTCAAGAAACACTTAATGTCATAAAACCATGGCTTGTCATCAGACGCTGCATCGACCGCAAACACAAATGCTGGTCTGTCAAGGCGGGATACCTCAATCTTAGGTACATGGTTCCATCCTTGCACTTTGATCATGGAAGACAAAGTGGCCAAGGCATCAGCGAACCTATTCTCATCTCGAGGAATATGGTACAGTTTCAGTGTTGTGAAAAATGTCAGCAATCTCCTTGTATAATCTCTATACGGCACTAGATTTGCTTGGTGCGTGTACCAACTCCCTTTCACTTGATTGATTACCAAAGCTGAATCACCAAATATATCAAGGGTCTTAATCCGTAGATTAATCGCCTCCTCGATCCCCATTATACAAGCTTCGTACTCTGCTTCATTATTGGTGCATCCGAAAGTTATTCGGGAAGTGAAAGGCATATGAACACCTTCCGGCGTGATAAGAACCGCTCCAACTCCGCACCCATTCATATTGACAGCCCCATCAAACATCAGACTCCATTTGGATTCAGGGTCTGGCCCCTCCTCCGGAAGTGGTTCCTCGCAGTCTTTAGCTTTGAGAAACATGATGTCCTCATCAGGGAAGTCAAATTTCATGGGTTGGTAATCATCAATCGGCTGTTGCGCAAGATAGTCGGACAAGATACTTCCTTTGATGGCCTTTTGTGAAGTGTACTGAATGTCATACTCTGTCAAGACCATTTGCCACCGTGCAACTCTGCCTGTCAATGCTGGTTTCTCGAAAATGTACTTGATAGGATCCATTTTTGAAATCAACAGGGTCGTGTGCCTAACCATATATTGCCTCAATCGCTTAGCGGCCCATGCAAGCGCACAGCATGTCTTTTCAAGCATTGAGTATCGGGACTCACAATCATTGAACTTTTTGCTCAGGTAGTAGATAGCATGCTCCTTCCTACCTGTCTCGTCATGTTGACCAAGAACACAACCCATGGAACCTTCAAGCACTGTCAGATACATTATCAGCGGTCTCCCTTCAACTGGAGGCATTAGAATCGGAGGTTCCTGCAAGTATTCTTTTATCTTATCGAATGCCAATTGGCAATCGTCATTCCACCTGACCGTTTGATCTTTCCTTAACAATTTAAATATTGGCTCACACGTGGCTGTTAGGTGAGATATGAACCTTGCAATGTAATTCAATCTACCCAAGAAACCACGAACCTCTTTTTCTGTTCTCGGTTCAGGCATTTCTTGTATTGCTTTCACCTTGGCAGGATCAACCTCGATTCCTCTTCCGCTCACAATGAAACCCAGTAACTTTCCAGAACGTACCCCAAACGTGCACTTGTTTGGATTTAATCTCAGACGGAACTTTCTCAACCTTTCAAACAGCTTTTTCAGGTTAATCAGATGTTCCTCTTCTGTTCTCGACTTGGCAATCATATCATCTACATAACATTCGATCTCCTTATGAATCAAGTCATGAAACAATGTCACCATCGCCCGCTGGTACGTTGCCCCTGCGTTTTTCAACCCAAAAGGCATTACTTTATAACAATATGTACCCCACGGAGTAATGAACGTGGTCTTCTCCATATCTTCAGGTGCCATCTTGATCTGGTTGTACCCGGAGAAACCGTCCATAAATGAGAACACTGAAAACTGAGCTGTATTATCGACCAGCACATCAATATGAGGTAGTGGAAAATCATCTTTCGGGCTAGCTTTATTAAGATCTCGATAATCCACACACATTCTCACTTTTCCATCTTTCTTCGGTACTGGCACGATGTTGGCTACCCATGGAGGATACTTTGTCACAGCAAGAAAACCAGCATCCCACTGCTTCTGGACTTCCTCCTTAATCTTTAAAGCCATGTCGGGGTGAGTCCGACGAAGTTTCTGCTTGACTGGCGGACATTCTTCTCTTAATGGCAGCCTGTGCACGACAATATCCGTATCCAACCCCGGCATGTCTTGATACGACCAGGCGAAGATGTCAACATACTCGCGCAACATTTCCGTCAAAGTTTGCTTCACATCTGCTTGCAAGCTGGCACCAATCCTGATCTCTTTCTTGGCGTCCTTGGTACCAATATTGATGATTTCTACAGTCTCCTGATGAGGCTGGATGACCCTTTCCTCTTGTTTCAACAATCTGGCCAGTTCTTCAGAGAGTTCACAATCTTTCTCATCCCCTTCTTCGGCTTGATAAATCGGATTGTCAAAGTCATACATGGCCATATCAAAATCGTTATCAGTGGTATCCGGAGGATCAAGTCTGCATGAACGGGTTCATGCCTTATTTTAGAATTTATTGTTAAGCAAAACAAAAGAAAATGAAACATTGCCATTTTATTTTTATTTTTTGGGCAAAAATAAAAACTGAAAGACAGAGAACAAAATTTGATTGCAAAACGTCCTTTATTAATGATTAAACATTGCAAATGCAACCATGGTGGCCCTACAAATGAATCTATACGCCTTGGGCAGAGCGCAAGATTTTGACATGCATTATGGTTAGAAAAAACAAAGAAAAATTACTCTGTCTGAAGAGTAACCCGGATGACTTCTTCAACGGACCAGTTTTGCACTTGTTGTCCCGGAGCATGAGGGCGTACCCAGTTGTCCAGGTCACAATTACTGTCAACACTATCCTCTGTGGCTGCATAAGACTGGTCCGTGTAGATAATTCCCCCACTATTGAAAGTAATGGGTCCCCTGCTCCCCGCATCTGAAGTTGTAGAGGGATGATAACCAATACCAAATTTGTCTTCCTTCATTGGGGTCTCTATCAACCTGCCCCAACCTTGGGCGTTGCCTGCCCTGACGACTTCGACAGCTTGTTTGTAAGATGAAATGGAGGTACCAGCCCCAACTGGTACAGAAGAAGACTCAGGTGCATCGTCAATATTGACTGCTTCAAATGATTGGCACAGCATCTCATGAATTTTCCCATCCATTTCAATGTACTTGAACGTGGACAGGTGACTCACAAAGATGTCTTCTTCCCCGCACACCGTCACAACCTGCCCTTCAAACTCATACTTCAGCTTTTGATGTAGAGTAGAAGTAACAGCCCCGGCTCCGTGAATCCAAGGGCGTCCCAATAGGCAGCTATATGCAGGTTGTATGTCCATTACATGGAACATGGATTTGAATACCTGTGGTCCAATTTGTACGGGCAATTCCACCTCACCAAACACAGATCGTCTGGTCCCATCGAATGCTCTGACCACCAATTCACTAGGCCTTAAGATCAAACCATCAACTTCCAGCTTCATTAATGCCTTCTTGGGCAAGACATTGAGTGATGAACCAGTGTCTACCAATACATGAGATAACACTGCGCCCTTACACTCCATCGTGATATGCAAAGCCTTATTGTGGTTTCTTCCTTCAATAGTCAGATCTCTACTTGTAAAGCCCAAGCCATGGCTAACATTAACATTGGAGATTACGCCCTCGAGCTGATTAACAGTAATTTCCTGTGGCACGTATGCACTCTTCAACACTTTCAACAACGCCTGCCGATGCGCATCAGAGCACATCAATAGTGACAAGATTGAAATCTTTGAAGGGGTCTGATTCAGTTGGTCCACAATCTTATAATCGCTTTTCTTGATTATCTTCATAAATTCTTCCATTTCCTTATCAAAAGTAATCTTTGTCTCTGCTTCAGGTGTAGGCGCATTTTCAACCACCTGTTTACCTTTAGCCTTTGCTGCGGCTTCTGCCTCTTTATCACTTCTCAAGGTTTGGGGAGCGAACAACCTTCCACTCCTTGTAAAGCCCCCTACACCCCCTACGTTATCAATATTTGGGCTGACTGACGACTCAACTTCCTGCTTTTTACCTTCGTAATATACATCTGCCCCATAGTGCCATGGGATAGCTTTCGTAGATGTGAACGGAATTGGTCCTGGCACCGTGATAGTGACAGGACTGGGCCCTTCTGGCGCAACACTCGCCACGGGAACTGCATTGACCGGCATTTGAATCTCAGCGGGAGTGTAATAGATGGTCACGGTTGATATCTCATCAGTGTCTTTTACGACTCTGTCGAACTGTAGACATCCTTCATCGATCAGATTCTGTAAACCCATCTTCAACTTATCACAGCCGTTCTCCTGATTCATACACTCAGAGCAATCTTGATTACAGCCCGGGAACACCTGTCCCTTCAATAAACGATCTTTTATAACCAACAAAGAAGTTTTCACTTGATGAACGTCTAACACCAAATTCAATCTCCTCCCATCTTCAATAGCGTACACATTTGCTGCACTATGATCAGGCATGGGATGCTGAGTAATATTAGGAGCGGGAGACAAATTGATGGCTTTAGCATCAATCAAATCTTGTACTTTATGATGGAAAGCCCAGCATTTTTCAATGGAGTGTCCCTGATCACCTGAGTGGAGCTCACAACGAGCATTAGCATCGAAGTTAGGTGGCAGGTTTCCAGCAACCAGAGCTTTCATAGTACGGAGTTCTACCAACTTTAACTCGAGTAGTCGGGGCAACAGCGCGGCATAAGTCATAGGGAGAGGATCCATCTTACGATCCCTCTGCCTAGACCTTTGCTGGAAAAAAGGTTGTTGCTGTTGAACTTGTTGTTGGGGTTGTTGTTTCTGAACAGACGGTGTGGGGATTGTTACAGCATCTACCTGATAATAAGCTTGAGAACGCCCTCTGCCTCGTCCTCTAAACACAGCATTCGTATCACCTTCTCTTCTTTTCTGGTTACTAGCAAACGGTTTCTTCGTCCCCGAAGAGCCAGCCCCACTCACATCCTGGATCTTTCCAAGCTTTAACAGACTTTCTATTCTTTCTCCCGCAATCACAATATCAGCAAATCCAGTTGACGGACAAGCAGCTAATCTATCAAGATAGGCCCCTTGCAAGGTGCCCATGAACATATCTGCCATTTCTCTGTCTGACAAGGGAGGTTGAACCTGGGCAGCCATTTCCCTCCACCTCTGTGCATATTCTTTGAAACTCTCCTTGGCATTTTGTGACAACCCCTGCAATTGAGTGCGGTTGGGCGCCATGTCAATATTATATTGGTATTGCTTCAGGAACGCTTCTGCCAGATCTTTCCAATTCTTCACAGCAGCTCTATTCAACTTCATATACCAGGTCAAGGACGCCCCAGCCAGACTGTCCTGAAAATAGTGCATCCATAGCTTCTCGTCATCCGTATGGGCTGAAATCTTCCCAAAGTAAGCTTGAAGATGCGTTTGGGGACACGCATTGCCGTGATACTTATCAAAAGTGGGAGGCTTGAATTTAGGGGGAATTCTGACTCCTGAGACCAGCCCCAAGCTGGTAACATCAATACCTATAGAGTTCTTGCATTCTATGGCCCTGATCTTTTCTGCTAACTCATCATACCTTCGATCACCTTGATTACCCACATCAGCATCCAACAGAGTAAATTGGTCTTCCAGAGTATCTTCAAGAGTAACACCAGCATGCCTACCATTTCCATTACCCCGATTGTTACCACCAGGAGGAGGGTTGCCACCGGGAGGTGGAATGCCATGTCCCTGTGAATTGTCATGCTGATCACCTTCGGGCCCATTGTCTGGACGCTCTACCAGAAGCCTCAATCTCTCCTGATTTTGCGCCATGCCAGTCATGAGGGTCATGAACTGGTCCATACGCGCCCTCATTTCAGCCAAATCACTTTGCACTTGATCCATGATTCTTACTTGATTCCTTCGCGTCGAATATCGGTGAATATGATTCCCAGCTATACTGCCTGAAACCAAATAAAGGTTAGAGACCCTGCAACGAGTACCTGAAAAACAAGTAACAAAAATGCAAAATGATATGCAATGCCATGCAATGCCATGTTTGTCATTTCTGAGGTGCTTTTATACCCTGATTCCAATCTAACCACAGAAATCTGAAGACCAGACATCGTGATATAAAGAGGCGTGTCGTGGTCATGTGCTTGTGTGCAGCTATCTGATAAGGAATAATTCTGAATAAAACTGCTCATACCCATTCAACAAAGTATTCAAGTACATTTAAGAAAGGTTCAACCGCAAATGCAATACAAGGAAAAATGGATCCATCAACATGCCTGATGGTAACCATTAACAACAAAATATAAGGAAAAGAACATCACTCTGACAATTCCACATCCTTCAGCTTATCACTTGAGTATTTGATCTCCTCAAAAAGTATACGGGTATGCTGGTGATTCGGCTTTTCAATCATTTCTTTGATCAAGACATCCCTTTTCTCAAGAGCTTCAGTTAAAGAACCCATATGCAGCATCAGAGCCTCGTCATCACACACTCCTTTGTGTCTCTTTATGCCAGCTTGCGTCTTGAGTATCTCCCTTTCTATCATGACTTCTTCAAGCTCTTTCTTGGTATTCCTCAGCTCACCTTTAGATTCTTCTAGCTGTTCTTGACTCTTACCGAGGCTTTCCCGATACTTTCTCCTCTGCTCATGCGCCTTTTCAAGCTCTTCGTCCTTAATCTGCAACTGTTCCTGTAATTCATCATTCTCTATCCTAACTTCGTCCCAAGCGTGCTGAAACTTTGTTAACTTTTCTTTGGTCTGTGCTAACGCCTGTTTGGTTTGCTTGTGGGCTTGAGTAGTATCATCAGCACCTTTACTAATCTTCCGGAAATGTTGGGCTCTTCCAGCAAAGTCTTTTTCTTTTGCAGTTAGGATTTGTTCAGCATCTTGGGCTTTCCGCTCCAGCTCTTTGTTGGCATGTAGAGCATTCTGAAGACGGCTACTCAACTCGGAATTCTCTCCTTGGAGCTTTTTCACCAAGGCTTGCAACTTGTCAACTTCTTCCACAGTAGCAGTGCTTCTTGCTTTCTCATTCTCCGGATACAAAAGGGGCGCCTTACCAAAAGGCAAGAGAAAATCTTCAACTCTTTTCTTCACCCACTCTTCATATGCTGGATAAACCTGGTTGTTAGGCTTGCCTAGAGTAACTTTCCCCTTTTTCAGTACGCTACCCCAGCTTTCAGAAGCTTTCTGTGCTGCTTCCCAACCATCTGATGTATGAAAATAGAGGGACTCCTCCACATCTCTCTTAATTGGCGGACCTGTCAGGGCATACCCAAATTGTCGAATGGCCAAAGAAGGATTGTAGTTAATCCCACCCATTCTTCCTATCAGTGGAATGTTAGGGAACTTACCACAACTGTGGATAATATTCTTGCCAATCAGCCCATGATCTACCCATACGATGTCCTTGGCCACCAATCCCATTAAACGCTGTTTCCACTCTAGAGAATCTTTGGAATCCACAAAAGCCCCTAATTGTGGTAAACGGCCTGCAAACCACTTATAGAACAAGGGTGCACAACAACGAATTATCCCTCCTTTTTTCTTTTCGTTTCGGTTGTACAACGAGTAGTGAAGATCTCCCAGTAGCGTTGGCACCGGGTTCTTCATCATGAATATTCGTATAGCGTCCGTATCAATGAAATCCGGCTCGTTGGGAAACAACACTATGCCGTATATACAAAGGGCTAGCAAAGCATTAAAAACAAGCCAATTCTCGCCTTTAGCTGCTTCCTGGGCCTTCTTAATCAGATATTCTAGCTTGTAACCACGAATCTTTCCTTTGTTGGAGACATTGGCGTCTAACTCTGATTTGCTCAAATAAAGAGCACCAGCCACCTTCCCAAAGTCAAGATCCCCCACCAATCCAAAGAAAGGGGGCTCCTCCTTGATAGCAATCCCCAACATGTTGGAATACTCCTCCAAGGTAGGAACCAACACATAGTCTGGAAATACAAAACATCTCAGAGGCGGATCATAGAACTGCATCAACGTATGGAGACCTCTGGCTTCATAATCACTGACATTACGGACCATAGATAAAATCCACCCATATTTCTCTTCAAAAGCTTCTCGTACTGCAGGACTCGCCATTCCCTTCAGCATAACAATAGGGCCCAAAGTAGGCGTAAGGAACTTATAGCTGATGATATTCTTCCTCTCTTTAGTGTTCATCTTTGCAGGGACCTGATGACTGGAATCAAGGGTAATATATGCACCTGGAAATGAATAAACATGTATGTTAGGATATGATAATGCAATGCAAAGGGCAATGTGATCAGGTAATCAGGTGTCTGTGCTGAACTGTGAACGGTGTCAGTGTAGCTCTGAGACTAATATAGAACCATAGATAAGAACCATCTGAATACAATAGGATGAAACTTCCTTTTTGTGCAATGATGATAGAAAACCGGGTATGTAGGAGGTCATGGTTACCTGCAAACCTGTAAACAACCCGCCCTCCTCACATGTGGGTACTAGGATGTTCAGTATCCCGGGCTCTCAGGTCGAGAAATGATGATACGTTCACCATTTCTGGTTTGGCATCATCATCAATCGAGGAGGCCTCAACTGATTCTCCAAAACAAAAAGGTCCTCAGCTTCTGGCACTGAGGTCGAGAAGCAATAGTACATTCATCCCTCAGGGTACAGTACTATCGCCAATCGAGGAGTGCCTCCGCTGATTCTCTTTCAAAAAGGGATGTCCTATAGCAAGTTCCCAGCATTGGGTCCTCGAATCGAGGATGTGCAATGGGTTTGCCACGGAATGTGGTCTGCCACTGTCACATCTCGGGAGGAGTGCCGCAACTGAGTCCTCGGGAATGGTCACCAGAGTCGACAGTTCCTCAAGAGAATAACCACTGGCCTGCATAACATGCAGTAGCAGAAAGCTCCTGATAGAACCTCGTCTGGTTGTGGGTCTCATGAACAACAATACGTGGTCACCACCACGCAAGCGTCATGACTATCCACTCTAATTCCTATGTGTGTACTCAAGCCTGTGTAGTGAGCTTATCTCTCAGAACACCCCGCCCGCCAAACAGAAAACAACAGCACAGTCCAGCACAATAATGATATGTAATGCAGTAAATGTGATAAATACAGTAAAGTACAGTAAAGCAGCAATACGGTAAATAATAATACAATACAACAGTAAATACCGCAAACAAAATACACCTAATGAAAGAAAAGCAAACAAGCGCTAGGATTGACTCGCTAAGGAAACCAGAGATTCTGGGTTCGTTCCCCAGCAGAGTCGCCAGCTGTCGCTCCCGGGATTTTCATCCAAGTACAAACGCGAAAGTGGCACCAAAACAGAGTCGCCAGCAATGTGTATTTATCCCAAGAGAGGGAAAGGAAACACCGCGTAAACCTGAGAGAAAGGAAAAGCATGGTCTTACGACCAAGAGAACTGGGTTCGGGAGTCGGTTACGCACGGGGAAGGTATTAGCACCCCCACGCGTCCATCGTACCCGATGGGATCCACGCTTGCTATTTCGATCAAAGGGTGTAAAGAAAGGATACTGGAAAAGGAACTGAAAGAAAGAAAGGAGAAAGAAAAGAAACAAATGTAGGGAAAATAAAAGAAGTGCTCGCATGGGCCCTACCCCACTGCCTACGTATCTCATCGGGAGCATGAGAATCAGAGCGACGTAGTTCCCCTCACTAGGGATGAATTGTTTGTGTTTTTTAGAGAACGGCTTACGTTCTAGCTCAGGTGTTGCAGGCTCGCTGGTCCGAGTGCGTTACCATCTTGCAAGAGAACGAGTAGAAGCGCGTTCGTACGCTAAGAGTGAATGAGGTGAGAAAAGAATTCCCGAAGGAAAGACGTTATTGTTTGTTTTTGTCTTTTAGAAAGAAGTGTTTTGTTATTTGTTTGCATATGATAGTGTATCCAAATCTTAGTCCTTGGAATGTGTACCTTCTCACACTCCAAGATGGAATGAGGAAGAAAGTACACTAAGCATGAAGAAGACCCCCACACTTATTTCCAATTATTAAGGTTCAAACACACTAGCATACTTGTGTTTATTAAGTGTTTTTGTTGATTATGAAATGAAGAAGTGTTTTTCTTTATTTGTATTTTCAACAAGTATTGCATTTAAGTCCCTCATACAAGATCAAATATGTAACACATTGACCCAAGATGGGCCATATGCTACACATTCCAAGATTATAAGAGAAGACCCCTTACAATCTTTTCTTTATATGAAAGGCCTAAATGCAATAAGTGCCTACCTTTATTAGATATTTTGAATTTTCTTTGAGATGAGAAGAAGAAAGACTCAAGAGAGGAGAAAGGTAAAAATCTATGTGAACTAAGACTCAATCCTAACTGAAGATTAAAGGGATTGATCCTAAAGGTTTGTGAGGTTTCAACCTAAAGTCTAAAGAAAGAAAGAATTAAACAATTCACTTCTAAAGTAGAAGATGAATTGTAATTCAAAAAGGGAAAGTAATGAGTTATTAAAAGAAAGCACATAAGTGCTTAACAAAACATAAAATGGAATTGTAAAAGAGAAAGGATAGAAGTTGAATGTGGATTCCTTATCCACACCCAATTGAAACTTACCAAAGCCCCTACATGGTTAGTAAACATGTATAAGAAGTATAAGAAGTAAAAGAACATGTAATGCATCATAAAACTCAAAAGAATTAAATGAGAAACCAAATCCTAGAGCCACAACCAGAATGTACATCATATGGGAACAAATGGTCATTATCAATCAAACTCAAGTGGATAGGCAACAAACATCCTCCATGACATTAGAACATGATATCATAAGAAAAGGAAGAATGAAAGATGAAAGAGAAAAGAAGAAATATGCACAAATGGAACATGTAATCCATGGATCAGAATTGAAATGAAATGAAAAATGATTCACAAACATCTCACAAGTATTCATGCATGACACATCAAAGCATTTAAGAAGTAATAGAAGAAGTAGAATTGAAATGGAAGTTCAAAAGAAAACACAAGTACAAACACCACATGTTAAAGGTGCACAAGGTTTAAATGAAAGTCAACATGCAAGGATGACATATAATATGTACCAATGACCTATAATGTCAAGTGAATGGTTCACCAAATATGCAAATGATCATGCCATTATGTACAAAAGAAAACATGCAAACATGCACAAAAGATTACAATGATATAACATGTCATAATGCTTTAAATGAAATGCATCAAGCAAAAATCAAATGGCCTCATGAAAATTATGAAAACAT
The DNA here is from genome assembly GCA_022829125.1 of Lathyrus tuberosus. NCBI lineage: Eukaryota > Viridiplantae > Streptophyta > Magnoliopsida > Fabales > Fabaceae > Lathyrus > Lathyrus tuberosus. The sequence goes on along the minus strand of JALAZF010000759.1, from coordinate 566,682 downwards.
GGTATTGGAGTTCACTAATCAGAGATGAATCACATATCAAATTAGCATGCAAGGAACCAAGGCAAAATGATGTCAAACAATGCACTTAGGTCACATAGACATATCATACAAAGTAGCACAAAAGTGAACACCAAACATGCCATAAAACTGACCTAAAAAATCAAATAAAAATCACTTAACATACCTCAAGATGATAATGACTCAATGCAAAAAGAAGAGCATCAAAACAATTTTTAATGATCAAGAACAAAATTAAACAAGATCATGTACCATATTAAGAATGCACATCAAAGAAATTCAAAGAAAAATATAGAACAGGGGTAAAAGGGTCATAAAATCAGAAAATACAATCATCAAAAATTTTATAAATGTTTTAATGATACTCATGAATTTTTGTGGAATTTTATGATGCTATTTAGTATTTTTAAAAATTAAAAAGCAAACGTGTATGAAAAATAAAAAGAATAAAATGAAATACAAAGGGAAGGGGAGGTGTGAACATAGCAATCATGCAGTTCAAATTAATTGGGCTTGAAAACATGGGGGTGTGGGTAGCAATCTGATTAGGTCCAATAAGTGCGCATAACACCCTAACTATCATGGAATTCAGTCAAACCAAGTCAAAACCATACAAGCCGTTGGATCAAGTCATAGTCAAGCTATAGTCAAAGTAATTAAGATCAACGCGCACACTTGAATGTCCATACACACTACCATGTACCATACCACACAATGTTTAAATGAAATCAGAAATAAAAACACGTGACATGCACACCTATTTTAATGCGCTGTCACGTTTTTCACCACACGATGGGAACACATCAACGACCACGATTAAAACTGCGAACAAAACCCTAGAACAAATATCACCGGCCGGAGATGGCCTCCGGTCACCTTCTCCGGCCAACAAACACCACCTGCAAACTCACATGTTCACCAAAACACACAATACGCATACCAAAATGAAGCTGAGATAATGGAGATCAATGATACGCAATTATTTTTCACACAACAAGCATGCACACAAAGAACAGAGAGGATCAAACCAAGCCCTAACTTTTGGATCTAAGCCTCTACAAGGCCTATCAACTAGCCAGAGTAAGCAGAGCTTCTATCAAGCTTAAATTAACAAAAACAAGCTAAAATTAATGAAAATCAACTGAAGCAAAGTTGAATGATGAAACCTGAAAATGTGGAGCAATTGGAGATGTTGAGAAAAACCAGAGGAAAGCTTGATATGCTGAGCTTCTAGATCTTCAAACTTAGCAAAATAAATGCTATGGATTCGTAAATAGATGAAGGATGTTGAAGCTTGCAATGATGCTGAACTTGCAGAAATGGAGTTGTTCTTGTTGCTCTTGATTCAACCACACCAAGCAATGATCAATGGAAGCACAATGGAGTTGAAATCGTGGAGAAGAAGATGAGCAAAATCAGAGAGAGTGAGAGGAGAATTCTGAAGTGAATGTGAGAAAATGAGTGTTGTCTCAGAAATGTGAGTGAAATTTGGTTTTATAGTGTGTGTTAGAAATGAACCAGAGGTGGTTAAGTGAGTGAGTCAACTGAGTCCAAGTTGAGTTAACTGAGCTGCCTCTAACTAACTGAGCCAAGTTAGTTAGGGCGAGTCAGCTGTGGGTGTACTATAGTGGTGGAGGTCCATGGTGTTATGGTGGAAGTGAAAATGAACTGACATTGCATGGCTGTCTCACCAAACTTGTTCAGCAAGTTGCTTTTTTCTATTTTCGTGCATGGCACGTGTTCATGTGCACGGACATGTGATGAGTGTTTGGTTAAATGAAGAAAAAGTTGGAGGGTGAGCAATGCACGAGCAAGCTGAGACAACAACAACAACATTCATTTTTTCTGGTTTTTTTAAGACAGTTTGGAAATAATGCAAACATGGATGTTTAATGGTGATTTTCTCTTGGCATTGTGGGTGATTTGGTGTGTTTTTTGGAGTCATTGGAAAGAGGGCGCATAGTGCTACAAGTTTGGTGTGAAAAAGGAATTTAAATGATACCTCAAACATGCTCCAAAATGACTATAAACATAAGCACACAAGATTGGCTGATGGGCGCACCAGGTGGTCGATTGGCAAGGCTGGCATGGCACGAAATTTCAACATAACCACCCTAACTTGAGACCAATATTTCTCCCTCATAACTTGATCAAATGGAATTTTGTCCAACATGAAACTTGAAGAAGACATTACAGGGAACATTTTTGATGTTGACAAGTTTTGAAAATGAAGCCTCTAACCATGAGAAAAATAGGTGTACATTTGGCCCACCAACTGTTTGTTAAAATGACTGCGCACGTGCCCTGAAAATCTTGGTCATGACCTAGTTTTGAACCTACTTTGCTCAAACTTTGATCAATCATATCTCACTCAATTTTTATCCAATGGAGATGTTCCACACATGGATTTGAAGCTTAAAACAAGATCTTTTGTTGTGGCCGAGTGGAATTTTCATTTGGTGCTTCAATTTTAAATGGCCTTGGTTCAAACTCTGATGCAAAATGGCCAAAACTTGCTATTTTTAGTAACCCTTCCTCTTCCAAAAATGGCAACTTTCCACCTCTTGATTTTTTCATGATTCCTTTGGAGTTTCTTGACCAAATTTTGTACATTGGACATATGTAACATGAATTTCATGATTTTGGGCTCAAAAAGTCAAGAGTTGACTTTTTCCTCTGATTATTTGACTTGGCCCCAAATTTCCTGATTTTTGATCTTTCTTCCAATTGAACCACCTCCAAAACCAATTGAGGGGCAATTCTCCATACACATACACTTAAGGACATGTAGAATACCATGATATCAAGTTTTGTCCAAAAAATCAAAGATAACCTGATTTTACTGTAAACCCTAATTTTGACCCCCTCTGGTTAGGAGGAAATTGCACATCTTCCAAATCCAAATTCCTCAGAGTATGTTGTGTATCCTCTTAAAGGATGATGAGAAATGCCACTTGAAGATGATTTTGAATCAATGAGCTATCTCTTTTGAGGATTTTCCTTCAATTTTTGGACTTCTTTCATATTGTAGGATGTAATGCTTCAATCTCCTATTGAATCCCACCTTCTTGAGGTTGTGGAAGATCAATTGGGATAGTATGAGACATGAGAGACCTCTTGGCTTGCCTAGAGCCAACTTGATTGACCTTTTGTGCTCTGAAGGATCCATTGATTGTCCACCTTCCACCTGATCACATGCCCTGATGGTAAGAAGGATGCTATGCTTCATTTTTCTATGTTAAATGCAATGTAATGTTAATGAGGTGGATATGATATGATAAATGATAATGCCATGCTATGATGACAAAGAGGGAGAGCAAATTTTGGGGTATTACAACAATGATGGGAAATCTTGGTGGTCAAAATTTGGGGTATGACAACCGGTTATCATCCTAGAGAACGAGGAAGGTATCCTGATCGAGGTCTCCCTCACGCTATCCTTCCCGACGTCAAACAACCAGGCCGAATACGAGGCTTTCCTCGCCGGGTTACGATTGATCAGGGATCTCGGCGCCAAAGAAGTAAAAATATTCACCGACTCCCAGCTCGTGGCCTCCCAGATGCGAGGAGAGTACCAAGCCAAGAACGACAACCTCATCAAGTACTTGACTCTGGTGAAGGAAATGATGAAAAAGTTCACTTCGGCGAAAGTAAGTCACGTCTCGCGTGAACACAATATTTGGGCAGACGTCCTATCGATGCTCGCGATCACAAAGAAAAAAGGCGGGAATAAGTCCGTCATTTAAGAAGTGCTTTCACGTCCGAGCATCGAGAAGCCCATCTCTACGGCTGACGTGCATGCCATTGGAGACAACCACTGTTGGATGACCCCAGTATATGAGTACCTCAACACAGGAAAACTACCCGACGACTCCAAGGACGTCGAAGTAGTTAGGCAACGTGCTTGCTCCTATACGATTGTCGAGGACAAGTTATATCGACGCGACTTCTCGATCCCCCTCCTCAGGTGCATCGAGGAGTCTAAGGTCCCCGGCATACTCCAAGAGATCCACGAGGGAATCAATGCGCAACACCTTGGCAGACGGTCCCTAGCCCGTAAAGCATTGCGAGCAGGATACTACTGGCTCACCATACAGCAGGATGCCAAGGAGCACGTCAAGTAGTGCGACAAATGCTAGCGACACAGGGACATGCACCTAGCTCCGCCCAGTGAGCTCAAAACGATTTCGTCCCCGTGGTCGTTTTCCTGGTGGGGGATGGACATCCTAGGAAGCTTCGCCGTGGGGTCGTACGAAAATAAGTACCTGATCATCGGCGTCGACTACTTCACCAAGTGGATCGAGGCCGAAGCCTTGGCCAAAATCACGGCCCACAACATACTCCGTTTCTATAAGAGGAATATACTTGCTGGGTTCGGCGTGCCCCAGACAATTGTCACCAACAATGGGACACAGTTCACCGACAAGAACTTCCAGGACTTCTTTACCAAGTTGGGCACGAAGCAACACTTCATGTCGGTCGAGCACCAACAAACGAACGGGCAGGCCGTAGCCGCGAACATGGTGATCCTGCGAGGTCTAAAACAGAGACTGGGCGATGTCAAGAAAAGGTGGGTCGAGGAACTACACAGCGTCCTTTGGGCCTACAGGACAACCCCGCACTCCACTACCGGGGAGACCCCTTCCGAGTGACCTATGGAACTGAGGCGGTAATCCCAGTGGAAATAAGGGAACCCCCGAGAAGGACCGAGTCTCCCCTCGACAAGGAAATGAACGATGAGGCCCTCAAGGAGGAGCTCGACCTGGTCGAAGAGATACGGTCGGGAACTGCCCTCCGCGAAGCCTCGCTCAAACAGAAGATAACTCTACGACATGACAACAAAGTTATCAAACGCAAATTTCAGGTAGGTACCCTCGTACTGCAAAGAAACCAAAATGATTCGCGCGAGGGCAAGCTCGACGCGAACTGAGAGGGCCACTATCGGGGAGGAACTTGCTCCACCATGGACCGCCAAAAAACTTAGACAGTACTACAGTTAAACACTGCCCGCGACCCATACGCGTCGCGACCATGGGAGTGCACTTAGGTACAAGCGCGACTCCGCACCTCGAGACAAGAAGACAAGGGCCCGTGTAGTGTGTGCGCGAGGACCCTTGATCCGACGGGGATACCTCGATCGAGCTCCACCGTCGTCGTACCAACTAGGCAGGAACCCAGCTCGCGATGGGAAGTTCACGCCACGAAGCTAAAACCTCGATCGAGCTCTCAGCTTCGTCGAAGGTCGGAACACAGCTCCGACCACTCGACCAGTTCACTACACGGTTGAGGATCAACGAAGTCGAGCGAAGGCCCCAAACACTTAGACAGAAACAAAAATAACAAATATATAACAACCATACAAACATCACACACAAGATAAGAAAATACAATGCATTCAACTGGGCAGAAGCCCATTATTTAAAAGGTACAAAAAGAATCCAAGCCCCTGGCACGCAGGTCGGGCAAAAGGCAGTACAAAAATTGGTGCGCAGGCCAAACGAACTAAACAAAAGAAAGAAAACTAGACAGTTGCATTCTCCTCAGGTTGCTCGTCCGCCATGCTCTGGTCATCCTCTTCCTCCTCGGTGTCTGGCGCGACAACCCGACCGTCAACCACCTGATGGTAAAGACCCGTCTCGTCGGTGATGAGCTGAACACCTGTGTTCACGAGCTGGAGCTGCTTCACAGCGGCAGAAATCCCACTTCGACAGCCCCCCTAGAACATCCTGCACGAGCAGCCTGATCTTCCATATCATTTTGCCCCAAGAAGTCAGAAGCTTGTCCTCGTTGGTCTCACCGTCGGCGGGCCTTGCAGCCGCTTCCAGCTCAGTAATCCTGGCTAAGAAAGTCTTCCTCTCCTCACCAGCGTCCTTCATCTTCTTCTCCATCTCCCCATGGAGGTTGACCTGAGCCTCGATCTGGCTCTTACACTCGTCAAGGTCTTTTGCCAGCTTCTTCATTTCACCCTCGACCGACGCGAAGTTGTTCTGAAGTTTGGTCGGCTCAGCCGAGGGGCATGTCTCGTCGTTTAGGACCAAAGCTGTGGCAAAGACCCACATCATCGTGGCTATATCCTCCGACAAGACTTTCCTCCTGGAAGTCCGATCAGTGCCCAAGATGGCCTTGGATTCAGCAGCGCTAACGGTCAAGGAGTTGGCCTCGGAGAAGAATTTAGGACGTAGGTAGAAGGGCGGGAGCACGAACTTCTCATCAGGAAGGCTCTCGGTGAGGTCGACATGAACAGGTTTACTGGTTCGCTGCCTCTTCGGAGATCCTTGCGAAGTCATAGATTGGCTGAATTGTGGGGAGTTAGATGAGTACCCAGGTGTCGAGTTGGGGCCTTGTGTTTGCTATCGAACATGATCGACTCGCCCCTTTCCACCTTTCTTCGGACCTCGAGTAGCCGCCAGCTTCTTTACTCGTTCTTCCAAGCTCGACATTGTACCTGCAAAAAGAGAAAATAAACATTAGCGAACCAACGGAAGAAACATTGATGGGGCCCGAGTAAAGGGTATGCCCGTTACCTAAGAACCGAACAACCTCCTCGTCGGTCTCGCACTCAAGGAGGGCTTTTGTGTTTATCAGTCGGGCCTCCTTTAAGATCTCCCCAACATTATTGCGCTTGAAGTTTCCTTCCGAAGTCACCAACTTCGCGCGAGTGAAACCGACGATAAACGTAACTAACTTCTGGTAGGCCAGTCGTTCCTCCTCGCCCAATGCACCAAGACTGATAATATAATTGACTGTGCCTCTTTTGAAGTGCTCCTCCATCCACTCTAGAGAACACTTTGATTCGAGAACCTCCTCCTGCCATCCATCTTCTGTCTCCCTGAACACACGGTCATACAATGTGTTGGCGGCCGCGCGGGTGATGGGCTTGACGACGAACCACCGGTGTTTGAAATTCCGGACAGAATCTAGATAAGCCTGAAACAGCCTCCTTGGCTGCTTAAAGGACACTTAACTATGCCGACTCTCAACCGTCTGTCACTGCAGATGGAAGATACGGAAGAAGAGAGGTACCGTGGCCCCGATGCCAAGGTATTTACATACGAGCTAATATGCTCGCACGAACGCGATTGCATTTGGATGAAGCTGCGAGGGTGCTAGACGCAACCAGGAAAACACCTCCCATTGGTATTCACTAATGGGAAGATGCAAGCCGCTTCTAGGAAGGTGAACTCGTACATAGGGAATCTCGTTCCTTTGAATGTTGAACATATTCGGTGGTGCTCTAGGGGCTTGTACGCCTGCCAGTTCCGCGAGGAGTCCTTGCAAAGGTCCTCGACAGTGGCATAGGTGTCGGAATCATTCGTGGAAAATAAAGAGGGGATTCCCAGAGGCTCCTCCCCGGCCCAATCCTCAGGTGTTCATCTTCGAACATCCCTGGTATGCGCCGCTGGTGAGTCGGGCTCGTCGTCAGTCTCAATGACCCCCTCAATTCTCCTGGCAGCCACTTTTTACCTAAAAATCAGAGGAAAATGGTGAATTCGATATTCCAGATCAAATCCACCCTTCCACCACAAATCAAGTGAAAGGGCGAGGAAAGGAGACGAAGAAAGCGCGAAAAGACTACCCGCGCACAATCAAAAACTCTCCTCGACATATACTTCCTCCGGCCAAACTTGTTCGCGACCACGAAATCACGGAGGGACCTCATGGCCGAGGTTGTCGTTGCATTAGATAGATAGCAGGGCAGACCCCCCTCGAGACCATCGGCTAAGGTCCTCGAGAGCTCCACCTGACGTCCTCGAGGCCTTCTTCCCACGTCCTCAGGATGTTCATCTCACGCCTTGGGACCTTCATCAGATCCCCGAGTTCTTCATCCTATGACCTCGGGAGATTCATCTAGTGTCCTTGGGACCTTCATCAGGTCCTCGGGTCATTCATCCCAGCTCCCCGGGACATTCAATGGAAAATTAAAGGAGTTTCGCCGTTTTCGCCGAAAACTTTGTGGTATCCCCGGGAACTTCATCGGTTCACTGGAGGAACCACCGTAGAACGCATTAAACAAAGAGAAGGAGCCGTAAACTTACTTGGAACGATGGTTCTGAATAGACTGCGGCGTGCGGCGGACAGACTGCGGTGGAAGTTGAAGAAAGAGAGAGAGAGAGAGAGAGAGAGGTCTGAGCAGGAAAGCAGAAATGAGCAAATGGTACGAACTCAACTCCTATTTATAAGACTGTCACAGGACTCGAGGTGTCCCTAGGCACTTGAGTACCCTACCCCTAGCCGCCATATGCATTGATAGCGAGTGACACGTGGTGCTCGAAATCTCGCGTGCATCTTCTCATTTCCCATTATGCCCGTGTGATGAACACGTCCGTCTCCTTCTGTCTCCCCAAATCATTAACTAGAGATGGCCTTTAGGACACCGGATGGACGTCAGTCTCCACGACTCCTTCCCCGTCAAACATCGCCTGCTCCTAACCGCCTGCATCTTCCACCAACTCAGAATTTCGGGCATGCTGCCCCCACTAAACGGGTTCCTAACGAATGGGCTGACCCTTAAGCCATGACTCCGACTCTTCAAATCAACGACTTGGGGGGCTCCTGTTCTGGACTGGGCCACACCTACCCACCAGTTGGGCAGGCCCAACCCAATGCTACGCTAAGCAACCCATTAAGGCCCAATCCTCTCCCTCGTCGGGCACGTCCAACGTCCACCATCATTGAGTAGACCATCACTTGGTATGGGGAGAGACCATGCGCCTTCCCCACGTTCTCCACGTGCCCCCCACGCGGGGACACGTCATCAGATAACTACCCACTTCTGGAAGAGCTAGTCAACCCACTTTCCGGAGATCACTGAGCAGTTACTCCATGGTGTAGACCACGTGCTGGTCTTCCCTACACCACGTAAGCCCTGGCAGTTATCTGCATTGGGCCTAGTGACCCAACCCAGTGCAGACGACCGTTGGCCCAGCGCTCGGGGCACATTATAAATACCCTTTTTCACTAGAGGTTCATGTATTCTTATTCTCACTCTCACTAACTCTGTACTTGCTTGCTCCGTCCCTAACTTTACCATCGGAGTACCTTGCAGGTACACCCTGACCTTCTCACCACCACCGGAGTAACGAAGCTCACGACATGTGTCGCTACTCGAAAAATAGTCGACCGGAGGCGAAAAGGAAGAAACAGGAGAGTCGCCATCGAACTTTATTTATCCCATAAAGGGAAGGGAAAACATCGAGAAAACCCAAAGAAGGAAAAGGATAAGATGGTCTCGCAACCAAATTATGGGTTCGGAAACCGGTTATGCGAGGGGAAGGTATTAGCACCCCTCACATCCATCGTACTCGATGGGAACCATTTGCTTGTCTATGTGTAAAGATGCTTGCTATTGATATTGCTTTCTAAGTGTGTTCTAAGAGGGAGAGAGAAGGGTAAAGAACAAAGAATGTGAAAGAAAATAAAATGAAAGAGAATGGTAGAAACAAGAAGAGAGAGAAAGAAAAGGAGACTCAATAAGACTTCGCGATCCTATGCCTACGTATTCCCTCGTACAATGGGAAAGTCAGAGTCAACGTAGTTCGGAGGACTACGGGAGAAGAAAATGGAAGGGGGCTCGCCAAGATCGTTGCGATCTTGTGCCTACGTATCTTACATTCGGACAAGAATGAAGAATCAGAGCAATCGTAGTTCGACCGACCACGATTTGTTGGTGTTTTTTATGGACGATGTTAACGTGCGGGTTCTAGCAGTTAGGTGTTTTGCGTCTCGCTCGTGGAGTCTTATGCGTTACCTGTTTGCGGTAGAACGGACGTAACATGTCCTTTTTGAAAAGGGTTGATTTTCGCCATCAAGGCAAGGTGTCACATTTGATTTGTTGAAAGTTGATTTTAAGGGAGAAATAAGTCCTCGGATAGGAACCCTTTCGGGTAGTACCCAATTATTTATCTCAAAAGATTTGTTATGAAAATGTGTGGCGAATATAGTCACGTCTTCGTATTGAAAGACGAGTATCGAGACCACACACTCTAGAGTGAGCATCCTAATACTCGAAAAGGAAGAGGTCTTCACCCAATCCTCTCTTTTTAGTTCAATACAAAGAGAACATATTCTCTTATTAAAGATGTTTTGAGTTAGATGGTAAGTGCTTTACGACAGTGAACCCTAAAGGTAATGTCAAGCACTCGGGATAGGAGAAGGCCTTCGCCTAACCACTCCACGACCATCTAAGTTTATTGAGAAAAGGTTTGAAAACGCACTTGGTACAAGACCAAGGTTTTGACACAAGGAGATGAAATAAAGAGAGAAAAAGGTTTTTGAAAGAATGGGTGGTGAATATATTTACGTCTTTGTATTGAAAGACGAGTATCGAGACCACACACTCTAAAGTGAGCATCCTAACACTCGAAGAGGAATAAGTCTTCACCCAATCCTCTCTTTTTAGTTCAATACAAAAAGAAGTTTTGAAAATGAGCACTTGGGACTAGACCAAGGTTTTTTGACTTTAAAAGAGAATGAAAAAGAGGAATGAAATAGAAATCGTAACGAAATCGAAAAGAAAACGGCCTCATATTGATCAAGATTTTGAATCGATTGAAAGAAATCAACTAATCATGATTTTTGTTATATCATTGGCCAAAAAGATAAAATCGAAGATAATCCGAAGATGAAAATCAAAGTAGAAATGAAAAGTGAATCAAGACATAAAATCTAAATGATAAATAAACTTGAAATTAACCAGAACCTAATTAAATTCTAGATATAAAATATTTTGTCCTTTTGATATTTATCATTGTTGGTTATTAAAAAAGAAATAAAAATAAATTAGTTCAAAAAGTAAGCTCACTCTAAAAATTAAACTAAATCTAAAATTATTCTAAAATGAAAGCTAGTTTTAAAAAATAACCTAAATCTAAAATTGTTCTAAAAATTAAAGCTAGTTTTTTTTTGTGTTATTTTTTTATGTTAATAATTAAAATAAGTGGAATTAAAAACTAATCCTACAATTAAACATGCCAAAAAAAAAAGGTTATTGGACTGAAATAAAAAAAAGGAAAGGAGAAGCCCACAATGGTCTAGAACTCGGGTCGGACCACCTTAGGTCCAAACCCGGTTCGGTCAAGCTTCAACAGGGAAAGGGTTTCATCAAACCCTGAGACCTTGCCTCGTACTCGTGTAAAAAATTGGAAGAAAACGGCAAAACCCACTCCAACACAAAACTTTCTCACTCGTTCTTCTTCTCCATCAAACCCCCAACCTCGTAATCGCTCCTCTCACGACTCCAACTCTCTCGAACTTCCCTTGCGTCTCCGTTCACCACTATCTCTCTTGATCTGCTCCGCTTCCGTTTCGCGAATCACTCTCCCCTTTCCTTTTGCTTGCGATCTGTTTTACGATCTCTTCTCTCTCACCGTCTTCTCGTTCGCGGCGGCTTGTGTGGCTGTGCGATCCCGGCGAAGACGGTTATTTGCTTCACAGTGGTTTAATGGAGGTGAGTCGGTTTATGCTGCTGTTGTTATGGAGTTAACTGTGGTAAGCGATGTGCAGCGGAAGGAGGAAGGTTTTGTGGCGGTTGCCAGGAAATTAATGGTGGCGATGTTGTTGTCTTAATGGTGAATGATGGTGATGCCGTGAAAAGATGAAAGGTTGGAGTATTTGTTGATGGTGAGGTTTGGGTTTTTATGGTGAAGGTTGAGTGGGTGTGTCGAAATGTTGTTGTTGTTGTTTTTGATTGAATGGTATGAAGTTGGGTAATCTGAAGAAGGTGACGAAGGTGGGTTTCGAAGGTTTGTGAAGGTGATGTTGTTTGAGCTGATGAAGAAAAAAGAAGGGTTGACTTGTGAGGAACTGAGCGAATGGTTATAGGTGAGCTTTGAGTCCGGTCTTGTAGAGAATATTTGAATGTGATCACAGTTGCTACAACGTTGTGTTCAATGAGATTCATTGGAAACAAACGCAGAAGCTATGGATTAGAGCTGAACTGGTGGTGCGTTTCATGGTTTTCAAAAGTTGTGGCCGTGGGTGTTGGGGAAAAAACAAAGGTTTTTGGTCACCGAATTCTTTCCAATCGCCCGGTGAGTTCTGTCTTTTTTTCTCCCTTATAACCATTGAACTTCTATACTTATTATATTTTTTTTGAATTTTTTTGGTATTGTCTCTTTCATGGCAGGTTGTTGCTGTTGGTTATTGCAGATCTCTTGGATGGCAGGTTATGCCACTTTCACTGAAGGTCTTTGCTGTGGTGTATAGTTTTTTGTCGCGCATGGAGTGTGCAGATGTTGGGCATGGTGTTGATGTACAGGTTGTAACAGGTCATGGTTTTGCAGGTTGTATTTGAAGTGCAGAATTTTGGCTTTGTTTTGGTTGTGCAGGGAGGGACGCAGGAGTGCAGAGCTGCACTTTTCACATTTTTGGCACTGTTTGTAATAAAGAAATTTGGAAGGTTGTGGACTGTTAGAAAATGAATTTATTATTTTTCTTTAATGATTTTTTATTGAGTTATGAATTTATTTATAAAAATGGTTAGAAAGAAAGTGGATATGGATAAGTGGGTAATTGAATTTGAAATGGATTTAGAAAAATGAGATTAGATGAAATGGATTTAGAAAAATGAGATAATGGTTTATGGATAATGGATGGATTTTTGTATCATGATTTGGGATTTAATGATAAAAGATGAAACGAAAAATAAAAATGAATTTGACAAATATTGTTAATTTGCAAAGAAAAGAGATTGGATTAAAATGAATAACATGAATGGATCTTGAAATTGAAAATGAAAATGAAAATTGAATGGATCCCAAAATTGGTTAAAATGGATATTGGCCTATAGAAATGGTTTATGAACAACGGATAGTCAAAAATGGAAAAGGAAAGTGAAATAATGGTTAAGGAATGAGTTTTGCCATATGCTTCCACAACACTTACAACCTTGACAACTAAATTTGAACGCCACTCATTAAATCAAGAAGGATCTGCCTTGAATTGAACTGATTAGTCATAACAAAAGAACCCACTTGATTCTGGCCACTTGAGTACCAATAGGTCGAAATCTTCCTTTTGAACCAACTGAACAAGAATATGCTTTTAAAATCAGAAGATTATGAATTGAATCGTGAATCTCGATACGCTGCACCAAACCCTGATTGGAAAGCAAATCTGGTCCTTTGGTAATCGTTAACCATGAAGCACTTAACTTACACACAACCTGATAACTTGGTCCACACACAGACAACCTACATTGAATCTTCAGACACAACCACTGGAATGAAACACACCCTGGCCTTGATCTTGAAACAAAACTCGTCCGACCAAGATTAGGTCAAGACCATTGAACCTCTATCAGTGCTGCATACGTGCACCTGCCCTGACAAGCCTGATGAATCTTGATGGGGAGCTATAACTCAACCCTTGCTTCGGACTTGAATGGAAGAACCTCAAAACAAATAAGAAACCTTGATTCAAAGGACCTCCTGATCCCATGTCGTATGATATGAGTTAATGGGATGCATAGATGATAGAAATGTTATGCTATGCCAGGTTAGGGTGAAAATGAGGGTGTGACAGATGCCCCTATTTAATCTTCTTGGACCTGAGGGTGAGAGCGGCAAAGGCATTCTTACGGTCAAGGTACAAGAGGATTAAATATAAGAATACCCGGAGTTTTCAACCCAAAAAGTAGGTGGAATGAAAGTGATGAATTGGTGGGATGGCTTGAAAAAGGCATCTGTCAATAGGACGAGGTAATTGGTTATGAGGGATATGATGATATGCTTGATATGCAATACAGAATGAACATGAATGCTAATGATGCGGAAATGTATGCAAAATGCTGGGGATGTGAAAGTCTGGAGTGACGGTAGTGCCAAAGGTAAGGTTGGGCTTTTGTTTTGGGTGCCAAGGATGGTTGGGCTTACTGGGGAAAAGGAGATAGGTAAGGTGAAGGATACCAACCGAAGATGGCTTTTAAAAGGGTTACCAGACGAGGACTGGTTTTTAAGGGGTAGACTACCAGACGAGAACTGGTGGCAAAAGGTTAAGTTGTCAGACGAGAACTGACTTTATGGTTGGCTAGACGGGAACTAGACTTTGAAACGGTGCTTACCAGACGAGGACTGGTTTTAAATGGCTAAAGAATAGGTGACCAGACGGGAACTGGCATAAAAGCTGTTTACCAGATGAGAACTGGTGTTTTGTTTTGTCTTTTCCAGACGGGAACTGGTTTTAAGGTTTGCCAGACGAGAACTGGACTTTAAAGTTGTGCAAGCAAGATTGATTTTGTATTTGGTTAAAGGTGCCGAGTATGATCGGGCTTATGGTGGGAGGTGCCAAATATGGTTGGGCTTTTGTTGGTGTGCCAAGTATGATTGGGCTTTGGGTTGGATGGGGAATGAGCTTAACTTCCCGACACTTGAAACCTGACGATGCTACGATCGGATGATAGATGTGGACGCTTCTAATGCTCCAAGTTTGGTCCTTTGCAGAAGTTGCGCTTGCTCCTTAGAGAATCTCACTTATAACTTAGACGCCAAGATGACTTTGCAAACGACAGTATGAGCATAGCGACTTGACTTATGCATATTAGTTGCGCCTCTGCTCTGCCCCAAGGCTTTTTGACACTTGTTGCAAACTCAACATTTACTAGTGCCTGACAGGGTCTGCTCGACCAATCTTGAAATTGTAGAGGAAATCTGCCCCTTTTTAGTTCATCTTCCCCAGTCTGTAGGGTTTTTGACTGAATCCTCCTCGAATGGAAGCTTTGGGGATGGCTATACCATGACATGGTCTGAGATAACTTGCCCCAATATCTGAATCTTCAATAGTCAGCCTTTGCTTAAGTCTCTTGAAGAACTTGCCACTGAATGAGCGTTGAAGCGACTTAACTTGTGTTGATTGAGCCTTGGAGGGATTTGCCTTTAGTCACAAGAATCTTTGGGTGGCCTACCCTTGGCTGGTGGAGTCTTGAGATGATTCTCTGCTCAACTCACTCTTGAATGTTCTGCTCCAGATTCACAAGGTTATGAGAAGGTTTTGATTCGAGCCAGCACCAACGAATGATCAAGTTCTCTTTGATTGCACTTTGTTGGAATCTCCTTGATGTCAAGTACTTGCTTACAGTTAAAATTGTCCGTTTAAAAATGGTAATTTTAATGCGACGATCATGCAGGTTTTGGGAGAAATCATTTATTGGAATGATGTGAAAGTGTGTGACGAATGAACCATTAGTCCAAGCGCAGTGTTGATTTACTGGTGTGCGAAAGATATGGAGAGAATATGACACCAATGATGAAAATTAGTAAATCTGCGGGGAGTCAGTTTACGCAGCCTTACTTTAGTACGCTTTCAGAATAAACCCTACTTCAATTAGGTCTTTCGAGGGTTGTAATGTGGTCTGGTTCACGGTTATTAAAACAAAGGATATTAGGCTCAAAATTTGATTTGTACCCACCCCTTCTTCGTGATATCTCCAGTCCTACATTCAGTTATACTACACACATTTATCTTTTGTAAGGGCGAATTTGCTTGGAATGACAGTCACCTTATTTTGTTTTTGTGGATGTCAGTGACCTTTCTAGTCCATTTTGGTGGCCACTGAATCGGGTTTTGCTTTTGCTGAGGATTTGAGGGCCTCTGTTGCTTTATTTATTTTTTTGATCCCTAACTTTTGCATGGACCGACTTCACTTTTCGAGTCCATCGGGATTGCCCTAATTTTGCCTAAGTTTTCCCTTTGGGGTGGCGGACTTAGCGGGCTATCTTCTCTTTTTTTTTTGAAGGGTCGTGACTGCCAAGACTTTGGTCTTTGAAGAATAACCGCCATAATAAAAGGTTTCATCTTGAAATTTGAATGTGTAATCAGGATAACTGAACACTACCCATGCCCCAGGTTAAGCGTAAGGGTTTAGAAATCCGAAGGAAACTCCTACTTCTAGGCTCGAAGGGGTTGACTAGGGACTAACTCATTATCTCTCCAGTGTTTAGGGGATTTGAAACAATGTCTGTACATCATCAGCAGGATTTTATTCGGAAGCATACTATTAGCAATTATGAGTATTTTATTTTCATCATCCTCCCTCAAATCTTTACTAAGACAGCAACTGATAAAGGGAGTGAAATGGAGAAATATTTTTGTGATTATTTGCAATATATGAGAAAAAATGAGTGGATACGAATGAACTTGTTCAAAAAAGCGCATTCATTACATTAACAATACCATTAATAAACGACAATGTCTAAAAGCAAATAGAACTTAACAGGAAAGAAAGTACAAATACAAAGAAATGACAAGATCTTAAAATTGCCAGCATTGGGGACTGGGCTTTTCTTTCTTGATTCGCTGTTGGACTAGCTTTCTTGCTCATCAAGACCAGTATCATAGCCTCCTTCACATACTCCTAGAAGCTTCTTCCATAACCGAAACGGACGAACTCGCCTGACCAGATGAAGAGTTAACTTGAAGGCCTTGAGGCGTCACTGAGATCAACTTAGACTCAATCATATCTTGAATCTTGTGCTTGAGTGTCTTACAATCTTCAGTTGAATGCCCCATTGCGCCACAATGGAATTCACATCGGGCGTTAGCGTCAAATTCTGGTGGATATGGAAAAGGCACCAGTTTCAACCCTTTTGGCACTAACAATCCTCGTTTGATAAAATCTGGCAACACCTGACTATAGGACATCGGTAGTGGAGTAAACTGTCTCTCTGGCCTTCTCGGTCTTTATTGCCTCTTCTGGGAGCAGCTCTGTTGTGGATACTGATTTGGGCGTCCACCCTGTCCATACGCTTTTCTCTTCAGATTTGGTTGGGGAACACACAAAGGTTGCTGACGAGGAGGTTCCAGAACTTTTGATCGTGGAATATGCCCTTGTCCTGAGGTAGATCCGGGAGAAAGGGAAGGAGCGTCCATCCTTTTTGCAGCATTCGGAGTTGGATTTCCTTGCTCCTTCGTGCCACCTGGCGTAAACTTGATCATCTTTGAATCAATGAGCTCTTGGACCTTGTACTTGAATTTCTTACAGTCCTCAATGCTATGTCCAAGTGCTCCAGAATGGAAATCGCACCTAGTATTCTCATTATAGCCAAGAGGAATCTTTGTGGGAGGATGTTCCAAAATACATAGCTTAACTAGCCGAAGCTTGAGCAGGTGTTGGAGTAGCTGCGCATATGGCATTGGAATTGGATCAAACTTCTTCTCGGGCTCCCCTGACCTCTGCTCAGATTCTCTGCTCTTAGGATTCCCTTGGGGAACAGGAAATGGCTGCTGATGACATGGAGATTCTGGAACCTTGGCTTGCGGAGTAAACCCACGAGGTAATTCATGATTTGGGAGAGACCCCATGGGAAGAGGAGGAACAACAGCTTCTGTTGTAGCATCAGGCGTAGGATTGCCTTCTTTCCTTAACGCTGACTTTAGGAGTTCCATGATCAGGCTCATCTGAGTCTTCAATTGGCTAACCTCCTCCCTTAGTAATTTTTGACCTTGGAACAAAGCTTGTATATCCACCATGAACTGCCCCATTTGGGCCCCCATCTGAGTACTCATCTCCACCAACTCCGCTTGTAATTGCTCCATGATCAACTTTTGGCTGCTTTGAGTCCAATACGAGCGCCGGGAAGTCAATCTGCGAGTTAAGGTTAGAGGATGGATGAACTCACGGTTTAAGGTCGGAGAATGATATGCCAAATGATGCAAGATGCTTATGCAAATGCAATGTTATGAATGCAATAAGGCATGGGATCAAAGATCACTAAATCAGAGGCTCACACTATAGGTGTCAAGGTCACAAATTCTGCAGGATAACACTACAAGATATCCCTCACCTCGGGTAGGTTATCTATTGGTTTATAACAGGGCATTCCAAGGGTTTTCAAACAGGGTCCCATGCACTAACCCTCAAAAGTTTTCCATCATAACGACGATTCGTAAGACGGTAATCCCTTCAAAGGATGAGCACAGAGTTATGCCTTAGTAACCTTTGGAATAGGGTTCTAAAAGTCCTCAGAATCACGGACTCCCAGGTCGGAAACAAAGACGCCATTACGATTGATCGTAAGACATAATCATTCCCAAAGGGGCCTCATCTGATCGGTGGAAGTCAAACCAACTCGACGAGTCCTAAGTCTCGCAAATCAGTAAGCAACCACCTCCTAGCTTAGTGTATACTCGAAAAGCTCGGGTAGAAAGCCTTTCTCCTCACAAACCATCCCCAATATACCCAACAGATAAGAGAAACACAAGATAATAAAGCAAACAAAAATACACATATGATAAACAAACTAGGCTTGGCTTGCTTAGGGATTTTCCAGTCCCCAACAGAGTCATCAGCTGTCGCTACTCGAAAAATAGTCGACCGGAGGCGAAAAGGAAGAAACAGGAGAGTCACCATCGAACTTTATTTATCCCATAAAGGGAAGGGAAAACATCGGCGAAACCCAAAGAAGGAAAAGGATAAGATGGTCTCGCAACCAAATTACGGGTTCGGAAGCCGGTTATGCGAGGGGAAGGTATTAGCACCCCTCACATCCATCGTACTCGATGGGAACCATTTGCTTGTCTATGTGTAAAGATGTTTGCTATTGATATTGCTTTCTAAGTGTGTTCTAAGAGGGAGAGAAAAGGGTAAAGAACAAAGAATGTGAAAGAAAATAAAATGAAAGAGAATGGTGGAAACAATAAGAGAGAGAAAGAAAAGGAGACTCGATAGGACTTCGCGATCCTATGAAAATGGAAGGGGGCTCGCCAAGATCGTTGCGATCTTGTGCCTACGTATCTTACATTCGGACAAGAATGAAGAATCAGAGCAATCGTAGTTCAACCGACCATGATTTATTGGTGTTTTTTATGGACGATGTTAACGTGCGGGTTCTAGCAGTTAGGTGTTTTGTGGCTCGCTCGTGGAGTCTTATGCGTTAACTGTTTGTGGTAGAACGGACGTAACATGTCCTTTTTGAAAAGGGTTGATTTTTGCCATCAAGGCAAGGTGTCACATTTGATTTGTTGAAAGTTGATTTTAAGGGAGAAATAAGTCCTCGGATAGGAACCCCTTCGGGTAGTACCCAATTCTTTATCTCAAAAGATTTGTTATGAAAATGTGTGGCGAATATAGTCACGTCTTCGTATTGAAAGATGAGTATCGAGACCACACACTCTAGAGTGAGCATCCTAATACTCGAAATGGAAGAGGTCTTCACCCAATCCTCTCTTTTTAGTTCAATACAAAGAGAACATATTCTCTTATTAAAGATGTTTTGAGTTAGATGGTAAGTGCTTTACGACAGTGAACCCTAAAGGTAATGTCAAGCACTCGGGATAGGAGAGGGCCTTCGCCTAACCACTCCACGACCATCTAAGTTTATTGAGAAAAGGTTTGAAAACGCACTTGGTACAAGACCAAGGTTTTGACACAAGGAGATGAAATAAAGAGAGAAAAAGGTTTTTGAAAGAATGGGTGGTGAATATATTTACGTCTTTGTATTGAAAGACGAGTATCGAGACCACACACTCTAAAGTGAGCATCCTAACACTCGAAGAGGAATAAGTCTTCACCCAATCCTCTCTTTTTAGTTCAATACAAAAAGAAGTTTTGAAAATGAGCACTTGGGACTAGACCAAGGTTTTTTGACTTTAAAAGAGAATGAAAAAGAGGAATGAAATAGAAATCGTAACGAAATCGAAAAGAAAACGGCCTCATATTGATCAAGATTTTGAATCGATTGAAAGAAATCAACTAATCATGATTTTTGCTATATCATTGGCCAAAAAGATAAAATCAAAGAGAATCCGAAGATGAAAATCAAAGTAGAAATGAAAAGTGAATCAAGACATAAAATCTAAATGATAAATAAACTTGAAATTAACCAGAACCTAATTAAATTCTAGATATAAAATATTTTGTCCTTTTGATATTTATCATTTTTAGTTATTAAAAAAGAAATAGAAATAAATTAGTTCAAAAAGTAAGCTCACTCTAAAAATTAAACTAAATCTAAAATTATTCTAAAATTAAAGCTACTTTTAAAAAATAAACTAAATCTAAAATTGTTCTAAAAATTAAAGCTAGTTTTTTTTTGTGTTATTTTTTATGTTAATAATTAAAATAAGGTGGAATTAAAAACTAATCCTACAATTAAACATGCCAAAAAAAATAGGTTATTGGACTGAAATAAAAAAAGGAAAGGAGAAGCCCACAATGGTCTAGAACTCGGGTCGGACCACCTTAGGTCCAAACCCGGTTCGGTCAAGCTTCAACAGGGAAAGGGTTTCATCAAACCCTGAGACCTTGCCTCGTACTCGTGTAAAAAAGTGGAAGAAAACGGCAAAACCCACTCCAACACAAACATTTCTCACTCGTTCTTCTTCTCCATCAAACCCCCAACCTCGTAATCGCTCCTCTCACGACTCCAACTCTCTCGAACTTCCCTTGCGTCTCCGTTCACCACTATCTCTCTTGATCTGCTCCGCTTCCGTTTCGCGAATCACTCTCCCCTTTCCTTTTGCTTGCGGTCTATTTTACGATCTCTTATCTCTCGCCGTCTTCTCGTTCGCGGCGGCTTGTGTGGCTGTGCGATCCCGGCGAAGACGGTTATTTGCTTCACAGTGGTTTAATGGAGGTGAGTCGGTTTATGCTGCTGTTGTTATGGAGTTAACTGTGGTAAGCGATGTGCAGCGGAAGGAGGAAGGTTTTGTGGCGGTTGCCAGGAAATTAATGGTGGCGATGTTGTTGTCTTAATGGTGAATGATGGTGATGCCGTGAAAAGATGAAAGGTTGGAGTATTTGTTGATGGTGAGGTTTGGGTTTTTATGGTGAAGGTTGAGTGGGTGTGTCGAAATGTTGTTGTTGTTGTTTTTGATTGAATGGTATGAAGTTGGGTAATCTGAAGAAGGTGACGAAGGTGGGTTTCGAAGGTTTGTGAAGGTGATGTTGTTTGAGCTGATGAAGAAAAAAGAAGGGTTGACTTGTGAGGAACTGAGCGAATGGTTATAGGTGAGCTTTGAGTCCGGTCTTGTAGAGAATATTTGAATGTGATCACAGTTGCTACAACGTTGTGTTCAATGAGATTCATTGGAAACAAACGCAGAAGCTATGGATTAGAGCTGAACTGGTGGTGCGTTTCATGGTTTTCAAAAGTTGTGGCCGTGGGTGTTGGGGAAAAAACAAAGGTTTTTGGTCACCGAATTCTTTCCAATCGCCCGGTGAGTTCTGTCTTTTTTTCTCCCTTATAACCATTGAACTTCTATACTTATTATATTTTTTTTGAATTTTTTTGGTATTGTCTCTTTCATGGCAGGTTGTTGCTGTTGGTTATTGCAGATCTCTTGGATGGCAGGTTATGCCACTTTCACTGAAGGTCTTTGCTGTGGTGTATAGTTTTTTGTCGCGCATGGAGTGTGCAGATGTTGGGCATGGTGTTGATGTACAGGTTGTAACAGGTCATGGTTTTGCAGGTTGTATTTGAAGTGCAGAATTTTGGCTTTGTTTTGGTTGTGCAGGGAGGGACGCAGGAGTGCAGAGCTGCACTTTTCACATTTTTGGCACTGTTTGTAATAAAGAAATTTGGAAGGTTGTGGACTGTTAGAAAATGAATTTATTATTTTTCTTTAATGATTTTTTATTGAGTTATGAATTTATTTATAAAAATGGTTAGAAAGAAAGTGGATATGGATAAGTGGGTAATTGAATTTGAAATGGATTTAGAAAAATGAGATTAGATGAAATGGATTTAGAAAAATGAGATAATGGTTTATGGATAATGGATGGATTTTTGTATCATGATTTGGGATTTAATGATAAAAGATGAAACGAAAAATAAAAATGAATTTGACAAATATTGTTAATTTGCAAAGAAAAGAGATTGGATTAAAATGAATAACATGAATGGATCTTGAAATTGAAAATGAAAATGAAAATTGAATGGATCCCAAAATTGGTTAAAATGGATATTGGCCTATAGAAATGGTTTATGAACAACGGATAGTCAAAAATGGAAAAGGAAAGTGAAATAATGGTTAAGGAATGAGTTTTGCCATATGCTTCCACAACACTTACAACCTTGACAACTAAATTTGAACGCCACTCATTAAATCAAGAAGGATCTGCCTTGAATTGAACTGATTAGTCATAACAAACGAACCCACTTGATCCTGGCCACTTGAGTACTAATAGGTCGAAATCTTCCTTTTGAACCAACTGAACAAGAATATGCTTTTAAAATCAGAAGATTATGAATTGGAAAGCAAATCTGGTCCTTTGGTAATCGTTAACCATGAAGCACTTGACTTACACACAACCTTATAACTTGGTCCACACACAGACAACCTACATTGAATCTTCAGACACAACCACTGGAATGAAACACACCCTGGCCTTGATCTTGAAATAAAACTCGTCTGACCAAGATTAGGTCAAGACCATTGAACCTCTATCAGTGCTGCATACGTGCACCTGCCCTGACAAGCCTGATGAATCTTGATGAGGAGTTATAACTCAACCCTTGCTTCGGACTTGAATGGAAGAACCTCAAAACAAATAAGAAACCTTGATTCAAAGGACCTCCTGATCCCATGTCGTATGATATGAGTTAATGGGATGCATAGATGATAGAAATGTTATGCTATGCCAGGTTAGGGTGAAAATGAGGGTGTGACAACATGTTGCTGGCCACCGATCTTTTTCTGATCAGGTATGATCTAATAATATTCTTTTACATTTTAGTGATTATAAATCATATTTTTACGTGTATGCAGCTTAGTTAATTACTCATATGCCTTTTATGTATAATCATTCTATGAGAGTATATAATCTGCAAAAAATTCTCTCTAAATTATAGTGGGGGCTTAAGCTCACACATTGGACAACATAGGTCCGTCCTTGATTGCGATTGTCCATTATTATAAAAAAGATCTTTCACTATAGTTGTAAAAGGGATATCATTACGGGTGATGAACTATAGTATAGGGTGTAGTATAAGTATGCTACTTTCCACCATGGATGTGTGATAGAAATTAGGTACCGTGTCACATTTCACCACAATCAGTGTAATCAACAATGGTGAATTGTATAAAGGTCATGGGTTCGATTCCCAACTGTACCATGACATATAATATTTGGCGCGCCACTTTTCACCATGGTTGACTGTTGCAAACAAGGTTAAAACTTTGTTATTTTTTTAAATATATATTTTTTAATATTTCATATATGCCCAATTTTTTTACTTTCTGTATTGTGTATGCCACATTTTTACCACATTTTTACCACAATAGAATATCAGCCAGCAAATGCATAATTTTTTTAACCAAAATATGACTTATATGTATACGATATTTGTAAGCACCAAAATATAACTTCAATATAATACCAAAATGTTAAACAAACCTAAATATTATTTACAACAAACCAAAAAAATATTGCAAACATATATTACAAAATCAATGTGATCAGTCTGACATATAAATCACATTGAAGCAAGATGTCTGACGTATATGAATGTCTTTCAAGTCTTATTATGAGAATGATGTAGTGTCGTTAAACATCTATATAAAAATTGGAGGAAATGGAAGATCACTTGATTTGAAATCATAACAAACTTTTATGCATGCAGTATAAATCATTAATATGTTAATTTAAATATATATACATGCTCTCTAGAATCAACAATGTCGGCAGAGATAATGTATATAATGTGTTTCATGACATAATGTCACGGTGAGAATCGGATACCGTAGCTATTATATTAACTACCGATCTTTAATTCACCCCCGATCTTTAATTTATCCAAGGGAAGGGAAAAAGAGTGAATAACCCAAAATATGCAATGCAATGTAAAGCAAGAGAGAATCTAAGGTCCGGGGGTTGGTTATACATAGGGAAGGTGCTAACATCTTAAGTATCTGTAGTACTCGACAGGAACCTCTTGTTTTATTTGTGTTGTTTGTTATTTGTCTGTTAAAGGGTGAAAAGGTAAAAGGAAGACCTAAAGTGTTATTTCTAAGTATGCTCGCCAAGACTTCGCATCTCGTGCCTACGTATCCTGACGGGAATGAAATTAGAGCATTCGCAGTTCCCCTCAATAAGGGTAAACAAAGTAAAACAAAAATGTTGCTCGCCAAGGATTGACCTTGTGCCTAGGTATTCTCAAAAGGAACTTTGAGAAATCAGAGGATCTATAGTTTGGACACGAATTTCCAGGTTCTAAGAACCAGGAACAACAAAGACAATTAAAGTGTACAAACAAGGGACACGCACAATGGCAATAAGTCAACATATAGTCCCTTCCCTTGGATTGGGTCAACAAGGCATAAAAAGTACAACAACAAGTACATGGAAGAACATCATGTAAATGGCAAGCAATAAATGAAGACACAGACACAGTACACGGAAAAACATCATGTATGGTTAGACAGCAAATGGAGACACAAACATAGTACATGGAAAAACATCATGTCGAAAAACAGATAGAAAGTACACGGCAAAACATCATATAAAATAAACAGAAAGTGCATCGCAAAACATCGTGAGTAAACAAAGAGAAAATACACGGCAAAACATCGTGTCGATTAACAGATTAATCAAGGAACAACATCAAGAATTATTCGGATAGAGTAAACCCAAAGCGTGGAAATAGCCAAGTCATCACATAGGATCGGGTGACAAAGAATTATTAATTAATTTAAATATAAATATTAAATAAGATTAATTAATAATTTAATTAATCAATATTAAATAAAAATATTTTAACCAATTAATAATCAAATAAAATTGTTTACATTTTTAATATAATTTAAGTTAACTAATAAAACTAAAAAAAGAATTAAACAAATAAGTTTGAACTAAAATTAATATATACAAAACAATATAATAATAAAATAAGCAAAATAAAAAATGAACTAATATTTAAAACTAAAAAAAATATTAACAATTAAATTAAATTAACTAAACAATTAGATTAAATTAACTAAAAAATATATAATAATGTTGAACGAATTAAAAAAGAAGAAGAAGTGTTTAAGCAACCACACTCACACCAATATCATAGTACTACTATCCACACTTTAGTGTCATTAACTGTTATCACACATTATATTTACACATTAATAAACACTACTCATATCAAGCATTGAATCAGTATGAATATGTTTTCAGTACTTTATTTCTTAGGCAATCACTAAATTACAATAAAAAATTATTTTAAAAAAAAGAAGAAGTAATCATAATAACCAAATGATGATACAATAGCTAACAATGAAATAAATTTGTAGCAAATCACGACTTGATGGTTGTAACACAGTAGCATCAATATACAATTCCATAAAAATTCTAACGGGAAATAATTAACACAAATATCATTGTCAACGTCACCTTCAAAAATCAAATTCTAAGAACCTAATGTGACTATGACAAAAACAAGAAACCAAAAGTGACACATCCAGCAGCATAAACTCAACGCATGAATACAATAGCCATCATAAAAAAGAAACAACATTGAAACTTAATTTAAAACAGAAACGAAATCGAAACCCAAAACAAACTAAACTCAAAGAAATATACAAAGTGAGAACTTGAAATTGTTACCAAATCGTCGAGTTTCTACGGTTGCAAGTGGAGTTGTTGAGTTAAGTGTCGAAAAATGTGCTCGAAGTTGTCGAAGCTTGCGATTACCGGAAAAATGCATGGCGGGTGGACGGTGTTGCGAGGTGAAGAGGAAAGTGGTGGAATTCAGCGATTGGTTTGTTGGTGAGGTACAGTTAGGTTTGTGTGGATCTTTTTTGTCATTTTTCTGTGTGTCCTCCCTGTTCTTTTATAGGCTCCCGTGGAATTTGAATTCCGACATCGACATTGAATGTGCCAGATATTGTGATGTTCGTTTTCTGTTTTTAATCCGACATGTTCGTGCGTGTTTTAGAAAGAATTTAAACTTTGTCTGGAACATGTTTGATTTACCTTGACATTGTTTCCTTTTCGGTTCGAACATGTCCAAACACGTCTAGATTTCCTTCCTTTTTCATTTGAAACATGTTTAATTGTGTTTTGGGAAATATTGATGGTTATTAAAAAAATTAATTAAAATAAACTTAAACTAAAATATCTAATTAAATCTAAATAAATTCAATAACTATTTAACTAAAAAAATAAAAATAAAATGATAAAAAAAGCGAATAAAAATTCGGGCAAAAAAAGTGCTCGAAAAAATAAAATAAATGCACAAAAATAATCAACGTGAAATAAACGACTCGGAAAAATACAACATTTGGTCAGATTTTGAAATGAATTTTACCCGCTAAAAACGCTTAAACTGATCAAAAAACGTCTGAAAGGTGGTCAAAAAATTTAAATGAGTACACCAGGTTAAACTACGCGAAACGTAGATTAATATCACTGACGTTTGCAGGCTCGATCTTGAAATATTTCGTCCACTGATTTTACACAGAGTTGACTTTTATTTGACGAATTCGACTGTAATTCCAATTGTAATACCCCAAATTTTGACCACTAAAGTTTCCCATCATTGTGCAAATCATCATCACAATATGGATGAATCATCATGCTTCATCAGTCTCCCCAAAGATGGGTGAGCATTGACTGCAATCAAAATTAGGGTTTCAAGCCCTCTCTGAGCTTTAGACAAAGGCTCAATCAAGAAATGACTTGATTTTCAACTTGTCTAATCTCTCCAACATCCTCAAAGGATCAAAAGGACTCCCACTTCAAGGATTAAGCACATGGTTGCTCCCTTCTAGGTGGATCAAGCCTCAAGATCGCCAGTGTCACCAAATTAGGGTTTTGATCACCCAGGGCCTCCAGATGAAAAGTTTCATCTGGGCACAAGCCATTGATCCAAAACATAATCTAATATACTTCATGGAACCTCATGAACCCATGCATCAAGTCAATTTTGCCTCAAGGGATGCATTCATAAAAAATCAGGAATTAGGGTTTCTTGACCTAATTCACCCCTAAGTTGACTTTTGGGACAAATCATGAGCCAAGACCTCAAGAGATGATTTGAGGGTCTCTAATATACCATATTGATCCATTTGGGACAATGGATTGATCCAAGAAGCTTGAGCAACAAGTCTCAATTCCATCTGCACCACAATTAGGGTTTTAAGGGAAAAGTCAACTATAACTTTGACTTTTGTCCAAGACATGCTCCCAAACCCTAATACATGATTGAATATACCCTATGACACCCATGGAACATGTCCATCAAGTTTGATTTAGGTCAAGGACATGATTTCCTGAAGAATTGCACAGTTTGGAATTCATCTGATAAAAAGTCAATTGTGCACAAAAGTCAACTTTGACTTTTTGAGATTTTTCACCAAAATGGATTTTTAACCCTAAAATGATGTTAATGTATGATTTGAATCATCATTCATCCAGAAAAATCAAGAAAAGTTGGATAACTTGTAAAAGGGGTAACCATAAAACTTAGAAATTTTTCTAAGTTAAAAATAAAGTGGCAAAGGTACCAACTTTGGAGGACCATAACTCCTAAACCACAAGGCCATTTTTTCTCATCCAAATATGGATTTGTAGCCCTCATTATCACCTACAAAAACTTCAACTACAAGTCATTCCAATTCATTAAGGATTTTGAGTTATGGAGTGATCAAAGTGGCTGAAAAGTGAAAATGTCACTTTTTCCAACACTTAGTGAAATTTTCACTAAGTCAGATTCTGCCTCACTTTTTGCCAAATGTAGGGGGATTTTTCACTTGGAATCAAAAGAGATCAAAACCAAACTTGTTCAAACAGTTGTTGTATCATGTAAGAGCTTTCCAAAATGGCCAAGAACATTGCCAAATTCAACCTACACCATGAGATACAACATTGCCAAGTTGCCTTGCTGAAATCTGTCAAGGCAAGGCAGAATTTGTAACTTTGGTCGATTTGCCAAAATCAGCCAAATTCAATTGCTCATATCCACTTGGACACCTCAGAGGATTGAATCTAAAGGGGGCAATCACTGAGCCAAGCCTCCAATGTCCATGGAACAAGAAATAGCATGTTGAACCTAGAATGACCAAAATAGGGACAAGACTTCAAATTTGGAATGAGGCATTCAATGGAACCATCAAGGTGGCATGGACTGAGCCATTCTCATCTGAAATCAGTCAAGACTTATCCAAGACCAAGGGAACCAAAGCTCTGTGCCCTAACCTCTAGTCAATGGCTAGAGGAGACTTGAATTCTCATTGGACAACATTGGCCAAACCTACTTACCAGCTGCCATGCACTATTCCTTGCAAAACAAACTTGCTCTACTATAAATAGAGCTCAATTGTGGTCAGTTTGAGTACACCAAAGCCATCTAACAGATGCTTTCCTCAAAATCTCTTCTTTCACTCCAATTTTGCCTTCTAAGGCAAGTCACTATCGGGTTTTGAGTTTGAGAGCAATTCCAATCAAACCAATCACTCACACACCTCACATACATCACATATGAGCTGATCAAACACATAGATTACTTCTGAAACATCAATTTCACAAAATCACCAGCTGGTTGCTCAAGGTTTTAACCAAAGTGCAGCTGAGGTACCACAAAATGATCCAGCCAATTTCAATCAAGTCCAACCATCCAAACACAATCCATAGGGTGTAGGGAAGCTGTTCAGATCATCACAACTCATCTGTAACACCTCCAGATCAAAAATCACTTTGAACTTGCTGTCACGACTTGGAGGTAAGCACATGCTTGGTCATCTCTCAATCTATGCATATTTCCTCGCACAATAATTTGGCCATATGTTCATAATCATGCATGGAATGTTTTCCCTCAATTAATTGCATTGTTTGAATCGTGTATCAAAAATCCTAGCCTTCATGCAGAAATTAGGGTTCTTGAGGTCTCTTCGTGATTTCTTGTTGTATGTTTAATTTAAATGAAATTAAAGTACATAGACATGATCGTGAGGTTGAGACGAGCATAATGATATGTGGATTGCATGATATGATTACGTATTCATGGAGATTGGATAGAAAATGCAAATCTGAGAAACCAAGAACACGCGCGTGTTCTTCAGCTTGTTCTTGGCGCCATTTTTAGAAATTCAAATATTTGAATTTTGTGATTTTGTTTAATTAATTCAAAAATTAATTTCTCTCTGAGTTTTAATGATTTTGAGTTGATTCTTTTTTTAATAATTCACAAAAATGTTAAAATATTTTATTTTATCAAAAAATCCCAAAAATATTATTTATTTCATATAATTGATATTTTTGTAAAGAATTAATATTTTGATTGTTTTTGGCATTTTAAATATTTTTTCTACATTGATTTTGCAACTTTTAATGCTTTCTAATTATTTTGTAGGTCAATACTTAATTTTTGAAGCATTAATCCAAGATCACAATTTGTTTTCCATGTGTTAAACAATTTTTGATCATTTTAATTGAATTTTTATTCAATTAAATACATTTTGAAAACAAATTAGGGTTTTGGATTAATTCAACACTCATAAATCATTTTCAAAACACTTTGGGCCTCTTGAGAGAGTGTAAGACCCATCCCCCCTTGTACAAAAACTTTTTGGGCCTCATTCATTGTATAAGTCCCTCTGTACAAGTAAACGGCGCGATCGTCGCTTTTTTTAAATAAACTTGGGCCTACCCTCGAGTAGTAAGACCCATTTCTTTTTCTTAAAACTCTTTGGGCCTCTAATAGAGTGTAAGACCCAATCCTTTTTTGACCAAATCATTTTGGGCCTCAGTATATTGTATAAGTCCCGATACCGTCAAAAACAAACGGCGCGATCGTCGCCTTTTCAAAATAACCCTTGGGCCTCTCCTTGAGCTATAAGACCCGTTCAAAACACTTTGGGCCTCTATTAGAGTGTAAGACCCAATCCCCCTTTTAACCAAACATCTGGGCCTCACTTATTGTATAAGTCCCTCCGCGTTAAAAGAAAACCTCGGCGCGATCGCCATTTTTAAACGAAAAAATCATTTGGGCCTACCCTCGTGTTATAAGCCCCACTCTTTTTCCTTTAAACCTTTTTGGGCCTCTTGAGAGAGTGTAAGACCCATCCCTTTGTACAGAAACCATTTTTTTGGCCTCAGTCACTTGTATAAGTCCCTCTGTACAAAGTCAAACAATGCGCTCACTGATAAAACCCTGGGCCTCTCCTTGAGCTGTAAGCCCCAAATCTTTCTTTTTCAAAGCACTTTCTCCTTTGATTTTGAATATATTGTTGTTTTCAATCTTTCTTTGTTGAACAACTAACCAAACAGCATGGAAGCACTCCAACCGAGTAAGTGGTTATCGCTTTCGTTTACTGCTTTCATATTATAAACTGTATTGTGGGGCTGCTCACTGTAAGTGTCTCCTTTCATAAACTCATATCTACTGTGTAATAATAGTATAGATATTTCAAGTTTCCCCGGCAACAACGTCTAGAATTAGGTGACGCCGTTTCATTTATTCGTAGAAATAGACGCCTAGATCCCCAATAGGAGCACCAGATACAGTCTTCTCTTCGGCTGTCCTCCTTAGGAATCGTCAAGAAGCTCTACTCCCCAAGATGAATGCATTCTCCGTGAATGGCATCTTTGAGTTTCTTCCAAAATTCTCGAACTTTCCTGACTTGATCTATTCCTTGTGGATAGCTTGCCTTGAATGTCTCGGGGTTTGGGTACCCACTACGGTCATAATCTTGGACCTTAACTAAGGAACACTCTTTAAAAGCTAAAAGTCATTGGATAGTAAACCTCGCACGTTTACCAGTGGTTTTTATCTTTAAAAGAGTTATCTCTCCTAATGGAAAGGAGATGATAGACCCACGAGCTTCTTAAAAGCATCGGCCTCCTCTTGGGCATTATTCAAGGACCCGTCGGCTTCTTAGAAGTATTCACAACCTCCTCTTAGGCTTCGTATAATGATCTCTTCCTCCGGGAATGATAGCCTCCTCTTGGGCTTCATACAAGGACCCGTCGGCTTCTTAAAAGTTTCCAGCCTCCTCTTGGGCTTCGTACAAATTGTCCCGACGACCTCCTAGAGGTATAAGAACAGAACCTAGTCATCCTCATAGAACAGTCCTTTCATAGAGTCTACTACTATTTCTCAAAGCATAGTACAAAAGATGAAACTCTAGACTTGGACAGTCTAACTTCCTTGAGTCTCAAAGACATTCTCAAGTACTCTTCAAAAATAGGAAGGAAACCCGCAGACTCGGACAGTCTCAATACCCTTTGGATTTCCCGTTTCCTCAAAGAGAAGGGGATATCCCTGATCCTCAAATCAAATCCCTGAGTACAGTGTTGCTCATATAAGAACTGATTTTCTCTTTCAAAATCAGTATACCGGACCTGTCACTTAACTGACACAGTAACCATAGCCTCCTCTTAGGCTTTGTACAATGACTCTCCCTAGCAGAGTCAAACAACTTTTAGCCTCCATCTCGGGCTTCGTACAAGATACAAAGACTCTCTTGTTGAGTCAAACCTTTAGCCTTCATCTCGGGCTTCGTACGAGATACCAAAAACACTCTCTTGTTGAGTATAAAAGATTCTCCTGTTGAGTCAACCCTTTTAGCCTCTCTCTCGGGCTTCGTACGAGACACATACTAGCCTCCTCTTAGGCTTTGTATAAGAAAACCACTGGTTGATCCAATCAACCTTTTAGCATCAAAGTTGTGCCTCGTTCACAGTACACAAACATCAACAACTCCTTTCCCTTCATCTAATCGCTGTAAGCGGCAAGCCTCTGGATCATATACATCCATGCCACTGTCCCTCTTTTAGCATGAGAAATTCCTAAGGAAAGATGGCATTACTCTACACTGAGTTAAAGTCTTCTCCTTCAGATTAAAACCCTCTCTTCGGAAATTATGGCATTGCTTGGATCCGCGTATCCCAGTTAAAGTAATTCCCCTTCTCCCCTCTTTAGAGATGACAAATTTTCTCTAAAGCCGAGGTCTTTCAGCTTCACGTCTTGGGCTTTGAACAAGACACAAATAGACTTTTCAGCTTCACATCTTGGGCTTTGAACAAGATACAAACCACCTTTCGCTTCATGTCTTGGGCTTTGAACAAGACACCAAAACACCCATTTCCTCCCATAGAATAGGAGGAACTACGAACGCTCTGATTTCCTTGTTTTGGTAAACGGGAATACGTAGGCATAAGATCGAAAGAAAAGATCTTAGCGAGCGCAATCAACAAAAAATCCAAATCCCATATCCCCATCAATCAAAAGCAGTAATTCAAAAGCATCAGTCCTAACATCCTAATCCTTGTTCCCCGCTAGAAACCTTCTGCCCAGATAAAAAGAAAGAAAACCGTATTGGCGAAAATACAAATAACCAGTACAAGGCCCCCCACATTGATAGCATTCGTAACCTAACAGACTGCTGTTTAAACTCAGTATGCAAGCAGGGTTAATTGGAGACATCTATTTCCCTTCCTTATTCAGCTCACAATAGGATAAAAAATGAATCGACCTGTAGTTTAAAGCTCAAACCGTAGAGAGCGACCAGCGCTTAAGAACCGCGTCCAAAATCGCTCGCTACAGAAAAATGGCGCCCACCGTGAGGCCTAATCTTCTTTCTTAAACGTTTAAGGTGAAAACCTTGGACAAACCTTTTTTCTCTTCACTTGTGTGAATACCACAGATTGGGGCTTCCGCCGGGGAACCCATTTCTGTCAGGAACTTAGGATTCTTAGCTTTAAAGGTCTAGGATGTTTAAGACAAATATATATACTGCTTTCCCTAATTGCTATATGTGTTTATTTTTCTGCTACTGGGAATGCGTGTGATGCCGCATGTGGTGAGAATGAGTATACACTTAAGATAAGTGATGGCGACGGGGTTGACCATCAACCTCAGTGGAGGCTGACCAACGCAACCCATTCACTCTTCTAGCCAATGGGCCGGTTGTTAAGTCTGAGAAGCTGAGGAGCCAAACCCTTTCGTAGTGCGGAAACTATCGGAAATAGTTGTTACGCGATACTACCCTCATTTGAGGCTGGTGATCTATTCTCGGTGAATGGCACTTACTCTAAGATTGCTTTACAACTCGCTGGCGATCCACTTATTGTCTTGCTTTCCTGGGAGGAGCTGATGATAATGAGTACAGGTACAAAAAATCACCCTAGTATAAACCTTTGGGGATGGGTAGAGCCTTGACTTCATGACAATGACCCTTTGACCCCATGTTTTTTCTATGTTTTTGTGTGCTGAATTCATGCATCCATTTAATAAAACATTAAAACATTCAAAAAAAAACTTCTCTTCTAGTTTCTCTGTTTTTCAAATTAAACTAAGACTGTGATTGCAAATATCAGAGAAAAAGATTGCATTAATGGATTTCGGTAGAAGGAGAACTCGCCAGTATACCTTCAAGGTTCCAAAACTAGGGGATTTGAGAAGGTTAGCAAGGATGATCGTTAACCCAGAGGCTTTCAGAGCCAAGCACGGTGGTTTGCTACCACTGTTAAGAACCCATGTGATTAAGGGGATCATGGACGCGCTCATTCAGTTCTACGACCCGGTTTATCATTGTTTCACATTCCCGGATTACCAGCTATCACCAACGCTGGAGGAGTATTCTCATCTGACTGATTTACATATCACTGATCGAGCTCCATTTTCTGGACTGGAAGAAATTCCAAAGAATCAGACTATTGCAATAGCAATTCATTTGGACGAGTCTGAGGTCAGGACTCACATGACCACTAAGGGTGGCATCCAAGGTTTGCCAGCCCAATTCTTGACAAAGAAAGCCCTGTACTTCGCTAGTATAGGGAACATGACTGCTTTTGAAAGCATCTTTGTCTTGCTCACCTACGGGTTATTTTTGTTTCCTAACATCAATAACTTCGTCGATATCAACGCCATTAAGGTTTTCCTCATTGGAAACCCTGTGCCGACTTTGCTCGCAGATGCGTATCATTCTGTACACTTGGGAAATTTGTACAGCGGATGGGAGATCACATGCTGTGTACCTTTGCTCTACAAATGGTTTATCTCTCACTTGCCCAAGTCTGCTGCTTTTTGGGATTGCAAGAGTGTCTTACGTTGGTCACAGAAGATCATGTCGCTCACCAATTCCGATATAGATTGGTGTAATAGGATTTATGAGGGAATCCGAATCATTGACCGTTGTGGAAACTTCCCCAGCATACCCCTCATAGGAACTAAGGGAGGAATCAACTATCATCCGACATTGGTTCTTCGTCAATTTGGATACCCGATGAGACACATCCCACTGGGTGTTCATCTGGAAGGTCTTTTCTTCAAAGAAGGAGAAAATGACAGAGCACTAAAGATGGAAATAGTGCAAGCTTGGAAACATGTTCATAAGAAAGGACGAGAGTCTCTGGAAAAACCGGACTGTGTCTCGGTGGAGCCTTATCTCCACTGGGTACAAACTAGAGCTCTCAAGCTAAAGATGCCTTATCCTCGTTACGGGATTCTTCCACCGAGGGAAACTGTCATGTACTTCATGACGGAAACTGAAAAGCTTCAGGTTACTCTCAACAAAGTTCAAAAGGAAAGAAGATCTTGGAAGAATAAGTACCGCACCCTCGACGTAGAGTGTATCCAAATACAGCAACTACTAAAAGAGAAAGATGCTCTGATTGAAATTTTGGAGCAGCATGCTGTAGAGAATCAAGATGACCAAAGGAATTTGCTCGCTCCTTTCACCTGGCAAAGGAATGACAACCCGACAACGGCCCAAGCGCCCCGGTCAAAGAAGAGGACTCGGGACCCATTAGTTTAGGTTTCTGTTTCTGCACTTTGTAATCTACTGTATTTCCATTTCTGTAATCCTTTGGAATTCAATAAAAAGGGGTTTCCCCACTGTTTGATATTTGCAATCTAATTGTAAAAGATTATTTTGATTAAACAAAAAAAAAACAACAATTAATATAAGCATTGCATTCACCATTCTCACATCGCGTATTCTTCTTACCTACGAATCTCATGTTTGTGTCTCGATTCTAGAGTCAAACTGTCTCATTCGTATAATACTCGGGCCAATCGTCAGAAAAAGATGGATGATCTTGAGGAAGAAAACAGGAAGTTGAAAGAAGAGATCGACACTCTGAGAGAGGATATGAGAAAGCTTCGTAACGACATGCAAGCCATGGCAGAAGCTCAGCTACAAAGAACTGTGATCTCAGAGATCACCTCAACGTCCATCATAGAAAAGTATGATCCTAGGTATCAGATGCCGAAAGATCGTCCTTGGGGCATGCCTGTTAACTATATCCCGGAAGGATATGTTCCGCCGATCACTGAAGATCAGGGAATCACAACAGAATCAGCTGGGCCTGAAGGTTACAAACTTCGGGAAAGCGAAGATGCCAGGGGCATACTCAAGACTCCTGAAGGTTACAAACTTCGGGAGGCGCCAAGACTTACTGCCGTAGTCACGGTACCACCCCCTGTGGTGCACACTGTCCCGGAAGGACAGATTCCACAGACACCTTCTGGTAAGAAGGAAACTATGTTTGACATAATGGATGAATTCCAGGAGCAGTTGTTGGAAATGCAGAAAGAGCTGCAAGCCATTCGCAGCCAGGATCTATTTGGAAAGGACGCCGCAGACCTCTGCTTGGTCCCAAATGTGAAAGTCCCGCACAAGTTCCAAGTGCCCAACTTTGAAAAATACAAGGGTAACTCTTGCCCTCAAAGCCATCTGGTGATGTACGCTCGGCGGATGTCAGCTCAGACGGAGAATCAGGACCTGCTGATTCACTACTTCCAGGATAGTTTAACCGGTGCCGCACTCAAATGGTACATGGGTTTAAACCGTACTATGATCAATACATTCAGAGATCTTGGTACTGCCTTCGTCCAACAATACAAGTACAATTTGGACATGGCACCCGACAGAGATCAACTCAGATCAATGTCGCAAATGGACAAAGAAACCTTTAAGGAGTATGCTCAAAGGTGGCGTGAAATTTCCGCTCAAATTTGTCCACCTCTTGAGGAAAAAGAGATGACAAAAATCTTCTTAAAGACCTTAAGCTCATTTTACTATGACCGAATGGTTGCCAGTGCGCCCAGTGATTTCACCAAAATGGTTGGCATGGGTGTACGTCTTGAGGAAGCTGTCCGAGAGGGACGTTTGGTAAAAGACACTGGATCAACGAGCGGTACTAAAAAATACGGTAGTGCTCTCCCTAAGAAACAAGATCAAGATATTGGGAATATCTCTCTCGGAAAGCAAAGGCGACGTTATCAGCCGGTAGCAGCTGTAACTCCTGCTATCAGCCCCGCGCCTGTTCCTATGTATCAACCTCATGTCACGTAGAGCCAACCTGACCAACAAAGGACGCAACAGCCTCTTCAGCAGGCTCGTCCTCCATATAACAACAACCGTACAACACGACCACCAGGATTTGATCCTATACCCATATCATACGCTGAATTGTTTCCGTTACTGCTAGCCAAGGGGCACATCCAGACTAAGTCTCCTCTTACAGTTCCAGAAAATCCGCCTTTTTGGTTTAAGGCAGATCAAAAGTGCCCTTATCATCAAGGAGGTTCAGGGCATAACATTGAGACTTGTCTCAATTTCAAATCCGACGTACAAAAGCTTGTTAGGAGCGGGCTCTTATCTTTCAAAGATACGAATCCTAATGTTCTTACGAACCCGCTGCCTCAACATGAGAAAGCTGCAGTCAATTTGATTGAGAAAGAGACTAACAATGTCTATCAAATTCACGATGTACTCTTATTGGAGACCAATCTGGTCAAGATGCATTGTAAACAGAGTGGATATGGCCATGTGCCACCTCATAATTATCATCAGTGTGATATCTGCTCTAAAAACAACCAGGGATGTTCTGTAGTGCAAGCTGCTCTGCAGGAACAAATTGATCTTGGATGGATCCAAGAGCACCGAGTTCGTGGAGTTAACAGGGTTTACACGAATCCAACGTCATTCAAAACCACGACATCCGTGCGATGAATGTCAACTTGGTGGCGATGCACTCAAGGCAAAGCCAGTATCATAATCTGCCGCGACACGATTACAGTTCCTGTCTGATTTGCTCGGTAAATAAACAGGGATGCTCTTTCATACAAGAGGCCCTCCAGCGTCAGATGGATCTTGGATGGATCCAAGACTACCATGATAGGAACTCCTATCAAATCAACATGGTTCAGATCTTCGATATCCGCGTAATGAATACCAACCTGGTAGAGTTACATGCTGAGCAGGTCCGACTTGGATTCTTAATATCACATGACTATCAAAATTGTAAAGTAGGTTGCAAAAACGATCGAGGTTGTACCCTTGTCCAGGAGGCACTTCAGCACTTGTTAAATCACTGGTGGATGCCAATCTACATGGATGAAGATACTCAGCAGATTAGTATCAATAACAGGAATCCTACTCGTCGTCAAAGTCAGGATGTCCGATCAATGGAAGGTAACCTAGTGAGGTTACATTGTATTCAAAGTGGGCATGGCCAGGTGCCTCCACACAACTATGACAGTTGTAGCGTCTGTTCGGAAAGTAACCAAGGGTGTTACCTTGTGAGAGCAGCTCTTCAGGGTCAGGTCGATCATGGAGAAATTCGTCCATATCCAGGTTCTAGACCCATCAATTGGACGCCGAACTACCTTGCTGATCAAGTTGAGGATGTTGTCACAATCTCTGGTCATCATAGGACCAGGGATGTTTTTGCCATCATTCCTCTACTTGACGAATCTAAAGTTCCCAACCAGGAACGGATCGAGATTACTTATGATGGTCAGAAAAATCAGAAGGTTCCCATAGTCATCTATCTACCGGGGCCACTACCGTATGAATTAGCTAAGGCAATCCCTTACAAATACGGTGCAACAATAATCGAGAATGGAAAGGAAATTCCATTACCCTCCGTCGTGAATATTGCAGACATCAGTCGTGTGACACGGAGCGGTCAAATCTTCAACTGAGGGGTTGGAGAATCCAACAAAGAAAAGGAACTTCAGGCAGAAATTCCTGATCCACCAGTTGGTCAATCTAGTAATCCCGACTTTTCAAAAGACAAAAATGAGATGCTAAAGCTCATCCAAAGGAGTGAATACAACATTGTCTATCAACTGTTACAGACTCCTTCAAAGATCTCAGTATTATCACTGTTACTCAGTTCAGAAGCACACAGAGAGGCTCTACAGAAAGTCTTGGAGCAAGCCTTTGTGGAACAGGATGTAACAATCAGACAATTCGATAGCATTGTCTCTAACATCACTTCCTGCAATAATTTGGGATTTAGTGATGAAGAATTACCTGAAGAGGGTCGCCGTCATAACATGGCGCTCAACATTACAGTTAACTGCCAGGGCGATGCTTTAGCCAACATACTGGTAGACACAGGGTCAGCCCTGAATGTTATGCCGAAGTCCACTTTGATGCAATTATCATTCAAGGGCCCTCCGATGAGAGTCAGCGAGGTCGTCGTCAAAGCATTCGACGGATCCAGAAAAACAGTTATCGGCGAAGTTGATCTTCCCATAACTATTGGTCCTCACACTTTCCAAATCACTTTCCAGGTCATGGACATCCGGGCAACATATAGTTGTTTATTTGGAAGACCTTGGATACATCAGGCTGGAGCGGTTACTTTGACCCTCCACCAAAAGCTAAAGTTCGTCAAGAACGATCAACTTGTCACGGTCTGTGGGGAACAAGCCTTGCTTGTGAATAACCTATCATCATCTACTTGTGTGGAACCCGAGGAGGTTATTGGAACTCAGTTCCAAGCACTATCGGTGAGCAAGGACAATCAGTTCAAAGAAGGAACTTCAATTTCTTCATACAAAGATGCTATCAAAGCGGTCGAGAGTACCGATACGACAGGATAGGGACGGCTTGTCATTCCCACTGACAATAAAACAAAGAAGGAACTTGGTTTTTCTGCGGCCTGTACCCAGACAGCCGCCAACGATGAAAGTCTTCATCCCCTTCAAAACTTCTTCCACAGTGGAGGTTTTCTTCACCCAGTGTCTCAGACAGTTCATGCTATCAATGAGGAAGATCCCTCTGACACGGATGAAGAATGGAAGTCCTATCTTAACAAGGACGGTTATATGTCTCAGGAAGAGGTGCCTATGCCTTTTTGCTTTCCTACAGAAAGTCTGAGATTTATACCAAGATCAGATGTCGAAATGATCTACGGAGATTGTGATCTGGAAGGATGCCGTGCTCCGCCAAATTCATTAGAGGAGGACACTCTGATGAAAGACAACTTTGACCACAATTACTATGGCCCGATGGATGGCCTGCCAATGTGGCAGCCTTACCCAGGAAACTTGGGGCAAGAGAGTCAGCTGAACAATGAAAATTAGTTGACCATCATTGAACAGAATACCTGTGTCCCCACCATGTCATGGGATCAACACTCAGGTCATTCGGAAATTACTCAACATGACGATGAATTTGCAACATTTGCAGGACTAGAATTCATCAATTATGCTTTTCCCGAGGTCAACGTCGTCGAAAGGGATGACTTCTCCAGTTCCAAAGAAGTTTGGGACACTCTAGGACAACCAAGTGGAAAATACGACTTTATGGTCAAGTACACTACTCCCGAAAGCTCTCGTATCAAGCTCGAAGATATCCAGCCAACTGGATGGGGAGATACAGCTGAGAGCACCAATGCTATGCAAAATGCAACAGAGGAATCCTCCTACGACAATTCTGCCTGGGAAACAGATTCCAATGATCCTGCTCCACCAGAAATCAGCGTCATTTTTGAAGACAAATCAAGGAAGGTGCCAGACTTTGTGATTCACCGAGGAGTTCGCCGCCAATGGGTTGCTGTCGAGGTTCCGAAGGTCGTTCATCAGTCAAAGTAATTGCCATCTTTAACCTTTCACCCTGCCCAGGTGAAACAGATATTTTGATAGGGCTCGTTTTCTGTAAATTTCCCTCTTCGCTTTGCCCAAAGCGACAGAGTTTTGTTTTATAGGGCTGTAGTTTCAAGAATCGACTTGTTCATTAATAAAATAACGTCGTTCTGTAATTTCCGCATTAATTGCTGTTTTCTCTTTTTGCTTTTTCAGAAAATGGTAATCCTAAAAAACAATTCAAAAATAAAAACAAGCAGTAAAACAAATACACTGCACACACTTGCATTTTCTCTATCTCTTCTAAACACGAATCATCACGTCATGCAGATTGCTTGTTTTAAACCCCGTTGAAACATGCGATCCGATGCCTTCTCCCAACTTTGAGTTCCCGGTATTCGAGGCTGAAGAAGAAGTTGACGACCAAATTCCAGAAGAGATTTCCCGACTACTCAAACAAGAGGAAAGGTCCATTGAACCTCACAAAGAACCATTGGAAACGGTAAACTTGGGTTCAGAAAAAGAGAGAAAAGAAATCAGGATCGGAGCACTGCTCAGTCCAACTGCCAGAGAAGATCTGATAAAGCTTCTCAAAGAATTCCCCGATGTATTCGCTTGGTCCTATCAGGATATGCCAGGGTTGGATACCAGCATCGTGGAACATCACTTACCATTGAGATCGGAATGTCCGCCAGTAAAGCAAAGGTTGAGACGCACTCACCCAGACATGGCCATCTAAATCAAAGAGGAGGTACAGAAACAGATTGACGCGGGTTTCCTTGCTACATCTGAATATCCTCAATGGTTAGCTAGCATCGTACCCGTTCCCAAAAAGGACGGAAAGGTCAGAATGTGTGTTGATTACAGAGATCTGAACAGGGCAAGTCCAAAGGACGACTTTCCTTTCCACACATTGACATGCTGGTTGACAGCACAACAAAGTTCAAAGTATTCTCCTTCATGGATGGATTCTCAGGCTATAACCAGATCAAAATGGCGCCGAAAGACATGGAGAAAACTTCGTTCATTACCCCATGGGGTACCTTTTGTTACAAGTTAATGCCATTCGGTTTGAAGAATGCCGGGGCAACCTATCAAAGGGCCATGACTACTCTGTTTCATGACATGATACACAAAGAAATCGAGGTATATGGCGATGATTTGATTGCAAAATCAAGAACAGAGGATGAGCACGTTGAACATCTGTCATAATTGTTCGAACGTCTAAGAAAATTCAAGCTCCGCTTGAATCCCAACAAGTGCACCTTCGGTGTCCGTTCGGGGAAACTACTAGGGTTCATCGTCAACCAGAAAGGAATTAAGGTTGATCCTGACAAGGTCAAGGCCATTCAAGAAATGCCTTCTCCGAAAACTGAAAAACAAGTCAGAGGATTCCTGGGACGTTTGAACTACATCTCCAGATTCATATTCCTTATGACCGCGACGTGTGCGCCGATTTTCAAATTACTCAAAAAGAACCAGGATTGCGTTTTGACAGAAGATTGCCAAACTGCCTTCGACAGTATCAAGGAATATCTGTTGAATCCTTCGATTCTATCACCTCCAGTGGAAGGGAGACCACTGATCATTTACCTCACAGTCCTAGAGGGCTCAATGGGATGTGTACTTGGCCAACAAGACGAAACTAAACGGAAAGAGTCTGCCATTTACTATCTAAGCAAGAAATTCACCGACTGCGAGACTGGGTACACAATGCTTGAGAAAACTTGCTGCGCTTTGGCTTGGGCAGCCAAACGTCTTCGCCAGTACATGATTCGTCATACTACTTGGTTGGTCTCCAAAATGGATCCAATCAAGTACGTTTTCGAAAAACCTGCTCTCACGGGAAGGATTGCCCGTTGGCAGATGTTACTATCAGAATATGACATAGAGTACCATGCTCAGAAAGCCGTTAAAGGAAGTATTTTAGCTGATCATTTGGCTCATCAACCGATTGGCGATCAAGAATCAATCGGGTTTGACTTCCCACACGAAGATGTCATGTATCTAAAGATGAAAGATTGCGATGAACCGCTACCCAGTGAAGGGCCAGAACCAGGTTCCCAGTGGGGACTTATCTTTGACGGAGCAGTCAATCATTATGGAAACGGAATTGGGGCAATCATTGTTACCCCTCAGGGTTCCCACATTCCTTTCACTGCCAGACTTACGTTCAAATGTACGAACAACGAGGCCGAATACGAAGCATGTATCATGGGTCTCGAAGAAGCGATTGATTTAAGGATCAAAAACTTAGACGTATACGGCGATTCAGCCCTGGTTATTAACCAGATAAAAGGAGATTGGAACACATACCAATCAGGATTGATTCCTTACAAAGACTATGCAAGAAGGTTGTTACCCTTCTTCAACAGAGTCGACTTTCATCACATCCCTCGTGATGAGAATCACATGGCCGATGCATTAGCCACTCTCTCTTCCATGATTAGTGTAGGTCGATGGAATGACATACCTAAGATCGACATCATGCGCCTTGAACGACCCGCTTACGTCTTCACAATTGAAGCAGTCATAGACGACAGACCTTGGTATCATGATATCAAATGCTTCCTTCAGAAACAAGAGTACCCATCTGGGGCACTCAGAAAAGACAGGAAAACCCTCAGAAGATTGGCTGGAAACTTCTTCCTGAGCAGTGACACTCTTTATAAGAGAAATTTTGACATGGTCTTGCTCCGATGCGTCTACAGACTAGAAGCAGACATGCTCATGAAAGAAATTCATGAAGGCTCCTTTGGCACTCATGCCAACGGACACACAATGGCGAGAAAAATTCTGAGAGCAGGGTACTATTGGTTGACAATGGAATCCGACTGCTACAAGTACATGAGGAGGTGTCACAAGTGTCAGAT
The DNA here is from genome assembly GCA_022829125.1 of Lathyrus tuberosus. Taxonomy (NCBI): domain Eukaryota; kingdom Viridiplantae; phylum Streptophyta; class Magnoliopsida; order Fabales; family Fabaceae; genus Lathyrus; species Lathyrus tuberosus. The sequence goes on along the minus strand of JALAZF010000759.1, from coordinate 524,045 downwards.
ATACTCTGACAAAATTCATGTACCGCCATCACATCTCAAATTTCTTTCTTCCCCATGGCCTTTTTCCATATGGGGAATCGATATGATTGGTATGATTGAGCCCAAGGCTTCAAACGGACATCGGTTCATCCTGGTAGCCATTGACTATTTCACCAAGTGGGTCGAAGCAGCGTCATTCGCCAATGTAACCCGACAAGTGGTGGTCCAATTTATCAAAAACAATATCATCTGCCGTTATGGTGTTCCAAGCGAGATCATTACTGATAATGGATCTAACTTGAACAATAAGATGATGAAAGAGTTGTGTGCAGAGTTCAGGATCGAACACCATAACTCATCTCCCTACCGACCCAAGATGAACGGAGCAGTAAAAGCAGCTAACAAGAACATCAAGAAGATCGTTCAAAAGATGGTTGTAACCTATAAAGATTGGCACAAAATGCTACCCTTTGCTCTTCATGGTTATCGCACATCTGTCCGCACTTCAACAGGGGCAACCCCTTTCTCTCTAGTATATGGCATAGAGGCAGTTCCCCCCATAGAAGTAGAGATCCCGTCAATCCGAGTATTGATGGAAGCTAAGCTTACCGAAGCTGAATGGTGTCAAAATCGACACGACGAACTAAACCTGATCGAAGAGAAGCGAATCACGGCACTATGCCACAGTCAGTTGTACCAAAAGAGAATGAAAAGGGAGTTTGACAAAAAGGTCCGACAGCGTATCTTCAGAAAAGGAGACCTTGTGCTCAAGAAGATACAATCATTTCTCATTGATTCTCGGGGAAAATGGACCCCAAATTATGATGGCCCCTATGTGGTCACGAAAGCTTTCTCAGGCGGCGCCTTGAGACTTGCAACCATGGACGGAGAGGAATTTGCCTACCCCACGAATGTTGATGTAGTCAAGAAATACTTCGCCTAAACTAAAAAAAAAATGTCTCGGTGGATTGAAAACCCGAAAGGGCGGTCCAGGCAAAAGTTAGAGACATGAAAAAAATCATCCCGATGGATTGGAAATCTCATAGTACAATCCAGGCAAAAGTTAGGGATAATGGCAAGTAACTATGTTCAACAGAGGCAAGTCCCTCAACAGCAGTTGCATCATCTATCGGAGGAAATCTCCAGTCAAAGGTCATCTTCGACGGAAGCTCAGGATGTCCCGAACTCAAAGTTGGTAGAAGGATAGTGGTCGTTATGTTTCAACGTAGCCCTTTTCCCTGTAAATTACCATTTTCTAACTTTGTATATACTCTTTGGAATCACGCGTTTGGCTGATCTCCATCTTATCAATAAAATTTGAGCCCTTGTGCTTTTGTTTGTAATTCTTTACTTGTTTTAGCTTTACAGAACGACGTTGTTAAACTTAATCAGCGATTCTTGAAATAAAACAAAAATGAATTTACTTGTTAAACTTTTTCTGCTTTTAAATTAAAGATGGCATTTCTTTTGACTGTTGAACATCAGAAGTACATCGATCGCTTCTCCCGAAGTAAGCGAACTTCAAAGTGCAGAATCAAAGTATTCCTTCTAGACCAGTACTCCTGAATGAAGGGTCAATAATGTCAAAGACCTTGTTTCGTCTGACATCCCCGACCGAGTTCTCATCTCCTAAGCCCGATCAACATAGCTCTCAACGAGACTATCTCTCCTAAGCAAGGTGGAATTGCTATTTTGAATCAACGGTACTTCTTCGCCCCGCGATGGCCGAGTATCGAATTGTGTTCATCCATTAGTCTGTATGTCGCGTCTGTTTTGTCAGCATATACATACGTACTTCATGCATTTTTTATTTGCATTTACATTTCATATTGCATCGTTATCACTCCAGCCGGTCTTGTCCCCTAGTGATCAACAGTTTCTCAATCAAGTTGTCAGTTCTTGCCTCGTCAGGAAATACTGTGTCTGCACAATCTCGCCACCAGTGTATCTTTAGATCGAAGTTGGTCCTTGACCACTTTGATAACTTGAACCTCTGAAAAGCCAGAGAAAACTTTCAATAAACATCACTCTTCACCATTGAAGATGATATCCTTGCTTTCCCGGATTAAGGAAAATCCACAGAGAAAGCCTCGTGATCAGAGATTCGGTAGCACGCCAGTTTTGCTCTGAAAAACCACTGATGAGAAGGTCATTGGCACCTCAAAATTGTATCCCATCATATGGCATTTCTCTGGGAAGATCCCGAGAAAAGTATAATGTAACCCCAAACGAAAACAGTCTCTCAAGAGACTCGCTTTCCCCAGGATCGAGGGGAAGTTTACCTTTTCTAAGCATCATTGCTTAGCTAAAGAAGATGAATGCGTAAGCTACCATTCATACCCACCATCAAAATTTTGGGTATTCCGATATTTAATCCTCTTGCACCCCGAATGCCTGAATCCCTTCGTCATTCACACCTTCGGGTCCAAGAAGATTAAATAGGGGCATCTGTAATACCCCAAATTTTGACCACTAAAGTTTCCCATCATTGTGCAAATCATCATCACAATATGGATGAATCATCATGCTTCATCAGTCTCCCCAAAGATGGGTGAGCATTGACTGCAATCAAAATTAGGGTTTCAAGCCCTCTCTGAGCTTTAGACAAAGGCTCAATCAAGAAATGACTTGATTTTCAACTTGTTTAATCTCTCCAACATCCTCAAAGGATCAAAAGTACTCCCACTTCAAGGATTAAGCACATGGTTGCTCCCTTCTAGGTGGATCAAGCCTCAAGATCGCCAGTGTCACCAAATTAGGGTTTTGATCACCCAGGGCCTCCAGATGAAAAGTTTCATCTGGGCACAAGCCATTGATCCAAAACATAATCTAATATACTTCATGGAACCTCATGAACCCATGCATCAAGTCAATTTTGCCTCAAGGGATGCATTCATCAAAAATCAGGAATTAGGGTTTCTTGACCTAATTCACCCCTAAGTTGACTTTTGGGACAAATCATGAGCCAAGACCTCAAGAGATGATTTGAGGGTCTCTAATATACCATATTGATCCATTTGGGACAATGGATTGATCCAAGAAGCTTGAGCAACAAGTCTCAATTCCATCTGCACCACAATTAGGGTTTTAAGGGAAAAGTCAACTATAACTTTGACTTTTGCCCAAGACATGCTCCCAAACCCTAATACATGATTTAATATACCCTATGACACCCATGGAACATGTCCATCAAGTTTGATTTAGGTCAAGGACATGATTTCCTGAAGAATTGCACAGTTTGGAATTCATCTGATAAAAAGTCAACTGTGCACAAAAGTCAACTTTGACTTTTTGAGATTTTTCACCAAAATGGATTTTTAACCCTAAAATGATGTTAATGTATGATTTGAATCATCATTCATCCAGAAAAATCAAGAAAAGTTGGATAACTTGTAAAAGGGGTAACCATAAAACTTAGAAATTTTTCTAAGTTAAAAATAAAGTGGCAAAGGTACCAACTTTGGAGGACCATAACTCCTAAACCACAAGGCCATTTTTTCTCATCCAAATATGGATTTGTAGCCCTCATTATCACCTACAAAAACTTCAACTACAAGTCATTCCAATTCATTAAGGATTTTGAGTTATGGAGTGATCAAAGTGGCTGAAAAGTGAAAATGTCACTTTTTCCAACACTTAGTGAAATTTTCACTAAGTCAGATTCTGCCTCACTTTTTGCCAAATGTAGGGGGATTTTTCACTTGGAATCAAAAGGGATCAAAACCAAACTTGTTCAAACAGTTGTTGTATCATGTAAGAGCTTTCCAAAATGGCCAAGAACATTGCCAAATTCAACCTACACCATGAGATACAACATTGCCAAGTTGCCTTGCTGAAATCTGTCAAGGCAAGGCAGAATTTGCAACTTTGGTCGATTTGCCAAAATCAGCCAAATTCAATTGCTCCTATCCACTTGGACACCTCAGAGGATTGAATCTAAAGGGGGCAATCACTGAGCCAAGCCTCCAATGTCCATGGAACAAGAAATAGCATGTTGAACCTAGAATGACCAAAATAGGGACAAGACTTCAAATTTGGAATGAGGCATTCAATGGAACCATCAAGGTGGCATGGACTGAGCCATTCTCATCTAAAATCAGTCAAGACTTATCCAAGACCAAGGGAACCAAAGCTCTGTGCCCTAACCTCTAGTCAATGGCTAGAGGAGACTTGAATTCTCATTGGACAACATTGGCCAAACCTACTTACCAGCTGCCATGCACTATTCCTTGCAAAACAAACTTGATCTACTATAAATAGAGCTCAATTGTGGTCAGTTTGAGTACACCAAAGCCATCTAACAGATGCTTTCCTCAAAATCTCTTCTTTCACTCCAATTTTGCCTTCTAAGGCAAGTCACTATCGGGTTTTGAGTTTGAGAGCAATTCCAATCAAACCAATCACTCACACACCTCACATACATCACATATGAGCTGATCAAACACTTAGATTACTTCTGAAACATCAATTTCACAAAATCACCAGCTGGTTGCTCAAGGTTTTAACCAAAGTGCAGCTGAGGTACCACAAAATGATCCAGCAAATTTCAATCAAGTCCAACCATCCAAACACAATCCATAGGGTGTAGGGAAGCTGTCCAGATCATCACAACTCATCTGTAACACCTCCAGATCAAAAATCACTTTGAACTTGCTGTCACGACTTGGAGGTAAGCACATGCTTGGTCATCTCTCAATCTATGCATATTTCCTCGCACAATAATTTGGCCATATGTTCATAATCATGCATGGAATGTTTTCCCTCAATTTATTGCATTGTTTGAATCGTGTATCAAAAATCCTAGCCTTCATGCAGAAATTAGGGTTCTTGAGGTCTCTTCGTGATTTCTTGTTGTATGTTTAATTTAAATGAAATTAAAGTACATAGACATGATCGTGAGGTTGAGACGAACATAATGATATGTGGATTGCATTATATGATTACGTATTCATGGAGATTGGATAGAAAATGCAAATCTGAGAAACCAAGAACACGCGCGTGTTCTTCAGCTTGTTCTAGGCGCCATTTTTAGAAATTCAAATATTTGAATTTTGTGATTTTGTTTAATTGATTCAAAAATTAATTTCTCTCTGAGTTTTAATGATTTTGAGTTGATTCTTTTTTTAATAATTCACAAAAATGTTAAAATATTTTATTTTATCAAAAAATCCCAAAAATATTATTTATTTCATATAATTGATATTTTTGTAAAGAATTAATATTTTGATTGTTTTTGGCATTTTAAATATTTTTTCTACATTGATTTTGCAACTTTTAATGCTTTCTAATTATTTTGTAGGTCAATACTTAATTTTTGAAGCATTAATCCAAGATCACAATTTGTTTTCCATGTGTTAAACAATTTTTGATCATTTTAATTGAATTTTTATTCAATTAAATACATTTTGAAAACAAATTAGGGTTTTGGATTAATTCAACCCTCATAAATCATTTTCAAAACACTTTGGGCCTCTTGAGAGAGTGTAAGACTCATCCCCCCTTGTACAAAAACTTTTTGGGCCTCACTCATTGTATAAGTCCCTCTGTACAAGTAAACGGTGCGATCGTCGCTTTTTTTAAATAAACTTGGGCCTACCCTCGAGTAGTAAGACCCATTTCTTTTTCTTAAAACTCTTTGGGCCTCTAATAGAGTGTAAGACCCAATCCTTTTTTTGACCAAATCATTTTGGGCCTCAGTATATTGTATAAGTCCCGATACCGTCAAAAACAAACGGCGCAATTGTCGCCTTTTCAAAATAACCCTTGGGCCTCTCCTTGAGCTATAAGACCCGTTCAAAACACTTTGGGCCTCTATTAGAGTGTAAGACCCAATCCCCCTTTTAACCAAACATCTGGGCCTCACTTATTGTATAAGTCCCTCCGCGTTAAAAGAAAACCTCGGCGCGATCGCCATTTTTAAACGAAAAAATCATTTGGGCCTACCCTCGTGTTATAAGCCCCACTCTTTTTCCTTTAAAACTTTTTGGGCCTCTTGAGAGAGTGTAAGACCCATCCCTTTGTACAGAAACCATTTTTTTAGCCTCAGTCACTTGTATAAGTCCCTCTGTACAAAGTCAAACAGTGCGCTCACTGATAAAACCCTGGGCCTCTCCTTGAGCTGTAAGCCCCAAATCTTTCTTTTTCAAAGCACTTTCTCCTTTGATTTTGAATATATTGTTGTTTTCAATCTTTCTTTGTTGAACAACTAACCAAACAGCATGGAAGCACTCCAACCGAGTAAGTGGTTATCGATTTCGTTTACTGCTTTCATATTATAAACTGTATTGTGGGGCTGCTCACTGTAAGTCTCCTTTCATAAACTCATATCTACTGTGTAATAATAGTATAGATATTTCGAGTTTCCCCGGTAACTACGTCTAGAATTAGGTGACGCCGTTTCATTTATTCGTAGAAATAGACGCCTAGATCCCCAATAGGAGCACTAGATACAGTCTTCTCTTCGGCTGTCCTCCTTAGGAATCGTCAAGAAGCTCTACTCCCCAAGATGAATGTATTCTCCGTGAATGGCATCTTTGAGTTTCTTCCAAAATTCTCGAACTTTCTTGACTTGATCTATTCCTTGTGGATAGCTTGCCTTGAATGTCTCGGGGTTTGGGTACCCACTACGGTCATAATCTTGGACCTTAACTAAGGAACCCTCTTTAAAAGCTAAAAGTCGCTGGATAGTAAACCTCGCACGTTTACCAGTGGTTTTTATCTTTAAAAGAGTTATCTCTCCTAATGGAAAGGAGATGATAGACCCACGGGCTTCTTAAAAGCATCGGCCTCCTCTTGGGCATTATTCAAGGACCCGTCGGCTTCTTAGAAGTATTCACAGCCTCCTCTTAGGCTTCGTATAATGATCTCTTCCTCCGGGAATGATAGCCTCCTCTTGGGCTTCATACAAGAACCTGTCGGCTTCTTAAAAGTTTCCAGTCTCCTCTTGGGCTTCGTACAAATTGTCCCGACGACCTCCTAGAGGTATAAGAACAGAACCTAGTCATCCTCATAGAACAGTCCTTTCATAGAGTCTACTACTGTTTCTCAAAGCATAGTACAAAAGATGAAACTCTAGACTTGGACAGTCTAACTTCCTTGAGTCTCAAAGACATTCTCAAGTACTCTTCAAAAATAGGAAGGAAACCTGCAGACTCGGACAGTCTCAATACCCTTTGGATTTCCCGTTTCCTCAAAGAGAAGGGGATATCCCTGATCCTCAAATCAAATCCCTGAGTACAGTGTTGCTCATATAAGAACTGATTTTCTCTTTCAAAATCAATATATCGGACCTGTCACTTAACTGACACAGTAACCATAGCCTCCTCTTGGGCTTTGTATAATGACTCTCCCTAGCAGAGTCAAACAACTTTTATCCTCCATCTCGGGCTTCGTACGAGATACAAAGACTCTCTTGTTGAGTCAAACCTTTAGCCTCCATCTCGGGCTTCGTACGAGATACCAAAAACACTCTCTTGTTAAGTATAAAAGATTCTCCTGTTGAGTCAACCCTTTTAGCCTCTCTCTCGGGCTTCGTACGAGACACATACTAGCCTCCTCTTAGACTTTGTATAAGAAAACCACTGGTTGATCCAATCAACCTTTTAGCATCAAAGTTGTGCCTCGTTCACAGTACACAAACATCAACAACTCCTTTCCCTTCATCTAATCGCTGTAAGCGGCAAGCCTCTGGATCATCTACATCCATGCCATTGTCCCTCTTTTAGCATGAGAAATTCCTAAGGAAAGATGGCATTGCTCTACACTGAGTTAAAGTCTTCTCCTTCAGGTTAAAACCCTCTCTTCGGAAATTATGGCATTGCTTGGATCCGCGTATCCCAGTTAAAGTAATTCTCCTTCTCCCCTCTTTAGAGATGAAAAATTCTCTCTAAAGCCGAGGTCTTTCAGCTTCACGTCTTGGGCTTTGAACAAGACATAAATAGACTTTTCAGCTTCACATCTTGGGCTTTGAACAAGATACAAACCACTTTTCGCTTCACGTCTTGGGCTTTGAACAAGACACCAAAACACCCATTTCCTCCCATAGAATAGTAGGAACTACGAACGCTCTGATTTCCCTGTTTCGGTAAACGGGAATACGTAGGCATAAGATCGAAAGAAAAGATCTTAGCGAGCGCAATCAACAAAATACCCAAATCCCGTATCTCCATCAATCAAAAGCAGTAATTCAAAAGCATCAGTCCTAACATCCTAATCCTTGTTCCCCGCCAGAAACCTTCTGCCCAGATAAAAAGAAAGAAAACTGTATTGGCGAAAATACAAATAACCAGTACAAGGCCCCCCCACATTGATAGCATTCGTAACCTAACAGACCGCTGTTTAAACTCAGTATGCAAGCAGGGTTAATTGGAGACATCTATTTCCCTTCCTTATTCAGCTCACAATAGGATAAAAAATGAATCGACCTGTAGTTTAAAGCACAAACCGCAGAGAGCGACCAGCGCTTAAGAACCGCGTCCAAAATCGCTCGCTACACCAATGAGTTTATTCCAGCCGATAAATTGGGTATTATGCATGATAAAATGCGTGATATGTTATGCAGACGATGCAAAATGACGTGGGATCTTAGAGTAAAAAATTAGGGTATGACAGATGCCCCTATTAAGTTTGTTCTATCCGGAGATATGGAGATTGAATCTTTGTTTCGGCGTGATAGGAGAGACTTAAATATAAACATGCACAATTTTTGGCCCTAAGATGCCACAAGTTGCACATGATATGAAATGATATGAATGCAAGACATAGATCCTGTGGGGAATGGTGCCACAGGGGATAACTGTATACAGATAGCGCTGAAACACAGTTAAAGAATGGAAGACCCGTCGAGGAACAACTTAGCAAAACAAAGCATGATTCCACTGAGAAAAGTATCAAGGAGACACAACCGAGGAATACAAGATATTATGGACATCTGCCAAGGTGACAAAGAGTATCCAATAATACTTGGAAAAAAGAGGGACAAAACCTGAATAGAGATACAAACGTCAGGGAAAGCATTAGATGCCGAAAGTAACACAAATTAGGAAAACACATCAGAAACATCTAGAGAAGCATTAGATGTGGTGCGAGAAAAAATCTGAGTATGCAACAGAGATTTCCAAGAAAGCATTTAACTTTATAGTGGAATACATAGAAACATCCAGAAAGCAGAAGCAACTTACAGGGGAAAGGGTTACAGTCATCAGAGGTTTTGTCAGAAATGCATTGAGCAAAACTCTGGGAAAGTACAGTAACAACCATCAAAGACATTCAGGAGAGTATTGAATGAGCTTTGGAATATAAACAGGCATCCATCAGAGATATTCAAAATAGCATTGAATAAGCTCCACTGGGGAACACCTCAGAGATATTCAGAAAAACATTGAATAAACTCCATAACACATGAGAGATATTCAGAAGAGCATTGAATAAACTCCGAAAAACATTAAAGATATTCGGAAAAATATCGAATGAACTCCAAAATACATCAGAGATATTTGGAAAAACATCGAATAAACTCCAGGACATATCCAGAAAAGCATTGGATAGAAAATAGAAACAAACTTGAAAACAATCAACAGTTGTTAACCACAATCAGAAATAATATTGAAGACATCTAGAAGAGAATTAGATGAAGACAACGATTCTGAAGATACATCCGAAACATTTTAAAAAACATTAAATTTACGGGAAAAGGTTTTGAAGACATATCTGGAAGAACGTCAGATAAGCAAAATCATATCTGGAAGAACATCAGATAAACAAGGTCATATCTAGAAGAACATCAGATAGACATAAAAGGAGTTCTGGAAAAACATCAGAACAATGTCGTATCTGGAAGAACATCAGATAGACACAAAGGAGGTTTTGGAAAAACATCAGAATAAAAGACACATCTGGAAAATCATCAGACGGTAAAAGCAACAACATTCTGGAAAAGTATCAGATTTACAAAGGTATATATTCGGAAACTCACTGGGGAGTAAAACAAATTCTAGACGGGTGTCAGAATCACAATGGAAATATTTGGAAAAACATCAGATAGGTTTTAGGAAAACATCAGAACAAGCAAACTCAATCTGGAAAAGCATCAGAGAGAAAAACATATTCGATAAAACCTCATATAGATTCTGGGAAAGCGTCATAATCAAAGGAAAATATCTGGAAAAGCATCAGATAGGCAGACATATGCGACATCCAATAATGGAATTGGACACAAAAGAAGAACGGACTTATCTGGAGAAACAATCGGACAAGAAAGGTCATATCTGGAAAAACGTCAGACAGACACGACAATATCTGTTTGGTAGGTGCCAAGTAAGTTGGACTTTGATCACAAGGTAAGACGTGGATAACAATACGACCTGCGGAGAATGCAAATGAGGATGAAACACTCTTGCTATGCATATGTATATGAATTATGCAGATGATATATGATCAAATATAGACATTGACGACACGGCTTGACTCTTTTGGGGAGAAGACAAGACTGGAAGACTGATTCGTCAACACAAAGATCACTGCCATTCTACTTGGGGACTAAAGACGCTACTAATGAACACATCTTTGTCACACTAGTACACTGTATTAAGTTGATGATCCCTGCAGGAAGGATGGAGAGCTGCTTGGGGATTTTTCAAGTAGATTGCCCCAGATTAGCTGATTGTTGTAGATGAACTGTTCAATGCTTCAGCTTTATTGATTCTGTAAATGACTGTTTTTACTGTGCTCTTGGAAAGCTTGCCCCAGCATAAGTCTTGAAAAATCTTCTGGATAAACCAATTTAGAGAAAGACTTACACTAAACCACAAACCTTGAATTGATTCTCAACAATATTTGGAAAGAACTTTCCCCTGATAGGATCAATGACCAAGTTTCTCAACAGTTTGAAAATTCCTTAAGAGGATAGTGGGTTTGCAAACAAAAGTATTTTAACAAACATGGTAATTTTAAAGCAAAGTCATGTAACTTTTTGAAATCAAAATCTTTTTTTTTAAAGATGCAAAGTATATAAGTCACTGGTCAGAACACGACGGTTCAAAACACATCAGAGTGAAAGGTAAAACAAAGGTGTAATGCCAAAACAGATGATCTGCAAAGATCTTTTAGAGTCAGCTTACATAACCTTGCTATAGTATGCTTTCAAAATAACCTTGCTTCAGTTAGGTCTTTTGAGGGTCGTATCGTGGACTGGTTCACGGTTTATGAAATATAGGATAAAGGCTCAAAGTTTTTTGTACCCACCCAATCTTCGTGATGACCTTTAGCCCTACGCTCAGTTAACTCAGACTATGCACTCAGGTTCCCAAAAGGTTGGAAATTGCACTGATGATAGTGATGATGATGGTTCAGAAGTCAAGGGACTCTTAAAATGGAAGCCACTGCTTCCTTACTACATTGAGTTGTTTCATTGAGGATTTTCATAATGAGGACTTAAAGATCTCCCTTTTTATTATCCCTAACTTTTTTCTAAACTATTCCTTTGAAGTTTACAGTCAGCGGGATGCCCTAGTTTTTCCTAAGTCTCCTTCATAGGTTTTGAATTAGCGGGTTTTTCTTTTGATTTTTTTTTAAGAAAGAGAGTGACTGCCTGGCTTTAATGATTACGGTGAACCATCATTGGCATTTTGGCTTGAAAGACATCTTCGACACTTGCTTATTGTGTGAAGGAAAATTGTGAATGCAAGCTTTATATGAAAGGTGTCTTGCATGAACGTACAACCAAGGTTAACTGAGAACTACCCATCCCAAGGTTAAAATTGCGAGTTTTTTTGTAAAGAAAGAAACTCCATCTTCTAGGCTCGAAGGGGTTGACAAGGGAATAACTTCCTTATTTTCCCAGTGTTTGGGAGGTTAAAACATTGCCTTACATCGTCAACAAAGTTTTGATTTGAAAGCATACCGACAACAATTATGAGTATAACGTTTTCGTCATCCTCCCTCCAATCTTTGCACAATAAAAAATAAAGTGGACAAGAGATGTTTTTTGAAAATAAAAGCATAAAGATGTAAATAATGGACAAAATGAATTGAATCAAAAGTTATAATGCTCATTTCATTAATCCCGAAAGTACAAACATAATTCGAAAATAAACAGCTAATATAGATAAAGGGAAATTCAAACAACAAGAAACAAGGCTTAGTGACTAATCAACAACATGGGTGAGTTGGCCTGTCTGGAACACTGACTTTTAGGAGGATAGCTGGTTGTGGTCGACCGAAGCTTCACTTGGTATGCTCTGGAAGAGGATCGTTCTGAACATTAGGATTGCTATCATGAAAGCTAAGAATTCCGACCTTAATACAATCACGCACTCTGGCCTTCAATGCATAGCAATTTTCCAGATCGTGGCCTACGACACCTTCATGTAATGCACAGTAGAGATCATATCTGAATCCAGCTGGAAGAGGATTTGGAGGAGGAGGCAGATCCCTTGTAGTAATCAACCCTTTCTGAACCAGACTAGGATAAAGTTCAGTGTACGTCACTGGAATAGGATCAAATTGATTCCTATTACGGTACTGATTATGTCCAATAGTTGGACGTTGAGGAGCTTGAGCTGGTCATGGAGCAGCAACCACAGGAGTAACAGTAGCAATGGTAGGGTGATTAGCATGTTGAGATCTAGGACGAGGCCTTCTCACATTAGCCATGACATCATTGGTATGGTCTTCTCTCTTCTTCTGGAAGTTCCCATAGGATTTCTTCGCACCATTAGAAGATTCAGCAGCCTTGGACACTTTACCATTCTTCAGTCCTTCCTCGAGTCTTTGACCAACAGTTACCAAATCAGTGAAGTTAGAAGAAATACTGCCAATCATCTTCTCCCAATAGAATGGAGACAAGGTGTCCATGAACATTCCAGTCAGCTCCTTTTCTGCTAGAAGGGGTTCAACTTGAGAAGCGAGTTCTCTCCAACGCTGAACATATTCCTTAAAAGAATCTTTCTCATTCTGAGACATATTTTGAAGTTGACGGCGGTCAAGAGCTATGTCGAGGTTGTACTTATACTTGTTGCGGTGAAAATCGGATAACAAATTATTAATTAATGTGCATCATTTTCTTTTACAACCGACTTTGATTTATCCAAAGGAAAGGTTCAAGATCGTTAGAAAAACCTAAAGGGAAAGATCTAAGGTTCGGGGGTTGGTTACGCCTAGGGAAGGTATTAGAACCCTAAACGTCCGTAGTACTCTATGGGAGCCTCTTGTTAAATGTTATCTTATGTTTGCTAAAGGTTAGTTAGCAGGGGAAGTGATGAATTCATTATGATGAATATCACTAAGAGTTGAGGAACTCTCTCCTAATGCTAGTTGTAATTTCTATGGCTCTGATGAGGCCAAGAAATTGAAGTTTCTCCTAAGAGGTTACTTAGGTTAAGGTGGGAGGTCATGACTTATGAGTCAACATATTTCACCTTCCTTTGGAATAGGGGATAAAATAGTTATAAATAACAATGAATAAGACATGATACAAGCTAAAACATTGATATAACAATGAGGAGATAAAGCAACATAAACATGAGGATGGCAATATGTTTCATGATAAAGATACGGATAAAAATGAACATGATAATTATAAGAACACATCTATATGCTTCAATCTTTAGGAAAACAAACATGTAGGATGATATTAGGTTTGGCATTTAAAGAAAAATACCATTCATATAAAAGTCAAGTATGTGACAAATCAACATGGATATATTAATTCAAGATTTAAACAAGCATTTGGTGAATCACTCAAGATCAACAAAGGTGCTTATAAATGATATTAATAAATAAACCAAAATTGATAATTAATTGACAACACAATTGAAATTAGCAATTAACAACACATAAGGTAATTTAAAAATTAACTACATATGGATAATTAACATTTAACCATACATTAGAAATACAAATGACAAAGCTCAAAATTAAGACACACATTGATAATTTAAAATTAACAGCACAAATGAGAATAACAATTAGCACAATTAGAATTAACAATGCATACAATTGACAATTAAAATTAAAAGTTAATAAAATAATTAACAATTAACAATATAATTAACAATTAGGAAACATATTAATTAACCACATAAATAATTAAACTGAAATTAATAGCAAAAATAACCAAGATAGAAGAAAAATAAAAGATTGAAACCAATAAAAAAAACGTAGCGAGGTGCATAAGAGCAATTTGGTTTAGTTAAAAAAACAAAAGGAAATAAATTGGGCCAGCAGACAGGGGGTGTTGGTAGCAGGATGGGGCGCAAGGCCCAGGTTGAGAAAGAGAAAGCAATACAGGCGAAAAAACAAGAAAATGCAAAAGGGTTGATCCAAGGATCGAACCCAGGCATGGCAAGTGAAAGGCGTATTAAGTGCATGTGTGTGACCGTTGGGACGACGTGTTTCATCCGTTCAATAAACACTTTCAATAATACATAAGCCATATTAAGACATGAAAATTAATAAAATAAAAACATGCGCACATACAGACGTGCAGTAGTGGTGGTACGTGATACATGTGATGTTATTTGGCATGGTATTTAATACATTAACAGACAACAAACGAAACCAACCAAACCAGTATCAAGCATGGGAAAATGAAAAACATGCAAAGCATTAAAACATTATCGTGTTCCAACTTAATGCATTAATACAAATACTCAGCTTGAATCCATCCTAACTCAATCAAAACTTAAACAAATAACATGAAACAAAAGCATAAACTGGAGTACTCTACACATAGAATATATTGGAACCATAAGCCGAACAAGGTAATGATTAAGTCAGGGAGAAAAATCAGAAGAAGCCAAGGTTCCACATATGAAAACAGTTTAGGAAGAAAAAAGATAAAACATTTTCTGCTCAGATCAGAATCACACACTTGTTCCAAACTTCGTCCGTAAACATGTAACAAACCAAACTTAACTTACTGAACCTCTAACAACATGAACAAATTCGAACCATATAGCATGCCGTCAAGTCATTATTTCAAACAACATTCAAAGTAGACATGGTGAGTAGAAAAATAAAGGCAATCATCATTTAAAATGTAATCATGAACTGCCAAAAAGCTCAAACATAGCCAGCATACACATAAGATGAATAGCCAAAAAGCTTATACATACAATACTAGATGGCAAAGTAATAGCATGTAATTCAAATCAATAACCACTGCACCATTGAAACTTATAAAACTGATATGGTTATGATCATACCTACAATACTACCAACATATCATTAACAAGCAGGTACTGCAGACAATTTCAACACACAAACAGAAGCAACATCAAAATCGTATCACAACATCATGCACATATTCAACATAGGTTCAGTTTTAATGATATAAAAAAAGAGAGAGATAACCATCTATTGTTTCAGCACCACTTTCAATATAGAACTCTCCACAACTCAGCCATACACATCCAAAAAACCTCAACAGCATGTAAAAAAAGGTTGACACACATTATGCATTGTGAAACATAGTTGGTATCATGGCATTAATCCAAAGTAAAACAGAGACAAAATATGAATATGGTAGTATTAACTCTCAAACCATACAAACTTCATAACCAAACGAGCCAACATGTTTTCAACACAAGCACACGTGAAATGATTAAACCACTAAAGAAAAACAGCATGAACATGCCTAAATTAAACCAAAAAAAACAGCCTGAGAACACATTTGTGATTGGTGTGTGATTGTGTGATTAAGGGAATTTCAAATAGGAAACATGCAGCAACAGCAGCATGCTTATATTGAGGATCAAATAACATTTGACTAAAAAAACTATGCAAAACAAAGCATGAGAAGCTAAGCACTTAACAGATCAATACATATTATTATGGCATATCAAAATTTACTCAAGTGTTATCATTTGACAGACAGAAGCTTAGGAATCATTTTAATGCATATCAAAGTTAACACACACTTCATGAACACAGTGTCTATGCAAACATACATTCAGATATAGGTACAACATGTAGATGACAAATAGATGGCATACAAACAGGTTTCAACAATCTTGGCATAGACATAGGTTCATTCAAAACAGGTGTTAAGAAAAAAAAGGAGGCAAAAGGTCTCTAAAATCATTCACAATGAACTAAGCAACAAAATCAAACATAGGTTCTTGGCATGGTAACCTATTCTTTAATTGTAGTGCAAATGTGCAGAACATTGAGACACCAAACATGAGTGATACTAAGGAAATACAAACAAAATTAACATTCATCCATAAGCAAGGTTAAGAGTAAACCGTGTATACAAACATGCTCCAACATTAGTATAAAAGATAAACATGCCAAGAATCACTTGTTAACCTCACCCATCATTACAACAGCAAATTAATAAATTCAAATGCTCTACAATTTAAAAAATACATCAGCATTTCAAGAGGGTGCAAAGGTTCACATGTTGGTCATATTACATTCAAGTACACACATCATTAGGATAGGTCAACAGAAACAAGTATTAACCTTGACAGTTATACCACAATGAGATTGTAACCATCCACAAACAGAAATCAGGGACATTAATACTTAATCAAAAAATAACAACATAGGTATCATACCAATGGATAACATCATGAAATCAAACCATGAGCATGTGAACAACATATTGAGATATTTATTAGTATGACTCACACGTTTAGAACAACAACATGATACAAGTGTAGAATGATAGCAAGGTGCATACGACCAGAAATGTGCAATAGGATATGATCAGTATAAACATATATAAGGCAGAGATGGAATAACAATTTCAAACAAGATGCAAAACTCATTTAAACATCCAATACCAATATCACAAACATCTAAAGACAGTCATGCATCAATGTACATTGACAAGCTACATAAAACAATGCATCAAAGTTTCATATTTTTTAATCAGCATGATAAACCTCAAACAAACTCATGAGGGTCCAAGTATATCAATGATCAAACACATAGAGGCAGGATCAAACACACCACTAGAAGTAAAGCAGAGCATAATATAGTCATCAATTTAAGATCAAGAGAAAGTTACTCAGAGTTGGTTTCACAGATAACAACAAAGCACGGTTATAAAAAGTTCAAATATGATTTTAACATGTCAAACAAACAAGACCTGCAATGGTAAATTAGCTAGCATAAAGAATAGTCATTTCATTTTCATAGACAGTTGACATGATCAAAGAGAAACTTTTAACAACAAACAAAAACCAAGGGAGATAGTTTACGAATTCAAAACAACTGTTAATACCAAACCCAAGGTACCACAAACATTTCCAAAAGGCAAACCATACATATCATCACATATACTCAAGAGAACACAAGAACTTGTGTATCAACATCAAAATGAAATGCGCAACATCATTTTAAGGTTAGTAACATGAACAAACTTAGATGACAATAAACTCTATGCATACATTATAGGCTCAAAGAAAAGAGAAGCATACCATGATAAACATTTAACAGCCATTTAAAACAAAATTAAAACCAACATACTATGAACAAGTGAAAAGATTATAGCTGAAGAAAAAGAAGGTTACCAACTGAGCTTGTTTCTCCTTGAATTGACCACAAATCCTTGATGCTAATCCTCACTCCCTTCTCCTTTGAACTCCAATATTTAGTGTGTTTTTGTAGAAATTGTTGGTGTCTTCAGAACTGAAATGAGCTTCTTTAAATAGGCAAGGCATTGGGTTAATGAGAGGCATCATGGGCCGGGTCAATTCCTCAAACATTTGGTGGGAATAAGCTGAGCAAATAGAGTTTCCGTTTGAAATTCAAACTTGGTCCAATTCTGGGAGAGAAATACGCTGCGACATTTCAGACGTGCAGGGTCATACTCCTCACTTGGTGAATGAATTCAGAGCTCTCCCATTGATGCTATTGAGAAGGGTACCAAATGGAGCAAAGGTTGGAGGTAGCGTGGACAGATTTGCAGACGGAGCAGTCGTATGCTGGAAACGGTAATCTTCTCTGAACCACTTTTTAGTGCACACACAGTCGAGCTTGGAAAGGAAAGGGTTTGGAGATTTCAAAATTGAGGAGTTCGCGCCAACGGTATTGTGGTTGAATGGATTCAATGAGTTGAATTGATACAAGATACGTTGGATTCTCTTCCTCATCCGTAACGCTTCAGCAAGAACGAAAGAGGAGGATGAACTTTGGTCTCCTTTGGTCTCTTTGATATCACGTGTCATGTTCTCATTGGGCCATGGAATAGTTGAAAAGTCAAACTCCCACAAGCTTAATTCTTATTGGTCCACATTAATGAAATAGGAAACCAAAAAATGCAACGTGACATTGGTCATGGCAAGTTTATTTTTGGGCACATTCTCTTAATAATATTAATCAATATGGTTGTTGAAAATAAAACAAACTACTAACATTTAGATTAAGAATTAGTTAAAAAAACTAAATGAATAAATGACTTAATTAATTAAAATTAACTTATATTAGGTTTAATTTAAATAAAAAAACAACAACTTAAATAAGATAAAATGGGCCAAAATGGAATTAACATAATCATAAAACAAATAAAAGCTAAAATAATTATTAAATTAGAATAATGAGAAAGATAATAAAATACCAATTAGCAGAAAATGAGGGTAAAATTTGGGGTGCAACAATACTGCTTCATGAAGGCATTTGAGAGATCTTAGAAACAGTGGATGGAGTTTTGCTCAAGACTCATATACCATTTGAGTGAAGCTCCACTCAAGATGTCTTGAAAATAGTGGATAAGCAACTTCTGATTGTTGGTATAAGCAACCATCTTGCGAAAGTACATGACCAAATGAGCCCTGGGACAAGAGTGACCCTTATATTTCACAAACTCGGGAGTTTTGACTTTGGAAGGCATAACAAGGTCAGAAACCAGGCACATGTTATCTGCGTCCACACTAAAGAAGTCATTACCCTAAACGACTCAGAGTCTCTTGTCTATGGTCTGAAACTGTTCACGGACAACATCGGGTTCAACAAAGTCTTCACGGTCTTCACCTTGAGCACTGGAAGCATTGTACTCATAGAGAGGGTTCTCAAAAGGAGCTCGAGTAGTATAGGTAACAGCATGAACCACAGGTCTAGGCTCAGCGAAAACAGGAGCTTGAAACACTGGTCTGACAATTTGACTAATCATAGTAGTAGATGCAAGAGGTGGAGAATAATTATGGGGTAAACCAAACTCTGGCCAAGTTGAAGATGGCACCTAAACAGGCTGAGGATCACCATTTGAAACCTCCTGGATAGTAATCCTTTGGGGTTACTCTCCTCTAGCAATCAAGACCTGGAGCATTTCAGTGAGCCTTGTCATGCTTGACTTAAGATCATCGATCTCCATTCGGATCTCTATGTTGTGTGCTTCTTGTTCCGACATCTCACATCTGTAGTTAGCCCTAGTCATGTATCTGTGTCGAGAAATCAGCTTGACGACTGACATATGATGCTAGAAGATAGAGACAACTGGAGATGAGTTATTGGACAAACAGATGTATGAAATAAATCATACAAAGATGCAAATGATATGCAATGCGATGCAAGACAGGATACAAATCACACATAGCAGGATTAAAGGTTCAAGATCACAACATGGAGTCTGGGTGAAGAACCAACCACGGGGTATGTACTAGTGTTTATAGTGTACCTGTACAACGGGTTCTAACAAGGTTACTAGAGTCATCTATAAATCTTTCGGATATTATCGACTTACACGACTACTCATGCAGCTAATAATATTCTCAAGATAAACTCGTCTGATTGTAGTATCGCATGACAATCACCACAGGTCTACACCTGGATGATCACTACACTACGTCCTAAAATGGCTTAGAGGGGTGAAGGGATACTAAGGTCCTCAGCTTCACGGACTCCCAGGTCAGAAAAAATAATGCCAATATGACTACTCGCATGACATCAGTAATCCCAAAGGGGTCTCCACTGAGCATGGTTATATCATATGTTAATCATGTTAGGACTACTCCCAACAGTTAACTATTGATTATACCACAATCTTATCATAGGTGTATACTCAAGTCTGGGTTAGGACTTATCTCACAACACAATGTAACAAACTTTGCCATACAGAAAAACCCAAGCAGACAGATATATACAAATATACAATAACACATACAAAACAAGTTAGGGGTAACCCTCTTAAGGATATCCCCAATGAAGTCGTCATTTTTGTCGTGGTGAGAATCGAATGCCGTAGATATTATATTAACTACTGATCTTTAATTCACCACCGATCTTTAAGTTATCCAAGGGAAGGGAAAAAGAGCAAATAACCTGAAATATGCAATGCAATGAAAAGCAAGAGAGAATCTAAGGTTCGGGGGTTGGTTATACCTAGGGAAGGTGCTAGCATCATAAGTATTTGTACTACTCTACAGGAACCTCTTATTTTATTTGTGTTGTTTGTTATTTGTCTGCTAAAGGGTGAAAAGGTAAAAGGAAGCCCTAAAGTGTTATTTCTAAGTATGCTCACCAAGACAACACATCTCGTGCCTACGTATCCTGACGGGAATGGAATCAGAGCATTCGTAGTTCCCCTCAATACGGGTAAACAAAGTAAAAGGAAAAGGTTGCTCGCCAAGGATTGACCTTGTGCCTACGTATTCTCAAAAGGAACTTTGATAAATCAGAGCGTCCGTAGTTCAGACGCGAATTTCCAGGTTCTAAGAACCAGGAACAAAAAAGACAATTAAAGTGTACAAACAAGGGACACGCACAATAACAATAAGTCAACACACAATCCCTTCCATTGGATTGGGTCAACAAGGCATAAAAAGTAAAGTAACAAGTACATGGAAAAGCATCATGTAAATGGCAAGCAATAAATGAAGACACAGACACAGTACACGGAAAAGCATCATGTATGGTCAGACAGTAAATAGAGACACAAACATAGTACATGGAAAAACATCATGTAGAAAAACAGATAGAAAGTACACGACAAAACATCTTATAAAATAAACAGAAAGTGCACGACAAAACATCGCGAGTAAACAAAGAGAAAATACACGGTAAAACATCGTGTCGATCAACAGATTAATCAAGGAAGAACATCAAGAATTAATCAGATAGAGTAAACCCAAAGCATGGAAATAGCCAAGTCATCACATATGATCAGGTGACAAAGAATTATTAATTATTTTAAATATAAATATTTAATAAGATTAATTAATCAATATTAAATAAAAATATTTAAACCAATTAATAATCAAACAAAATTGTTTACATTTTTAATATAATTTAAGTTAACTAATAAAACTAAAAAAAAAAGAATTAAACAAATAAATTTGAACTAAAACTAATATATACAAAACAATATATTAATACAATAAGCAAAATAAAAAATGAACTAAGATTTAAAACTAAACTAAATATTAACAATTAAATTAAATTAACTAAACAATTAGATTAAATTAACTAAACAAAATACAATAATGTTGAACGAATTAAAAAAGAAGAAGAAGTGTTTAAGCAACCACACTCACACCAATATCATAGTACTACTATCCACACTTTAGTGTCATTAACTGCTATCACACATTATATTTACACATTAATGAACACTACTCATATCAAGCATTGAATCAGTATGACATGTTTTCAGTACTTTAATTCTTAGGCAATCACTACATTACAAGAAAAATTTATTAAAAAAAAAAGAGAAGTAATCATAATAACCAAATGATGATACAATAGCTAACAATGAAATAAATTTGTAGCAAATCACGGCTTGATGGTTGTAACATAGTAGCATCAATATATCAATTCCTTAAAAATTCTAACGGGAAATAATTAACACAAATATCATTGTCAACTTCACCTTCAAAAATCAAATTCTAAGAACCTAATGTGACTATGACAAAAAACAAGAAACCAAAAGTGACACGTCCAGCAGCACAAACTCAACGCATGAATACAATAACCATCATAAAAAAGAAACAACACTGAAACATAATTTAAAACAGAAACCAAGTCGAAACCCGAAACAAACTAAACATAAAGAAATATACAAAGTGAGAACTTGAAATCGTTACCAAATCGTCGAGTTTCTACGGTTGCAAGTGGAGTTGTTGATTTAAGTGTCGAAAATGGTGCTCGAAGTTGTCGAAGCTTGTGGTTGTCGGCGAAACGCGTGGCGGGTCGACGGTGTTGCGAGGTGAAGAGGAAAATGGTGGAATCCAGTGAGTGGTTTGTTGGTGAGGTACAATAAGGTTTGTCTGGATATTTTTCTATCATTTTTCTGTGTGTCTTCCATGTTCTTTTATAGGCTCCCTTGGAATTTGAATTTTGACATCGACATTGAATGCGCCAGATATTGTGATGACCGTTTTCCGTTTTTAATCCGACATGTTCGTGCGTGTTTTAGAAAGAATTTAAACGTTGTCTGGAACATATTCGATTTGCCTTGACATTGTTTCCTTTTCAGTTCGAACATGCCCAAACACGTCTATATTTCCTTCCTTTTTCATTTGAAACATGTTTAATTGTGTTTTGGGAAATATTGACGGTTATTAAAAAAACAAAATTAATTAAAATAAACTTAAATTAAAATAACTAATTAAATCTAAATAAATTAAATAACTATTTAACTAAAAAATAAAAATAAAATGATAAAAAAACGAATAAAAAGTCGGGCAAAAAAAGTGCTCAAAAAAATAAAATAAATGCACAAAAGTAATCAGCGCAAAATAAACGACTCGGAAAAATACAGTATTTGGTCAGATTTTGAAATAAATTTTAACCGCTAAAAAGGCTTAAACTAATCAAAAAACGTCCGAAAGGTGGTCGAAAATTTTAAATGAGCACGTTAGGTTAAACTACGCAAAACATAGATTAATATCATTGACGTTTGCAGGCTCGATCTTGAAATTTTTCGTCCACTGATTTTACACACAGTTGACTTTTATTTGACCAATTCAGCTGTAATTTCAATAAGTTTATTCCAGCTGATAAATTGGATATTATGCATGTTAAAATACGTGATATGATATGCAGATGATGCAAAAAGATGTGGGATCTTAGAGTCAAAAATTAGGGTATGACACACAGTAACCACACTCATATCCTCTTGATTGTTTCCTCGTCCACAAATTTAAACATTACATGAATATATATAACTACACATGTAATTAAAAATAAATTGATGTCACAATTAATCCACGTATCAAAGGCGTATAAAATTTATATTTTTTATTTCTGTCTCCGTTCAACATATTACTCACTAAGCTAATTACAAAGTCAAAGAAAATATTATTAAAAGTCTCAAAAAATATAAACTTATGTAGAAATTATACGTTTCAACTTTGCTTCAAGTGGTTTGGCTAAGAAACATAATGTAATTACCATATTGTGCCGAAGAGAGATGATGATCACACTGCTACACTACTACAAAATACACATTCGGTAATATAATACTACTACGGTTAAACTTTCCACCGTTGTAATATCACAAACTGGATGCGCCTGATATTTTTTTTGAGTTATTTAATCGCGATTGAGATAATCAACCATGGTGATAAAGTAAGTGTTACACGCTTCAAATCCTAACAACTACAGTTTTTTTCCATTTTTCCTATTATAAAAAGCGCGTGTCACTTAAGTTCATAAATAAATAAATAATTGAAAACTATTTAACCACAGTTGGATATAACAACCATGGTCAAACGTTTTCCTGATAAATTTAAAACAAATCAGATTCATTATTTCCTTCATAACATGCCCTAAGTGAACTAGCGAACTAGAGACGACAGCGAGAGCGATAGCGAAATCTTCATCTTCTCAATCTTCGTTCAATTGAATCTTCATTCTTGATAATCTTCACTATCTTCATTCTTGGTCTCTTCCTCTTTGATGTACGGTATGTTTTGTGCAAACTTCATTCTCTTCTTCATCTTCCTAATTCTTAATAATCTTCACTATCTTTATTCTTGTTTGATTTTGTGGTTTGCTTCGTGCAAAGTTCATATTCTTTATGTTTCGTTGTTGGATTTAGTAGTGGACAAACATATTATAACTTGCTACAATGGATATCCATATCCTTAAGATTTAGAGTTGTATTATTGTTATGAATATGCTGTAGTTTTTCGACATACTTTAGGTTTAGATTTTGCTGTGCCATTCACAATATTGTTTTGATATAAATTTCAGAATTTATTATGGATCGTAGTTGGATGAAAGCTGATAGATTAGATCCGGTATATGAGAAATGAGTTCTTGAATTCCTTGAATACGCTGATCAAAATCTTCCTAATAATAATGGCATCTTTTATTGTCCTTGTGTTAATTACGAGAATATAAAAAAGGTACAAAGGATGAGATATTTCATCACCTATGTTGTGATGGTATCTGTCAAAATTATACAATATGGACGTGGCATGGTGAGGTGGAAAAAAAGCGAAACAGAGCGTCACGAAGTTGATGAAGATGAATATATGGATGAACGATTAGAAGATATTATATGTGATATTGGCGAATCTTCTTTTAAGAAAGCCCATATTTATGATACTTTATGTAGTGATAAGGAGATCCCTTTTATATAAGGGGTTCACAAGTTTTACATGATTGTCTGCAGTGTTAAAATTGTTTAATCTGAAAGCAAAAAATGGTTGGTCAGATAAAAGTTTCACATAATTGCTTTATTTGCTAAAACAAATGCTACCATAAGGTAACAATTTGCCTGATCGTTGTTATGATGCCAAGAAGATATTGTAGGACAACGATGGTGATGACAATGACAATGACAATGTTAGTAGGAAGAGTCCTCCTGCTAAAGTTTTATGGTACTTGCCAATAATTTCAAGATTCAAGAGATTTTTTGCTAATGCAAATTACGCAAAAAATATTAGATGACATGCAGATGAAAGAAAATGGGATGGAAACATACACCATGTAGCTGATTCTTTGCAATGGAAGAAAATTAATTCATTATTTCCAAATTTTTCCACTGAGCCAAGAAACCTTAGGCTTGGGCTTTCCACCGATGAAATGAACCCCTTTGGTAATCTGAGTACTAACCATTCTTCGTGGCCTGTTCTTCTCACGATTTACAACATACCTCCTTGGTTGTGCGTGAAGCGTAAGTATTTATTGTTAAGTATGATTATTTCTAGACCACGATAACCTAGAAATGACATAGATGTTTATCTAAAACCATCAATTGAAGATTTAAGACTTTAGTGGGAGGAAGGTGTTGAAGTTGATGATGCATATTCTGGTGAAAAGTTTAATCTGCGTGCAATGTTATTTTGCATGATCAACGACTTTCCTACATATGGTAATTTGGTTGGATATAGTGTCAAAGGACACAAAGAGTTTCCTATTTGTGAATCTAATACCTGTTATCACCAACTTGAGTTTGGAAAAAAATACCGTTTACCTTAGGTATTAGAAATTTCTAAAACCCGGTCATTCTTATCGTAGATTGTAGAAGGTTTTTAATGGAGAGTAGGAGTTTGATATTGCTCCTAAACCTTTAACCGGAGTTCAAGTTTGTCAATGAGAGAAACACATTAATGTTGTCTTTGGAAAGGGAGAAAAAGAAAAATGGCCATTTGAGAAAAATATATGGAAAAAGAGGTATGTGTTCTTTGATCTTCCATATTGGTCAAGTCTCGATGCAAGACATTGTCTTGATGTGATGCATATGGAGAAAAATGTGTGTGATAGTTTGATTGGAACACTTCTAAACATTCCAGACAAGACTAAATATAGTAAGAAATCTCGTCTCAATGTGGAGGCGATGGGTATACGAAAACAATTAGCTCCAATAGAAAAAGGGAAAAGAACTTATTTGCCTCTGGCTTGTTACACTCTATGTAAAAAGGAAAAGAAAAGTTTTTGAAAGTGTTTGCATGGTATGAAAGTTCCCCAAGGTTACTCATCAAACATCAAGGAACTTGTATCAATGAAAGATCTCAAGTTAATTGGTTTAAAATCACATGATTGCCATGTCTTGATGCAATAACTTCTACTAGTGGGTATCAGAGGCATCTTACCAAAAACTATAAGAGTAACTATAACCAGATTGTGTTTGCTCTTCAATGCCATATGTAATAAAGTTCATGATTTCAAAAAATTAGATGAATTAGAAGATGAAGCTGCCATAATCTTGTGTCAATTGGAGATGTATTTTCCTCCATCATTTTTTGACATTATAGTTCACATACTTGTTCATCTAGTCAGAGAAATCAAAATTTGTGGTCCACTTTATTTAAGGTGGATGTATACAATAGAGCGATACATGAAGATCTTTAAAGGATATACTAAGAATCATCACCAACCGGAAGCTTCGATTGTTGAAAGGTACATCACAGAAGAAGTTGTTGAGTTTTGTACAAACTATTTGTCGAAAGTAAAGTCTATAGGAATTCCAAAGTCTCGTCATGCCCACACTGAAGGTAGAGGTATTCAAGGTTTAAATGTTAAGTCAATGTATCGGGATGTAGTTATTCATACACATTTCTATATATTAAATAATCTTGAAGAAGTTCAACCTTACGTGGCTACTCACAAAATACTTTTGAAGAAAAGATATCCACGAATGAGTGACAAGTTGTTGTTGATCGAGCATAACAAGAAATTCCTAGATTGGTTTAATAAAAGGATACTAAATGATCATGGTGCATCCGAGACAATTAAATAGTTGTCGTACGTGCCAAAATTTAATGTGATAACTTGGACTGCATATGACATTGGTCATTATACCTTTTATACAAAATCAATAGATGATCTTAGTATAATGCAAAATAGTAGGGTTATGGTTGAGGTCGAATCCATGTATTTCTCTAGTTCGAAAGATAAGAATCCAATATTGGCATCTAGTGCATTCTATAGTGTCATTGAGAAGATTTGGGAGATTAATTATGTTATCTTCAAAGTGCCTTTATTTAAATGCAAGCGGCTTCCCAATAATATTAATGGTGTACAAACTGATGACTTAAGATTCACCCGGATTGACCTTGGCAAGGCAAATTATATGACCGAATCATTCATCATGGCTTCACAAGCAAAACAAGTTTTCTATGTGACCGACCTTTCGAACACATCGGGGAAATAGTCAATGGTTCTCCGAGGAAAAGACATTCCTAGTAGTGATGATAGTTTTGATATTCCTTCTACTCCTTCTTACACAGCAAAAATGCCTACCATATATGATAAAGTTGATAGAGATGGTGTGTATGTTATTCGTATCGATTATAATGAAGACATATGGGAAAATTAACAAGTAACTATTTTATTCTTTATTCATAATTTAATGTAAGTTATTATTTCTAAGTATATATATTTACTTACAAGTATGATTATTTGAAATTGTAGGTGTTTAAAGTCAAGACATCAAGAGACAATACACCAAGAGATAAGAGACCAAAACACTAAGATACAAGGCTTAATTGCAACTATGGTCCCCTTATTTTGCATTTTTTTGGATTTTAATCCCCCCATTTTAAAAACCATAATTTTGATCCTTTTTTTAAGTTTTGAGTTTGATTTTAATTCTCTCTTCAATTTTAGACTTTTTTTTTTAAAGGATGTGGCGCTATTTAAGATGACGTGTCAATGTCAGGTCATTTAAAAAAAAATTGAGATTTTTTTATTGACTAGGATAATTAATTAATTAATATTATTTTAATTAATAAATTAATAAATTATTAATATTTTATTATTAATTTTTATAATTAAGTAATTAATCAAAATTTTAAATAAAACACTTTGGGTCTAACATTATTGGCTCATGTCTTTGGTCCATCTTTCTAAACGACAATTGAATTTGTGTGTTTGTGTAAGATATATAAACACTAAAAACATTTGTAATCTAAACAATCTGGGACTACTATGAAACACCATCTACTACATGCTACTGCTATGCTCTCCCAGAAGTGTGTAGAACTAGACAACTATGCAAAGCAACTATGCAAAGCTTCCTCTGACAAGAAGATAAGTTGCCATGGAAACAGTTTTACAAACACAAAAACAACCTTATGTTATTCAAGGTGTTAACCTCATAAGAATATTTCTAGAACAAAGATATTGATTCAAGAACAAAAGAATGCCATGAATACAGAAGTTTACTCATCACACTTTTAGAACTATGATGACATCTCCTAGTGCAGTAGTAAAAAATACTTTCATAACTCCCTGCAAAAAAAAAGTCAAATGGTTTTTTTTGAAAGAAAAATGATAAAAAAAATTTTACTTATGTATATTACTCAAACATGTTTATCAAGGCCGTGTTTGGCTTATGAATAACTTATTTGAACTTATCTATTGACATAAACACATGACATAGTGTTTGAGAGAGCTTATAGAAATAACTTATAATATGCTTATTAATCATGGAATCTCGCTGAATGAAATGAAGGAAACAATAAGTGTTTTCAAGGACGTGTTTCATATGCCAGATGAGTATAAGCAAAACATGTATCTTGATTATGATTTGAAGACATGTAAGATATTCACTAGCAGTCATAGATATGAAATAGAAAAGGTTCATTTATGGAAGGACAGCTGTAGACACCCATCTCACCCTTTGGAGCAATGCAACACTTATGGTCTCAAAATCCAACTACATACAGGTAAGTAAAAATGAATGAATTGTTTATAATTAGCACTTATGTATAATCCGCCACTACGCACAAGTAGTTATAAGTTCTTTATAGATCAATATATTTTCTTGCAGAGAGTGTGTTGCGAATTTTTTGATTAAAATTAAGGGGTTAGGATCGAGGCCCTTGGATTTGATTAGTGAATGACTTGATCTGAAGTGTGGATATTTTTATTACATGTTTCAACTAAACTCATACCAGTAGCATGTAGATATTATTTCATTGAAAAGATGGAAAGTGTAGTAGTAGCATGTAGTAGATGGGTTTTATAGTAGTCCCACATTGTTTAGATTACAAATGCTTTTAGTGTTTATATATCTTATACAAAAACAACAATTCAATTGTGGGTTAGAAAGATAGACCAAAGACATGGGCCAATAATGTTAGACTCAAAATGTTTCATTTAAAATTTTGATTAATTAATTTATTTATTAATTAAAATAATATTAATAAATTAATTATCCTAGTCAATAAAAAATCTCAAATTAATTTTTTTAAATGACATGGCATTGACACGTCATCTTAGATAACGCCACAACATTAAAAAAAAGTCTAAAATTGAAGAGGGGACTGATCAAAGTTAAAACTTAAAAAATGGACCAATATCGTGGTTTTTAAAATGGGGGGATCAAAATTCAAAAAAAAAAAAAAAAAAATAGGGGGACCATAGTTGCAATTAAGCCAAGATACAATTATGTGATGTTATATAATGTGTTGTAGGTTGTTTTGTGCTATTTTTCTTTTGATGTAATATATATACAATGCTTGGTTCTTAATCCAATATATGGATTTGATGTAATGCAATACAATTATTGTTATGATACAACTAGTAGAATACCCATGCGTCCGCACGGGAAGTTAGATATACATAGTAAATATACAGATACAAATATGGTACATTTAATGTTCAAATTTTGTACCTCTGTAATTAATAATGTTGAGAAAATATCTACAATTTGTATTTTCATAACTTTGTGCACAAAGCATATTGTACTCATAGCTACTTAAATGAACTTTGGTTCGGTGCCAGAAAAAACAGAAATAAACAAGTTAAAGTAATCAATATCATGAAAAAGAAAGATGCAGATGAAAAAAACAGTATGGAAAATCAAGTATAACAACAACTAAGTATTTAATAAATCCTATCCAAAATTCAATCAGGATAAAAATTATATGAATTGAACCTGCCAAGTAATATAGTTAAAGTTGAACATAACCAATAAATGCATGTTGAAACTAAAAGATAAGAAATAAGAATATGTGGTTCTAACTCAGAAAAAATGCAATAGTAGCACACTCAGAGTATAATTTAGTCCTGTTGATTGAAGGGAATATCAAGGACATATGCAAATTAATTCCAAGAAAATCGGAAAAATCCAATAAGTAGTGTTTAATGGTAAAGGAAATCTACCGTAAGTGAAAAGTGAGAATGTATTCAATAGTTTTAGAGTAAAAAAAATATTGACCAAATTTGATAATGACAATATAGCAATAAAAATCAAAGTAATCTTCATAACACAATTTCCAAAATACAACGACGGAGAAATAAGTACCATTAAATCAGTATTCAACATGACATCTAAGGAACAGTACACCGTATAGCACCGAAATACAAAAGTCACGAATCCACCGAACAGCAAACCGAATAAACTATAAGGGCGTTCCATGATTGTTGCTTCAACCTACATGCATGTAAAATGTAAATAGTACACAATTTTTAATATAATGTATGAAGTTTCACTTGAAGTGTGGTTATGAGTAATAGAAGACGTACCTCAGTAGGAACCAAGAAATCTTTAATCATTCGGATGACCTTCTTATCCTCCGTAAGCCTAACAACAAATGCTTGTTTGAATGTTGGCTGGTATTTTGCACGAAATGCAAACTCTTTGTCAATAAGACAATCAAGATGAGCAGGGTAGATACAAGGGTGATCTTCTGAAGTCTTTGTAGTTGTTGTTGATTACAAGGAAATATAAAGTGACATGAGTAGATGTAGGCAAGTATTTCCATATGATATCTGTGCCATTGATCGTTTCCGATTTAATTATGTGTTAGATATGTGAGAAATCGAAATACAAATACTGTCATGAATGTAAGGTGGGTGACTGTGATGGCCTGACTATTTCAACAACCATACATTCTATACATATAAGCATTCTTTGACATTATATATTGAAAGCATAAAACAAAATTTGCAGCTATGTGCATTTTGAATAAATTTGTTTAAGAGCCTCAAATTATGTTTAATTTTTTCAAATGTTACTATCATGAACGTAAGGTGGTTGACTGTAAGGGCATAATTATTTCAATAGTCAGACATTGTATATACATAAAATTAAATTCAATCAATAGTCAGTTTATAGTACAAAATCATTCACTATATATAAATTCTATTGATGTTATGAGAGAAACTAAGATTTTTCAGCAAAATATTGATATAAATTCTATTAATTTTCAAAGTGAAATAAATTCTAAGGATGCAAATTTTAATTTTCTATAAATTCTAAGGATGCAGATTTTCAGCAAACTATTGATATAACCAAGTATCCTATCCATCATAGCCGCAAATTCTATTGATATAAATTCTATTAATTTTCTATTTCAGCAAAGTATATATTAAATAAAGTATAACTTTCAATATAAACTAACATTGGACTAACATCTTGCAAAGTATTATGGACTATTTTGAGAGAAACTAACATTTTACATATCACAAAAGTAATTTCAATCATAAATTGAGAGCATATCACAAAAGTAATTTCAATCATATATTGAGAGCATATCACAAAAGTAACATATGTGCTATATGAATAAAGTTGTTTGACAGCAGCAAATTATGATTGATTTTTCCAAATGTTACTTGCAATCCTATCCATGATAGTACAAAACCGTTCACTGTATACAAATTCTATTGATGTTATGAGAGAAACTAAGAGATTTTTAGCAAAGTATTTTAATAAATTCTATTAATTTTCAAAGTGATATATTCTAAGGATGCAGATTTTAATTTTCTATAAATTATAAGGATGTAGATTTTCAACAAAGTATTGATATAACCAAGTATCCTATCCATCATAGCCACAAATTCTATTGATATAAATTCTATTAATTTTCTATTTCAGCAAAGTATACATTAAATAAAGTATAAATTTCAATATAAACTAACATTGGACTAAGATCTTGCAAAGTGTTGATGGACTATATTAAGAGAAACTAACATTTTGCAATGTAAATTTCAATGGAGTGTATCACAACCATTAGCAGACAATATTGATGTTCTAAAAGAAACTAAGAGAAAATCAGCAAAGTTTATCAACAGTTGATAGTAAACGGGAATACACACCTTTTTCATAATCTCCCTTAGAGCTTGTGCACTCATGCCAACATATGGAATACAGTCCTTGTCCCAAAAGACAAAACAACCCATTTTGTTGTCATACTCAACCTCAATTTCTATTTTATACCTAGTTAAATATTATGAAATGGAAGGTTACTTAAGATAGTTGAAATCATGGACTGTAATGAAAACAAAAGTAATAAATGATGTTTCAAGATGTGAGAATACTTGGTTATAGGTGCAAAAGGATGATCATAGCAATTGCATAGGAATCGAGGTCCAGGATCCTTGTTTGTCTTCTTACAGCTAGGACATACTTCGTAGTACCACCCAAATCTACTTTTCTTGAACCTCTTGGTTGCACCAAATGTGTTGACAAAAGTTTCCTTTTAGGTTGTTTACAAGAATAAAAAGATGTCATTATATAGATATTGAAATAATACAATGTAAGTAACATGGGAAAAAGGTAAAATAAGGATCTATCTCACATGTTGAAGAGAAATCATATCACCTATGGTTTTGACATAAAGGAGAAAGAGTTGTCTGCAAATGACCCCTGCGAAGCCGATGTTTGTGAAAGGGTCTGTGAACTGATTTTGCTTGGAACTTTTTCTCCCAATCTAAGGTTCAAAGCAACCACATTTTAGCTATTAAATAATCATTTGAAATGCACCACAGAATAATCTGTTAGTGATAGAATGTATGTTTGGAAAAGGAGCTAGACGGGGTGACAAAGTTTGTTACGAATTCATTAACTTGAGGATGGTTGTAATTGACAAGTGAGCACAAAATATTAAGTCCTGAATTTTGAAGAAATTGTTACATGTAGATAATACATTCTTACTAATTAGAGGTCAAATAATGTTTTTTAAATATCTCAGTAGAAGACCACCTACAAACACCATTAATTTCAAGTTCAAAGCCTCTGACTGTATAATCAATAAGCCACATATTAAGAAATAAGCATAATACACTTATACCAGTTTGCGCTGCTCATTCAAATTGTAACCTATTTATTATCTGCTTCTATGATAGTCATTAATACATAGGAACTGAGTTATTAATACAGAGGAAATGCTACAATGAAGATGTTACAATATAAAAGAAATAATCATTTAAAATGCACCATAGAATAATGTGTTAATGATAAAATGTATGTATGGAAAAGGAGCTAGACAGGGTGATAAACTTTGTTACGAATTCATTAACTTGAGGATGGTTGTAATTGACAAGCAACTTAGAGCCATTCCATGCATTGGAGAGGTTCAACTTTCCAGTGACTGAAAAATAATAAAAAGAACATGTGTTAATAATTAGGATATCATGAAGATTTGTTTAAAAATAGTCCATTGCAGTTGAAGTAACCTGAACTTAATCGAACTCAAGCATGAGTCAGGACGACCGATGTTGTCCAGATGAATGCTTCTCGTTATCTTGTGCATAGCCCTGAAATTGTGTTGCATAGGAATCCCATAGTGTAACACCTATTTCATTTCCACTTTAAGCAAAAAGAAAGGATTAGAGTTTGTGACAAAATCAATTTTGAGCAGTGAATACTAATTATTTGGAATCATACGATTCATCTGACAAGGCAATGTTGATGAAATACTTTTTGCCTCCCCCTCCAGTTTGTGTTTTTACGACATCACGGAGAACACCAATGACATCTGTGTAATATATAAAACTGATAAATGAACGGGAAAATAAAAAAAAATTCCAAAAGAGAATTGTAATACACAGATATGCTTGAAAACAACAAATTGCCAAAAGGATGCAGATGAAGTGTTAAGAGCAATACCGTATAACCGATCACTTTGAAAATTTCCACTTAAGAAATCAACAACAGGCTTGAAAATGAACTTGTGATGGGGTATTTCAGGTATGTCTAACTTTGTGATAGTAGTTCCACTAGTAAAAAATAACTTTAACGTATTATCACAAACCTTCAAAGGTAGATCGTTGTCTAAAGGTTCGCCATTATAAATGACATATGTTTGATGTTTTTGGAACCTACTTTTCCATACTTCCATATTATGACTTTTAGTTATGACATGAATTTGGTTGCCCTGAAAAATCAAAGCATTAATGAGCAAAGCTATGGAATGTTTCAGCATCAGAGACAATAAATGACACCAATAAAAAAGTTCACCTTGATGTCTTATATAACGGCTTCAAAATATTCCTGGCCATTTCGTTCTTTCACGACCCATGGGTCAACAATACGAACAACTATCATAATGGGGGGTCTCGACATGATGTCGTAAACTAAAAAGTAGAACACGATAAAATAGATGTAATCAGATAAAACGAACCAAGCAATAGGTAACAAAACCAGATAAAAATATATTGCTGCAAGGCGTAGACAAAATGAACCAAGCAGTAGACAAAACAAACCAAGAAGTAGATAAAAAGAAACGACGAAAGAAAACCAGATAAGACGATATTGCTTCAAGGCGTTATTGATTGTGCAACATAACACTACCAAGAAGGAACCATGGAACTACTCACCTTGTATCTGAAAAAAGAATAAGTTGAAGAAAATGTATCCTGGGCTGGGCGAAGAACTGAAGGAGAAACGGAAGAGCAAGAAATGAGAGCAAAGTTTTTGAAGTGAAAAGTTGTAGAAATGAAGAAGTGATAGAAGTGAAAAGTCCTGCAGGGGAGAAAGTGATTCTGTAAAATGTTGGAAGTGATCAGAGTTAGTAGTCGTGCAAGCATGGAGGGAAAAGATGAAGCAATGAAAAGTGAAATCCAATTTTAAAACCAATACAATCGATACACATGGCAGTGGTATTTAGTAGGAAGTGGTGGATTTGTGATTTATTTAGTTAATTACCGAAATGGGCAAAATGATAGGTATTATTAGAAAAGGATAAGGTTAAATTAGGGATAATGGTAGTAGTTAATTTTCTTAGGTAAGATAGTTGATTGTTGTTTCTGTTTTGATACGGTTCACAAAAATATAGGTTAAAAATGGAAAAATTTTAAAAAGTAGAAATATATTTTTTTAAAAAGTAGATAATTTAATTACCATTGTTAAATATGACCGTGGTTGTAAAGGGAACGCTGTCCAGAATAATATATATACCAAAAAGGCGCGGCTGAAAATCGAACCTACGATCTTTAATATATAGCAATGGTTAGTTAAAGTAACTATGGTAATATGTCATGCGCTTTCAAGTTTTCTACAACGGTCATATGACCGAGATTGTAAGTAACGCATATACAACCACACGCTACGTAACAACGGTCGGTCCAACGTGATAATATATCTTTTCCAACCGTTGTTGTATATGTTTTTCATAGTCGTGCTAGAAAATTGCATTTTAGATTCAGATTTAGCGCCGACCACCGATACCGCCGCTACATAGCGTCGGTAAGACCCACACTAAAGGCTTTTGTGATTTCGTATTAAAAAGTTTTTCTTATTTGATCAATTAGAAACCACTTAACTAATAGTATGTATTTTTTCCTTTTTTGAATTATTTTTATTTGCTCATATAGACACAGTTAGTCCGACGCTAATGGTTTTCACATTTTAAAATTAATTTTATTTGATCAAGTAGACACGACTTTACAGACGCTATATTTTCTTTTCATTTTTTGAATTATTTATATTTGCTCACATAGATAGGTTGACTCTAACACAACTATTTTTCTCATTTATAAATTATTTTTTGATTATTTAAACCCGACATCACTGATGCTTAAGTAGATGAAAAATTACGAAAAAATAAATATGCTTCTCATTAGGTTCAAACTCTTGACCTTATGATATTGTCCCAAATATTAACCAACTAAGCTATACCTTTCAATTGATATTGTTGTGATGCTTAACTCTAAATATTGAGTGTGAGTGACAGATCCAAGGTACTCTAGGGAAGCTAATGTTTTTTTCATGAAGTTTTGTTATGTGTATAAGAGTTAAGGATCGCTTTGTGTCTATGGTATATGGAGATTGAATTCTAGCAAAGAGTAAAGAGTTCTCTTTACTCCATTGAAGACTTTAGTAGAATTGTTTAAATGTTGTTGTAGAATAAAGTTCAAAGTTTTCCAATTATATTGAGTAGAACAAAGGCTCATACAAAGAACCGACAGGATTGAGTAAATGTCATTGTGGAAAGGAAACTTGGAACATGATCTTTGTGGTTAGTAAGATTTTTGGATCAAGATCAAGTGAATATCTTGAAAGATTGGTAGTAGTGTTCAAATTGTTGATTATTCATTGTACCAAATATATTGCTTTCATGCTAGATATTGTGTACTATCTCCCTCTCATTACCTCCTTTTGTTTTCTTGCATAGATATTGTATGCTTAGGCTTTACTGCTTTCTTAGAAATTGCATGCGGTTAGGATTTACTGCTTTCAGAGCGATTTCTTATGTAAAAGTATGTAAGCGTTAGACTAAGCTTCTGAACAATCACCTTGATGATTAAAACTGGAAACTATGGTTGTAGAATCCTTATCAATTAAGTAAGTTCGAAATACACTTCCCCCAAGGTGAAAATCAAATCAATGTTTACCCAAGGACGGGTTATAGTGCCCTTGGAATATTGTAGGTTGGACCCTTCTGTCGTGGTGTGAAAAATACCACGAGCACTTGCTCACTCAAAATAGTAACAGAGCCGCGACCGAACTTTATTTATTCCAAAAAGAAAGGGAAAACATCGGTAAAACCCTTAAAGAAAAAGAAAATGGTCGTCACAACCAAATTCGGTTTCAGGATTTAATTATGCCAGAGGAAGGTATTAACACCTTCACATCTGTTGTACTCAATGAGAAGCATTTATTTAACTTTGCGAATAGAGTGTTAGCTTTCGTTATTGTTTTCTTCTAGTTATTAAAATGCTGAAAAGAAAATGAAATGGACTAAAAATAAGTTTTTTATTAGGGTGCTTGACAAGATTGCGAGTCTTGCTCCTAAGTATCCTCCACTGCAATGAGAAATTCAAAGCTACATAGTTCTTAGCAATAATAAGATGTCTTTGGGTTTTTTATTGTAGTTCCTGATGAGACATTGAATCTCGCTACTACATATCTCCGTATGCGATTGAGAACTCAAGACTATGTAGTTTTGGGTAACAAATGTTTGTTGGTTGGTCGATTTTAGCGAAGAATGCTTAGTAGCACACGAGTGGAAAACATTGCTTGCTACCTAAAACATGGAGAAGTGAACTTTGGCATCACGTCAGAATGGATAACATAACTTGGAATCTCACAGAGTTATTTTCTCATCGCATTCAAGTGGAAAACGTTATTACTTCTTGCGCATGCTAGGAACGAAGCTTTTTTGTATCGTCTCAGAATGGACGAAGCATCTTTCGTTTGTAAAAGGGTTTTAACATCACACTAAGGAGAAAAAAGATTTGATGGGATGATTTTGTCTTAGTTGGATGATGAATACTTGAACGGGAGGCTAAGTACAACCATCATCCAAATACTCGGTGCCTAGGAGGGACAAGTACATCCAACTAATCATTTTTCATCCACCAAAGAGATGAACTAGATTCAGTTATTTATTTTATTTTGAACAGAAGACGGTCATTCAAACGGGAGGCTAAGTACGACCATGATCCAAATACTCGGGTACTAGGATGGACAAGTACGTTCAAGTAATCCTTTTTCAACCGATTTTATTAAGAAAAGGATTTTCAATGCGCTTTGAGTAAGAGAAAAAGAAACTTGATGTTGATCAAGTATTTTGATTCACTTTAGTTTGAAAGTGATTTGATTTGGTTTTGAAAGGGGTTTTGAAATTAAGTGAAATGTTAGTGAAATGTTTTTTTTTTTGAAATCTGCTTAATGTTGATCAAACATTTTTTTTATCTTGAAAGATTGATTTTAATATTTAATCAATTAATTAATTATCAAATAATAAGTAAAAATAAAATAGGGTGGGGTGCAACATTAACAAGGGGGAGATATGTTATGATGATAAAAACATTCGGGCCAAGGCCTATAAGTCAATACAAATCAACAAAAATAAATAAAACAAAATAAGAAATAAAGCAGGGTACAAAATAAAAAGAAAGGGGTGACGCCCCATCATGGGCGACTGGGCAAACAAGCTAAGGCCCAAAAACCAAATTCCTTCACCAAGTGGGGGTGTAGGAGAAAAAACAACGTGGCTAAAAGTAATGGGGAAAGTCCAATCAACTTGGAAGGCCTAT
This sequence comes from Lathyrus tuberosus, assembly GCA_022829125.1. NCBI lineage: Eukaryota > Viridiplantae > Streptophyta > Magnoliopsida > Fabales > Fabaceae > Lathyrus > Lathyrus tuberosus. The sequence goes on along the minus strand of JALAZF010000759.1, from coordinate 485,963 downwards.
AAGTGTAGTCAACAGGTTGACCTAGAAGGAAAGTTGTAACACCCCCAATCTATACCCCCAATTAAATAAAGCAGTAAAAGAAAATTCAAAATTTCATCAGAGTATATTTAAATTATCATGGCATAGTCGGGGAGAATCACATTATATTGAAACAAATCATACAACACATGCTCATAAAGATATGCAACAGTGGGGTAGCAATCAACAGAGGAACTCAGTTTCTTACACCCACATTTCAGATTTTAGAATAAAAGCGGAAAATCTATAAACTGAATATCAACATATATATATATATATATATATATATATATATATATATATATATATATATATATCATGAAAGTTTGTCATACAGCAATTCATACATGTACAATCCAAAAGATACATATACATAATGCACAATAATCACAAACGGCCTCCCTAACTACCCGGTGTCACATATCAGAGCCGACCGACAAAAGAATGAAGTCCTAAGCTTCACAAAAAGACCTCCAGCAACTTTAATCTGCAATGCCTCATAGAGCATTATAAAATAGCAGAAGGGTGAGAAAAACAATCATAATATAATTGCATACAATTATATATAACACCAAAAATACACCTATGTACTGTTCTCACCACAACTCATTCCAGTATTCAAACACAAGGCAACACAATGTATAATTCATATTTCCATCACCAAGGTATACTAACCGTGCACAATACAAGTATCACCAACACATATCCATATATTAATTTATCAATTTTATCCACAATTCCACACATAAACAAACCATTAATGAGTTATGCAAATGCAAGAGACCGACACAACGACTCTATGCATATGCACATACGGTACCGACTCCCAACAATTCTCAACACCAGTTCACTCAGGAACTATTGGAACCATCGCTCGTTACTTAATCTAACTCCCCGTCGGGCATACGATGTTCCCCGTCGCTCACACCTCTTTGTATAAGGCACACGACATTTATGGATCGCTCACACCTCTTTGTATAAGGCACACGACCCGATCGCTCACACCTCTTTGTATAAGGCACACGATCGTCTAGAATCATCGCTCACACCCCACACGGGCACACGACGTTATAGCGGATTCCCTCTGGAATCAATCCGTCACTCAGGACGTCACAAGAATGCATATCATGATGCTTGGCATACAAGGACTCATGACATTCCAATGCACACATATATGCAACCATCTCACTTAACATAAATCATGCTTTGCAATTTAAGCCCAAAACAATGCATTTAATTTCCATACGGCCACCAATCATCTCAACACCATCTAAACACATGCATTTACATCATACAACAGCACCTTGCATGATACACATCAATTACGCACAGTTACAACGACAAAAGTTGACAAAACGACACTATTCCAAATTTACGACATAATTTAATAGGCTAACAATCACAAAATTATTATCATAAGAAAGTACAGTTCAATAGCTTTCCAACGATACCAAGAATGGAAAAATCGGATAAACGGAACACAAGTTACGAAAGAAAAACGAAAACGATATTTTGAAAAGTCCCATTTTACAATTCTCCTGACCATACGCGTACGGCCCCTTGTCATACGCGTACGGAAAAACCTCATACGCGTACCATACGCATCTCACCAGAAGGCCAGGAAAAGTGACATCTCATACCCGTATTGGCCCAAAAACTCGCCAATGATACGTGTATCGCCAAGGCCCATACGCGTATGAACATGCCCCATACGCGTATGATCTGGGCGAAATCAGAAATTCTGCAGGTTTTTACTGTTACGGGTTTCACACCCAAAATCCTCCAAATCCTCACCCAAATTCAGAAAGACACCAATTTGAGGTATAACAATACATATCCAACATGTATAAACAACAAAGAACACAATCAACATGAGTTTAGACACATTTGGATCCATTTCTACCAATTTCTAAACATTATGATTTTTACTATAATCTCCATTTTAATCCAATAACAATCAACAAACACACATACATAATCATACACAAGCATATAATAATCGAGTTTCGCACCCTTACCCGATTTAATCGCGTTTAGAAAAGTCGGGAGATTGATTTCTTGATTTCCAAGTTTTTCTCTCTTTTTCTTCTCTTCTTCTCTTTTCTTTCCCTTTTCCTTCTTCTCTTTTTCTTTCTCTCTATTTTTCTCTCTTTCTATTTTCTATTTTTTCTAACTTAAGGAAAATATCAAGAAATGACCAAAATACCCCCACACTCAAATATCTCGCAAACGTTCCCAAAACCCGATAAAATATCACAACATTGAAAAATAACATATTTCCAAATAAAAGTCGCAAATAAAATAAAATAATAATAAAATAATCAAAACGACTCGATAAAACAAAACTGACAAAACTGGGGCGTTACAACTCTCCCCCACTTAGAAATTTTCGTCCTCGAAAATATACCTGAGACGAACAACTCCGGATACGACTCCCGCATCCGACTCTCCAACTCCCAAGTCAAATTGCCCTCAGCACGCCTCCCCACGCCACTTTCACAAGTACAATATCCTTGCCTCTCAACCGCTTCACCTCGCGATCCAAAATCCTAACTGGTAATGCCTCAACCGTAAGGTTCTCCCTTACCTCAACCTCATCCTTCGGAATCACATGCGACGGATCCGGAACATACTTCCGAAGCTGTGAAACATGGAACACATCGTGCAAATTCGACAGATTCGGTGGCAATGTCACCCTATAAGCCACAACACCCACTCTCGCGGATATCTGGTAAGGACCAATAAACCGAGAAGTAAGTTTCTTTGATTTCAATGCACGACCCACACCCGTTACCGGCGTAACCCTTAGAAATACATGATCGCTCTCTTGAAACTCAAGATCTTTCCGTCTCCGATCATGATAACTCTTTTGCCTACTCTGAGAAGCCTTCATTTTCTCTCGAATAAGCTTCACTTTTTCCGTAGTCTGTTGCACCAACTCTGGTCCAACCACCGAACTCTCACCTAATTCGTGCCAACACAACGGTGTTCGACATCTTCGTCCATACAGTGCTTCAAACGGTGTCATTCCAATACTCGAATGGAAACTGTTATTATACGTGAATTCAATCAATGCAAGATAACTATCTCACGCACCACCTTGTTCAAGAACACAAGCCCTCAACAAATCTTCCAACGACTGAATCGTTCTCTCTGTCTGACCATTCGTCTGCAGATGATAAGACGAACTCAATCTCAATTTAGAACCCAAAGCCTTCTGTAAACTTTCCCAAAATCTCGAAGTAAACCTAGGATCTCGATCCGAAACAATACTCAACGGAATCCCATGCAACTTCACAATCCCACTGATGTAAATCTCAGCCAACCTCTCCAAAGTAAAACTGATGTCAATCGGAATGAAATGAGCCGATTTAGTCAGCCTATCAACAACCACCCAAATAGCATTATGCCCTCGTTGTGTATTCGGCAACCCCGTCACAAAATCCATGGAAATGCTATCCCAATTCCACTCAGGAATATCCAACAGCTGCAACAAACCACTAGGCCTCAGATGTTCCACCTTTGATTTCTGACAAGTCAAACATGCATAAACAAACTGAGCCACATCTCTTTTCAATCCAGACCACCAGAAAATCTTCTTCAAATCTTGGTACATCTTGTTCGCTCCCGGATGTATACTCAAATTACTCCGGTGTCCTTCCTCCAAAATCATCTTTTTCAACTCCGCATCATCAGGAATACAAATTCGGCCTCGGAATCTCAAAACACCATTAATATCCACTTTAAAATCACTATTAGCATCTTTTTCTCCAACCAACATCAAATCCACAAATTTCACATCCAGCTTCTGTTTCTCACTAACCGTCATCAGAAAATCATTAGTAATCGTTAGCATTCCAAGCCTCACGCTATCCGACGTCACTTCACATACCAAACTCAAGTATCTAAACGATTCCAAAAGTTCCCACTCTTTAACCATTAAAGCGAACATATGCAACGATTTCCGGCTCAACGCATCGGCTACCACATTAGCTTTACCAGGATGGTAATTCAAGCCAAAGTCGTAGTCCTTCAAAAATTCCAACCATCTACGTTGCCTCATATTTAGCTCTTTCTGATCAAACAAATATTTCAAACTTTTGTGATCACTAAAGACTTCAAACCTTGCACCGTAGAGATAATGCCTCCAAATCTTCAACACAAAAACCACAGCCGCTAATTCAAGATCATGGGTAGGATAATTTTTCTCATGCACTCTCAACTGCCTGGAAGCATAAGCCACCACCTTACGTTCTTGCATCAGAACACCACCTAGACCAATCAAAGAAGCATCACAGTACACCACAAATGGTTCATTAGGATTCGGCAAAATCAAAATCGGAGCTGTCGTCAATCTTCTCTTCAGCTCATTAAAACTTTCCTCACACCGAATATCCCAAATGAACGCTTTCCCTTTACAAGTCAACTGGGTCAAAGGAAGTGCTACCTTAGAAAAACCTTCAATAAACCTTCGATAATATCCGGCCAAACCCAAAAAGCTTCGAATTTTAGTAACAGATCTCGGAGCCTCCCACTGTAGAACTGCTTCTACTTTAGATGGATCCACAGAAATACCATTACCTGAAATCACGTGCCCAAGAAAACTCACCTCCGACAACCAGAATTCACACTTGGACAATTTGGCAAAAAGCTTCCTTTCTTTCAAAACCTGCAAAACAATACGTAAATGCTCCGCGTGCTCCTCCCGAGACTTAGAATAAATCAAAATGTCATCAATAAACACAACAACAAATCGATCCAAATGTTCGTGGAAAATACGATTCATGTACTCCATAAACACACCTGGTGCATTAGAAACCCCGAACGGCATCACAGAATATTCATAATGACCGTAACGTGTCCTAAAAGCCGTCTTCTAAATATCTTCCTCTTTCACCCTAATCTGATGATACCCTGACCTCAAATCGATCTTACTAAACACACACACACCAACCAACTGATCCATCAGATCATCAATCCTTGGAAGAGGATACTTATTCTTAATCGTCACCTTATTCAACTGGAGATAATCAATACACAACCGTATACTTCCATCTTTCTTTTTCACCAATAAAACTAGATCACCCCAAGGAGAAACGCTTGGTCTCACAAACCTCTTCTCCAACAACTCAATCAACTGTTTCTTTAACTCAACCAACTCAGATGCCGACATACGATAAGGTGCCATAGAAACAGGTCTAGTACCAGGAACTAGATCTATAGAAAACTCCACTTCTCTCTCTGGCGGTAAATCTGAAATGTCCTCAGGAAACACTTCCGGAAATTCACACACAACAGGAAATACCTCAAGTGAAACTTGACTATCCACAGTCAAAGATGCAAACAACCCAAACAACTGAGCTTCATCTGCCAAAAGTCTCTTCAACTCTTTGGTAGATAAGAAACTCGGGTCTTCGTCTTCCTCAAGAGAATAAAACCTTACCAGCTTATGATAACAATCAATATGAACCCTATTGAACTACAACCAATTCATTCCCAGAACCACATCTAAACCCTCCAACGGTAAACACACCAAATCCATCTCAAAGTCTTTACCATAAATGGTCAAAGGACAACTTAGACAAACCAATGAAGTAGTTACTGACCCCATTGCTGGAGTATCAATAACCATCTCACCACCCACCAAAGACAACACAAGATTCAAACGCTTCGCGCACTCAGACGAAATAAACGAATGAGTCGCTCCGGTATCAATAATAGCAACTAAAGGAGTACTATTAATAAAACAAGTACCTCTGATCAGACGATCTGCACTTGAAGTCTGAGTTCCTACCAAGGCAAAAACTTTCCCACCAGCTGGAGCCTGCTTCGGTTTTGGACACTTTGTACTAACATGTCCAGGCTCACCACAATTGAAACACTTCACCACGTTCCTCTTACAATCAGCTGCAATGTGTCCTACACCTCCACAGTTAGAACACTTCCTAAAATTTTTCTTACATTCGAACTGACGATGTCCCACTTCACCACACCTATAACACCTCAAAGGACCAGACATTCCTCCTCCACTTGACCTTTTCTCAAAATTTCCCCTTTGTATACCCTTATCAGCTGGCGTTACATACGGACCACCACGGAACTGTTGCTTCCCTTTCCTCTCGCTCACACTCTTATAGTGAGTAGAACGAGCCTTACTATCCTCCTCATAAATCCTACAACAATCTACCAAATCAGAAAACCTCCGAATCCTTTGATAACCAATTGCTTGCTTTATCTCAGGACGCAATCCATTCTCAAACTTTACACACTTAGAAAACTCCGCAGTCGCTTCAGCATAAGGGGGATAAAACTGCACAAGCTCCACAAACTTAGCAGTATAATCAACAACAGACATACTACCTTGTTTTAACTCCAAGAACTCAATTTCCTTCTTTCCTCTTACATCTTCAGGAAAATACCTCCTCAGAAACTCAACGCTAAACACAGCCCAAGTGATCTCCTCCTCTGCAGCTTCCAACACACGACGAGTACTAACCCACAAATCATCAGCTTCTTCCAGTAACATATGAGTACCCAGTCTCACCTTCTGATCCTTAGCACAATCCATCACTCAAAAAATCCTTTCAATCTCTTTCAACCAAATTTGTGCACCATCAGGATCATGTCTCCCCTTGAAAACAGGTGGTTTATTCTTCCTGAACTCATCATTACCCGCAGCATTAGGTGCACCCTGCACAGCTCGGGCCATAGCTTGCATAGCAGCAGCCAAACCAGTGTCATTCCTACCCGCCATATTCTGTCCATTTCCAATAACAGTAATTATGGTTAAACAAACAGCTCATCCAAACACCAAGACCGACAAGGACTGACACAACTGACACGGACCGGCTCAAACTGACACAGACTGGCTCTGATACCACTTAATGTAACACCCCCAATCTATACCCCCAATTAAATAAAGCAGTAAAAGAAAATTCAAAATTTCATCAGAGTATATTTAAATTATCATGGCATAGTCGGGGAGAATCACATTATATTGAAACAAATCATACAAAACCTGCTCATAAAGATATGCAACAGTGGGGTAGCAATCAACAGAGGAACTCAGTTCCTTACACCCACATTTCAGATTTTAGAATAAAAGCGCAAAATCTAAAAACTGAATATCAACATATATATATATATATATCATGAAAGTTTGTCATACAGCAAGTCATACATGTACAATCCAAAAAATACATATACATAATACACAATAATCACAAACAGCCTCCCTAACTACCCGGTGTCACATATCAGAGCCGACCGACAAAAGAATGAAGTCCTAAGCTTCACAAAAAGACCTCCAGCAAATCTAATCTGCAATGCCTCATAGAGCATTATAAAATAGCAGAAGGGTGAGAAAAACAATCATAATATAATTGCATACAATTATATATAACACCAAAAATACACCTATGTACTGTTCTCACCACAACTCATTCCAGTATTCAAACACAAGGCAACACAATGTATAATTCATATTTCCATCACCAAGGTATACTAACCGTTCACAATACAAGTATCACCAACACATATCCATATATCAATTTATCAATTTTATCCACAATTCCACACATAAACAAACCATTAATGAGTTATGCAAATGCAAGAGACCGACACAACGACTCTATGCATATGCACATGCGGTACCGACTCCCAACAATTCTCAACACCAGTTCACTCAGGAACTATTGGAACCATCGCTCGTTACTTAATCTAACTCCCCGTCGGGCATACGATGTTCCCCGTCGCTCACACCTCTTTGTATAAGGCACACGACGTTTATGGATCGCTCACACCTCTTTGTATAAGGCACACGACCCGATCGCTCACACCTCTTTGTATAAGGCACACGATCGTCTAGAATCATCGCTCACACCCCACACGGGCACACGACGTTATAGCGGATTCCCTCTGGAATCAATCCGTCACTCAGGACGTCACAAGAATGCATATCATGATGCTTGGCATACAAGGACTCATGACATTCCAATGCACACATATATGCAACCATCTCACTTAACATAAATCATGCTTTGCAATTTAAGCCTAAAACAATGCATTTAATTGCCATACAGCCACCAATCATCTCAACACCATCTAAACATATGCATTTACATCATACAACAGCACCTTGCATGATACACATCAATTACGCACAGTTACAACGACAAAAGTCGACAAAACGACACTATTCCAAATTTCTGACATAATTTAATCGACTAACAATCACAAAATTATTATCATAAGAAAGTACAGTTCAATAGCTTTCCAACGATACCAAGAATGGAAAAATCGGATAAACGGAACACAAGTTACGAAAGAAAAACGAAAACGATATTTTGAAAAGTCCCATTTTACAATTCTCCTGACCATACGCGTACGGCCCCTTGTCATACGTGTACGGCAAAACCTCATACGCGTACCATACGCATCTCACCAAAAGGCCGGGAAAAGTGGTATCTCATACGCGTATTGGCCCCAAAACTCGCCAATGATACGCGTATCGCCAAGGCCCATACGCGTATGAATATGCCCCTTACGCGTATGATCTGGGCGAAATCAGAAATTCTGCAGGTTTTTGCTGTTACGGGTTTCACACCCAAAACCCTCCAAATCCTCATCCAAATTCAGAAAGACACCAATTTAAGGTATAACAATACATATCCAACATGTATAAACAACAAAGAACACAATCAACATGAGTTTAGACACATTTGGATCCATTTCTACCAATTTCTAAACATTATGATTTTTACTATAATCTCCATTTTAATCCAATAACAATCAACAAACACACAAACATAATCATACACAAGCATATAATAATCGAGTTTCGCACCCTTACCCGATTTAATCGCGTTTAGAAATGTCGGGAGATTGATTTCTTGATTTCCAAGTTTTTCTCTCTTTTTCTTCTCTTCTTCTCTTTTCTTTCCCTTTTCCTTCTTCTCTTTTTCTTTCTCTCTATTTTTCTCTCTTTCTATTTTCTATTCTTTCTAACTTAAGGAAAATATCATGAAATGACCAAAATACCCCCACACTCAAATATCTCGCAAACGTTCCCAAAACCCGATAAAATATCACAACATTGAAAAATAACATATTTCCAAATAAAAGTCGCAAATAAAATAAAATAATCAAAACGACTCGATAAAACAAAACTGACAAAACTGGGGCGTTACAAAAGCAACATAAGGAAAAATTCAACTGGTGTCTAGAAACCTGCCATTCATTTTTATGTGTCCCACCTTGCCACAATTGTAGCATATAATTTCTTTTCTAGTTCTTGAATTTCTTCTTGACATTCTACGACTCTCAAATATATCATGCTTATTGAAATTTCTAGTTTTGCTTCTCCTCATGGACTCAGTAACTAGAGATTTAGACTGATTAAAATTAACAATCAAACCACATTCCTTTCTTCTAACTTCTTCATTAAGCATTATCTTTAACATTTGATATTACCAATTTCCCATTTGGAGCTGAATTAGTAAGTGTCACAACAAGAACTTCTCAGTCATTAGGTAAGGAACAAAGAAATAATAAGCCTTGTAACTCATTATCCAACTTAATATCAGTAGTTGAAAACTATTTCACGGTATTCTAAAACATACTTATATGCTCCGCCATTGAGCATTGTCCTTGTATTTCATATTAGTCATCTTCTTGATCAAACAAGCATTATTTCGCACATTCTTGTGCTCATACAACTGTTTTACTTTATTCCACTATTTTTGGGTATTAGTTTCACCTTCAACATGTGGATATACACCCAAGTCCAACTATTGTAAGATTATAACAATTGTCTTATGATTCATATTCTTCCATTCGACATCAAATTTATCACTTGATTTACCTTTTCCCCTAAATAAGATCATACAAATCTTTGTTGTATAACATATGTTCAATGAGATTCTTCCAAATTATATAAATAGTACAATTGAGCTTAATCATATTGGACTCTTGATTTTTTTTTCTATTTAAAATGCACAAAACAAGTCAAGCAAAGCTCTGATACCACTTTGTTGAGAAATAATCAAATAATTAGAATATTTTTCAAGTAACACACTTTTCTCAAACCTATGCAATTTAAAAGACAACCAACAAAAGCAATTCCCTAGCACAAAAATAATAATACAAAAATATAATGTAGAAAGAACACCAAACATTCAACGTGTAAAACTTCCCTCAAAGTGAGAGAATACAAACCACGGGACATACTCCAGTAAAATATTCCACTATATAAATAATGGGTATACAAAAGTCTTTCTAATAACAATAGAGAAGGCGGGAAACACACTTAAAACAACACCACCACAAAATGTGAGTATACCAAATCAATTCTAAGATAAGGTAAACTATTTAGGAATATAAGTAAAATTAACTAAGTGACTGGAACAACATACTGAATTTCTAGGTCAAATTGATAAACTTTGCTACACTCATCTATCACTTAGAGTAAATTTTATCTTCTTATCTCCTAACATATGTTATGGTTTTTTCTCTTCTCTATTTCTTTTGTTCTCTAAGTTCCTTTTAACCACTTACCAAATGGATTTGCCCAAATAAGTATTAAAAAGGTCTCTTTTAACAACTTGCCAAATGGGATTGGCCCATATAAACAATACTTATAAAAACCCCTTTTTTATTCTTTTTGTCTTATTTTTATTTTTCTAAATAAATTGTGGGTCCCACTTTAAGAGTGAGCCCACCCCAACATGTATATTTCATGCTTTTAAATTTCAATTTGAATTTCGATTGTTATAATTATGGTTGTTGCGATGCACATTACAAATTTTGTTGAGTGAAATCATTTTCAATTTTCTCAAATTATTTAAAGTAACACCACTATATGGTTACGATGTTTGAAGTTATATAGTTGCATTCGCATTTGTGGTCATTGCAGTCATTCTGGCGTGCATAATTGTTGCTGTTGTAGCATGACTATTAATAAAAAGATCTTTGAATATATATAATTGAGAGACTTCTAAAGTTAACATTTTCCATTATATACCAAAGAGATTGAGATTTGGGATTCTCTAACTTTAATTATTTTAGTGAGAGAAACTGAAATAAAGTAGTTGACATCGTCTAATACGGTTCATAATATGGCCACATATGTGACTTTAAATCACACTAGATATTCAGTCTGATGTCGTTCCATAAACTATTGCAATAGCAATATTGCGAATGCGTATCACATTTTAAACTTTGACAATTACAATATGAGGACACACATAAATCAAAATCATATCACACCGTAATATTTTTACAAGTAAATGATGAATTTAAGAGTATAATGGGTACTCAACCCAACAAAAGGAGCATTTAGTTAACTAGTAGGATAAACGACTCTAGATTACAAGGAAAATTAGAAAAATTACAAACACTATTACATCTATGTCAAGATAAAAACCAGTCCCAAAATACTAGTTTGATGTGATCTAACACTTCATACACACCCTTAACACTCCCTTGAAAATTAATTTCATTCCTTATAATCCAAATTTCCTAGCAAGTGCACAACCAAATCACGCACCTTCGATTCCCTTTAAATCTTCCCTTTAATTGATTGTAGAATTACCTTAGGTGTTCTACATTTGAGTCTACATCCCACACTAGTTGATTTCCAATCAATCTACACAGTTCCTCCCAAACTTCTCTTGAGAAAGAGAATAACAATAACAAGTGGGAAGATTTTTCTTCTTCTCTAAAGCTTATAAGACAAATCAAGTTGTGGTTTCCACAAGGAACTCCTCTTTTTGATAGTTCAAATCTTGTAGAAAGTTTAATAAGGAATAGCCTTCAACCTTAAATTTGAGATTTACTTGGAGATTTTGATTTCTAAACTCAATCTAACCCCCTAAGGTATTCACTTCTACAAAGGAACATGCATTTAGAAGCTCATACAACCACAAATATCTCTCTTTCATAGAGAAGCCACTTTTAAACTTCCACCATACAAAGCTATCAACAATTTCACAATTTAGATTTATCCCCTACAAAATATCCAACAAACCTTCTAACTGTGTGGCACATTTGGATATGGTCAAAGTATCTTATAAGCCAAAATCTCATACCCATACATGGTTAGACCAATACCCCATATCAGCAACTTTAACATATGACTGGTTATCACATGCAAATAGATCCAAAAATAAACTACTAGGGGGACATTATATAACACCCTACAGCCCGACTCGACAATCACTACTACAAAAAACACATACAACAACTGTTAAAAAAGAAATATTATGATGCAGGATCGGCCGTTGTTACATAGTGTATGGTTGTATATGTGTTACTTACAATCACGTTAGTATGACCATTGTAGAAAATGGATAAGCGCGCTACCTATAATCACAGTTGTTTTAAATACCCCTCGTTAAAGGTTTGTCAGCAGTTTTTTTTCCACGTGTTTTGCTTGACTACATTTATAACTTTCATCACAATATACAATATTAAATATTTTAACACTACAACATCAAAAACAACAAGATTAACAAGAATAATAAAAACAATAACAAGAAGAACAAGAACAAGAACAAGAACAATAACAATAACAACAAGAACACCAAGAACAACAAAAACAACAACAAGAACGACAAGAACAACGAGAACAATAACAAGAACAATAACAACAATAAGAACAAAAATAAGAATGACAACAAGAACAACAAGAGCAATAACAAGAACAACAAGAACAACAAGAACAATAACAACAACAAGTGCAATAACAAGAACTACAAGAACAACAAGAACAATAACAAGAACAACAAGAACAACAACAACAACAATAATAACAACAAGAACAAAAATAAGAATAACAACAAGAACAACAAGAGCAGCAACACGAACAACAAGAACAATAACAAGAAAAACAAGAACAATAACAACAACAATAACAACAACAAGAACAAAAATAAGAATACCAACAAGAACAACAAGAGAAACAACAAGAACAACAATAAAATAAATAAATAAATAAATAGAATTGTTTAACAATAACATTTTACTTGTAGAATCGTTAAATAGGAACAAACTATAACACGTTAATGGAAGTAATGTTTCTGAGTTTCGTTTGTGGAAGAAATGATGTTTTCAAGTTTGGTTTAGTGGATGAATTATGTTTCATAAATGGAAGAAGTTTGGAGGCAGAAGATGAAGTTTGTCTAAGTACGTTAGGGAAAAAGTGAATGAACTAAGAGCGTTATATATATCTTTTTAAAAAAAGAAGGTGCCACCAAAAACCACGGTTGATTTAAATACCCGTGGTGAAAGGTATGTCACCTATTACCACAGTTGATTTAAATACCCGTGGTGAAAGGTCTGTCGGCATTTTTTAAAACTAAGTAAATAACAAAAAATGTTGGTGCTGGGATTTGAACCCATGACCATACGTCACTTTTCACCACAGGTATTAAATAAACCATGGTTATAAGTAGTTAAATAAAAGGAAATAAATGCATGCGCCTAAATATCACATATTATAACAGTTGATTGAATATCCGTAGTAACGCAAACATTATTATATGTGTTTTTCGTAGTAGTGAATTAAGTAAATAAATCACAATTATTCACCAAGCAAGATGCTACTCACCACCATTAAACCAATTTGAACCACACAGTAAAGAAACAACTCATCTGATAAGCAACAAAATTACAAAAACATTTGGCATAAAGGCCTCAATGACATTATTAGTTTGAAAAAGTAGTTCATCACAAAATAAAATCAAACAGAAAGACACGCACCATAAACAAATATAGGACAACTTGATCCTCTCGTGTTACGTATTAGAGCGATTTCAACTATAGATCTGAATAACACGTAACTAAAGATGCACAATACCGTCTTCAACTTGAAGATACTACTTAGGTACCTAATTATTTGTACTCTAGAGGAGCACAGACACAATAACACAAAAGGGGGTGAGAATGTATTCAAATAATAAATGGTCCATAAACATTCAGGATAGATTCACACGTCAATAAAATCATCAACATAATCAAAAAACACACTTGTTTACTGTGAAAATAGCAAACAACCTCTAGTGTACCAAATTTATAAGAAAATGGGTAACTTGCAGGATCGACCACACTAAATTCTAGAACATGTGCTAAGTAATTTAAAAGGATATATGGAAAATGATATACACTTCGACAGTATTCATAATTAGGAAAAAGGTTATTTCGACAATACTAAAGGAAAAATGATATGATGAAGTAATTAAAAGTACATTGAAAAATAACTTAACAAAGTAAAGGAAAAAAGGTAAATTTTTGGGTAAAGATTAATTGAATTGCATTGAATAAGAAAAATGGTGTTACATAAAACGTACATTTCTTCAGAAACTCTTTTCTCTACACACGGATACTTTGAGTGATTTGAGAAATTTGTACAAATTTAACACACATAAATCCTAACACTGAGACTTGTTATTTATAATAGTAAAAAAAACTACCCCTAACAGCCTAATAATTAGAGGTAGACAAATGTCATTCTGCATGTCTTCGCCCTTCAAATGCTTTACACGTGTCCCCTTCTCTCAAATGGATAAGGACAGAGTTCCCTCCATTATTTGAATTTGAATCTTTGAATCGAACGTCATCAGTCAGGCTTCTGTCGAAAACATATATCCAAACTGTTAGAAATAATTTTAAGTCCATAGAACGTGTCTCTTCTGCACAAAGACACTTTCGACTAGACTTTCTGAAAACACCATTCCTGTCGAAGTCTTCCATAACTTCAAAAACTTCCATTTATTTGAATAAAACTCTCAATTCAATATCAGGCGTCGAAATTAGGAGCTAACAAACTGCCCCCCAAAAATGTCATTTTCGACACCATTGAAGAAAAAGGAATTTTTTGGGAATGTAATTCGACGCCCCATCCAGTCCCTGTGATGCTTCGATGCTTACTCATAGTTCCAACATCATAAAACTGTTCACTTTCCCATCAGCAGACCTATGACGTCATAGCCATCATTAACATATCTAACACGCCCCCTCAAAGTATGCCAGAATCTCCATCATCATCACGTTTCCTATACTCTAGGAAATCATGGGGCTAGGCATTAATTGTCACCGCTTCACCAGAGATCGTGGAGAAGACACGCGTCCCACTCCAAAAATTAACATTAACATAATTTCTGTAACCGCTTCCACTTCTAGTTCTATAAATACCTCTTTTCAACAACTTATTTCACTTTTACACTCTCTCACTCTCAAATCTCCCCAGAAAAACTTCTTACTTTTCAAAAAGCACTCACCTTCTTCATTTCTCTCCAACAATGGCCTCCTCTACACGATCAAACAAGGATGCTACCAAAATTACCAAAGAATCTGGAAAACCTGCAAGGGCTCCCAAGAAAGCTACTCAGCTTCCTCCGTTCAATTCCATCTCTAGACCTGCCGTGGTGGGAAACCAACAGTATCTACCTGAACCTCTTGTTGAAGAGAAAAGACAAATCTATGCTTCCTAGGTACTTATTCCTCTAACTATTTCTGGCAAGCCTCAGGCGTTGTGTGGTCCTTTGATTGACCCTGATGTTGATTTTAGTAAGTTTAAGGGTTTCTTTCCTATGTATCATAAATATAAACCCATAGGACAATGTAAAAAACCTAGGGCTAGCAATGAGGATCCCAAACCTGCTAACCAAGATAATCCTCCAACTGAAGAGGCTATTGATCTAAGGTATATGAACAATTTTAGAGTGTTTAGGGCTAGTCCATCTTTGAAGAACCCCTCTGATTACTTAGGATGGTTGGGCAAGTTAGAGAAAACAAAATCTGAAGCTTGGAAAGAAATGGGTATTAATGACTTAATCATGTTGTCAAAAATAGGACCTGAATACTGCTCGAACATGATGGTTTCGTCTCTATATTTCTGGAATAACACACACTATAACCTCCATCTTCCATGTGGAATGATGACACCGACCCTTTTCGACGTAGCCACTATCACATGGCTTAAACGCACTGGTAACACCTACGACCCTGAGTTTATGGTTGATGACAGTATTGGTTTTACGACCTCTAGGGCAACGTACTCGACCCATATCGTGCATTATCACGATAAGGACGTAGAGCGGGTTTCAGATGTCGAACACATAGCTTTTTTAGCTCTATGGTTGTCTCGCTATGTCTTCTGTTCGAAATCCCTTCAAGTGGCTAAGAAATTTATGACTATGGCGAACCAGCTCCATGCTGGCCACAACCTTTGTTTAAGCGAATTGATTCTCGCTAACCTCTACGAATGCATGAGCGAAGGCGTTACCCAACTAAAATTTCTGGGTGACAAAGGAAACCTCCTTCTCTCTGGACCCTTCTGGCTTCTTCAGCTGTGGTTAAATGCTTTGTTCGAAGCTTGCCTTCCCCACAAGAGCCCAATTAATGAAGATGCTGATGATGTGAAGAATCGAAGGGTAGAAGGTCCTCGGTTGGCAAAGCTGACTCCTACTGATGATGGTCGACCCATCCAACAAACTTTTACCAACTTCATCATGATGTTCACAAAACGCTATGACTTCACACCCCACATGGCTCCCTTCACTGCAAAGAAATATGGTCCTGAGTGGTTTACCAGGCCATTCCCAGCGTCGTCGAAGGCTCAAGAAGCAGAATGTACTGGGATTTGGGAAGCCTTTCTGACTCCTAGGGTTTTAACCCTAAAGTTCAACCCCTCAAAAAGTCAAGTAACTTTGATTGCTTATCAACCAAATCTGGTCGCTCGACAATTTAGACTGGTTCAAGTTTTACCCAGACCCTTGTAAGAGAAGAAATACCTCCTCCTTCATTACAACGCAGTTCACTATGAAGCAGTAGCTATTAAGCAAATCGCACGATATGCTGGTCAAACACAGCTTCTTCCAGTAGCTTTCAAACCAAGTTTTCTCTGCACTCAACAATTCGATGACTGGTGGAAGGCTTACTATGTCGAGGAATTTTTCGACGTGGCTTCATTTATACACCACATTAACAAGGTTTTCCTCTCTATGCAAGAAAGAGTGAAGAAAGGTACTTCGATGCACATTAAAGAAATCCAGGCCTTCCAAAAATACTTTGAAACTGTTTATCGACCAGATGACCTTGGTCGAACCTTCCGCGACGCAGCTGTTACACCGAAGGAAATTTTTTTAAAGAAAATGGAGAACTTAAAGATCCCTTTGTACGTTCCTCCTGAGAAACGATACGAAACAGCTTTCAATATGTTTCCTCCCAAATTACCTCGACTACTAAGCACTGATTTTGGAGTGGCTATTGCCCCTCCATTTCCAGACTGGTTCGTCTGTGGGGATTCTATCAAAATCCTTCGCCAACAATCAAAACCAAAAGTGCAGGGGGTGGTTCCGACCAAACATACACTAGACAGTTTCAAAGGGCATCTTCATATTGGGATCGAAGATGTTTGCATCGAATCTGAAATATATGAAGGTGTGGAATGAGAGGATTTCGACCCAACATTTCCTTATTTATTTCCTTTCACATATCATAATCGCTTTCTGTTTTATTTTAACCGTGAAAATTCCTACAAAGAAACCACCAGTTAGGAAGCCATCAGAAGTGAAAGAAGAAGGAGGAAGCAAAACAACAACAATAACAACAACAACAAAGTTATTTCGCACCCTTTATTAATTTTGTCACTCTTTATATTCCAATATTTTCTAACGTTTTCCTTTTCAGGGCGCTTTAAAGCTACCCCCAACTCCTCAGAAAAGGAAGGCAAAGGAGGACGCATTGGTATTGTCGAATCGGATGATGAGGACTTATCTCCGACTACTGAACAACCCCTGAAGAAGAATAAAAGGCAACTCAAAATGAGCGAAGCCCTTGCACAATCTCAAATGAAAGTTGTGAAGGTCTCGACAAGGAAAATCCTGAAGAGATGTCGAAGAAGGCTGCAGACCAGCCTAAAAGTGACAACTCAAGCCCTGGGGCAGAAGCTCCTAAGGTACTAAAAAAATTTATACCTCATTGTCCTTTGTATTTTTGTTCGACTACTAACTTCGATTATATTTTTAAGAATGATGCAGAAGTTTCGACTCAACCAGCTACCGAATCAACCAACGCAATAATCCTCAATAGTGAAGGCGAACCAACGTATCATCCCACTTCTACGAAGGATTCCGAGAAGAGCTTAGTAAGAGAAATCAATCAAATGGTTAGGGAACAACACAAAACTTCGCCACCCAAGACCACTACTCAGAATTCTCACACCAGTGGCTCTGAACACGAAGGTAATCAGGAGAAGGATATGGAAACTGAAGCAGTTATAGAAGTGGATAACCCTCATGCTTTTATCAAAGAGGAAGCTGAAGATGGCTCTCTAAGAGTTAAACGTATGGACATCACTCAGCAAGATCCAGATGATGACATGGAAGAAAGGGAAACTCACTATGTACTTCAGAACTATTCAATTCCCATTGAGGAGTTCATGGATAATCCTGAACATGTCGAGGAGGATGATGAGTAGGAGGAAGAAGAGGATAAAGACATTCATGAGGAGATAATCGTCGAACCGAACCCTAATCTTGGTTCGTCGACTGAAAAAGATTCAGGCAGCGCCTTTGTGACCCTTTCTGCAGAAGAATTGGCGGCCTTGAAGAAGAGCAACCCTCGAGAATACCTAAAGGCTCTGATTGGCTCTAGGGGAAGTTCGTCTGAAAAAAGTATCAGCTCTCCCTCAGTGTCTGGTGGTCGATCAACCATCAACCCTGCTAGTGAGATACTTTCAAAGATCAAAGAAAAAGTTTTCAAAGGTGACCTGTTTCGACTCATAGAGTCTGATCCTACTTCTCCTATTGCCTTGAAGGGTCTTCTTAAGAAAGTTGACATCCTGTCTGCTTCTCCTAAAATTGCAAAGGTCATCTTGGAACCGACTTCTACGATTG
The DNA here is from genome assembly GCA_022829125.1 of Lathyrus tuberosus. Taxonomy (NCBI): domain Eukaryota; kingdom Viridiplantae; phylum Streptophyta; class Magnoliopsida; order Fabales; family Fabaceae; genus Lathyrus; species Lathyrus tuberosus. The sequence continues at coordinate 467,049 of JALAZF010000759.1, read as the reverse complement.
ACCAATTTGCTGCTGATGTTGCTAAAATCAAGCAAAGCTCAAAAGACATCGAATGCTATACTGGTTCCATAGCGGTTGCATGGGATGCTGCCTCAGAGTCGACCAATCGCTTAGCTGACTTAGAGAAAGCCCAGGAAGAGAACAAAGCTAAAATTGAAACTAACAATTGAAATATCCATTCCTGGGAGGAACAAATCAGAGAACTTCAAGCCAAGATTTCGAAGGCCAAAAAGCAAAATGCTGAGCTTCAGAAATTTGATAATTCTCAAATGGTGAAAGAACTTGAAGTTGGGCTGGACTTTACTGATAAGGCTCAAAAGTTAGAAGCAGAACTGGAGGTCATAAGGTCAACCAAATCTGTCTGTGAGAAGCGGCTGGATCTTATGAAGTCAAAATATCTCAACATGAAAGCCTCCCTTCCATTTTAGTTCTTTTTATTTAATCATCAATTCTTGAATTATGTAATGACTTTTTTGAACCCTTCGTGGTTCTTTTGATTGTAACGAATTTAGCCATTTTGGCAAATAATTTTTTTTTGTTTTACCATGTTAGCTTCAATTATTTTGCATGCGTAATTACTCTTTGGCTATTTTTACTTCTAGAAGTGCAGACTTGTATTTTTTCAAATACTTCCCGTTTACCCTCAAGATTCTTCTATCTTGATCTAACTCTTCGATCTCATAAGCACCATTCGAAAAAACTTGTGTGATTTGAAAAGGGCCTTCCCATTTAGGGGATCATTTCCCCAAAGCTCTATCTTTTTTATCCATAGGCAAAACTACTTTCCAAATCAACTCTTCAGGCGAAAAAGTCTTAATTTTAACTTTCTTATTATAAGGATGTTGTACTCTCTTCTTCTGCCTTTTCAATAGCTCCAAAGCATTAAGCCTCTCCTCATCTAAGTCTACCAATTCGCCTAACATCATGTTCCAATATAACTCAGATGGGATCTCATGATGCCTCTGGATTCTCGCCGACTGAAGGTAGATCTCAACTGGTAATACTGCATCATGACCAAAGGTCAATCAAAAAGGTGTGGATTTAGTCGCCTCTTTGGGGGAGGTTCGACATGCCCAAAGAACTTGGTCCAAAGTTTTGTGCCAATTTCTAGGCTTCTTTCCCACATGTTTCTTAATTAAACTAATCACTACTTTATTTGCTGCTTCGACCTGAACATTAGCCTGAGCGTAATAAGGTGTAGAGGTTAAAAGTTTGAAACCCATTTCTTTAGCAAATTCTTGCATTTTTCGACCAGTAAACACTGATCCTTGATCTGTTGTAATGGTTTCTGGGATTCCAAACCTATAGATAATGTGTTTTTTAATGAACTCGATTACGTCTTCTTGGTCTACATTTGGCAGTGGCACAGCTTTGATCCATTTCGTAAAATAGTCAATGCCTACCAAAATGTACCTTTGATTTTTAGATGACGCTGGTCGAATTTCTCCAACCAAATCCAAATCCCAACCTCTAAAGGGCCATGGCTTGACTATAAAATGTAGTTCGCTTGCAGGGACATGTTGTATACCTGCATGCACTTGGCACTCTTGGCATCCCTTAGCGAATTCGATGCAATCCTTCAACATAGTAGGCCAATACATCCCTTGTCGGAATAAAAGCCATTTCATCTTGTGGCCTACCTAATGAGCCCCACATGCCCCACTATGAACAGTCGAAAGGGTTATGTATGCTTCTGACTCATTAAGGCACTTAAGCAAAACTCCCTCCGGAGTCTTTTTAAACAACTCATTACCCAAAAGAACATAACTTAAAGCTCGATACCTGATTTTTCAATCTGTGGACGCTGTTGGGTTTTGTAGATATTTCACTATTGGTTTTCTCCAGTCTTCGTCCATCAAACTATCTATTGCTAAGATTTCAAAATTCTCTTTATTAGCGTATCCTAGCTTCGTCATTTCCAAATCTGATGGGGATAATCAGGCTGATACAACTCTTCCTCTGAATTCGATTGCATCTTCTAATTTTTCCTTCGAAACTTTATATCCAGAAGCAATCTGAGCCAAGTCATTAGCCACTTGATTTTCCAATCGAGGTATGTGTCGAATGCTCACTACTTCGAACTTTTTTAGTAATCGATTGGCTATTACAAAGTACATAATGAGATTTTCTTTGACACATTTGTACTCCCTTGTAATTTGTTTTATGACTAACTCTTAGTCTCCCATTATTTCGACTCTAGTTGCCCCCAATTCCAACAATATCTCAAGTCCGGCTATTAAAGCCTCATATTCAGCCTCATTATTCAAACAAATACCTTCGACTTTATACTTGAGTTTTGTTGGAATTTTATTAGGAGAAATGATCAAGACTCCTACGCATGTACCATCTTTATGACTAGAACCATCGAAATACAATTTCCAAGGTTCGAGCTCAAGATAGTTTAACATTTTTTCATTTATAGAGTGGTCGACGATGAAGTCAGCTACCACTTGTCCCTTAACAGCCTTTAAAGGCATGTAAGTTAGGGAATACTCAGTTAAATCTAATGCCCATTTACCAATTCGACTGTGCAAAATTGGTTTAGACAACATATATTTAATGATATCGAAATGAGATGAAACATAAACATCAACTGGTTTTCTATAATGCTTCAACTTTGTACAAGAAAAATACAAGCATAAACACAATTTTTCAATTATGTTATACCTAGTTTCTGCATCGTTCAAAACCCTACTAAGGTAGTAAATGACTCTTTCGGCGCCATTTTCATCCTCTTGAGCCAACATGCTCACTAAAGTTTTGTCCGACGCAGATATGTATAGTCTCATTCTCCTATTTTTACAAGGTGGTGCTAGAATTGGAGGATGACTCAAGTATTCCTTGATTTTGTCGAAAGCTTCCTGCTAAGCTTGCCCCCATTCGAATCCTTCCTTGTTTAGTCGAAGCAGAGGCGAGAAGGCTTGAGTTTTTCCGCTAAGGTTCGAGATGAATCTCCTTATGAAATTGATCTTTCCCAGCAGTGAGTGTAATTCCTTCTTTATTGATGGCGTTTTCGCCTCCATAATGGCCTTGGTCTTATTCTGGTTTATTTCAATTCCCTTCTTATGGACCACAAAGCCTAAGAAATCTCTCGCCTGAACACAAAAAGCACATTTGAGAGGATTCATTTTCAGACCATGGCTTCTCATCCTTTCGAATGATTGTCGAAGATGGTCAATGTGATTTTTCCCTGAAACAGACTTTACAACAATATTGCCAATGTAAATTTGCATAAAAGTCTCTATGTAATCATGGAAGATCGAATTCATTGCTCTTTCATATGTTTCCCCAGCATTTTTTAGGCCAAAAGGCATGACTACCCACTCGTAAGTGCATAAGGCCCTCGGGCATCGAAACGCCATTTTAGGGACATCCTCTTCAGTAATGAAAATTTGGTTATATCCAGAATACCCGTCGAGCATACTAAGGTATACATGGCCGGCGGCAGAATCGACTAGCATTTCTACTACAGGCATTGAGTATTCGTCCTTTGGGGTCGCAGTATTTAGATCTCTAAAATTTATGCAAACCCTCAAAGTACCATTCTTTGTTATAACAGGCACAATATTTACTAGCTATTCGACATACCTGGTCGTTCGAATAAATTTGCAACGAAGAAGCCTTTCGACCTCCTCCTTGATCTTCGAGAGAATTACCGGTGCAAACCGCCTTGGATTCTGCTTGATTGGCTTCTTTCCAGATTTAATTGGCAGCTTCAATTCGACCAGCTCTCTGCTTAGGCCAGGCATCTCGTCGTAATCCCATGTAAAACAATCTTTGAACTCCTTTAACAACTGGATCACTTCGACTTTGAGTTGCAGGCTGATATTTGCACTGATATATGTAGGCCTTTTCATTTCCCCCTCTCCCAAGTTGATCTCTTCCAAAGGATCTTGCGCTAGCATTTTAATGTTGGCTGCCAACGAATCCTTCTCGAAACCCAAAGGCTTGTCATCGTAAATGGCGTCGAGCCTCTAGATTTGTATTTCGTCCTGAACCTTATCAGGTGGTTCTGGATCGAAGTCCTTACCAAGACCTTCTTGGTCTAATCTTTTGTTGGGTTCGACAGCCATATGCTTAACTTCGGCTTCTAGGGCCACTTGTTGTTTGTTTTCGGCTATGTAAGCCGAAATCCTTTTGAGCGCCTCAAGCTCAGACATCATTGTCGAACTCGCTCCCCCAGCCTGTGGGGTTAACTCCAGATGTCCCTTCATAAGCAAAGTCATCCTTTCCTACAACCTCCCGATCCCACTGAAAACCATTTGTTGGATGCAGGTACAATGAACAATACGCGTTGTTGTCTAGAGTGAAGGCAAAATTGGATGGGTTACATGGAGCTATGTTAGCCAAATTTCTGTCAAAACTACGTCTATCGACATGATTAACCGAAGCTAGGAAATAGCTCTGGTCGGCTTTGATATTTTCCACAATACCATCTATTCGCCAAATGGTAATTATCTGATGCATTGATGATGGCACGAATCCTATTCCGTGAATCCATTCTCTTCCTAACAATAAGTTATAGTTAATCTTCGTCTCCACAACCATAAACATGGTTGATCTTGTAATTGATCCTACCATCAAATCAACCTGGATTACCCTCAATGTGGTGCCAACCTTCCCTTCATAATTGGACAACACCATATTGTGGGGCTTGGTGTTTGTGTCGAACTTCCCTATTTTTCTTAGCATGAAATGCGACATCAAGTTTACCGTTGCACCAGAATCTACCAGAATCTTGTTGACTGGCACATCTTCAATTTTCCCAGTAATAAAAAGAGGCTTCAAGTGACTTTTCATAGCCTCATTGGGTCTTTCGAAAAATGCATTTTGTTCTTCGACACAATCGTTATTTATCACATAGTAACAAACTGGCCTATGAGTGGCCATTTCTATATCAGTGTTGTCTTCCAGCTTTTCGACCTCACTTATCTGGTCGAATTCCCTTGGTAGGACAGATACCACATTAACCAAAATATTGAGAGACTACTCTGACCCTGAATTGAAATTATCAGTGAGCAACTCATCCTCAACAACCTTTTGATCGTGCTCTTCTTTAGCTGCTGGCCCTTGTGTAGCAGGCGCTTTTTCAACAGGTTTTGTCTCCTCCCTATCGACTAGCACATTGGTTCTTGACTCTGCTTTCACCTCAGCTTCTCTCTATGCTTTCATTCGTCTTTGTTCCCTCCTCCATTGGGACCTGGACGTAGGGTTTTTCCCTTTATAGTTCTCTGAGACGTAGGTTGGTTTCTTTGAGGCCATCGATGAGCCTCTATCTACATCAAACTCTGCCATTTCTGTTGGATTTTTTCCTTATTTTCATTCAGTTTTATCCACTTTCCATTGGAAAGCTCTGCAAACGGTTTAAAAGTTGTGGGCCTTGCCCCTGGAACTCTTGTCTTCGGCTGTTCTTACTTCGAACCAGATATCCTTGGGTCGAAACCCCACTGACCATGAAGGGCGTTCTCCTCGCCCCTTTGTTTGGCCTTTCTAACTCCCTCGATATTTTGCGCTGCCTTCTTGTCAAATACAACGCTACATCTGGGACATAATATGACCTCTTACTTCTTCTTTTGGAACCTAAGTATGAAGTCAATCAGATTTTCCTCTTCTCTGGGGAAGGCCAATTTGTTGTATTCTACTTGTCGACGTTCGTCATCGACCTCCATGGGCGTCTCGTGCGAAACCTCCACCATGTTGATTTCCATTTTGACATCGTCAGTGACGTCAAGCTTATGTAACTCCATCTGAAGGCCCTCAGTAGCCTTATCCATTTGAACGAAACCGTCAGTGGTTTCTTTGGTTATCATTATCCAATGGGAATCCTCAGTGATTCCTTCGTCAGAGTCTTCAGTAACTCCTATGTCGACACCAACAGCAATGTCTTCACTAAAACTTTGGGCAACCTTACTAGTAAAACTCTTCATAAACTCTTGGTCGAGACCCTCAGTGATCCTAACCATGATTGCTCCATTGTTGAAGTCGTCGATGACTTCGACCATGTTGACATTGTTGTCGAGACCTCTAGTGACCTCGATCATGTTAACCTTCGTTGGTTCCGCGTAGTGAGCGTCAGCCACCGGTAAGGGATCAAGAGCAATCTTCATCTGGCTTTTAAACTTCTCACCAAACTTGAGCCTTCCTTCTTGGATAGCATTCTGGACAAGATCCTTGAAAAGAAAACATTGAGAAGTTTTATGGCCCAAGAAATTACGATACTTATTAAAACCTCTCTTTTTTCTTTGTTCTAAAGGAGGTATTTTAGCACCAGGAGGCATTATCATTTGACCATTCTTAACTAACAAATCGAAAATTTCTTCACACTTAGTAACGTCGAAAGTGTAAGTTTTCTTAGGAAATTTATCATTTTTTTTCTATTTCGACAGGGTTCTTTCCATTCGAAGGGGCCAACAGCTTACAAGAGTAAGGTGGGCCTTGTTTCAATTCAGCAAGATCAATCTCGCCCTCGTCGAAACTTACTGGCTCATTATAATATTTTTCGTCTTCTTCATTGACTTCGACGTAAGCTACTCTTTTATTCTTATTCGCCCTAGCCTTCTCTTCCTTCAGGCGTTCAAGTTATCGAACCCTATCAGCCAATTGGGCCATATCCCTTAAATATTGGGTATCCAATTTCTTCCTAATGGAATAATCTAGGCCTCCAACGGCCATTTCGACCAACTCATGTTCCGACACTTGTGTAAAACACCTCGCCTTAAGTAGTCAAAATCTGTTCAAATAGTGATCTATTGGCTCAGTGAATTTTTGTTTTATACTAGCCAACTCCTTTAGACTGATCTTAGTTTGTCCCATATAGAACTGCTCATGAAATAACCATTCCAACTAGGCCCAATTGTGGATTGAATTTGGAGGCAAAGTTTTGAACCATGTGAAGGCATTCTTCGTAAGAGAACTTGGGAAGTATTTTACCCTAATATTCTCATTATTCGCAATTTCTCCGGCTTCTATCACATATCTGGCCACATGTTCGATAGTGGACTCAGTGGTATCCCCAGAAAACTTAGTGAACTTAGGGACTTTCGTTCTAGGGGATAAGTCTGACTGGAGAATATATTATGACAATGGAGATGTATAATTTGGCCTTCGAAGGCCAAAGTTTACTCCATTTTGCGTCATAATCCTTTCGACCATGGCTGTTAAATTATTATCTGCTACCACATCATTACGTCGAACATGTTGTATAACATTGTCAGCGTTCTGGTTTCTATTTACCAAAACCACCCTTGGTTGTTCTCCTATAGGAATTTGTGGCTGATTCCTTGGGGGTTCGACTACTCCCTAGTTTGCTAAATTCACCTGAGGTATGTTTCCTGGGTTTTGCTAGACTTGGTTAATAATGGTGTCCTCTTCGAACACTACCCCTTGGTTTTTTGTGATATATTCTCTTGGTGGGTGTCGAGGAGGGTTTGGTACACCAAAGAAATCTGCAAGGTGTGTCATCTGCGCTGCCATTTGCTGATTAGTCTGGGTGGTATTTTGGATAAGAGGCTTAAAGATTTCTCCCATAGTTTGGGACATCATTTGGATCATTTGATGGTTACTTTCATCCATTTGTTGCCTTAAGTATGATGCAGTAATATTTGTCAATTTTGGAATTTGAGTTGAATATCCCATTCCTAAGGATTGGTTATTTCGACCCATATTAACCCCAGATCCTGACCCTTGTAGTGGCGAAGTCATTATGGGTTCTGTAAATACTGGAGGAGCACTCTGTAAGTTTGCAATCATCGAAGTTGGCATCCGATAAGGCGGGTATCGACTAGGCAAAGGCATAGAGAATCCATGGGGAATAAATTGTTGGAAACTAGCATTTCCCACTAGTGAGGGAGTCCTTGGTGGTCCCCTTGATCCAACATAACTCAGAATGGGTTGAGTATGGGCAATCGAATGTGTAGGGATCGAACTTGCCATAGATGGTATGGCTTCAAAGACAGGCGTTGAAACCGTTGGTCCTCCAATCGAAGATCCTGGGGGTGGTTCTACGTTAATACTTGGCGTAGTTTGAGGATTCGAACTATTTGGTTGAGGGTTCGAATTATTTGGCTGGTTTGTACTTGCCATTTTCCTCATATATTTTCTCCTTGGTCTATCTTCGTTAGTGGTGGCTACTTTACCACTTCTTAATAACATACAACGAAGTTGTCGACAGAGAAAAGATAACTAGATGCAGAATTATAAGTTTCTTTGAAAACACGGAAAATTGTTCTCGCAAATCACTTTAGCACAGTCCCACTGGGCGTGGCAATTTGTTTACTGTGAAAAATAGCAAACAACCTCTGGTCTACCAAATTTATAAGAAAATGGGTAACTTGCAGGATCGACCACACTAAATCCTAGGACATGTGCTAAGTAATTTAAAAGGATATTTGGAAAATGATAAACACTTCGATAATATTCATAATTAGGAAAAAGGTTATTACGACAATACTAAAGGAAAAATGATACGAGGAACTAATTAAAAGTACATTGGAAAATAACTTAACAAAGTAAAGGAAAAAAAGTAAATTTATGGGTAAAGATTATTGAATTGCATTTAATAAGAAAAATGGTGTTACATAAAACATACATTTATTCAGAAACTCTTTTCTCTACACACGGATACTTTGAGTAATTTGAGAAATTTGTACAACTTTAACACACACAAATCCTAACACTAAGACTTGCTATTTATAATAGTAAAAAATAACTACCCCTAACACCCTACTAATTAGAGCGAGACAAATGTCATTCTGCATGTCTTCGCCCTTCAAATGCTCTACACGTGTCCCCTTTTCTCAAATGGATAAGGACAAAGTTCCCTTCATTATTTGAATTTGAATCTTTGAATCGAACATCATCAGTCAGGCTTCTGTCGAAAACATATCTCCAAACTGTTATAAATATTTCTATGTCCATAAAACGTGTCTCTTCTGCATAAAGACACTTTCGACTAGACTTTCTGAAAACACCATTCCTGTCGAAGTCTTCCATAACTTCAAAAAATTCCATTTCTTTGAATAAAACTCTCAATTAAATATCAGGCGTCGAAATTAGGAGATAACAACACCAACATCATATATTTACATCTCACCCACATCACAATCATCCACTCAGAATCATGCAATATAATGCAACAATGACTCGACTCATGCTCGTCACAGTCCCCACTATGAACCAGACTCATTACTCAACTCTATATGCATGCAGTACTGGCTCAATGTTTGGTTCTTTATACGATGCAGGTCCCAATCTCTGCAAACCCCGAGCCCCCACTCCGAGCTCCAACTCCCCACTAAGGGCTTGGGACAAATCACTAGTTCCCACTCTGAACTAACGAACACGCCTCTTTCATAATAACGAAACATATGATGTATGACATATGAAAATGCAGTATAGCCCAACTTTGACTATACATAATGCCTCAACAACGACAGAAGCAATACAACCCCACTCTGACTATAAACATATATAAATACTCACTGCATCAATAGTAGTTCATATCTCAAATTATGCATCTCAATAAATCATGAACAAATATGAACAAATATCCAAACCACATCATACTATCAAGTTCATCACACATAATCACAAATACACATAAAACTCATTTATGCATAATATTACTTAATTAATTATATAATTTAATTAACTAACTAATATTCAGCAGAATACACCAAACAGCAGCGAATCACCGACTGCCCGACCAAACCATCCCTGAAATCCAACTCAGCAGGCCAGAACACGTCTTCTGACATGATGACGGGTAACCTGTCACAGGATGACACTCGTAATTCTTCCCATCACCCAGCACATCACATTGGTGATAACCTGGCAAGATCACGCTCGCCTGGAGACCATGACAATCTCCTTGTCATATGCCTGACGTCCGTCAGCGCTTCATAGCCTGTGACTCCCAGGGCATCATATGGGTGACCCCCGTCACCCTGCTAACAAAAGCATAATCGCATTCTGGTATGACAGAACCTACAAAACTCACTCAAAACATCCTCAAACATTTCCAAACAGTCAAGAAACATTATCCACTAGATTACTACATATTAGCATGTTATTTCCTATTAATCTAACATGTTATTCTGTTGATTTAACCACAAAACTCAGAATTTACTCATGCTTTAAAACCCCAATTTCATGACAAAAGTCATGTTTATGAACAAATAACATATGAAACAATTACCAAAAATATAGTACACGAATTTGCAAGTAACCATGACATAAAAAAATTAAAATCATGTTATTCATCACACAACACAATCAACAAAAAGAGAAAATCCAATTGTAGTTTAAGTGAAACTTCTTTACCCTTTCATGAATTAAGCACCCATAGATAAAGAATCCCCCCTCCCACACACACACACACCCCGTAACCTTGTAATTCCAGAATAATTGAGCAAGAAAAACTTCAATTTATCTCTTCTCTCAAGTCTTAGATCTCCCTTTCCAAGCTCTTCTCTCCAATCCCCTTGTTTTTCACATACTGATAAAATAGCCTCTAAAACCTAATTTTTTTCTAGATTTTAGAATATATACTATTTTATTTAATATCTCTAATTTACATTTTTGTCTCAACTAAAATTCAACTCTCCTCCACTCACTGCTAATTAATTAACACAAATATTAAAATTGACCAAATTCTCACCAATTTCTAATTAATTAACACAAAACACCACAAATATCGTCACTGACCAAACATGTCATATATTCAAAAAAAATTATTTAAATAAATTACGTAATTAAATAAAATAAATAATTAATTAAGTGAATAATTAAATTGTGGTATTGCACATTATTTATCCATTTGTGCTTCCAGAAGTTAATGGTTTTCCAATTCCCAAGCCTGCATGAAATGCGGCTTGTGAATAGGGATGGAAATAGGCTGGGCTGAGCTAGGCTTTGTCAAGCCTAAGCCTGGCCTGCCAAAAAAACTAAAGCCTAAGCCTAGCTTGTAGCCTGTCATTGGATTATTTTTAGGTCTGAGTCTGGCCTTTTCTAAGGCTTAGTTAGCCTGTTAGCCTACATAAAAGCCTGTTATTTTAAATAGACTAACAAACTAAAAAACCAATGAGACTAAAATTTTGTTTACATTGACTTATTTTAACTTACCTATTAGCATAAGTTATGTGAGATTATTTGTTTAAGATAACTTATGAAAATAACTTATAACATTGTTCATAAGGTGTTTTCATCTTATTTTTATAAACTCTCCAAGATAACCAATTTTTATATATGTATTTTAATTCAAAGTAAAAAACATAAAATAATTATAATAAAAAAATTATTCATATTTATTTAAATAGGTCGGCCTGTTAGACTTAAAAGATTTTTTTTGCATGGTCTGAAGCCAGCCTTTTTAACTAAATAGGCTTATAAAAAAGTCTAAGCCCTTTCTCTTTAAAAAAAATCTTGGTCTGGCCTGAGCCTGTGTAGGCTAAGCCCACAGGCTCCTGTTATCGACCTAGCTTATTTCCACCCTTACTTCTGAACCAGTTCTAGCAATCCAATTGAGTAGTACCTATGACCATAAATCCTCCCACCTTAAAGAACCCTTCATGTCATTTACAAAATTAAGGCCATCTAAGATTTTTGTTTTGATATCCCTATACCTTTAAGACAATTTACCATGCCAAATGGACCATCTTGATTTATGATTCTCCACTCGCACTTGCTCGATGAAGAAAGATGTTGTGAATTAGAATGCCGGAATAACAAAGTATATTTGGTTTCTTAAACACCAAGAAATCCACAAAGGTAGAAAATAAGGAAAAACTTGAACAACCACACGAAACCCTATTAGGGTTCACAAAAGAAGAGAAAAGAGGAAGAAGAATAGAGAATTGGTTAAATCTGTTTTACTATTCACTTTCTCAATAGGGTTCAAAGATTACAAGTGAATACCCACAATTAACCTCTCTCAACCTAATAAGGATTTGTCACACCTTAGAAAGAGAGACTAGTATGCTATTTATAATAAACCTAACATACTAAACTAATGATTTTTTTAACAATTACCCATTACAAGCTAACTCAGGGTACAAGCTAACTTAAACAATCGGATCCATAACACAAGGCTCAATTTGATCTCCGACATACTAGAACACAATTCAACTACAACGTATAGATCTTCGACAATAGCATGTGAGCGGACTTCGACGGCATGATAAAACTAGAGTTCGATCTAATATCTCACAAAAGATTAAACCATTCACTATGTTTGACTCTAAGATCTCCAATTTTCTTAAACTTGCATACTCCAAGGCATTTTTCGTAGGACGTGTGAATAGTCGGTTATTTTTAAAAATCAAACCATAATCATTTTTAAACCATTTTAATTGTTTGAATTCATAATCATAACCACATTTTAATCAAAACTGGTTATAAATTTGATTATGGTTATATAACCGATTTTCTTTTAAAAATCTTGTTTTAAATCATTTTTTTTATAAAAATCATTTTTAGACGGATTTTTTTACAAATTTGAAAAAAAAAATATATTATTTTTTGACTAAAAATTCTGTTATTTTTAAAAGAATTTAATTTTTTTAATTATTTTATTTTTAATAAAATTCGAAAAAATTTAATATTTTTTTTTATAATAAAGTTTTTTTTTTCAAAAAATTTAATTTTTTTTAAAAACATTTTAGTTTTTTTTTATTAATTTTTTTCCAAAAGTTTAAATTTTTATTAAAAAAGAAAAACAAAATTATAATTAAATTGAAACATATGGATTTTGAAAAATAACCCGATTATAACCGGATCCAAGAATAAAATATGGTCGAATAACCAACTATTAATAACTAAACGGATTAATAATCCTTTAATTATATCATGATATTTTAAATGAATTTAAATTTGGTTATAGATTTGGATCTCTTACACACCCCACATTTTATCGATGATCTCTTGTATCACTGATTTTGGAGCCTTTTAAAATGAGTAGTAAATAGAGATATTGTTTAAGGTTGAGTTTAGTAACACCGGCCTTCCTCCTCTTGATAAATGCGTACCCTTCCGCACCGAGAGTGTGCTTCTAAGTTTAGTTGTAATGGGATTCTAAGTGGACTTCCTCCTTGGGTTGGCACCAAGAAGAATTCCTAGAAAGATGAATGGAATTCTACCAATGCAACAAGTCAAAAATGTAGAGGCGTCCTTAAGAAAGTTATCTTTCAAATTGATTCAATAGAGCTTGCTCTTGAAAAGATTCACACGTAAACCTGATACAAGGTCAAAATCACACAATTTTGATTTTTATGTTTCTCAAGTTATTCCAAGATCCTTCACCCAATTTCATTGTGTCAACAACAAATTGTAGAAATTCCAATCCTTCGTGCGAATGGGTTACCATGTGACCCAAACCAGTTAACCCTTATCTGACCAATATGAACAGAAATGGGGATAGTGGATCCCCTGACGCAAATCTCTATAGGCTTTGAAATCTCGGACTACCATTAACTAACATAGACATACTGCTTGTGAAGACACAAGCTTCCATACATTACAACCATCTTGAACCAAATCTCATTCTTCTCATGATGTATATTAAGTACTCCCAACTTACACAATCAATTTATTTTTCAAAGTCAACCTTGAACATCATACATTCTCCATCCTACATTTACCTGGTAGGAACAAAAGTTGGATGATTTGCGGATATCAGCTTCTTAACAACCTTCTTCTGCAATTATAGTGCGATGTCGTCACAATATTGCACCAACAATAAAACATACGGAGGACAGTATTTTAAAACATGGTTGAAATATTATCAACTAGATACTATTGCTAATAAAATTAACTTTTCTTATTTGAAAGCAAAAAAAAAAGTAAAACGACTTAGTATATTTGTTTTACATAAACTTCAAGAGCAGCACTTCGATGAGACGACAAGGAATCTTTTACCTTTTTAATAAAAGATTCTGAATTCGAATTCAATTCACAAAGTGCTCACATGTATTGGTACAATTCTGAAAATAAACTATTAGCCATGAAATATCTTTGATATTCCTAGACTTAGTATTTATTAAAACAAATATATTAATTATCTTTAGTAAGATGACCAGAGGATGCAGGATATATGAGGATCAATTTCTCTCATATTTGTTTCTATATCTTTTTCTTTTTGTTTAAATGGAGACATATTCTTAAGATATGATCCTTCCTTTCATCCGGTGTTGCGTCTTCTCTATGTTTTCCGACCATCTAGAATGTTCTGCAACTCAATAGGCCGACACGGAACAACAAGAGTTCCCTTCTGTCTGAAACCGTACTCCTCCCAAGCTTCATCAAGCAATCCCACAAAAGCAGGATCAGTCAAGTAATCTAACTCTACAATAAACCTTCTAGTTTCATCACCTTTCCTCGCAAGAACAGCAAAGTAGCCTTTCATAACATCATCAGCCAACTCACCTGTGCTTGTGGCATGATCTTCATTCCAATAACTCAATGCATGCTTTCTTGGTACACATAGTGATAAACTCTTTTGTACCTTCCCAATTAAAGAACTAAGCATCTTTGATATAGTGAATAATTAGAGAACTATTAACAAGTAGTATTGGAATTAATGAGAACTTGGAATGTAAGTTTATGTGTTAAGTTTGGCTATTTATGTTGATTTAAAACAAGATATTTCATAACTCTAGGTACGTATACAATTCCACTTAATATACACGGTACACTGCATTTATTACAATTATACGATAGGTCAATTACTTCCATCTCATTAGTCAAAAAGCTCTTGACTTTGAAGGGAGGGCCAACAATTTGTTGTCTCTTGCTAAATCCAATACTCTTATTGTGTGATTGATATGTGTTTATTTATTGATCATTTTCTAATGTATCCTACTTCTTCCGTTTCATATTATAAGCAAATTTTACTTTTTAGATAAATTTGAATAATTAATGTATCTGGTTTATATATATACTAGATACATTAATTATTCAATGTATCTAAAAAGTAAAATTTGTTTATAATATGGAACGGAGGGAGTATATGTTTTTAAGCATCATGCGGAAATTTAAAGATATTATCCATTTTTAGAGATACATCATCTTGGGACACACTTCAATATACACATTTTATTTGTTTTTGAATTATATTTCAATTTTATAAATAAATTTATTCCTGAAACGAATCTCCGAAAAATTTCCAAAAATATATTTCCAAAAACTGAAAAAACTAAAAAAATATTGTTTCTGTTTTGAAACCATTCTCGTTCTTGTTTTTGTTTTTTTAGAGTCGGAATCAATCTCTCTTCTTAAGGTTATCCAACGTCTCTATGCCAATTTTTTTTTTTTATAAAAACGCAAAGTTAGTAAAAAAACATGTTGTAAATGTGCCTTAAAACCTTTATTAATGAAGAGAAAGAAAACATATTTTAGAGATTGCATTTACCGCGAAAATCAGAAGTTTTAGAAAGTCAGACGAAAAGCCGAGAAAAAAAATCGGTCGGTGAATAGTGTTGTCTGTATGGTGAATAATGTTTTTGAGTTTTCGAGCTTTTTCGATTCGGTCCATGGATCCATGTAATTTTGGGATTTGTTTGTTGGGTATTTGCTATTATAAATATGTATCTCTTATATGTTTGGTGTGTGACAATCTTAGAGTTTACACCAACAAGGGAGAGCAAGGGTTTAAAGGTATAGCATAGGGTTTTAGCTATTCACAAGGAAAACCTTAGAAAAACAAAGGTTTAGGGAAACCTTTGGAGTTGTTTAAGGTTATTGTGAAATAGTGTTACACCTTGAGTTTGAGTGATTCATATATTGAGAGTTGGAGAGGTTAGGAAACACTTGGGTAGAAAATAGGGTTGTTCTTAGGAACCTGAAGGCGAAGGCTATTTTCTTGTAACTCATCTGTAATCTCTTGTAACAGCTTGCTGAGTATAGTGAATTGGAGAGCTGCTCTCTCCCCCAGAGTAGATCGTTTGATCGAACTCGATAAACAAACCTTCGATTTTTTCTTGTCTTATTCTGTTATATTATCTGTGTACGGATTATTATTACTGAAAACTATTTATTTTGGTTGCTATTATTCTTTTCCTCTCAAATTGATATTGAATTTTGTCGTAATTCACAACAAGATTCACAACAAGTGGTGCAGTGAGCGTGGAGCAAAGAGATATTGTTGACAAGTGAGCACCATGGTTAGTAGATAGCAAATCGAGAAATTTTTCGGTAACAACGACTTCGGGTTGTGGAAAATTAAGATGCAAGCAATTTTAATTCAAGAAAATTATATCGATGCTTTGAAGAGCGAAGCATTGATGCCTGCAGGGTTTACACAGGTACAAAAGACCGAGATGGTGGATAAGGCCAGGAGTGCGATTATCTTGTGCCTCGGGGATAAAGTTCTAAGAAAAGTCGCCATGGAGCAAACTGCGGTTGTTATGTGGGCAAAACTTGAATCATTGTATATAACAAAGTCTTTGGCTCACATGTTGTATCTGAAATAACAACTCTATTCATTCCGAATGGTGGAGAACAAATCCATAGTTGAGCAGCTCATAGAATTTCACAAGATTATCAATGATCTTGAGAATATTGAAGTGAAGATTGATGATGAGGACAAGGCTTTGCTCCTGTTGAGTTCATTACCCAGATCCTTTGAGTACTTTAAGGATGCCCTTCTCTATGGTAAGGAAGGTACTATTACTTTGGATGAAGTCCAGACGGCGGTGAAATCCAAAGAATTTTCAAAGTCGAAAGATTTGAAGATTGAAGATAGTGGTGAAGGCTTAAATGTGTCAAGAGGAGGAGGTGAGCGTAAAGGGATGCCCAAATCAAAGAGGTCTGACAAGTCAAAGGTAAAATGTTTTAATTGTCAGCGTAAAGGGATGCCCAAATCAAAGAGGTCTGACAAGTCAAAGGTAAAATGTTTTAATTGTCAGAAAATCGTTCACTTTAAAAGGGATTGTGCTGGAAGAAAGGTCAATGAAGATTTTGTTCAAGGTGTGGTTGCATTGGGTGAGGAAAGTTATGAGGATGCCGAAACACTAGTAGTATCGAGTTTGGAAACTGAAGATAGTTGGGTCATTGACTCAGATTCCTCTTATCACATATGTCCAAGAATAGAATACTTTGAAACTTTGAAGATGGTTCAAGATGGAGTAGTTCGCCTTGGTAATAATAAGGCATGCAAGGTTCATGGTATTGGTACAGTCAGATTTAAAATGTTTAATGATCGTGAACTTCTTATTCACAATGTGAGGTGTGCTCCATAACTCAAGCGAAATTTGTTATCTATAAGTATGTTTGATGATCTAGGCTATTGTACTAGAGTTGAACGTGGAGTGTTGAAGATTTCGCGTGATGAATTGATTATTGCTAAATGGTCTAAAATATGTGGTCTATATATTTTAGAAGGTTCAAATGTTATTAGTCATTCATCGTTAACTATTTGAGGCTTTTATGACAAGGAAGAGCTATGAGATTTGAGTTTAAGGCATTATGAATGCCTTGAGAAAGTTTCAGAGGAGTACAATGAATTTTGCAGAAATCAAGGGATAAAAATGCATGTTACCGCTGAGTTGTTATTGAGTTTTTGGGGAAGAGCTGAGGTTAAAACAACTTACTTGATTGGTAGAGAATTTCTTCAGAAGAAGAATAGTGAAAACCAAGGGAGAAACTTGGGAGAAACTATAACGGAGAAAACTCAGTTTGAGGTGGAGTTTCCTACTATGGATGCTAGCAGTAGTGAGGGAACAGTTATAGAGATCTCTGATTATCATTTGACTCGTGATAAGGTAAGGAGGGTTATTGTAGCATCTCAAAGGGACGGTTATGCTAGCTGTCGTAACCCGAAATTTGACCTCCCTCTTTTTCTTTTTTGTATAAGCACGAACATTCGCATTGTTGGCATATGCATCCACACTTTTCTCTGTGTGTTTCTTGTTGCAGGAATATTCAGGTTTTTTAAGCCCGATTAATAGCATCCTCACAAAATCATCACATCATCAAATCAAGCTCAAAATAAAGGTTCCCATGTTTATTCATCAAAGCAAGAGGTGGAAAATCGAAACCGGGACTTCAGTATCATTTCCTAAGCAATTTGGGCAAAAATTAACTGAAGTAACCGGTTACCCTGTGGTGAGTAACCGGTTACTTTGTGCAAAATTGCAGTTCCTGCTGCATTTTTTTGGGACAGCAGCCATGCACTCTCTTTGGTCTTGGTTTCTGCTTGATTCTAGCAGTGTGTGGAATATTCTAGACATCTCTAGACATTTCAAGGTTATTCAAGACATTCCAAGTGCATGTATTCCAATGCTTCACTCTAAATTAAGTACACCATGTTCCTTAATTTCCAAGTATGTGGACCTTTGGATATTGGAGCTTGTTGATTGCAGAATAGGGCAAGCAGCAAAAATATTTATTTTCGGAAGAATTCCCTCTAGGATTTATGTCGTGTCCACAGAGATCGGTTCGAGGGAAAGAATGTTGTTCGACAGTCACTCGCGTTTATGAGTTTGGGTTTAAATGGTTTTAAACATAAAAACAGAAAAGTAAACATTAAAACATAAAACAAATTCATTCTTCAGCAAGACAAACTTTTTCGGCATGCACATACCGACTCCTCACAAACTTAAACTTACCGACCAGTTATACTCCACCTACAATACTCCACAATATCACCCAGCATCGCTCACAACAAAGGTTATGTCTAACGCAAAGTTGAGAGAACATCCGTGTTACCCTCGTCGACACTCTTGCACACGACTCAAGACACGGAGGCATTAAGCTTCGACGCCTATTAAAGATTGTTAGCTCTTAAATCTATCTCTAGAATCCAGAAACTAACAGATAATCATCCCTAATCGAAGTTTGGGAGGATTATCTCTAACGCAACCCAAAGCCCGCACATAAAGCAAATATCAGAGACAATCACCAATAAAGATTTGTAAAGCAAGTTTTATACAATGCCATGGGTGACAAATATACATGAGATCATAGTCAATACATATACAAAACCCAACAAAGAAGAAAAACACAAAGAAGAAGAGAAATGAACCAAACATCTCTCGGTTTGTCAGAGCCGATCGACGATTAATCCATCCCGATTCATCCGTATGCAAGCTAGCTTCCATGTTGTTTTCTAAGCTAATCTACTGAAAAATGAAGTTTGATGGAGTTGGGAGCAAAAATCCCCAAAACCATCCTAAAAAATGCTGAAAAATGACTTAAATAGGAAAAATTTGGTTCCCAGGTTTGCACTGCGAACCCCTGTTCGCCTAGCGAACATAAACCGCCTTAGCTACTGCCAAAATTGTGTCTTTCACACTTCCGGGCACTTTTCATTCGCCCCAGAGTTCGCATTGCGAACTCCCCAGCGAATACGCTCGCCTCCAGTTCGCCTAGAGAACATGACAGCAAACCAGAATTTGTTTTGATCATAACTTTTGAACCGTAACTCAGATTGACGCACGGTCGGAAGCGCTGGAAAGATTATTCAACGCTCTTTATGAATATGGAAAAATATATTTACTTGAATACCTAAAAAAATGAGATAAAATCAATTAAACTCAATGATATTTACAAGAAAACTCAATATACACACTAAAACGTAAAGTAAACGTATTTACACATAAAGTGGGGTTTATTCAACCAATTTTAACACAAAGTACCGATAAGTGCAACAAAACTTATATACAAAAATAGGTACATTTTGCACTTATCAACTCTCCCCAACTTACATAATTGTTTGTCCTCAAACAAGAATCAAACAACTCAACGAAACCGAGTGATAACCAAAGAATCACAAATCAACAAGTTTTGAAAAACGAAAAACAAATGTAATGGTTCAACCAAAAATGGTACACACAAAGTAAATACTTACCACTAAACTACAATGATAACATAGTCCGGAAACAAAAGCAAAGTACAAAAGTCATGCCAAAAATTCTAAAACAACACAAGTTCAAATGTTAATCACATTTACCAAAAACAATCATCGGTAGATGAAAAACACAAAATGGGGTACTTTACACTCACACAACAATCTTGAAAACAAAATACTAAATTATGCATTCATCCAACAATTCACATTGAACATACAAAGGAAAGAATCACAAGGACTTTCAAGGTTGAAGCGTGGTCGGGTAAACAAACAAGGGTCAATTTCTAAAGGAAATTGAAACAAAAACTTGCTTAAACCTAAGGGAGTGATCGACTCACAAAAGTTTAAACACCAAATTCCAATCAACTTCTTCTTTCATCCCAAGTGTTACACAAAACACAATACTCATGTAGCACAATTATTTGCACTCTTTTTGTTTCCTTTCACAAGGATTTTCTTTTCTTTCTTTATTTATTTATTTTTTTCTTTTCTTTTCATTTTCATATTTTTCTCTTTTTGTCTTCAGAGGTTAGCAAAGCGAACGATCATTCGCTAGAAGAACACTCCCTAGGACGTTCGCAAAGTGGACTTTGGTCCCTTTCGCCACTGCCTCATTCTGGATTCCTTCGCCGGGACCTTCGCCAGCCATTCGCACAACGAACATTCGCTATCATACTCGCAAAGCGAACATGACAGCAAAATAGCCCTTTATTTGACCTCATAGAAACCAACCAATGAGTAAACAATCATTCTCTCCCCAACTTGAATTCAACCACATCATCATGTGAATACTCTCTACTTTCTAAGGCAAGGCAAAAATTCATACAACAACGCAAAGTTGAGGGTTCAAGAAAAAAATAATCAATCAAAATCCATACAAAAAGTAAATTTGACACTCATTGACAAGCATCAAACTCAAACAACAGGGATAATGACCAAAGGCTCAAAGGGGTTACAGATGATCACACACTCACAAGGTGAATTGACTATTCGGCTAGGTAGTTGTGCTCAAAATGAAACAAAATTGCCTTGATCCTTTTCATGCTTCCATACAATCAATACAAACAAAAGATTAAGCATAATAAAATCCAGTTAGAACAAGAATGTTGGTACTCCGCATATATGAACAATGGAAAGCTACCTCACAAAAAGGGTGAGAACTAAAGTGATTCACAACAAGAACAAATATACAGAAGAATGAATGGCATGAAAGTTTGTAAAAAGCCTAAGTATCATGAATATGCTAAAGTCAAGAAAGCGATAAACATATACCTTGGACATGTACAAAACTTAACAATATCATTACTATACATCTGCAAGTTGAAACGATCAAACTTGGAAAATCACCACAACTTCTTCAAGCTACTCAAAACAAGCTCATTGACAAACGCGAAAACTATTAATATACACAAACTGAAAAAACTGGAAAAAATTCATTAAACAAGTTGTAAAGTGAAGATTTGAGAATTTTACGGAAAAATCCCAGTACAACTTGTTTAATGAATGCTCACCACACTACCTAAGCTAAACCACAACAAAAGAAAATAATACAACATGCTTGTTTTACGTCGCAAGCTCGACGCCTTTACAATGCCTAGCTAGCAACTTCCTTCCTTCATGCCATGGTGATGCCTCACCGCGCAAACCAAAAGCAGGTGCCCTAACCCAACATTTAAACAAACGTTACGGGAACAAAATGTATACAACACTTGAACAAACATAATGGAAGTAAACAATATATACGATATATACAAAACTCAAAAACAAAGAAACTATCGCAATGCGATTCAATATCAAAACCGATCCCCGACAACGGCGCCATTTTGTTGATTGCAGAATAGGGCAAGCAGCAAAAATATTTATTTTCGGAAGAATTCCCTCCGGGATTTATGTCGTGTCCACAGAGATCGGTTCGAGGGAAAGAATGTCGTTCGACAGTCTCTCGCGTTTATGAGTTTGGGTTTAAATGGTTTTAAACATAAAAACAGAAAAGTAAACATTAAGACATAAAACAAATTCATTCTTCAGCAAGACAAACTTTTCCGGCATGCACATAACCGACTCCTCACAAACTTAAACTTACAGACCAGTTATGCTCCACCTACAATACTCCTCAATATCCCCCAACATCGCTCACAACAAAGGTTATGTCTAACCCAAAGTTGAGAGAACAACCATGTTACCCTCGTCGACACTCTCGCACGCGTCTCAATACATGGAGGCATTAAGCTTCGACGCCTATTGAAGATTGTTATCTCTTAAATCTATCTCTAGAATCTAGAAACTAACAGATAATCATCCCTAATCGAAGTTTGCGAGGATTATCTCTAACGCAGCCCAAACCCCGCGCATAATGTAAAAATCATAGACAATCACCAATAAAGATTTGTAAAGCAAGTTTTATACAACGCCATGGGCGACAAATATACATGAGATCATAGTCAATACATATACAAAACCCAACAAAGAAGAAAAACACAAAGAAGAAGAGAAATGAACCAAACATCTCCCGGTTTGTCAGAGTCGATCGACGATTAATCCACCCCGGTTCATCCGTATGCAAGCTTCCATGTTGTTTTCTAAGCTAATCTACTGAAAAATGAAGTTTGATGGAGTTGGGAGAAAAAATCCCCAAAACCATCCTAAAAAATGCTTAAAAATGACTTAAATAGGCAAAATTTGGTTCCCAGGTTTGCACTGCGAACCCCCGTTTTCCTAGCGAACATAAACCGCCTTAGCTACCGCCGAAATTGTGTTTTTCACGCTTCCGGGCAGTTTTCATTCGCCCCAGAGTTCGCATTGCGAACTCCCCAGCGAATACGCTCGCCTCCAGTTCGCCTAGCGAACATGACAGCAAACCAGAATTTGTTTTGATCATAACTTTTGAACCGTGACTCAGATTGACGCACGGTCGAAAGCGCTGGAATGCTTATTCAAAGCTCTTTATGAATATGGAAAAATATATTTACTTGAATACCTACAAAAATGAGATAAAATCAATTAAACTCAATGATATTTATAAGAAAACTCAATATACACACTAAAACGTAAAGTTAACGCATTTACACATAAAGTGAGGTTTATTCAACCAATTTTAACACAAAGTACCGATAAGTGCAACAAAACTTATATACAAAAATAGGTAGATTTTGCACTTACCAACTCTCCCCAACTTACATAATTGTTTGTCCTCAAACAAGAATCAAACAACTCAACGAAACCGAGTGATAACCAAAGAATCACAAATCAACAAGTTTTGAAAAACGAAAAACAAATGTAATGGTTCAACCGAAAATGGTACACACAAAGTAAATACTTACCACTAAACTACAACGATAACATAGTCAGGAAACAAAGGCAAAGTACAAAAGTCAAGCCAAAAATTCTAAAACAACACAAGTTCAAATGTTAATCACACCTACCAAAACCAATCATCAGTAGATGAAAAATACAAAATGGGGTACTTTACACTCACACAAAAATCTTGAAAACAAAAGACTAAATTATGCATTCATCCAACAATTCACATTGAACATATAAAGGCAAGAATCACAAGGACTTTCAAGGTTGAAGCGTGGTCGGGTAAACAAACAAGGGCCAATTTCTAAAGGTAATTGAAACAAAAACTTGCTTAAACCTAAGGGAGTGATCAACTCACAAAAGTTCAAACACCAAATTCCAATCAACTTCTTCTTTCATCCCAAGTGTTACACAAAACACAATACTCATGTAGCACAATTATTTGCACTCTTTTTGTTTCCTTTCACAAGGATTTTCTTTTTATTTATTTATTTATTTATTTTTTCTTTTCTTTTCTTTTTCATATTTTTCTCTTTTTTGCTTAAGAGGTTCGCAAAGCGAACAATCATTCGCTAGGAGAACACTCGCTAGGACGTTCGCAAAGCGGACTTTGGTCCCTTTCGCCACTGCCTCATTCTGGATTCCTTCGCTGGGACCTTCGCCAGCCATTCGTACAGCGAACATTCGCTATCATACTCGCAAAGCGAACATGCCAGCAAAACATCCCCTTATTTGACCTCATAGAAACCAACTTTCTAAGGCAAGGCAAAAATTCATACAACAACGCAAAGTTGAGGGTTCAAGAAAAAAATAATCAATCAAAATCCATACAAAAAGTAAATTTGACACTCATAGACAAGCATTAAACTCAAACAACATGGATAATGACCAAAGGCTCAAACGGGTTACAGATGATCACACACTCACAAGGTGAATTGACTATTCGGCTAGGTAGTTGTGCATAAAATGAAACAAAATTGTCTTGATCCTTTTCATGCTTTCATATAATTAATACAAATAAAAGATTAAGCATAATAAAATCCAGTTAGAACAAGAATGTTGGTACTCCGCATATATGAACAATGGAAAGCTACCTCACAAAAAGGGCGAGAACTAAAGTGATTCACAACAAGAACAAGTATACAAAAGAATGAATGGCATGAAAGTTTGTAAAAAGCCTAAGTATCATGAATATGCTAAAGTCAAGAAAGCGATAAACACAAACCTTGGACGTGTACAAAACTTAACAATATCATTACCATACATCTGCAAGTTGAAACGATCAAACTTGGAAAATCACCACAACTTCTTCAAGCTACTCAAAACAAGCTCATTGACAAACGCGAAAACTATTAATATACACAAACTGAAAAACTGGCAAAAATTCATTAAACAAGTTGTAAAGTGAAGATTTGAGAATTTTACGAAAAATCCGAGTACAACTTGTTTAATGAATGCTCACCACACTACCTAAGCTAAACCACAACAAAAGAAAATAATACAACATGCTTGTTTTAAGTCGTAAGCTCGACGCTTTTACAATGCCTAGCTAGCAACTTCCTTCCTTCATGCCATGGTGATGCCTCACCGCGCAAACCAAAAGCAGGCGCCCTAACCAAACATTTAAACAAACGTTATGGGAACAAAATGTATACAACACTTGAACAAACATAATGGAAATAAACAATATATACGATATATACAAAACTCAAAAATAAAGAAACTATCGCAATGCGATTCAATATCAAAACCGATCCCCAGCAACGGCGCCATTTTGTTGATTGCAGAATAGGGCAAGCAGCAAAAATATTTATTTTCGGAAGAATTCCCTCCGGGATTTATGTCGTGTCCACAGAGATCGGTTCGAGGGAAAGAATGCCGTTCGACAGTCTCTCGCGTTTATGAGTTTGTGTTTAAATGGTTTTAAATATAAAAACAGAAAAGTAAACATTAAAACATAAAACAAATTCATTCTTCAGCAAGACAAACTTTTTCGGCATGCACATAACCGACTCCTCACAAACTTTAACTTACCGACCAATTATACTCCACCTACAATACTCCTCAATATCCCCTAACATCGCTCACAACAAAGGTTATGTCTAACGCAAAGTTGAGAGAACAACCGTGTTACCCTCGTCGACACTCTCGTACGCGTCTCAAGACACGGAGGCAGTAAGCTTCAACGCCTATTGAAGATTGTTAGCTCTTAAATCTATCTCTAGAATCCAGAAACTAACAGATAATCATCCTTAATAGAAGTTTGCGAGGATTATCTCTAACGCAACCCAAACCCCGCGCATAAAGCCAAAATCAGAGACAATCACCAATAAAGATTTGTAAAGCAAGTTTTATACAATGCCATGGGAGACAAATATACATGAGATCATAGTCAATATATATACAAAACCCAACAAAGAAGAAAAACACAAAGAAGAAGAGAAATGAACCAAACATCTCGCGGTTTGTCAGAGCCGATCGACGATCAATCCACCCCGGTTCATCCGTATGCAAGCTTCCATGTTGTTTTCTAAGCAAATCTACTAAAAAATGAAGTTGGATGGAGTTGGGAGCAAAAATCCCCAAAACCATCCTAAAAAATGCTTAAAAATGACTTAAATAGGCAAAATTTGGTTCCCAGGTTTGCACTGCGAACCCCCGTTCGCCTAGCGAACATAAACCACCTTAGCTACCGCTGAAATTGTGTTTTTCACGCTTCCGGGCACTTTTCATTCGCCCCAGAGTTCGCATTGCGAACTCCCCAGCGAATACGCTCGCCTCCAGTTCGCCTAGCGAAAATGACAGTAAACCAGAATTTGTTTTGATCATAACTTTTGAACCGTAACTCAGATTGACGCACGGTCGAAAGCGCTGGAATGCTTATTCAACGCTCTTTATGAATATGGAAAAATATATTTACTTGAATACCTAAAAAAATAAGATAAAATCAATTAAACTCAATGATATTTATAAGAAAACTCAATATACACACTAAAACGTAAAGTAAACGCATTTACACATAAAGTGAGGTTTATTCAACCAATTTTAACACAAATTACCGATAAGTGCAACAAAACTTATATACAAAAATAGGTAGATTTTGCACTTACCAACTCTCCCCAACTTACATAATTGTTTGTCCTCAAACAAGAATCAAACAACTCAACGAAACCGAGTGATAACCAAAGAATCACAAATCAACAAGTTTTGAAAAACGAAAAACAAATGTAATGGTTCAACCGAAAATGGTACACACAAAGTAAATACTTACCACTAAACTACAACGATAACATAGTCAGGAAACAAAAGCAAAGTACAAAAGTCATGCCAAAAATTCTAAAACAACACAAGTTCAAATGTTAATCACACCTACCAAAAACAATCATCGGTAGATGAAAAACACAAAATGGGGTACTTTACACTCACACAACAATCTTGAAAAGAAAAGACTAAATTATGCATTCATCCAACAATTCACATTGAACATACAAAGGCAAGAATCACAAGGACTTTCAAGGTTGAAGCGTGGTCGGGTAAACAAACAAGGGCCAATTTCTAAAGGTAATTGAAACAAAAACTTGCTTAAACCTAAGGGAGCGATCAACTCACAAAAGTTCAAACACCAAATTCCAATCAACTTCTTCTTTCATCCCAAGTGTTACACAAAACACAATACTCATGTAGCACAATTATTTGCACTCTTTTTGTTTCCTTTCACAAGGATTTTCTTTTTCTTTATTTATTTATTTATTTTTTCTTTTCTTTTCTTTTTCATATTTTTCTCTTTTTGTCTTCAGAGGTTCTCAAAGCGAACGATCATTCGCTGGGAGAACACTCACTAGGACGTTCGCAAAGCGGACTTTGGTCCCTTTCGCCACTACCTCTTTCTGGATTCCTTCGCTGGGACCTTCGCCAGCCATTCGCACAGCGAACATTCGCTATCATACTCGCAAAGCGAACATGCCAGCAAAACATTCCCTTATTTGACCTCATAGAAACCAACTTTCTAAGGCAAGGCAAAAATTCATACAACAACGCAAAGTTGAGGGTTCAAGAAAAAAATAATCAATGAAAATCCTTACAAAAAGTAAATTTGACACTCATAGACAAGCATTAAACTCAAACAACATGGATAATGACCAAAGGCTCAAACGGGTTACAGATGATCACACACTCACAAGGTGAATTGACTATTCGGCTAGGTAGTTGTGCATAAAATGAAACAAAATTGCCTTGATCCTTTTCATGCTTTCATATAATCAATACAAACAAAAGATTAAGCATAATAAAATCCAGTTAGAACAAGAATGTTGGTACTCCGCATATATGAACAATGGAAAGCTACCTCACAAAAAGGGTGAGAACTAAAGTGATTCACAACAAGAACAAGTATACAAAAGAATGAATGGCATGAAAGTTTGTAAAAAGCCTAAGTATCATGAATATGCTAAAGTCAAGAAAGCGATAAACACATACCTTGGACGTGTACAAAACTTAACAATATCATTACCATACATCTGCAAGTTGAAACGATTAAACTCGGAAAATCACCACAACTTCTTCAAGCTACTCAAAACAAGCTCATTGACAAACGCGAAAACTATTAATATACACAAACTGAAAAACTGGCAAAAATTCATTAAACAAGTTGTAAAGTGAAGATTTGAGAATTTTACGAAAAATCCGAGTACAACTTGTTTAATGAATGCTCACCGCACTACCTAAGCTAAACCACAACAAAAGAAAATAATACAACATGCTTGTTTTACGTCGTAAGCTCGACGCCTTTACAATGCCTTGCTAGCAACTTCCTTCCTTCATGCCATGGTGATGCCTCACCGCGCAAACCAAAAGCAGGTGCCCTAACCAAACATTTAAACAAACGTTACGGGAACAAAATGTATACAACACTTGAACAAACATAATGGAAATAAACAATATATACGATATATACAAAACTCAAAAATAAAGAAACTATCGCAATGCGATTCAATATCAAAACCGATCCCCAGCAACGGCGCCATTTTGTTGATTGCAGAATAGGGCAAGCAGCAAAAATATTTATTTTCGGAAGAATTCCCTCCGGGATTTATGTCGTGTCCACAGAGATCGGTTCGAGGGAAAGAATGTCGTTCGACAGTCTCTCGCGTTTATGAGTTTGTGTTTAAATGGTTTTAAATATAAAAACAGAAAAGTAAACATTAAAACATAAAACAAATTCATTCTTCAGCAAGACAAACTTTTTCGGCATGCACATAACCGACTCCTCACAAAATTAAACATACCGACCAATTATACTCCACCTACAATACTCTTCAATATCCCCTAACATCGCTCACAACAAAGGTTATGTCAAACACAAAGTTGAGAGAACAACCGTGTTACCCTCGTCGACACTCTCGTACGCGTCTCAAGACATGGAGGCAGTAAGCTTCGACGCCTATTGAAGATTGTTAGCTCTTAAATCTATCTCTAGAATCCAGAAACTAACAGATAATCATCCTTAATCGAAGTTTGCGAGGATTATCTCTAACGCAGCCCAAACCCCGCGCATAAAGCAAAAATCAAAGACAATCACCAATAAAGATTTGTAAAGCAAGTTTTATACAATGCCATGGGCGACATATATACATGAGATCATAGTCAATATATATACAAAACCCAACAAAGAAGAAAAACACAAAGAAGAAGAGAAATGAACCAAACATCTCGCGGTTTGTCAGAGCCGATCGACGATCAATCCACCCCGGTTCATCCGTATGCAAGCTTCCATGTTCTTTTCTAGGCTAATCTACTAAAAAATGAAGTTGGATGGAGTTTGGAGCAAAAATCCCCAAAACCATCCAAAAAAATGCTTAAAAATGACTTAAATAGGCAAAATTTGGTTCCCAGGTTTGCACTGTGAACCCCCGTTCGCCCAGCGAACATAAACCGCCTTAGCTACAGCCTAAATTGTGTTTTTCACGCTTCCGGGCACTTTTCATTCGCCCCAGAGTTCCCATTGCGAACTCCCCAGCGAATACGCCCGCCTCCAGTTCGCCTAGCGAACATGACAGCAAACCAGAATTTGTTTTGATCATAACTTTTGAACCGTAACTCAGATTGACGCACGGTCGTAAGCGCTGGAAAGCTCATTCAACGCTCTTTATGAATATGGAAAAATATATTTACTTGAATACCTACAAAAATGAGATAAAATCAATTAAAATCAATAATATTTACAAGAAAACTCAATATACACACTAAAACGTAAAGTAAACGTATTTACACATAAAGTGGGGTTTATTCAACCAATTTTAACACAAAGTACCGATAAGTGCAACAAAACTTATATACAAAAATAGGTACATTTTTGCACTTATCAACTCTCCCCAACTTACATAATTGTTTGTCCTCAAACAATAATCAAACAACTCAACGAAACCGAGTGATAACCAAAGAATCACAAATCAAAAAGTTTTGAAAAACGAAAAACAAATGTAATGGTTCAACCGAAAATGGTACACACAAAGTAAATACTTACCACTAAACTACAACGATAACATAGTCAGGAAACAAAAGTAAAGTACAAAAGTCATGCCAAAAATTCTAAAACAACACAAGTTCAAATGTTAATCACACCTACCAAAAACAATCATCGGTAGATGAAAAACACAAAATGGGGTACTTTACACTCACACAACAATCTTGAAAACAAAAGACTAAATTATGCATTCATCCAACAATTCACATTGAACATACAAAGGCAAGAATCACAAGGACTTTCAAGGTTGAAGCGTGGTCGGGTAAACAAACAAGGGCCAATTTCTAAAGGTAATTGAAACAAAAACTTGCTTAAACCTAAGGGAGCGATCAACTCACAAAAGTTCAAACACCAAATTCCAATCAACTTCTTCTTTCATCCCAAGTGTTACACAAAACACAGTACTCATGTAGCACAATTATTTGCACTCTTTTTGTTTCCTTTCACAAGGATTTTCTTTTTCTTTATTTGTTTATTTATTTTTTCTTTTCTTTTCTTTTTCATATTTTTCTCTTTTTGTCTTCAGAGGTTCGCAAAGCGAACGATCATTCGCTAGGAGAACACTCACTAGGACGTTCGCAAAGCGGACTTTGGTCCCTTTCGCCACTGCCTCATTCTGGATTCCTTCGCTGGGACCTTCGCCAGCCATTCGCACAGCGAACATTCGCTATCATACTCGCAAAGCGAACATGCCAGCAAAACATCCCCTTATTTGACCTCATAGAAACCAACTTTCTAAGGCAAGGCAAAAATTCATACAACAACACAAAGTTTAGGGTTCAAGAAAAAAATAATCAATCAAAATCCATACAAAAACTAAATTTGACACTCATAGACAAACATCAAACTCAAACAACATGGATAATGACCAAAGGCTCAAACGGGTTACAGATGATCACACACTTACAAGGTGAATTGACTATTCGGCTAGGTAGTTGTGCACAAAATGAAACAAAATTGCCTTGATCCTTTTCATGCTTTCATATAATCAATACAAACAAAAGATTAAACATCATAAAATCCAGTTAGAACAAGAATGTTGGTACTCCGCATATATGAACAATGGAAAGCTACCTCACAAAAAGGGTGAGAACTAAAGTGATTCACAACAAGAACACGTATACAAAAGAATGAATGGCATGAAAGTTTGTAAAAAGCCTAAGTATCATGAATATGCTAAAGTCAAGAAAGCGATAAACACATACCTTGGACGTGTACAAAACTTAACAATATCATTACCATACATCTGCAAGTTGAAACGATCAAACTTGGAAAATCACCACAACTTCTTCAAGCTACTCAAAACAAGCTCATTGACAAACGCGAAAACAATTAATATACACAAACTGAAAAACTGGCAAAAATTCATTAAACAAGTTGTAAAGTGAAGATTTGAGAATTTTACGAAAAATCCGAGTACAACTTGTTTAATGAATGCTCACCACACTACCTAAGCTAAACCACAACAAAAGAAAATAATACAACATGCTTGTTTTACGTCGTAAGCTCGACGCCTTTACAATGCCTAGCTAGCAACTTCCTTCCTTCATGCCATGGTGATGCCTCACCGCGCAAACCAAAAGCAGGTGCCCTAACCAAACATTTAAACAAACGTTACGGGAACAAAATGTATACAACACTTAAACAAACATAATGGAAATAAACAATATATACGATATATACAAAACTCAAAAACAAAGAAACTATCGCAATGCGATTCAATATCAAAACAGATCCCCGACAACGGCGCCATTTTGTTGATTGCAGAATAGGGCAAGCAGCAAAAATATTTATTTTTGGAAGAATTCCCTCCGGGATTTATGTCGTGTCCACAGAGATCGGTTCGAGGGAAAGAATGTCGTTCGACAATCTCTCGTGTTTATGAGTTTGGGTTTAAAAGGTTTTAAACATAAAAACAGAAAAGTAAACATTAAAACATAAAACATATTCATTCTTTAGCAAGACAAACTTTTCTGGCATGCACATAACCGACTCCTCACAAACTTAAACTTACCGACCAGTTATACTCCACCTACAATACTCCTCAATATTACACAGCATCGCTCACAACAAAGGTTATGTCTAACGCAAAGTTGAGAGAACAACCGTGTTACCCTCGTCGACACTCTCGCACGCGACTCAAGGCACGGAGGCAGTAAGCTTCGACGCCTAATGAAGATTGTTAGCTCTTAAATCTATCTCTAGAATCCAGAAACTAACAGATAATCATCCCTAATCGAAGTTTGCGGGGATTATCTCTAACGCAACCCAAACCCCGCGCATAAAGCAAAAATCAGAGACAATCACCAATAAAGATTTGTAAAGCAAGTTTTATACAACATCATGGGCGAAAAATATACATGAGATTATAGTAAATACATATACAAAATCCAACAAAGAAGAAAAACACAAAGAAGAAGAGAAATGAACCAAACATCTCGCGGTTTGTCAGAGCCGATCGACGATCAATTCACCCCGGTTCATCCGTATGCAAGCTTCCATGTTGTTTTCTAAGCTAATCTACTTAAAAATGAAGTTTGATGCAGTTGGGAGCAAAAATCCCCAAAACCATCCTAAAAAATGCTTAAAAATGACTTAAATAGGCAAAATTTGGTTCCCAGGTTTGCACTTCGAACCCCCGTTCGCCTAGCGAACATAAACCACCTTAGCTACCGCCAAAATTCTAATTTTCACGCTTCCGGGCACTTTTCATTCGCCCCAGAGTTCGCATTGCGAACTCCCCAGCGAATACGCTCGCCTCCAGTTCGCCTAGCGAACATGACAGCAAACCAGAATTTGTTTTGATCATAACTTTTGAACCGTAACTCAGATTGACGCACGGTCGTAAGCGCTGGAAAGCTCATTCAACGCTCTTTATGAATATGGAAAAATATATTTACTTGAATACCTACAAAAATGAGATAAAATCAATTAAAATCAATAATATTTACAAGAAAACTCAATATACACACTAAAACGTAAAGTAAACGTATTTACACATAAAGTGGGGTTTATTCAACCAATTTTAACACAAAGTACCGATAAGTGCAACAAAACTTATATACAAAAATAGGTACATTTTTGCACTTATCAACTCTCCCCAACTTACATAATTGTTTGTCCTCAAACAATAATCAAACAACTCAACGAAACCGAGTGATAACCAAAGAATCACAAATCAACAAGTTTTGAAAAACGAAAAACAAATGTAATGGTTCAACCGAAAATGGTACACACAAAGTAAATACTTACCACTAAACTACAACGATAACATAGTCAGGAAACAAAAGCAAAGTACAAAAGTCATGCCAAAAATTCTAAAACAACACAAGTTCAAATGTTAATCACACCTACCAAAAACAATCATCGGTAGATGAAAAACACAAAATGGGGTACTTTACACTCACACAACAATCTTGAAAACAAAAGACTAAATTATGCATTCATCCAACAATTCACATTGAACATACAAAGGCAAGAATCACAAGGACTTTCAAGGTTGAAGCGTGGTCGGGTAAACAAACAAGGGCCAATTTCTAAAGGTAATTGAAACAAAAACTTGCTTAAACCTAAGGGAGCGATCAACTCCCAAAAGTTCAAACACCAAATTCCAATCAACTTCTTCTTTCATCCCAAGTGTTACACAAAACACAATACTCATGTAGCACAATTATTTGCACTCTTTTTGTTTCCTTTCACAAGGATTTTCTTTTTCTTTATTTATTTATTTATTTTTTCTTTTCTTTTCTTTTTCATATTTTTCTCTTTTTGTCTTCAGAGGTTCGCAAAGCGAACGATCATTGCCTAGGAGAACACTCGCTAGGACGTTCGCAAAGAGGACTTTGGTCCCTTTCGCCACTGCCTCATTCTGGATTCCTTCGCTGGGACCTTCGCCAGCCATTCGCACAACAAACATTCGCTATCATGCTCGCAAAGCAAACATGATAGCAAAACAACCCCTTATTTGACCTCATAGAAACCAACTTTCTAAGGCAAGGCAAAAATTAATACAACAACGCAAAGTTGAGGGTTCAAGAAATAAATAATCAATCAAAATCCATACAAAAAGTAAATTTGACACTCATAGACAAGCATCAAACTCAAACAACATGGATAATGACCAAAGGCTCAAACGGGTTACAGATGATCACACACTCACAAGGTGAATTGACTATTCGGCTAGGTAGTTGTGCACAAAATGAAACAAAATTGCCTTGATCCTTTTCATGCTTTCATATAATCAATACAAACAAAAGATTAAGCATAATAAAATCCAGTTAGAACAAGAATGTTGGTACTCCGCATATATGAACAATGGAAAGCTACCTCACAAAAAGGGTGAGAACCAAAGTGATTCACAACAAGAACAAGTATACAAAAGAATGAATGGCATGAAAGTTTGTAAAAAGCCTAAGTATCATGAATATGCTAAAGTCAAGAAAGCGACAGACACATACCTTGGACGTGTACAAAACTTAACAATATTATTACCATACATCTGCAAGTTGAAATATTCAAACTTGGAAAATCACCACAACTTCTTCAAGCTACTCAAAACAAGCTCATTGACAAACGCGAAAACAATTAATATACACAAACTGAAAAACTGGCAAAAATTCATTAAACAAGTTGTAAAGTGAAGATTTGAGAATTTTACGAAAAATCCGAGTACAACTTGTTTAATGAATGCTCACCACACTACCTAAGCTAAACCACAACAAAAGAAAATAATACAACATGCTTGTTTTACGTCGTAAGCTCGACGCCTTTACAATGCCTAGCTAACAACTTCCTTCCTTCATGCCATGGTGATGCCTCACCGCGCAAACCAAAAGCAGGTGCCCTAACCAAACATTTAAACAAACGTTACGGGAACAAAATGTTTACAACACTTGAACAAACATAATGGAAATAAACAATATATACGATATATACAAAACTCAAAAACAAAGAAACTATCGCAATGCGATTCAATATCAAAACAGATCCCCGACAACGGCGCCATTTTGTTGATTGCAGAATAGGGCAAGCAGCAAAAATATTTATTTTCGGAAGAATTCCCTCCGGGATTTATGTCTTGTCCACAGAGATCGGTTCGAGGGAAAGAATGTCGTTCGACAGTCTCTCGTGTTTATGAGTTTGGGTTTAAAAGGTTTTAAACATAAAAACAGAAAAGTAAACATTAAAACATAAAACATATTCATTCTTCAGCAAGATAAACTTTTCTGGCATGCACATAACCGACTCCTCGTAAACTTAAACTTACCGATCAGTTATACTCCATCTACAATACTCCTCAATATCACACAACATCGCTCACAACAAAGGTTATGTCTAACGCAAAGTTGAGAGAACAACCGTGTTACCCTCGTCGACACTCTCGCACGCGACTCAAGACACGGAGGTAGTAAGCTTCGACGCCTATTGAAGATTGTTAGATCTTAAATATATCTCTAGAATCCAGAAACTAACAGATAATCATCCCTAATCAAAGTTTGCGAGGATTATCTCTAACGCAGCCCAAACCCCGCGCATAAAGCAAAAATCAGAGACAATCACCAATAAAGATTTGTAAAGAAAGTTTTATACAACGCCATGGGCGACAAATATACATGAGATCATAGTCAATACATATACAAAACCCAACAAAGAAGAAAAACACAAAGAAGAAGAGAAATGTACCAAACATCTCGTGGTTTGTCATAGCCGATCGACGATCAATCCACCCCAGTTCATCTGTATGCAACCTTCCATGTTGTTTTCAAAGCTAATCTACTGAAAAATGAAGTTTGATGGAGTTGGGAGCAAAAACCCCCCAAAACCATCCTAAAAAATGCTTAAAAATGACTTAAATAGGCAAAATTTGGTTCCCAGGTTTGCATTGCGAACCCCCGTTCGCCTAGCGAACATAAACCGCCTTAGCTACAGCCTAAATTGTGTTTTTCACGCTTCCGGGCACTTTTCATTCGCCCCAGAGTTCGCATTGCGAACTCCCCAGCGAATACGCTCGCCTCCAGTTCGCCTAGCGAACATGACAGCAAACCAGAATTTGTTTTGATCATAACTTTTGAACCGTAAGTCAGATTGACGCACGGTCGTAAGCGCTGGAAAGCTCATTCAACGCTCTTTATGAATAAGGAAAAATATATTTACTTGAATACCTACAAAAATGAGATAAAATTAATTAAAATCAATAATATTTACAAGAAAACTCAATATACACACTAAAACGTAAAGTAAACGTATTTACACATAAAGTGGGGTTTATTCAACCAATTTTAACACAAAGTACCGATAAGTGCAACAAAACTTATATACAAAAATAGGTACATTTTTGCACTTATCAACTCTCCCCAACTTACATAATTGTTTGTCCTCAAACAATAATCAAACAACTCAACGAAACCGAGTGATAACCAAAGAATCACAAATCAACAAGTTTTGAAAAACGAAAAACAAATGTAATGGTTCAACCGAAAATGGTACACACAAAGTAAATACTTACCACTAAACTACAACGATAACATAGTCAGGAAACAAAAGCAAAGTACAAAAGTCATGCCAAAAATTCTAAAACAACACATGTTCAAATGTTAATCACACCTACCAAAAACAATCATCGGTAGATGAAAAACACAAAATGGGGTACTTTACACTCACACAACAATCTTGAAAACAAAAGACTAAATTATGCATTCATCCAACAATTCACATTGAACATACAAAGGCAAGAATCACAAGGACTTTCAAGGTTGAAGTGTGGTCGGGTAAACAAACAAGGGCCAATTTCTAAAGGTAATTGAAACAAAAACTTGCTTAAACCTAAGGGAGCGATCAACTCCCAAAAGTTCAAACACCAAATTCAAGTCAACTTCTTCTTTCATCCCAAGTGTTACACAAAACACAATACTCATGTAGCACAATTATTTGCACTCTTTTTGTTTCCTTTCACAAGGATTTTCTTTTTCTTTATTTATTTATTTATTTTTTCTTTTCTTTTCTTTTTCATATTTTTCTCTTTTTGTCTTCAGAGGTTCGCAAAGCGAACGATCTTTCCCTAGGAGAACACTCGCTAGGACGTTCGCAAAGCGAACTTTGGTCCCTTTCGCCACTGCCTCATTCTGGATTCCTTCGCTGGGACCTTCGTCAGCCATTCGCACAGCGAACATTTGCTATCATACTCGCAAAGCAAACATGACAGCAAAACAACCCCTTATTTGACCTCATAGAAACCAACTTTCTAAGGCAAGGCAAAAATTAATACAACAACGCAAAGTTGAGGGTTCAAGAAATAAATAATCAATCAAAATCCATACAAAAAGTAAATTTGACACTCATAGACAAGCATCAAACTCAAACAACATGGATAATGACCAAAGGCTCAAACGGGTTACAGATGATCACACACTCACAAGGTGAATTGACTATTCGGCTAGGTAGTTGTGCACAAAATGAAACAAAATTGCCTTGATCCTTTTCATGCTTTCATATAATCAATACAAACAAAAGATTAAGCATAATAAAATCCAGTTAGAACAAGAATGTTGGTACTCCGCATATATGAACAATGGAAAGCTACCTCACAAAAAGGATGAGAACCAAAGTGATTCACAACAAGAACAAGTATACAAAAGAATGAATGGCATGAAAGTTTGTAAAAAGCCTAAGTATCATGAATATGCTAAAGTCAAGAAAGCGACAAACACATACCTTGGACGTGTACAAAACTTAACAATATCATTACCATACATCTGCAAGTTGAAACAATCAAACTTGGAAAATCACCACAACTTCTTCAAGCTACTCAAAACAAGCTCATTGACAAACGCGAAAACAATTAATATACACAAACTGAAAAACTGGCAAAAATTCATTAAACAAGTTGTAAAGTGAAGATTTGAGAATTTTACGAAAAATCCGAGTACAACTTGTTTAATGAATGCTCACCACACTACCTAAGCTAAACCACAACAAAAGAAAATAATACAGCATGCTTGTTTTACGTCGTAAGCTCGACGCCTTTACAATGCCTAGCTAGCAACTTCCTTCCTTCAAGCCATGGTGATGCCTCACCGCGCAAACCAAAAGCAGGTGCCCTAACCAAACATTTAAACAAATGTTACAGGAACAAAATGTATACAACACTTGAACAAACATAATGGAAATAAACAATATATACGATATATACAAAACTCAAAAACAAAGAAACTATCGCAATGCGATTCAATATCAAAACTGATCCCCGGCAACGACGCCATTTTGTTGATTGCAGAATAGGGCAAGCAGCAAAAATATTTATTTTCGGAAGAATTCCCTCCGGGATTTATGTCGTGTCTACAGAGATCGGTTCGAGGGAAAGAATGTCGTTCGACAGTCTCTCGTGTTTATGAGTTTGGGTTTAAAAGGTTTTAAACATAAAAACAGAAAAGTAAACATTAAAACATAAAACATATTCATTCTTCAGCATGACAAACTTTTCTGGCATGCACATAACCGACTCCTCACAAACTTAAACTTAACAACCAGTTATACTCCACTTACAGTACTCCTCAATATCACACAGCATCGCTCACAACAAAGGTTATGTCTAACGCAAAGTTGAGAGAACAACCATGTTACCCTTGTCGACACTCTCGCACGCGACTCAAGACACGGAGGCAGTAAGCTTCGACGCCTATTGAAGATTGTTAGATCTTAAATCTATCTCTAGAATCCAGAAAATAACAGATAATCATCCCTAATCGAAGTTTGCGAGGATTATCTCTAACGCAGCCCAAACCCCGTGCATAAAGCAAAAATCAGAGACAATCACCAATAAAGATTTGTAAAGTAAGTTTTATACAACGCCATGGGCGACAAATATACATGAGATCATAGTCAATACATATTCAAAACCCAACAAAGAAGAAAAACTCAAAGAAGAAGAGAAATGAACCAAACATCTCGCGGTTTGTCAGAGCCGATCGACGATCAATCCACCCCGGTTCATCCGTATGCAAGCTTACATGTTGTTTTCGAAGCTAATCTACTGAAAAATGAAGTTTGATGGAGTTGGGAGCAAAACTCCCCAAAACCATCCTAAAAAAAATGCTTAAAAATGACTTAAATAGGCAAAATTTAGTTCCCAGGTTTGCACTGCGAACCCCCGTTCGCCTAGCGAATATAAACCGCCTTAGCTACTCCCAAAATTGTGTTTTCACACTTCCGGGCACTTTTCATTTGCCCCAGAGTTCACATTGCGAACTCCCCAGCGAATACGCCCGCCTCCAGTTCGCTTAGCGAACATGACAGCAAACCAGAATTTGTTTTGATGATAACTTTTGAACCGTAACTCGGATTGACGGACGACCGGAAGCGCTGGAAAGCTTATTCAATGCTCTTTATGAATATGGAAAAATATCTTTACTTGAATACCTACCAAAATGAGATAAAATCAATTAAAATCAATGATATTTACAAGAAAACTCAATATACACACTAAAACGTAATGTAAACGTATTTACACATAAAGTGGGGTTTATTCAACCAATTTTAACACAAAGTACCGATAAGTGCAACAAAACATATATACAAAAATAGGTACATTTTGCACTTATCAGAGCTCACATTAGGATTGTTACCGAGTTGGTTCTAACTAACCGAGTTAACCACCTTGACTCGGTGAGTCAAGTGTAACTAACTCCTAGCCTAGTTCCAAACCACCTAAAGCTAAGTCCAAACCTAAATCCAAACCTCTCACACTCCAAACCAAAAGTCTATATAAACAAAGCTTCACTCATTTTTCAAAGATCCCAATCACACTCCACAATCACTCTACACAAATTCACACTTTCTTCACTCTCAATTCTCTCACATTCTCTCTGATTTTGCTCTGCTACATCTGCATCTTCATCTCAATTCTCTTCCAAAACTTC
Organism: Lathyrus tuberosus; assembly: GCA_022829125.1. Taxonomy (NCBI): domain Eukaryota; kingdom Viridiplantae; phylum Streptophyta; class Magnoliopsida; order Fabales; family Fabaceae; genus Lathyrus; species Lathyrus tuberosus. Next base: position 427,472 of record JALAZF010000759.1, on the reverse strand, counting down.
CCCAATGCTCAATTTCTACATAAAAGAATAATCACTTTTACATCAAAAGTGATTTTTTCTTGAGCTCAACCTTCATCACCTTGCAATTATACTTGGATTTCTAGAGTTTGATAAGCTTTTAGATTCATCTCAAGTGTTCATTTCAAGATTATTCGGTGATAATTCTCATTTCGGAGTTTTCGTCGAATATTACTTGGTTTCGACACGTTTCGTCAACAAATTGAAGATTCCTCTGGTTTTCTTTGATTTTTTGCATCAAGAATCCTTTGTAACAATTACCAAGGCACATCTCAGCCTTGTAGGTTGGTGGATCTCACTTTACTCATTATTTCGATCGTTTTTGCGCGTTTACGATGTAATTCCGATTTGTTGTTCGGTTTGATTTGCCATGCAATTGCTTGATCTTTGATCTCCATGATTAATGCTTGTCATTGGTGTTTAATTGCTCTTACATGATGTAATTTTCGTGCACAAGTTCATGATCTAGCATGTGGTGGTTGGTATAAGTGATTAAGTACTGAAAATCACTTTTGAAAAGCTATTTTTCTGTTATTTTTGCCACTGTCACAGTGGTAACCGATTACTCAGTGTATTTTTCACCAAAAATGCAGGTTTTCAAGCAAGTAACCGGTTACCCTGTGGTGAGTAACCGGTTACCACTGTGCAGAATGGCCATTTTTGAGTTTTTCCAAGTGTGTTTGCCATGCTTTCTTCCTCTAACTTCCATGGATCGATATGCTTGATATTTGTGGATGTTTTAAGTGTTGTTTGAAGCATACTTGTCAACTTTCGATGCTCAATTTTTCATTTATCGATTATTTGCAACTTTGGCAATGTTTGTTCATGAACATCTTGCATTCCATTTGATCACTTGTTAACATGTTTTGCAATGCATATTAATGGTCATTTGGTACTGTTTTTGCATTTCATTTCTTGCTTTGCATTAAGTTTGTTCTTGATTGAGCAAATTTAATTTTGTATAATCAATCATTCACACCTTTTTGCTTTAATGATTTTTCATTCTCTGTGGAAAATTGTTAGCATAGCTTTTCCCTTTGATTAATTGATCGAAACCATGTTTTGATTAATTGATCTTCCCCTTCCCTCTCTTTAGGATCTCTTTAGAGTTTCTCTTTCTGGTTCCCCCGTGGAGTTGGAGTTTCGCACTACGCGCTGCATTGGAGCATTGTACAAACTGAAGCTGTTACGCTATCTATTTCACAACACGTGGAGCACTGTACAACTTGGAGTTGTTGTGCTGTCCGTTTCAACTTTCGCATTACACCCTATGTGTTAGAGAAGGAATGAGAAGGGTGAATTCCTACTCTCATTCTGACTACTTCAGGTAGGGGACGAATGACCCTATGCTTAGCTTAGTCATCTCTATCTCCAGGCAGTTTTGTATCTTCTTCCCCAGTCGAGTCGATCCTTGATCACTCATATCTCTTTCAATCTCTCTTTTGATCAATCGCCATTCTTCTTGGGTAAGATCATTACCCCTTTTTGGGTAGCAAATTCTCTTTGTTTCAACACTTTGTTCTCTTCTTGCGGTCAATCATTGCTTCTCGATCCCCGGAAGAGTATCATTCCTTCTTCTTCGGTTAAACATAATATTCCTGTTACAACCTTATCCCCAGGAGTTCGCAACCTTCTCTTGGTTCTTCTCCCTTTGTTTGGTTAACCACTTCCTGTCAGTTAAAACACCAATTTGCGCGTCTTCTCAGTTAACCACAGTCTGTCTGTTAAAATACTGAGCTTTTCGGGTTAATCACCTTCTCTTGGTTAATCACCCATTTTTTCAGTTAACCACAGTCTGTCTGTTAAAATACTGAGCTTTTGAGTTAATCACCATCTCTTGGTTAATCACTCGTTTCCCCTTTGGTTAATCACAGTTTCTTCTGTTAAAACTGAATCCCCTAGGGGTTAGCAAACTCTTTTGGTTCAATACCCTTCATCGTTGGTCAAGCGTTGTTTGTTCAGTCAATACCAACATCCCCGGTGGGTCACAACCTTTGCATGGTTCCACACCCGTCCTTTGGGTTACAACCTTCATTCGGTTCTACACCCGTTCTTTTGGTTGATCACAGTCTATCTGCTAAAACCTTTTCCCCACAAAGTCTTACTCTCTCTCCTCAGTTAACCACTGTTTATCAGTTAACATACCGATATCACCTCAGTGTCAAACACCTTCTCTTGGTTTAATACTCTCTCTTTTGACACCAACTCCTTTTCCCAAAAAGTTTCTAAATCTCCCTTTTTCTTCGGCTAACCACTGCCAGCCAGTTAATATACCGAGTTTCCCTATTCTCTTAGTTTTGACACCATCCCTTTATTTGTTTCCCAGTAGGGTCGCTTACCGTCTAATTCCTAGCAAAGTTCTTTGATATTTTCTTCCCCAGTGGAGTCCTTTCTATTCCTTTTACTCCTTTATTTTATTGGTTTCGACACCAATCCTCTTTTTTATCCCCAGCGGAGTTTCTTTTCTTCCTTACCTTCTTGGTTTTGACACCATTCCTTTCTAGTTTCTTGTGCAATCGCTCTTACTGTTCGGCTTTCCCCAGTAGGGTTTCTTTCTTTGGCTCTTGGTTTTGACACCACTTTCCTTTTCTTTTCCTTTTTCCATCTTGGTTCCACGAACTACGGAAGCTCTAATTCTGCATTCGTTCGAATGTATGATACGTAGGCACGAGATCGCGATGATCTTGGCGAGCACACTTCCACCCTTCTTTCTTCCTTTCCCCTTTCTTTTCCCTGATTCCTCTGAACTACGACGCTCTGATTTCAACATTGCACTATGAGGGGACGTAGGCACGAGGGCCCCAATCCTCCGCGAGCACTTTCTTTTCTTTCTTTCTTTCTCTTCTTCCTTTCTTTCTCCTTCTCCTTTCTGTCTCTCTCTCTCTCTCCTCTTCTTTAGCTAGAAGCTTTTGGATAGATAACCCATCCAATCCTAGAAGCAAGCGAAATGGTTCCCGTCGAGTACGAAGGGGTTAGGTGCTAGTACCTTCCTTTCGCATAATCGACCCCCGTTCCCGTTTCTCTTCCCCTTGGGTTTTATCGATATTTTCCCTGTCCTTTGGGACTAAATAAAGTTCGGTGGCGACTCTGTGTTATCTTTGAGTGTACGATTCACTCAGGTATAAACCAGCCATCTTCACTAGCCATGGATATTATGTTTTTAATGTGGCTGAAGGACTGCAAAATAAAAGAAGAAAAACATTCAGGGAGGCATTTGAAAATAGGTGGAGTCAAGGGTGGTTGAAAAATCATACTTGTAGGCTTGTTAAATTGCCTAGGCAGAAAAGGGTAATTGGGAACAAGTGGATGCAAGTTGCGAGATCAAGATTCAAGGGTTGCTTGAATTTGATCAAAGTTATTGATTAAAGTTTCAACTTGGTAGAGAGCAACAATGTTGTTGATTGTTAAATTGGTATCAACACGATTTAAAGTCAATGTGGAGATTGATGTAAATGTGCCTTAAAACATTTGTTGATGAAGAGAAAGAAAACATATTTTGGAGATTGCATTTACCGCGAAAATCGAAAGTTTTAGAAAGTCGGACGAAAAATTGGGGGAAAAAAATCAGTCGATGAATAGTGTTATACGTACGGTAAATAGTCTTGTCCGTACGGCGAATAGTGTTTTTGATTTTTTGGACTTTTTTCGATTCGGTCCATGGATCCATGTGATTTTGGGCTTTGTTTGTTGGGTATTTGCTATTATAAATATGTATCTCTTATATACTTGGTGTGTGACAATCTTAGAGTTTACACCAACAAGGGAGAGCAAGGGTTTAAAGGTATAGCATAGGGTTTCAGCTATTCACAAGGAAAACCTTAGAAAAGCAGAGTAGATCGTTTGATCGAACTGGGTAAACAAACCTTCGATTTTTTCTTGCCTTATTCTATTATATTATCTGTGTACGGATTATTATTGTTGAAAACCATTTATTTTGGTTGCTATTGTTCTTTACCTCACAAATTGATATTGAATTTTGTCGTAATTCACAACAAAACAAAATAATATTAGATAGGAATTTTGTTTTGATCAATAATATTGTTCTTTTTTCTAGCTTTAATTGAGATAATTTCATTCTTGCATGATATTCAACTATTGATTTTGTTGAAGTACATATAGAATATTCTTTTGGATTGCTATGGATTGTTAAGGTGTGTAGTAATTGTTATGGATTGTTAAGGTGCTTAGTAATTGTTTAAGCCAAACTGCATTTTTCTATTTTATTTTAGGAAATATATTTTTGAAAATTTTTCGGAGATAAATTCTCGAAAAAATTTATTTATAAAATTGGGGTTTGACTTAAAAACGGATGAAATATGTATATTATGGTGCGTCCGAAGATGCATCGCCGAAAACGAAAGACATTTTTAAAACTTCGTTTGATGCATTAGAAATATATATAGTGCTTTAAGAAATTGTCATCTTTATTTGGTAATCTATTCTATATGTACAATTTGAAATACTAAGATCCGTTTGATTTAGATTTGTAAAACTGTTTTTTAGTTTTTAAAATTTAAAAATAATTAAAAAATTTAATAGTCTAATTTTATAAAATTATTTTTGAAAACTATTCTCTAATTGAAAGTTTTAAAAACTAAAAAAACAAAAACAGATTAGAAAGGTTTTGCTCTTTGAATTTTAGTTTTGAAAATAAGAAAGAGGAAAAGAATAAGGAAAAATAATACACTTTTTATTAACGACAAATTAGTAATATTATACAATTTTAAAATTATTTTTAAAAGTAGAATTCCCAAACTTTTTTTTTTCAAAACTCTTTTTAAAATTGAATTGTATAATAGTTTTTAAAAACTAAAAATCAAAACTCAATCAAATAAGTCCTAATTAATTTTACAATACTATAAGACTTTTTCACCCATATATATATATATATATATATATATATATATAATAGAGAATGGAGAAAAGGAATGTTGATAATGCAAAGGCGGAGATAGCTTTGCAAGCCAGTTTTAATGAGAGAGATAAGAAGGCGAAGAGAAAGTGTCTCATGCACAAAGGCAGAGGGAACTTTCAGAATTTTGGTGGAAAAGAGTCCTGAAATTCCAAAAATTTAACATTCCAAAAGGGTGAAAATATTGGTAATAAGGTTGATGGATCAAACAACTCTAGAAGAGTCTATGCAAGACGTAGGGGTGGAAGAAGAATGGTTGACAAGAGCAGCGTGTAGTGTTTTAATTATTAAAAGCTTGACCATTTTGCAAGAGAGTGCAATTCCAACAAGAAGAAACCTCAAGAAGATGAAGTTAAATTTGAAAGACAAGAGTTTGATGAGGAGAACACACTCTTGGTCATGGTCACAGAGGGAGAATGTAACAGTAACATGTTGTAAGACAACAACAATTGCAGTTTGAAAAATGCTACAGAATTGAAATGTAATCGATTGCACAATTATGTCAATCGGTTGCATACTAAAGAAAATGCAATGGTGACTTTGAAAGAAGCAGTGCAGTGAAGCGATCAATGGTGTTTGGTCTCCGGGTGTTCAATGCATATGATAGGGAGAAAATATTGGTTTGGTACAATCAATCATGCCATGAAGAATAAAGTGAAGTTCACGGATGATACCACTATAACGGTAGATGTGATCAGTGATGTATCGGTTGACAGAAGGGATGATAGACACTCTTTGATAAAGGATGTGTTGTACATTCCCGAAATTAAGTGTAACCATCTAAGTATTGGTCAATTTCTTGAGAAAGATTACGAAATTCACATGGAGATCAAGGCACTGCGCGTTATGGACGTAACTAGGGTTTTGATCATAAAAGATCTTATGGTTGTCAATAAAACTTTCAAGGTTAAGTTGAAGGTTATGGAGCATAAGTGTCTTTCTACAGCGGCTAGCAGGGAATAATGGTTATGACATTATAGGGTTGGGCATCTCAACTTTAGAGATCTCAATGCCTTGCAAAAGAAAGGAATGGTGACGGGGGTTGTCATTGATCAACATACCGGCTAAAATTTGCAGAAAATGTGTACAAGAAAAGCAACATAAAGAAAAATTCAACAAGGATGCATGTTTTAGAACCAAGTGCCACCTTTAGGTGGTGTATTCCGATGTGTGTAGAGCGATGCAAATTGATTCGAATGATAGAAATAGATATTATGTCACATTCATTGATAATCATAGTAAAAAACTATGGACATATCTAATCAAGAGAAATGATGAGGTATTTAAAGTGTTTAAGAAGTTCAAGTCCATGGTTGAAAGGCAAAGCGGTCATAAGCTCAAAGTTCTCAAAACAGATGGTGGAGAAGAGTACATCTCAGATGACTTTGGGTGGTTTTGTGATCAAGTAGGTATAGTACATGAGGTACTACCACCTTATACACCACCACAAAGCGGTGTTACCAAAAGGAAGAATCAATCGATTATGAACATGGTGAGAAGCATCTAGAAAGGAAAGAACTTGCCGAAAGAATTATGGGGAGAAGTAGTGTCCAAAGCAACATATTTGTTAAATATGTGTCCAAAAAAGATGCTTGAGATGATACCACCGGAGGAAACATGGTTTAGATTTAAACCGAATATTGTCACTTGAGATTCTTCTGTTCGGTAACGTATCTACATGTGTCAGAATAGCTTAGAAAGAAGTTGGTAGAAAAGGGAGAATTGACGATTCTTGTAGGTATCACTCCACAGGTGGTTACAAGTTATATGATGCAGCAAATAGAAGGACTGTGATCAGTTGAGATGTCTTTTTAACGAAATTAAATAGGTGCAACAGAGTGCAACCGGTTGCACTAAAAGTGCAAACGGTTTCACTAGTGAAAAATTAGTTTCTGCAGTGCTGGAAAGTGTGGAACCAGCCCCCGTTGAAGCCTGAATTGAAGAGAATGTGAGAAGATCAAAAAGGAAAATAGGTTTTCCTCCAAGACTCTAAGATTGTGAGTTGTTTCGAGATAACAAAGTCAATGACGATGGTGATTTCGTCCATTTCGGACTTATGGCCTAATCTGAACCCGTTAAAATTGAGGAGGCTTTGAGTGATCAAATATGGATTTGTGATATGAAGGAGTTGGAATCGATTGAGAAGAGCAATACTTGGGAGTTAGTTAATCTACTAGAAGGGAAGAAACTAATTGGTGTAAGATTAGTGTACAAAGTGAAGGGAAATCCCAAAGGTGAAATAATCATGCATAAGACTTGATTAGTTGCAAAGGGATTTTTGCAAAGAGATGACATATACTTTGAAGAGGTATTTTCATCGGTGGCTAGAATCGAAACCATTAGACTAGTTGTTGGTATTGTGAATAACAACAATTGATTCATCTACCAAATGGATGTCAAATATGCGTTATTGAATGGACCGCATGAAGAGGTGGTATATGTAGAACAACTTTAGTTTTGTTGTTCAAAACCAAGAGTCAAAGTTCTACAGGTTGAGGAAAACGTTATATGTTTTAAAACAAGCTCCAAGAGATTGGAACAAGAGGGTAGATGATTTCTTAAAGAAGATTGGATTCAAGAAGTGTGTATCCGAACATGGTGTGTATGTGAAGAATGATACAAATTAAGGGGTGATAATCCTTTATCTATTCGTAGACGATTTGTTGATTATGGGCAGCAATGAAGAGTGCATTTTTAAGTTCAAGAATGAAATTATGAAGGAGTTTGAGATGACCGACCTAGGCCTAATGCCATACTTCTTTGGCCTAGTGTTTTACAAGTCCAAGAGGAGACTGCTCATGCACTAAAGAAGGTATGCGCTTGAGATTTTGCAGAAGTTTGAATTTAAGCATTGCAATGCTACCACCACTCTAAGCTGAACCGAGCTACAGTTTTTGTAGAATGAGGATGAGCTAGAGATCAATCCAACCCAGTATAGGAGGTTGATTGAACCCTTGCGTTATTTATGCAATACACAACCAAATCTGGCGTTTAATGTCGGTATTGTGAGTAGATTCATGAAGAAACCGAAGGTGACTCACTTGACAGTAGTCAAAAGGATTCTATATGCATCAAACACTAGTGCAAAATGAAGAATATAATTTTAGAATTTACACCCATTATACTAAAAACGGGTGTAAATAAGAAATGCGGTGGTAATTTTGTAAATAAAGTGTCATTTTAAGTATTAGCATGTGACAATAGAAACCCTATTTTTTAAAAACGGATGTAAATTCAAAATATTATTATAATCAAATATCTATTACTCCCGTTAAATTTAAAACGGGTGTAAATTTAAATGACTGAAAAAAATTATTTAATTTTATAGCTCAAAATATTAATTCTAATAAATAAATAATTGGTGTAAATTTTTTTATGTGAAAATTGTGAATGATTGATTATAAATAAATAAAAATAATTTAATAAATTAATTAACTTAAATTTGTCAAATTTGTCACTTAGGTTTGTATAATAAAAGATTTTATTAAATTTTGTTAAATCGCATTTAAGAATTTTTATATTAGAAAAACAAATAAAACGTTCTAAACCCTAAATTAAGTGGGTGATTTCTTCGTTCTTTCCTTTATTTCAATTAGGTTTTTTCGGATGTGAAAAAGGTTCCAACTTCAAACTCTTGAGCGTACGAACGACTTCTCATGTTCAATTTTTAAATAGACGATGGGTCAATGGATTCTCGGCACCGGTTGCATAACCAGCAATGACATTCACCAATTTCCAACCCTCATTCGTTGATTTCTTCCTAAAAACACCAAAACCCAAACCCTCCCATCTTCTTTCTACCTTCATGCCCTAATCAAATCCACCTCTTATTTCTCGTTAATTTTCTCTCATAATTATTCTTCTCTTTACAAATATTCTCCAGCTATCCCTTTATTTTCATTTTACCCATAACACTTTTCTTTCTCTTATCACGTCAAACCTTCTAATTTGGGTTTTTCTGCAGCGATGAACATGCTTTTTACTCCTACATGGTTAGTGATTTTCTAAGGGGTTATCGTTGTTTGTTGTGGAAAACAAATTGGGCTAGCTCAGGGAATCCTTGTAGCAATTTGGTCAAGCTCATGGAATCCTTGTACCAAATTGGGCAATGTTGTTGTGTTGGATCCCGTTTAAGAAGGGTGTAGAACAAGGTCCTCAGTTATTTTTCTTTTCAATGTTTTTAATTCAAGTTATTGTAACTTTACCTTATATTCCTTGCGTCATTGTTCTTTTTCATTTCTAGTTTTATTATCCTATTCATGGGAATTTTGATTTAACAAAATAACATTATTCTACGTTCCTTGCAAAAATCGCAGATTTATTCGAAATAATTTGAGAAAGTACTTAGGTACATAAAGTATAAAGTCTGGAATTGATAGCAATGCTACTCTTGAATGTGGAGGTGAGAGATTGGGTTCAAAAGGCTTCTTTGTCCAATCAACAATGTTCTCAAATGTTCAGGTATTTATTGATTTTTTGTCGCAAGTGATTTACAGAAATGCAAGGTTAGACTTTTTTTTTTTGTATTGAACCCATTTTCTTACACATGCTAATCATTGTTGCTTAGGATGATATGTTGATACCAAACGATGAAATCTTTGGGCCAGTTCAGACCATCTTGAAGTTCAGGTGAGTGAAATTGGAATTCCACTTGCTTGATTTCTCTGCTCAAATTCAATAAGAATGCAATTCTAGTGTGGCAATGTGGAATGATTTGGTGGTATGATTTTGAATTTATCTACTTTTTCCAATACATTTTGAAAGCGCTCAAATATAACTCATTATGGAGGATGCTTATGCCAAATTTATCAAAGATTTTTACCTTCTTAATATTTATTGATATCAAACATTTCCACAGGTTGAAAATTAACATATAATACGAAGTTATGAACCACTAATGTGCGAAGAATATAAATTTCCATCAATGTGTTATTATGTATGTACTGCATATATTATTTAATTGATGTTCTTTTCCTCAGGCCCCTGCTCTCTAAAACTGACAAGAAAAAATGAGTGTTTGTATACTAAAAAGGCCCCAATTGACACAGTTAGCCATATTGGCGCCGGAGGGAGCACACACTTATCATTCACTCATAATTCATCAATCATCACTTTCCGTTCTCATATGGTTCCAAAAACTTTCACAATGGTTACAAAGAAAACTAATTCTAGGTGGATGTTGCAGTATGATCTGTCGGTTTACTAGACAGCCCAATATTGTCACCCTTTCATGGACATCTTCTTTATACATATCTTGAGTTTACCTTCTCATGTGTGCCTTCTAGGGGCGTTCAAAAAGTTCTAATCACTACAAATATTCTGAAAGAATTAGATAAAATGAAAGTAATTTTAATTTGGCTTGATTTAATTTTTAATTTGGCTTGATTTTCCTAGACCGTAGACCCTAGTACTTGTTAAAACAAATGTATTAATTATCTTTAGTAAGATGACGGAATGCAGGATATGGCTTTTGATTTTTCTCTATTCCTAAAAAGAAATTGAGGACTTCATTGAGAGAAACTAAAACAAAATATGATTTGATAAGATCCATATTTAAAAATAATTTCAGAAACGAATCAGACTAATTAATCTCATATTTGTTTCTATTTCTTTCATAGTAAAATCATTTAAGATATATATGATTCTTTCCTTCATCTGATGTTGCATATTCTCTATGTTTTCCGACCATCTAGAATATTCTGTAATTTTATAGGCCGACACGGTACAACAAGAGTTCCCTTCTGTCTGAAACCATACTCCTCCCAAGCTTCATTCAGTAATCCCACAAAAGCAGGATCAGTCAAGTAATCTAACCCTACAATAAACCTTCTAGTTTCATCACCCTTCCTTGCAAGAACAGCAAAGTAGCCTTTCATAACATCATCAGCCAACTCAGTTGTGGTAGTGGCATGTTCTTCTTTCCAGTAACTCAATGCATGCTTTCTTGGTACATATAGTGATAAACTCTTTTGTACCTTACCAACAAAAGAACTAAGCATCTTTGATATAGTGAATAATTAGAGAACTATTAACAATAGGAATATAATTTTAGGTCTCGAGTTTGGCTATTTATGCTGATTTGAAACACGATATTTCTTAACTTTAGGTACGTATACAGAGCCACTTAATATACACGGTACACTGCATTCATTGCAATTATATGATAGGTCAATTATTTCCATCTCATTAGCCAAAAATCACTTTACTTTGAAGGGAGGGCCAACAATCTGTTGTTATCCAATACTCTTATTGTATGTTGATATGTTTATCTTTATTCGGATTAGACTAAAAAAAATAGTTTGTTTTGACAAATTATATTTCTATCGACCTAAAGCATGTTGCTGCAGTAAAAATTGGAGACCGGAGCTATTGGATTAAGTTGACTCGCAAAATAAAGATTGTTCTGGACTGGACCAATGGTCAGGCATGACCCAATCCACTTCTGCTCTAGAACGACCTAATTTCCTAAGTCCAATCCACAAACGGGCAAAAGTTACCTTTCTGCCCCTCCAACCGGGTACGGACTGCATCGCTCCTCCCCAGAAATACTGCCCGTTAAGCACGACTTCTCCACTCCCCAAACAGATGAGGGAATGTGCCCGAAACTACACTTATGCCCGACATAACGGCTAGTTTCGGGCACCCTGCCCGACATAACGGCTAGTTTGAGCAGTTACCTATTCTTCAGGAAAACGGTTATTTCGCCCCGAAAATAGGACCGTTGGTCACGCGCTGGGGGCTCTATATAAACCCTCTCGCTTGAGAGGGTCAGGTATCCAATATTCACCCTACGAACTAATATTTTGTACTTGCCCTTTTTCTCTGACCTTTTCTTACTTGAGCGTCGGAGTACCTTGCAGGTACACCCCCCTCCTCCTCTCCATACGCCCAGCATCTCAGACGTTCTTGGTGGCCCACTTCAATAGGATCTGATCCAGCCTTCACGATCAGTGGTGCCGTCTGTGGAAAACATTGTTCTCCCCATTTTTCTTTCCCCGAAAACTGAAGATCAAAGCAAATTACAAGATCATCATCATGGCCTCTCAAGATCACGCCAAAGGTGCTCTCCAAACCACTGTCCTCCCCGTCAACAAAACTGATGTTGACGGTCCATCATCTCTTCTCCGAGATGCCCGTTTTTTGAGGGACGGGGCCACAGCTTCTCCTTCCCCCACCCCTGCTGACCGCAACAACGATCAGCCTTCGCTGGACATTCAGCCCATTCCTGTTCTGCCTAACGCCGACCCGGCCGTGGCGGCCCTCCTGGAGGCGATCAACAAAACCAACACCCTGATCCTATAGCAGAACGAAAGGATCGAGGCGTTAGAAGAGTCCAAACGTCCAAGATACCCTCCTCCGAGGTGGAACCAACGACGATCAAGAAGGCCGCAACCCCGGAGAGATATCGACCGAAGACTACGCCAAGAACCTGACCCTTGCACCGTTCGGAACCGTGACCAGGTTTCCCCGCGTAACCAGCAATCTCCCGGCCACAAAAGGACCTGAACGAACGAGCAGTCACCTCTGGTCAAGTTTAAAGGTCGGGCCCGATCACCTTCTCCCCGAAGGAACCTCCGCCGCGAGCGTTCCCTTCGGTCCCCGTCATTCACCAATTCCAGCAGCGACGATGAGCCTCGCGGCCCATTGTCCCAGGAAATCTTGGCTACCCGTCTCCCTAAGGGCCTGGAGAAGCCCCTATCACTGGGCACATACGACGGGACTACTTACTCCGACGAGCATATCGAGAACATCGATGCGCTATTAGACTACCGTGGCGTACGGGGCGCCATCAAGTGCCGGCTATTTCCGACCACGCTCCGAAAAGGGGCGATGACGTGGTACAAGCAGCTGCCCGAAGAATCCATTACCTCATGGAGGCAACTGGGCAGAATGTTCTCACGGCATTTAACAGCGTCTCGCCGTCATCCCAAGACTGAGGCCTCTTGGAGCCATAATCCAAGGAAAGGACGAACCTCTCCGCGCATATATCGAGAGGTTCAACAAAGAAGCAGTACATGTCCCTACAATGGACGAGATGAAAAAGTTTATGCTCGAGCAAGGACTCCGCCCAGGCTCCGAGTTTTCTAAGGCCGTCGGCCTCGCACCCCCGAGGAACCTAGATGCCCTCCTCCTCAAAGCCCAATCGCACATTCAGTACGAAGAGAAGGTTGCGGCCAGCAACGTCCGAGCGTCACACCATCAGGAGAACGCCCGGGCCTCCAGAGGCGAGGAAGCCTCAACATCCCGTCGAAACGAAAGGAGGCGCGAGGACCGTCCTCGGGACTCCAGCGACAGCAAGGGACCCTCCGGGCGATTCCACGACTATACCCCCTGGCCGTCTCCAGGGAGAAGATAATGTCCGAGTGTGTGAATTCAGAATTCAAGCAGGCAGGGGTCTGCTTCCCCAAACAACTGCCGACCAACCCCAACGTCGACAAATCGAAATACTGCCGTTTCCACAAGAGTCACAACCACACTACTGAAGACTGCATCCATCTGAAGGATGCTATCGAGATACTGATCAGAGACGGCCACCTGAAACAGTTCGCGAAGAAGAAGGACACTCCTCGGCAGGATGCCCAGGAGTCCAAGAAAATAGAGGAAGAGATACCATCTTTGGAGGAGGCCAACATCCAGGTCGCCATGTCCATATCACGACCAGAGGACTTCTACGTCCCAGACGAGCTCAGCGCCCCTGCTTATTTCGCGGCCCACAGTCCGTGGGAGACGTTTCCCTCCAACATGGTTATCTCTGGTGGAGGCTTCAACAAAGTCACAGTGGGCTCCGTGAAATGAAAGTTCGAGCATCTGATCAACACAAGCTTCAATAAGGTGACCACGCTCAATCAGGCCCAGAAGGGCTCTATCCCCATCTCCTTCTACCGGGAAGAGCTCCTCAAGGGATCTCCAAACTCGAGCATACCTTTGGTCGTCAGAGCCCGAATGGCAAACTTCGACGTTCGCAGAATCCTCGTCGAACATGGCAGCTCGGTCGACATTATGTACTCCCAACTGTTTTCAACACTTCAGCTGGACGAATCACACCTTACCCCCTATGTGGGGTCTGATTTATAGGGATTCAACGGATCAGTGACCAAGCCATGGGGATACGTCGAACTGATCGTAACCTTCGGATCAGCTGAGACGACTAGATCCGTCAAGGTACAATTTCTGGTAATCGATTGCCCGTCGCTTTACCAGTGCATATTCAGAAGACCAACTCTGGCCGAGTTGGTAGCTGTGCCTTCAACAGTCCACCTCAAGATGAAGTATTACACTTCAAAAGGGATGGTCGCCACCATCCACGGTGACATCAAAGCTACACGACGGTGTTTCGAAGCAGCCACAAAGGGGCTCAACGCCATTGCATCCAAGCCAAAGGTATCAAGCAAGCCAGCCTTGCCCAGCAGCTCCTAGGAAGCCAAGCCTCTGCCTCAGGTCAACTCCATCGACCTCGACAGCCGTTTCACCAAAGAAGACCAACAGGAGGACTGAGCAGCTTCAACCGACTCGTCCAGCAGCATCTCCCATTCGATGCGCCCAATCCCTGATGGAAACTTCGAGCTTGTTCAGTTCGGCGACGACCCTCAGCGGGGAGTGAAGATTAGAGCAGGCCTGCCCGACATCGCGAGGAAGCAGCTCAAAGCATGCCTTTGTGAGAACGCCGACCTCTTTGCCTGGAGCGCCGCCGAGATGCCCGGCTTGTACCCATCCGTCGCCTGCCACCAACTGACAATTGACCCGGTCGTCAAGGCCATAACACAACTTAGGATAAAGCAGACTCCGGAGAAAACGGAGGCTGCAGAAAAAGCAGTAAAGGACCTCCTCGAGGCCAAATTTATTTCGGAGGCCAAGTACACCACTTCGCTGTCCAACGTTGTACTTGTGAAAAAATCTAATGGCAAATGGCGAATGTGCATTGACTACACCGATCTTAATAAGGCATGCCCGAAGGATGCCTATCCCCTCCCCAATATTCATAAACTTGTTGATAATTCTGCCAGTTTTAAACTTTTATCATTCATGGACGCATACTCAGGCTATAATCAAATTCCAATGCCGATGGCCGACAAAAAGTACACGACCTTCATGACCGAATCGGGCAACTATTACTGCAACATAATGCTCTTCGGCCTTAAGAACGCCAGAGCGACCTATCAATAAATGATGAACAAGGTCTTTCGGGGAGAAATAGGCGACATGCTCAAGGTTTATATGGACGACATGATCATAAAATCCCTCGAGGAAACCGATCACACTGCCCATTTGAGAAAGGTCTTCGAACAGGCCAGAAAATACAAAATGCGCTTTAACCCGGAGAAGTGCACGTTCGGCGTCCGAGCAGGCAAATTCCTCGGCTTCTACTTTACAGAACGAGGAATCGAAGCCAATCCCGATAAGTGTCGAGCATTTTCCGAGTTTCCAACGCCTAAGTCAAAGAAATCCATCCAATCCCTCAACGGGATGCTCGCGTCACTATCTCGTTTCGTGGCCAAATCTGCCCAACATGCCTTACCATTCTTCAAACTCCTCCGCAAGGAGACAGCGTTCGAATGGACTGAGGAATGTGACAAGGCTCTTCTCCATCTGAAACGGGCGCTCTCAGAGCCACCTGTACTCTCTTGCCCGGACAATGGCGAAACCTTGTACCTGTACCTCGCCGTAGCAACCGAAGCAGTAAGCGCCACTCTCATCCGCGAGACACCTGATGGGCAGAAGCCCATATATTTCACGATCAAAGCACTACAAGAACCAGAGTTAAGGTACCAATAGATAGAGAAAGTGGCTCTGGCCCTCATCAACGCAGCCAAAAGATTAAGACACTACTTCCTAGCCCACACGATCGTGGTTCGAACAGATCAGCCCATAAAGCAGCTGCTGGGACGACTAGATATGGCCGGTCGAATGCTTAAATGGTCACTCGAACTAACCGAATTTAACATATAATACGAAAGTAGGAAAACCCTCAAGGCCCAAGCTCTGGCCGACTTCGTCACAGAAATGACATTCACAGACTCCCCCGCGAGCGAAGCACGCAAATGGACCGTTTTTGTGGACGGTGCCTCCAGCCCGACAGGAAGCGGTGCGGGCATCATACTGGAAAGTGACGAAGGAATCATCGTTGAAGTGTCGCTCACCCTGTCTTTCCCAACCTCTACGTCTAGCCGAGGACCTGGGCGTAGAAGAAGTCATCATTTGCACAGATTCACAACTCGTGGCCCTTCAGGTCCGAGGAGAATATCAAGCCAAAAATGACAACTTAACCGAATACTTAGCCCTGGTCAAAAAGGAAATGGCAAAGTTCACAACGGTAAAAGGTAAACATGTTCCCCGCGAACACAACGTCCGAGCAGATGTTTTATCCAAACTAGCCAGTACAAAGAAGAAAGGCGGAAACAAGTCCGTCATACAGGAGATACTTCCTTGACCCAGTATCGAGAGTGCCTCCCCGACCCTCGACGTACAGGTGATCGGCGATAACCACTGCTGGATGACCCCTGTCTACAACTATCTCGCTAAAAAAGAATTTATGTCCGACCCAAAAGAGGCCAGCGTAGTTAGGCGAAGAGCTTGCTTCTACGTCCTGGTCGAAGATAAACTCTACAGGAGAGGATTCTCCATCCCGCTGCTCAGGTGTATCGAGGAAGAAATGGTCGCACATATCTTATGCGAAATCCACGAAGGAATCAACGTCCAACATCTCGGAGGAAGGTCACTTGCCCGAAAGGCCCTCCGAGCAGGATATTACTGGCCGACCATGCAGCGTGACGCTAAAGAACACGTGAAGAAATGCGATAAATGCCAACGACATGGGGACATGCACCTGGCTCCACCTAACGAGCTCAAGGCTATGTCCTCCCCATGGCCATTTGCCTGGTGGGGCCTATACATCCTAGGACCCTTCGTAGTTGGATCAAATCAGAACAAATACCTAATAGTGGGCGTAGACTACTTCACAAAATGGATAGAAGCGGAGGCCCTAGCCAAAATAATTGCCCTTTATATACTACGTTTCTACAAGCAAAACATCCTCGCACGTTTTGGCATCCCCCAAGTGATAGTAACGGACAATGGGACACAATTCACAGATAGGAAGTTCCAAGACTTCGTTGCCCTACTTGGCACGAAGCAACACTTCGCGTCCGTCGAGCACCCTCAAATAAACGGGCAGGCTGAAGCAACTAACGTGTCATCCTTTGAGGCCTCAAACGAAGGCTTAACGAAACAAAGAAGGCCTGGGTAGAGGAACTACATAGTGTCTTATGGGCATACCGTATAACTCCATACTCTACAACCAGGGAAACGCCTTTTCGTCTAGCATACGGGACTGAGGTTGTAATCCCCGTCGAAGTTCACGTACCCTCCAGGCAGACAGAGTCGCCCCTAGACGAGGAGATGAACGATGAATCATTAAGAGAAGAGCTCGACCTCGTCGAGGAAATCCGAACTAGGGCAACTTTCCGCGAAGCCTCATTAAAACAAAAAATTACCATCAGGCGCAACGCCAAGGTGATACGACGAGAGTTCGACGTGGGAAGCCTTGTTCTAAGGAGAAACCACAAAGACTCTCGCGAGGGAAAACTAGCCGCCAACTGGGAAGGACCCTATCGTGTCCGAGCAAAAACGGAGAATGGGGCCTATTACCTAGAACATCTAAATAGGGAAGAACTTGCTCGACCATGGAAAGCCGAAAAGCTAAAACAATACTATAGCTAAGGCCCTAATTCTCGGTTCGACCCGTCACGACGATGAACGTCAGCTACCGACCACTATGCACGCCTAGGTACAAGCGTCGCATACCAATAAAGTAGAACCCCACTCAGTAACGGGCCGAGTATCTGCTCGATAGCGGTCCTCAATCGAGCATCACCGTCGTCAAAGTACCATGACTGGAAGAACCCCATCTCGCGATGGGACGTTCACGCCACGAACTCAGGCCTCAAACGCGACTCGAGCTCCGCACCCCCGCCAGGATATTCCCCGGCCGTTTGACCAGTACCCCTCACTGCCGAATACATCTACAACAAGAAATCCCCTAAAACTTCACCTAAGTCAAATACTCCCTATCACGGGAAGACATACATTCACAACGAACATGAGTACAACACTTAGCAGAAAATAAAAGCAAGTAAAACGATGCAAATAACAGAACCAGCCACCAGGACCGGACACATAATTTAAGTATGATGAATGGCCACTAGGACCATAATTGTATTGGATTACATAGACCGGGGGCCATGCCCCCAAAATAGGTTACATCAAATACACGTCACGCAGGCCGGACAAATTACAACAACATAAAGAAAACCCCTCACTCATCCATCTGGGCGGCAGGCTCGGGCTGAGGCTCCTGGTTCTCCGCCGGCTGATCCTCGGCATTCTCTTCAAGAAGGGCGTCAGGCATAGCGATCCGGCCATCTTTAACATGCGCCAGATAATGAGTACCCTCAGTAGAAATGTCAAGTCTGGGGTTCACCACCCGCAGTTGAGACACGGCATTCTTGAAGGATTCATCCGCAATAACAATATTATCATCCTCGGCCGCCAACATACGGGAAACTAGCTCGGACCTTGTCTTCAGTTCCTTCACATCCTCAGGTTCATCTTCGCCCGGGGCATTGACCGCCCTCAGCTACTGGACCAGCTCCTCAACCACCTTCTTCTCCGTTGCCAACACAGAATTCTCCTTCTTCAGCCTGGCCACCTCCTCGTCGAACTTCTTCCCGGCATCATCGGCACTCTTCACCTCCTCCATGAGAGATGCCACGGTAGCCCGAGCAGCCTTGAGCTTAGACTCAGTTTCAGAGTCCCCTTCCACGTATATGGCCGCCATTTCCAGAACTTTGACCAGTGCAGAAGCATCTTGGGCCACCAACACCCTCTTGCTCGGACAGTTCATGCTTTCCAGCTGAAGAGATTCTGCCCGTGGCACGATCAGGGAGTTCCCCTCAAAGTATCTTCTATCAAGTATGCAAGGAGGAAGCTCGAACCTCCCTTTCTCTGGGGCTCAGCTGAGATCCACGGCGTCGTTGGCCCTCGGCCGCTTGGTTCGCGAGGTCAAAGGCAGGGGAGATCCCCGAGGAGCTGGAGTGGGAGAAGAGGTCCCCGCAGCAGACTGAGCAGGAGTGGGAGCACGCGCATTGGCAAATCAATACTTCGGAGGAGCCATTCCAGCCTTGTTCCTCGCAAGAGCATTTTTCACCACCCTCTCATGAGCCTGAGGCATCTCACCTGCACAAACAGAACACGAGCATGTTAGATACGAGAAAAGAAAATAGTCCGGGCAAATTAAAATAACTAAGTCTACCGAGCAGCTTCCGGGCTTCCGCAGGAGTCTTGCACTCCAGGAGTGCCTTGGTATTAATGAAGCGGTATTCAACCCTCTGAATACCATCCTCATTGAAGATCGGTTCACCCTTCTTCATCCAGCATTGAGCGAGCAGGAAGGAGTTAACATACTTCACCAGCGTCTCATACGCAAAGGCATCCTGCTCGTCTAACTCGTGCAACTGAAGAACGTAATCGTCGGGCTTCTTGGTAAAATGGCCAGGTCTCCAGTGGATGGGAAACTTGTACACTCTCTCCCTGATAAACTTCCCAGCCTCGTCGCGCAGCTTATTTCCCTCCTCGTCGACCTCGATCTCCCAGAGATAAGTGTTGTCCTAGGCAGCTTCCGATACGGGCTCAATGATGTAGTACCTCTCCTTAAATGTCCTTATCGATTCAGAGAAAGGCTTGAACAGCTTATGTGGCTGCTTCAACGAGACCCATTCGTACTTCCTCCCCGACAGCTGCCGTTGAAGGTGGAAGACTGTGAAGAACAAGGGAAGAGTAGCCCCAATCTTCAAGAAATCACAGGTCAGCTCAAACGCCCGTATGAAGGCCAATGAGTTCGGGTCCAGCTGCGTGGGGGCCAACTTCAAGTGCACAAACACTGATTACTGAAAATCAGTGAACGAAAATCTCAATCCCAGCTCTTTAAAGGCATATTCGTACATAGTAAAACGATCCACGAAATCTGTGCAGACCCGATCATCTTCGGAGGGAAAGTGCACCTTTCACTCCCCCTCTGGTCCGACTTCCGTAAAAACATACCCCAGGTACGTGGCGAAGGTGGAACCGTGCTCGGATGGTTCAACCACTTCCCACTCCTATGCGGAATCGTCGACGACATCCTCTTCCATATCTTCCATTTCCTCTTCTTCCCCGACCTCGCTGGGGATACTTGAAGTCGTCGAACTACTGTTGTCCGAGGAACTTACCTCTTCCTCGGACGAGTCCAGGATAATTTCTCCATCTGGCCCCGTCGCCATATCGATCACCTGAAAAGCAGAGAAAAAAGTGAATTCGACAATAGATTAAATCCACCCTTCCACCGCTAGTCAAGTGAAAGGGCGCGCAAAGGGCTGGGGACAACGTCCCCGGCCTAAGCCCAAACATCAAAAGAAAAACTCAGAAACGCTGAGTCTCCAACGAGGAAATGCCCAGAGCAAGTGTAACACCCCCAATCTATACCCCCAAGCTATTAAAGCGATAACAATTAATCAGAGTATATTTAAAACATTCACGGCATAGACCGAGGGGTCACATCAATTGAAACAAATAAACATAAACCTGCTCATAAAGATATGCAACAATCAGGTAGTGATACAAACAGAGGAACTCAGTTCCTACTACCCACAATTCAGATACAGAATAAAAGCGAAAATCTGTACTAAATCTCATATATATACATCATGAAAAGTTTGTCTTCCAAATACAATCATACATGTACAATCCCAAAAGAAACACATACATATACACACAAATCACCAACGGTCTCCCTAACTACCCGGTGCCACATATCAGAGCCGACCGACAAAATAATGAAGAATAAGCTTCACAAAAAGACCTCCAGCAATCTAATCTGCAATGCCTCATAGAGCATTATAAAATAGCAGAAGGGTGAGAAACACAATCATAATATAATTGCATATAATTATATAATAACACAAAATTACACACGTAAAATATTCTCACCACAACGCACAACAGAATCCAAATACAACACAATACAATTGTCACCAACACCAATATATATATATATCTCAACTCATTAATTCTAATCACAATTCCACACGAAATCAAACCATTCATGATTTATCCAAATACACAGAGACCGACACAACGACTCTATGCAATGCATATGCGGTACCAATATCAACATCTCAACACCAGTTCACTCAGGAACTATTGGAACCATCGCTCGTTACGTAATGTAACTCAACGTCGGGCATACGATGTTCCCCGTCGCTTTCGGTTCTCTTCGTATAAGGCGCACGGCGTTTATGGATCGCTTTCAGTCCTCTTTGTATAAGGCGCACAATCGTCTATAACCATCGCTTTCGGTCCTCTCGGTATAAGGCGCACAATGTTATAGCAGATTCCCTCTTGAATCGATTCGTCGTTCACACCCCACATGGGCACATGACATTACAAGAATGCATATCATGATGCTTGGCATACAATGACTCATGACATTCTAATGCACACATATACGCAACCATAATCATGCATATATCATCAAATACAACACATTGCATTTACTTGCCCTTAGGCCACAATTCATCATCACAACATGTATTTCATGCATTTTCATCTCACCACAGCACACAAGTCATACAACATTCATAGGGATAACACATTATACGATACACATCAATTCACATGATTAAAACGGCAAAAGTCGACAGAACGACACAATTTCAAATTCCCGACATAATTTAATCGGCCAACAATCTCAAAATCATTTTTTACAAGAAAGAACATTTTATAAACTTTCCAACGATATAAAGAACGTTTAAAACGGATAATCAGATCAAAAGTTATGGAATTAAAAAGAAAATAAAAATGTGAAAAACCCTAAAACCCGCCCGACGCAACCCAAAAACCGCCCGGCGCTTGCCCTTCGCTGCTACTTCGCCCGGCGAAGCAGATGCGTCACCAATTCTCCCCAAATGACTCAATAGAGTCAGAATCGTGTAGAGGCTGCACTCTCAAAAACCGCCCGACGAAATCCCGAACCGCCCGGCGCTTTACACCAGGTGCAGAAAAATTCTGCTTCGTGTTACACTGTTCCATAACCCCAAAAACTCCATTTTTCCCAACCAAACCATTTCCAACAGCAAGACAAACCTCATCAATTGTTCATACATATCACATGATCATACTACAAGATTCGTATCGATTTCCGTCCGTGAAAACATCGATTTCTACTCGTTTACGCGTTTTCGACCTATAACCGAAAAACTATGGAAAAAGGCAAGACAACATGCACACACACATACATAATCATACACAATGATAAGATAATCGAGTTTCGCACCCTTACCTGATTAAATCGTGTTTAGAAAAGTTGGTTGACCGATTTTCTTGATTTCCAAGATTTCTCTCTTTTTCTCCTTTTTCTTTTTCTCTTTCTCTTCTCCTCTTTTCTTCTCTTCTTACTATTTTTCTCTCTTTCTATTTCTATTCATACTAACTTAGGAAAAAAAATAAATGAAAAGACCAAAATACCCCCACACTCAAATATCTCGCAAACGTTCCCAAAACGCGACAAAATATAATCACGATGAAAACTAGCATATTTTCAGATAAAAGTCAGAAATAAAATAATATAATAATAAAATAATCAAAACGACTCGATTAAATAAAAACTGACAAAACTGGGGCGTTACAACTCTCCCCCACTTAGAAATTTTCGTCCTCGAAAATATTACCTGAGACGAACAACTCTGGATACGACTCCCGCATCCGACTTTCCAACTCCCAAGTCAAATTGCCCTCAGCAGCGCCTCTCCACGCTACTTTCACAAGTGCAATATCCTTGCCCCTTAACTTCTTTAACTCGCGATCCAAAATCCTAACCGGTAATGCCTCAACCGTAAGGTTCTCCCTTACCTCGACCTCGTCCATCGGAATCACATGCGACGGATCCGGAACATACTTCCGAAGCTGTGAAACATGGAATACATCGTGCAAATTCGACATACTCGGCGGCAACGCCACCCTATACGCCACAGCACCCACTCTCGCGGATATCTGGTAAGGACCAATAAACCGAGAAGTAAGCTTCTTCGATTTCAATGCACAACCAACACCCGACACCGGCTTAACTCTCAAAAATACATGATCGCCCTCTTGAAACTCAAGATCTTTCCTCCTTCGATCATGATAACTCTTTTTCCTACTCTGAGAAGCCTTCATTTTCTCACGAATAAGTTTCACCTTGTCTGTAGTCTATTGTACCAACTCCAGTCCAACCACCGTCCTCTCACCAGGTTCATGCCAACACAACGGTGTTCAACATCTTCGTCCATATAACGCTTCAAACGGTGCCATTCCAATACTCGAATGGAAACTGTTATTGCACGTGAATTCAATCAATGCAAGATAACCATCCCAAGCACCACCTTGTTCAAGAACACAAGCCCTCAACAAATCTTCCAAAGAATGAATCGTCCTCTCGGTCTGTCCATCCGTTTGAGGATGATAAGCAGAACTCAACCTCAATTTAGATCCCAAAGCCTTTTGCAAACTTTCCCAAAATCTCGAGGTAAACCTCGGATCTCGATCCGAAATAATGCTCAACACAACACCATGTAATTTCACAATCACACTGATATAAATCTCCGCCAACCTCTCCAAAGAAAAACTGATGTCAATCGGAATGAAATGCGCTGATTTAGTCAGTCTATCCACAACCACCCAAATCGCGTTATGTCCCCGCTGAGTGTTCGGCAACCCTGTCACAAAATCCATCGAAATGCCATCCCATTTCCACTCAGGAATATCCAACAGCTGTAATAAACCACTAGGCCTCAAATGTTCTACCTTCAACTTCTAACACGTCAAACATGAATACACAAACTGAGCCACATCTCTCTTTAATCCAGAACACCAGAAAATCTTCTTCAAATCCTAATACATCTTATTCTCTCCCGGATGTATACTCAAACTACTCCGGTGTCCTTCCTCCAAAATCATCCTTTTCAACTCCGCATCATCAGGAATAGAAATTCTACCGCGGAACCTCAAAACACCATTATCATCCACTTTAAAGTCCTCATTCACACTTTTATCCCCAACCGTCATCAACTCCACAAATTTCGCATCCAACTTCTGTTTCTCGCTAACGGTCAACATAAAATCATTAGTAACCTTTAACATTCCAAGCCTTACGCTATCCGATGTCACTTCACATACCAAACTCAAATCTCTAAACGATTCCAAAAGTTCACACTCTTTAACCATCAACACCAACATATGCAACGATTTCCGGGTCAACGCATCGGCTACCACGTTAGCTTTACCAGGATGGTAATTCACGCCAAAGTCGTAGTCCTTCAAAAATTCCAACCATCTACGTTGCCTCATATTCAACTCTTTCTGATCAAATAAGTATTTCAAACTTTTATGATCACTAAAGACTTTGAATCTTGCACCGTAGAGATAATGCCTCCAAATCTTCAACACAAAAACCACAGCCGCTAATTCAAGATCATGAGTAGGATAATTTTTCTCATGAATCCTCAATTGCCTCGAAGCATAAGCCACAACCTTACCTTCTTGCATCAACACTCCACCCAAACCAATCAAAGACGCGTCACAATAAACCACAAACGGTTCAGTAGGATTCGGCAAAATCAAAATTGGAGCTGTCGTCAATCTTCTCTTCAGCTCATTAAAACTTTCCTCACACCCAATATCCCAAACGAACGCTTGACCTTTGCAAGTCAACTGGGTCAATGGAAGTGCTAGCTTAGAAAAACCTTCAATGAACCTTCGATAATATCCGGCCAACCCCAAAAAGCTTCAAATTTCAGTAATGGATCTCGGAGTCTCCCATTGTAGAACTGCATCTACTTTAGATGGATCCACAGCAATACCGTTACCTGAAATCACATGACCAAGAAAACTCACTTCCGACAACCAGAATTCACACTTGGACAACTTGGTAAAAAGTTTCATTTCCTTCAAAACCTGCAACACAATGCGCAATTGCTCCGCATGCTCCTTCCGAGACTTAGAATAAATCAAGATATCATCAATGAACACAACAACAAAACAATCCAAATTCTCGTGGAAAAGATGATTCATGTATTCCATAAACACACCTGGCGCATTAGAAACCCCAAACGGCATCACAGAATATTCGTAATGACCGTATCGTGTCCTAAAAGCCGTCTTCTGAATATCTTCCTCTTTCACCCTAATCTAATGATACCCCGACCTCAAATTAATCTTACTAAACACACAAGCACCAACCAACTGATCCATCAGATCATCAATTCTTGAAAGAGGATACTTATTCTTAATCGTCACCTTATTCAACTGGCGATAATCAATACACAACCGCATACTTCCATCCTTCTTTTTCACCAATAAAACTGGAGCACCCCAAGGAGAAACGCTTGGTCTCACAAACCTCTTTTCTAGTAATTCATTCAACTGATTCTTTAACTCAACCAACTCAGATGCCGACATACGATAAGGTGCCATAGAAACAGGTCTAGTACCATGAACTAGATCTATAGAAAACTCCACCTCTCTTTCTGGCGATAAATCTGAAATATCCTCAGGAAACACTTCCGGAAAATCACACACAACAAGAAACACATCAAGTGAAACTTGACTATCCACAGTCAATGATGCAAACAACCCAAACAACTGAGCTTCATCCGCCAAAAGTTTCTTCAACTCTTTGGTAGATAAGAAACTCGAGTCTTCGTCTTCCTCAAGAGAATGAAATCTTACCAGCTTATGATAACAATCAATATGAACCCTATTGAACTGCAACCAATTCATTCCCAGAACCGTATCTAAACCCTCCAACGGTAAACACACCAAATCCATCTCAAAGTCTTTACCATAAATGGTCAAAGGACAACTCAAACAAACCAAAGAAGTAGTTACTGACCCCATTGCTGGAGTATCAATAACCATTTCACCATCCATCAAAGACAACACAAGATTCAAACGCTTCGCGCACTCAGACAAAATAAATGAATGAGTCGCTCCAGTATCAATAATAGCAACTAAAGGCGTACTATTAATAAAACAAGTACCTCTTATTAGACGATCTGGATTAGTAGTCTGAGTTCCTGCCAATGCAAAAACCTTCCCACCAGCTGGAGCTTGCTTTGGTTTCGGACACTTTGTACTAATATGACCAGGTTGGCCACAGTTGAAACACTTCACCACATTCTTGCTTTTACAATCAGCTGCGACATGCCCTACACCTCCACAATTGGAACACTTCTCCAAATTCTTCCTACATTCAAACTGACGGTGTCCCAATTCACCGCATCTATAACATCTCAAAGAATTAGACATACCTCCTCCACTTGGCCTTCGATTAAAAGTACCCCTTTGCTTACCCTTATCCGCTGGTGTCATATAAGGACCACCACGAAACGGTTGCTTCCCTTTCCTGTCGCTCACACTCTTATAGTGAGTAGAACGAGCTTTACTATCTTCTTCATAAATCCTACAACAGTCCACCAAATCAGAAAACCTTCTAATCCTTTGATACCCGATTGCCTGCTTGATCTCAGGACGCAATTCGCTCTCAAACTTCACACACTTAGAAAATTTCGCAGTCGCTTCCGTATAATGTGGATAAAACTGCACAAGTTCCACAAACTTAGCAGTATAATCAACAACAG
Source organism: Lathyrus tuberosus (assembly GCA_022829125.1). NCBI lineage: Eukaryota > Viridiplantae > Streptophyta > Magnoliopsida > Fabales > Fabaceae > Lathyrus > Lathyrus tuberosus. Next base: position 400,835 of record JALAZF010000759.1, on the reverse strand, counting down.
ACATGTTACCTTGTTTCAGTTCCAAGAACTCTATTTCTTTCTTTCCTCTTACATCTTCGGGAAAATACTTCCTCAGAAACTCAATGCTAAACACAGCCCAAGTGATCTCTTCCTCTGCAGCTTCCAACACACGACGAGTACTGACCCACCAATCATCCGCCTCTTCCTGTAACATGTGAGTACCCAGTCTCACCTTCTGATCCTCCACACAATCCATCACCCAGAAAATCCTTTCAATCTCTTTCAGCCAGATCTGAGCACCATCAGGATCGTGTCTCCCTTTGAAGACAGGCGGTCTATTCTTCCTGAACTCATCATTCTCACCAGCATTAGGTGTACCCTGCACAGCCCGAGCCATAGCTTGCATAGCAGCAGCCAAAGCAGCGTCATTCCTTCCAGCCATATTCTGTTCATTTCCAATAACAGCAACTATGGTCAAACAAACATCTCACCCAAACACAACGACCAACAAGGAATGACACAAACTGACACGAACTGGCTCTGATACCACTTTATGTAACACCCCCAATCTATACCCCCAAGCTATTAAAGCGATAACAATTAATCAGAGTATATTTAAAACATTCACGGCATAGACCGAAGGGTCACATCAATTGAAACAAATAAACATAAACCTGCTCATAAAGATATGCAACAATCAGGTAGTGATACAAACAGAGGAACTCAGTTCCTACTACCCACAATTCAGATACATAATAAAAGCGAAAAATCTGTACTGAATCTCATATATATACATCATGAAAAGTTTGTCTTCCAAATACAATCATACATGTGCAATCCCAAAAGAAACACATACATATACACACAAATCACCAACGGTCTCCCTAACTACCCGGTGCCACATATCAGAGCCGACCGACAAAAGAATGAAGACATAAGCTTCACAAAAAGACCTCTAGCAATCTAATCTGCAATGCCTCATAGAGCATTATAAAACAGCAGAAGGGTGAGAAACACAATCATAATATAATTGCATATAATTATATAATAACACAAAATTACACACGTAAAATATTCTCATCACAACGCACAACAGAATCCAAATACAACACAATACAATTGTCACTAACACCAATATATATATATATATATATATATATCTCAACTCATTAATTCCAATCACAATTCCACACGAAATCAAACTATTCATGATTTATGCAAATGCACAGAGACCAACACAACGACTCTATGCAATGCATATGCGGTACCAATATCAACATCTCAACACCAGTTCACTCAGGAACTATTGGAACCATCGCTCGTTACGTAATGTAACTCCCCGTCGGGCATACGATGTTCCCCGTCGCTTTCGGTCCTCTTGGTATAAGGCACACGACGTTTATGGATGGCTTTCAGTCCACTTTGTATAAGGCGCACAATCCGATCGCTTTCGGTCCTCTTTGTATAAGGCGCACGATCGTCTATAACCATCGCTTTCAGTCCTCTCGGTATAAGGCGCACGATGTTATAGCAGATTCCCTCTGGAATCGATTCGTCGCTCACACCCCACATGGGCACACGACATTACAAGAATGCGTATCATGATGCTTGGCATACAATGACTCATGACATTCTAATGCACACATATACGCAACCATAATCATGCATATATCGTCAAATACAACACATTGCATTTACTTGCCCTTAGGCCACAATTCATCATCATAACATGTATTTCATGCATTTTCATCTCACCACAGCACACAAGTCATACAACATTCATAGGGATAGCACATTATACGATACACATCAATTCACATGATTAAAACGGCAAAAGTCGACAAAACGACACTATTTCAAATTTCCGACATAATTTAATCGGCCGACAATCTCAAAATCATTTTTTACAAGAAAGAACATTTCATAAGCTTTCCAACGATATAAAAAACGTTCAAAACGGATAATCAGATCAAAAGTTATGGAATTAAAAAGAAAATAAAAATGTGAAAAACCCTAAAAACCGCCCGGCGCAACCCAAAAACCGCCCGGCGCTTGCCCTTCGCCGCTACTTCGCCCTGCGAAGTAGAGGCGTCACCAATTCTCCCCAAATGACTCAATAGATTCAGAATCGTGTAGAGGTTGTGCTCTCAAAAACCGCCCGGCGAAATCCCGAACCGCCCAGTGCTTTACACCAGGTGCAGAAAAATTCTGCTTCGTGTTACACTGTTCCATAACCCCAAAAACCCCATTTTTCCCAACCAAACCATTTCCAACAGCAACACAAACCTCAGCAATTGTTCATACATATCACATGATCATACTACAAGATTCGTATCAATTTCCGTCCGTGAAAACATCGATTTCTACTCGTTTACGCGTTTTCGACCTATAACCGAAAAACTATGGAAAAAGGCAAGACAACATGCACACACACATACATAATCATACACAATGATAAGATAATCGAGTTTCGCACCCTTACCCGATTAAATCGTTTTTAGAAAAGTTGGTTGACCGATTTTCTTGATTTCCAAGATTTCTCTCTTTTTCTCCTTTTTCCTCTTCTCTTTCTCTTCTCCTCTTTTCTTCTCTTCTTACTATTTTTCTCTCTTTCTATTTCTATTCATACTAACTTAGGAAAAAAAATGAAAAAACCAAAATACCCCTACACTTAAATATCTCGCAAACGTTCCCAAAATGCGACAAAATATAATCACGACGAAAAGTAACATATTTTCAGATAAAAGTCAGAAATTGAAATTCTGGCATAGAAATCAGATGTCCTACACAGATGTTGAGACACTGATATCCAACACAATGAACAAGATAACAATAAAAATAACAGTGCAGAAAGTAAATAACACAGTGATATGTTTACCCAGTTCGGATCAACAATCCTACTCTAGGGGCTACCAAGCCAGGGACGAAACCAATATACGATAGTATCAATTCACAGATCATACAAACACCGAATAATCTGCTCACTTAATCAGTACCCTTCTTATGACTTCTACCTAAGACTCACCTAGGTATGAGGCCCTCCTCAAATCCCTCTACAACCACAACCCGTGATTGGTACCTTTCCACACAAGTAACAAACCGAAAGTCACACTTTCAAAACACACAATTCTCAATACTTCAAAGCTTATGAGAATTGACACACAAGAAACTCAATGCTTAAAAGCTTATGAGTAACTGACAGAACTTACAACACAAAAACCAGTCCTTATACTGTTATCAGAATGATACCAGTTAGGTTCACAAAATACACTCGAAAACCCTAACAAAACACAAGTAAGTTCCACGCCTAAAACTAGGTTTACATCAGTCAATATATAGCAATTAATCTGGACTCAATTGGTCTTCAAAAATGCAGCAAATAGACTGCTCACAAATCTATAAAATTAACTCCAACAAAATAGGTCTTAAATCCAAAGTTTCCTATTATGTCTCCATAATTAGAAACAGCAGCAAATCCGAAAAACCAATAAATAATCACAATCCAAAAATGCTTTGGATGCCACATAGGATAGCCAAATATTCATAGAATATTTAGTAACAATTCATAGCAACAGAATCTGCTTTAAAACTGAATCCACAACGCGATGTCCTATGAGCTGGTATGGAACATCTTCATTCGACATGTTGAATGCAGCACATTAGAACTTCATGATTCAACATTTTGCTGCTATAATAGTTTTAGCAAAATAAATGCCAACCACAAAAGCATAGAAATAACAGAAATAAAATAATATAATAATAAAATAATCAAAACGACTCGATTAAATAAAAACTGACAAAATTGGGGCGTTACAGCAAGCCGCTTCCATACGAGGAACTTCCTCGAGCCACTTCCCGGTTTCCGTTTGAAGCTCCGCCGGAAACTGCAAAGCTTCACCGAAAATTGGGAAAACTCGTCGGAAACTTCGTCACTGCTTCTGAATCTGAACAATCACGGTGGTTGTGCAGGCATCATCATCGCAATGACGCCGAAAACCGCCCGATTCACCAGAATATCCTAAAACCTGGCGGCTTCATCGGCTGCAGAAAATGGCGTGACCACCGTCCACCACCAACAATCACCGAAAACTAATATACTTCATCTTCTAACCAAAACCTAACCGCATGCAAGACTACAAACAACCATCAAATGGGTAAAAGAGCACAGAATAAGAAAACTTACTTGATTTAGAAGATGAAAACGGTTCCCCGAAAGTTGATGCGGTGGCCGAAATAGCAGACGACGGTGACGAGCATGAATTCTGAAGAAGACGAAGAGAAATCAGAGCGAAATGTTCAAAATGGAACGAGTTTTCCCCTTTTATACAGAGGGGCACGTGCGGTGACACACGCTCATAGGTCATAATGGCTATTAACTAGCCATCATTGTCTAGTAATAGCTACACGGAGCTCTAGGCAATCGTGGCTCCCTAACATTTCCAATTCTAACTAACCGTCAGTCTCTCTGCATGGCGGGCAACACGGTCACGGTCAGGAATGCCACAAACATCGGGGATCATGGGCATCACGAGACCCTTCCCCATCACCAAACGACGACTTCACACTAGCTCCTCGGAGCAACGAGCTATCCTTAAATCATCACTCCCATGCTCGGGAGCAATGACTTGGTGGGCTCCTGTTCTGGACTGGACCAATGGCCAGGCATGGCCCAATCCACTTCTACTCCAGAACGGCCCAATTGCCTAAGTCCAATCCACAAACGAGCAAAAGTTACCTTTCTGCCCCTCCAACCTGGCACGGAGTGCATCGTTCCTCCCCAGAAATACTGCCCGTTACGCACGACTTCTCCACTCCCCAAACAGATGAGGCATGTGCCCGAAAATACACTTATGCCCGACATAACGACTAGTTTTGGGCACCCTGCCGGACATAACGACTAGTTTGGGTAGTTACCTATTTTTAGGGAAAACGGTTATTTCGCCCCGAAAATAGGACCGTTGGCCACGTGCTGGGGGCTCTATATAAACCGTGTCGCTTGAGAGGGTCGGGTATCCAATATTCACCCTACGAACTAATATTTTGTACTTGCCCCTTTTCTCTGACCCTTTCTTACTTGAGCGTCGGAGTACCTTGCAGGTACACCCCCTCCCCCTCTCCATACGCCCAGCATCTCAGACGTTCTTGGTGGCCCACTTCAACAGGATCTGATCCAGCCTTCACGATCAAAGATGTTCCCACCGAACTTTAATTTATCCAAAGAAATGGGGAAAAGATCGAATAAACACAAAATAAATATGCAAAGCTAAAGACAAGGTTAAATACTATGCAATAAAGAGATCAAAGGTACGGGGGTTGGTTATGAAAAAGAAGGTACTAGCACCCTAAACATCTGTATTACTCTATAGGAACCTCTTGAAATATCTATGTTTTCTTGCTAAAGTTGTTTGCTATTGATCGGGGAAAATGTGGGAAATGTTTTATTGTTTTATTGAAAAGGAAGAAAAGAAAAAGGTAGAAAAATAAAAAGATAGAAAACTAATCGGTAGGAAAATAACAGGTAGCTCGCTAGGATCTCGCAATCCTATGCCTGCGTATCCTTAATAGAAAGTCAGAGTTATCGTAGTTCGGAGACTACGGGTGAAGAAAAGGAAAGGGTTGAAGAGTAATGGCTATCTCTTGGAAAGGCTAATGGTTTGTATATGAAAATGGTTTAAAAGTTCTAAGGTTGAATTAGGGTTTAGATAATAAGAGAGTAAGGAATGCGATAGCTTATGTACAAATGCATATGAATGACTAACAAATCAACAATGAATTTTTTCCCTTGGATTATGTACAATAAAACAAGATAGGTATGGATTCACAAATATATGCATGATGAATAAATGAGATTAAAGGCATGATAAGATCGTTAATATGTGAATAGACAAGGAATGGACACAATGAAATGTGTGTCAATTAATTAATCAAAGTGTTTTTTTAAATAGAACCAAATGTACATTTAAAATAAATGAACTAGAAACTCTAATAAATAAATAAAATAGTACAAATATTTTAAATATTCTTTAATATGAAAATGAAACAAATAAAAAGGATGAATAAAATGTTCTCTTTAATTTTTAAGGTTTAAATTAAAAATATACAAAGATAAATAATTAATACAAAATAATAAATATTTTTGAGATTTTTTAATATGAAAAATAAAATAAGAAGAAAATAATTAAAATGTTTATTTTTATATTTTTTTTAAGGTTTAAATAAAATGAAATCAAATATGATTAACCAATACCCATTTTCATGGAGTTTTCAATCAACATTTCAAGACAAACACAATGATAACTTGAATGGATGAAAATGATACCTTAAGGAGGGAGTTCAAAAATCAAGAAAGTTTACCTATTTGAGTGTGTCCAATGCACCTAATAGAGTACTTTCAGATGAGAGGTGACAATGCCTACATCTTCACTGAACCCCCAAGAGTTTGTTAGATTGCTTGGCTTGCTTTGGATGAGTTGTATTTAATGTATGGAAGGTGTGTGTGAGTGTGTGTGTGTGTGTGTGTGTGTGTGTGTGTGTGTGTGAAAAAATTTCTAGGAAAGTGGAAGAATCAAGAGATTCGAAGTTTCGACTCTTATGTAACAATGAAATTTTTTTTGAAAAGTTTAGTTTCTAGTTCTTGAAGGATGTTTTACTGAGGTTTTTGTGTGGTTCTCTTGATAATTTTCTTGTTTTTCTCCTCTTTTCTTTTTTTCCTCTTTTTTTCTCCTTTTTCACACCCCCTTTTTTTATTTTTCTTGAATGAATGATCTGATTTTAAGACAAATATTCTTAGAAGGAATGTCCCTGATTCTAAGAATATGATTTTAGTAAGAATATGATATTTGGAAGAATTTCATGACCATTTCTCTTGAACTTTCCTAGGGTGATTCACCCTAAATGAAGAAAATGTGAATGACTATTTATAGAGGTTTTAATCCTCTTTATTCTTGAGTACCAAGGCTACCTTGAGTATCAGTTTTTAATTACAAGTTTGCCACCAGTATTTATGAAACTGCCATTAGTAGTGTAAATGAAAAGATCACTATTTACAGAACTACCATTGGGTGATGCTGATCCTCACGTTTTGCTCTCTTGATCCTCAGCTGCTTTATGTAATTACGAAAGTAGTGATTTCATCTTCTAGGATAGTTACAACTTTGTCATTGCTTGGTGTCCACGTACGGTATATTCTTTCCTTGATCCTCACGCATGTACTTTTATTACAACTTTGTCATTGCATTATTTTTTTATCCTCATGTGTGGTATTTTATAATATTCAAGTATTTTCAAGGCAATATTTATCATATCTTTGTTCAAAAAATAAAAATAATATGGTTAATCAGCTAAAAATTAAAAGGAAAAGATTAAAAAACGAATAAACAATCAGGTATCAAAATGCTCGAAAAATGAAAATGAATGCACTAAAGTGATCAACACGAAATAAACGTATTGGAAAAATATTGCGTTTAGTCAAATTTTGAAATAAATTTTACCCGATTAAAAGGCTCAGACTGTCAAAAATACGACCGAAAAGCAGTCGAAAAATTAAAACGGGCACACTAGTTTAAACTACGAGAAACGTAGATTAATATAACTGATGTCTGGAAGGCCGATTTTAAAATTTTTCATCCACTGATTTTACGCAATTTTGACTTTTAGTTTGACCGATTCTTCTGTAAATCCAACAAATTTATTCTGCCTGATAATTCAGACATTATGCATGATGAAATACATGATATACTATGCAGATGATGCAAAGTGAAAATACGGCCAGATGAATGAAAATATTAAAAATGCCTGGTCAAAATTTGGGGTATGACAGATGCCCATATTTAATCTTCTTGGACCTAGAGATATGAAATAGCAAAGACTTTCGAACATTCGAGGTAGAAGAGGATTATATACTAAAATACCCAGAATTTTGACCGTGAATGCAGATGAAATGATATGACATGAATGCAAGACTCTGAGTTATGTGGGGAATGATACCACGAGATAGAATTTCACTTGGGAAAAGGGTTAACATTTTTGGGGGAGAAAGTAATGATCTTAAAGAGACATTCACTAGGGATACAAGATATTGTGGAAATTTGTATAGGTGACAAAGAATATCCAACAATACTTGGAAAGAGAAGTACAAAACATGGGACAGAGATAAAGATATTTGAGAAGGCATCAGATGTAAAGAAACCAGACAGCCAAGAATAGCATTGAATGAAAGGTATAATCACAATATCTAAGAATGACATCAGATGAATGTGGGCAAAGTAGAAATCCAAGAATGGTATTTTGTGTAGAGGAATCACAATATCCAAGAATGCATTGGATGTAACAATATGAATATCCAAGAAAGCATCAGATGTAAAGAAAACACAAGATCTAATAATGGCTTTAGATGAAAGTGAACAAGGGTGAAATCCAAGAATGGAATAGGATGTAAAGAAACCAGACATTTAATAATGGCTTGGAATGAAAAGCAAAACAAAATCTGAGAACAACATCGGATGTAAAGAAATCAGACATCCAAGAATAGCATAGAATGAAAGGTATAATCACAATATCTTAGAATGGCATCATATGAGTGTGAGCAAGGTAGGGATCCAAGAATGGCATTGGATGTAAAGAAACACAATATCTAATAATGTCTTTAGATGAAAGCGGACAAAATAAAATATGAGAATGGCATCGAATGTAAAGAAACCAGACATCCAAGAATAGCATTGAATGAAAGGTATAATCACAATATCTGAGAATGGCATCAGATGAGTGTGAGCAAGGTAGGGATCCAAGAATGGCATTAGATGCAAAGAAACACAATATCTAATAATGGATTTAGATGAAAGTAGAAAAAATAAAATCTGAGAATGGCATCCGATGTAAAGAAAATCACAATATCCAAAAATGTATTAGATGCAAGTAAACAAAGATATCCTAGAAATTATTGAATGTAAAATAGAAGTATACAAACATATCCAAGAATACCATCGGATGATGCTAAGAAACAAAGGTTTCCAGTAATAGCACTGAATGCAACAAGAGAGAAAGACACACACAACCAAGAATAGCATTGGATGGTGCCAAGTTGTACTTTGGGTATTTTCCAAGTTAGGTTGAACTTTGGTTTTGCCAAGTTAGGTTGGACTTTAGGCACAAGGTAATATGTTGATGGTAACATGACCTATGAAAATGAAAATGAGGATAAAACACTCTTGCTATGCATGGTATATGAATTTGTTGTGTTGTATGTAATACAAATGCTAACAACAAGCTCCACTCTTTTGGGGAGGTGATGACAAGATTGGAAGACTGATTCCTCAACCCGGAGATCACTGCCACTAAGCTTTAAGGACTAAAGATGTTGTTGTTGAACACGTCTTTGCCACACTGATAAGCTGTATCAAGTTGATGATCCTTGAAGGAAGGATAGATAGATGCTTAGGGATTAATCAAGTAAATTGCCCCAAATTACCTGACGGTTGTAGATGAACTAATAATTTCTTCAGCTTGATTGAAGTTGGAAATGACTAGTTTACTGCACACTTGGAAAACTTGCCCCAGTATGAGTCTTGAAAGGTATTCTAAATGAACTAATTGTGAGGAGGACTTGCACTAAGCAACAAACCTTGAAATGATTCTCAACAGGATCTAGAAGGAACTTGTCGCTGATAGGATCACTGACCAAGTTTCTTAACTGTTTAAAAATTCCTAGAGAGAAAGCTAGTTTACAAACAAAAATGTTCATTCAAACATCGTAATTTTAATGCAACGTTCATGCAATTTTTGAAATGAAAATCATTGTTGGAATGATGCAAAGCGTATGAATCACTAGTTAAAACATGGTGGTTTAAGACATTCAAAGTGAAAGGTAAAGCAAAGGTATGGTGTCAAAACAAATTATTTGCGAAAATATTTTTGGAGTTAGTTTACGCAACCTTCTTGCAGTATGCTTTCAAAATAACTTTGCTTCAGTTAGGTCTTTTGAGGGTTATAACCTGGTCTGGTTCACAGTTTATGAAACAAAGAATAAAGGCTCAAAGTTCATTTGTACCCACCCAATCTTCGTGATGATCTTCAGTCCTACATTCAGTGAACTTAAACTATGCGCTCAGGTTCCCAATGATTGGGAATTGTACTGATGATAGTAATGGCGATAGTTTAGAAGTCAATAGACTCTTGAGATGGAAGTCACTGCTTCTTTACAACATTTGGTTATTTTTTTCCATTGAGGACTTTCATGGTAAGGATTTAAAGATCTATTCGTTTTGTTATCCCTAACTTTTGCCTAAATTGTTTCTTTTGAAGCTTACAGTTTAAGGGATGCCCTAGTTTTTTTTTTTGCCTAAGTCTCCTTCATAGGTTTTGACTTAGCAAGCATTTTCTTTTGAATTTTTTTCTTTGAAAGAAAGAGAGTGACTGCCCAGCTTAATGATTAGGGTGAACCATCATCGACTTTTAACTTAAAGGACATCTTTGACATTAGTTTGCTGTGTACGAAGGAAAACTTGTGAATGCAACCTTTATATGAAAGGTGTCTTGCATGAACGTACAACCTAGTTAACTGAGAATTACCCATCCCAAAGGTTAATATTGCATGTTTTTTGGTACAGAAAGAAACTCTAACTTCTAGGCTCAAAGGGGTTGATGAGGGATTATCTTCCTTATGTCTCCAATGTTTAGGAATTCAAACAAGGCCTTACATCGTCAGCAAAGTTTTGATTTGAAAGCATACCAACAGCAATTTGGGTATTACGTTCTCGTCATCCTCCCTCAAATCTTTGCATAATCAAAATTTTGATAAAAGAAAATGAACAATATATGTATTTTGAATGAGAAAGCATAGAGATGCAAATAACAGATGAATTGAATCAAAATATTGCAATGCTCATTTCATTAAAATTAACATTAAAAATAAACAAGTTTGAAAGCAAACGAACACAATAAACACAAGGAAATTGCAAATGGAAAGAATTATGTCCTAGTGACTAATCAGCAACAAGGATGAGCTATCATGTCTGAAACATTGGCTTTAGGAGGATAGTTGGCTAAAGTTGACTGAAGCTTCACTTATCATGCCATGTAAGAGGATTGTTCTTGACATTAGGGCCATCATCATTGAATGTGAGATTCTTATCTCTGACATTCTGCGTCTGATATTAGCTCTAGTCTTGTATCGATGACGAGGAATCAACTTGAAGACTGACAGATGACTATTGGATACAGGAGACATGAATAAGTCCATGGAATGCAAAACTTAATGTTTGAATCATTGTTAAGTGTGATATAGCGCCAAGCAACAAAAAGATTTGGAAGTATTTTTTTGGGGATTTATCTTGTCCACAGAGATCGGTTTGAGGGAAAGAATGTCGTTCGACAGTCTCTCGCGTTTATGAGTTTGGATTTAAAATGGTTTCAAACAAGAAAACATAAAATTAAATATTAAAACATAAAACAAATTCATTCTTCAGCAAGACAAACTTATCCGACATGCACATAATCGACTCCTCACAAACTTAAACCTACCGACCAATTATACTCCACCTACAATACTCCTCAATATTGTCATACCCCAAATTTTGACCACTAAGATTTCCCATCATTGTGAAAATCATCATCACAATATAGATGAACCATCTTACCTCATCAGTCTCCCCAAAGATGGGTGAGCATCCACTACAATCAAATTTAGGGTTTCAAGCCCTCTCAGAGCTTTTAGACAAAGGATCAATCAAGAAATGACATGATATTCAACTTGTCTAGCCTCTCAAATATCCACAAGGGATCAAGAGGACTCCCACTTCAAAGATTAAGAACAAGGCTGCTCCCTTCCAGGTGGATCAAGCCTCAAGATCGCCAGTGTCACCAAATTAGGGTTTGGTCGACCAGGGCCTCCAGATGAAAATTTTCCTCTGGGCGTGAGCCAATGCTTCAAAGCATATCCTAAAATACTCCATGGAACCTCATGGACCCAAGCATCAAGTCAATTTGACCTCAGGGGATGCATACATCAAAAATCAGGAATTAGGGTTTCTTGACCTAATTCACCCCTAAGTTGACTTTTGGGACAAATCATGAACCAAGACCTCAAGACATGATTTTAGGGTCTCCAATATACCACATTGATCCATTTGTAATAATGAATTAATCCAAGAAGCTTGAGCAACAAGTTTCAATTTCATCTGAACCACAGTTAGGGTTTTGCGAGAAAAGTCAATTGTAGTTTTGACTTTTGACCAGGACATGCTCCCAAACCCTATGACATGATTAAATATACCCTATAACATCCATGGAACATGTCGATCGAGTTTGATTTAGGTCAAAGACATGATTTCCTAAAGGATCGCACAGTTTGGAATTCATCTGATAAAAAGTCAACTGTGCACAAAAGTCAACTTTGACTTTTTGAGATTTTTCACAAAAATGGTTTTTTAACCCTAAAATGATGTTAATGTATGATTTGAATCATCATTCATCAAGAAAAATCAAGAAAAGTGGGATAACTTGTAAAAGGGGTAACCATACAAACTTAGAAAATTTTCTAAGTTATGAACAAAGTGGCAAGGGTACAAACTTTGGAGGATCATAACTCCTAAACCACAAAGCCATTTTTCCCCATCCAAAGCTTGATTTGTATATCTCATTACCCTCTACAAAAGCTTAAAACTGACCTCCCTCCAAATTCGTCATGGAGTTTGAGTTATGGAATGATCAAAATCACAAAAAGTGAAAATGTCACTTTTTTCCAACACTTAGTGAAATTTTCACTAAGTCAGAATCTGCCTTCACTTTTTTCCAAATGTAGGGGGGTTTTTCTCTTGGATCCAAAAGTTATCAAAACTAAATATGATCAAACAATTGTTGTATCATATGAGGGCTTTCCAAAATGGCCAAGAACATCATCAAATTCCACTTGGGCCAAGAGATATGACAATGCCAAGGCTAGGCAGAATTTTGCATTTTTGCTCGATTTGGCAAAATCAGATTATTCCAAGCCTTGTCAGCACTTTGTGCATATTCGAGGATTAAATCTAAATGGGACAAACACTTAGCCAAGCCTACAAAGTCCTTGGAACAAAAAGTAGCATGCCAAACCTAAAATTGCCTAAAAGAGGGACAAGAACCAAATTTTGGATTGGAGCATTCAATGCATACACCAAGGTGGCGTGGACTGAGCCATTTGCAACTAAATTCAGTCAAGATTTATCCAAGAGCAAGGGAACCACAGCCCTATGCCCTAACCTCAAATTAATGGCTAGAGGAGACTTGGATTCCAAAGTGCAACCATTGGCCAAACCTCTGCTGCAGTTGCCATTCACTATTGCTTGCAAAACAAACTTGTTCTACTATAAATAGATCACATTTGTGATCAGTTTGAGTATACCAAAGCCATCAAACAGATGTTTTCCTCAAAATCTCTTCTTCACTCCAATTTTGCCTTCTAAGGCAAGTCACTATCGGGTTTTGAGTTTGAGAGCTTTTCCAATCAAAACAATCACTCACACACCTCATAAACATCATATAGAAGTGATCCAAACACTCACATAACATCTGGAACACCAAAATCACAAAATCACCAGCCAGTTGCTCAAGTTCTTGACAGATTTGCAGTTGGGGTACCATCTCAAGTTCCAGATCATTTTAATCTATTCCAAGCATCCAGACACACTCCATAGCACCTAGGGAAGCTGTCCATAACCTTGGAATCAAGTTGTAACACCTCTAACACAAAACACGATCACCAGCTGCAAGAGGTAAGCATGAGCTCTTCTAACTATATGATCCATGCATTTTTTGCTGCACAATAATTTGGCCATATGTTCATAATTATGCATGGAATGTTTTCTCTCAATCAATTGCATTGCTTGAATCGTGTGTGGAATTTATGAACCTTCATGCAGAAATTAGGGTTCTTGAGGTTTCTCTTTGATTTCTTATTCAATGTTAAAAATGAATGAAATTAAAAGACCATAGACATGATCGTGAGGTTAAAACGAGTAGATTGATATGTAGATTGCATGATATAATCAAGTATTCAGTGAGATTGGATAGAAAACACAAATCTGCAGAAACAGAGGAAGGGCGTGTGTTCTTGCCATGTTCTTGGCGCCCGTTTTCAAATATTTGAATATTTGAATTTTGTGATTTTATTTAATTGATTCAAAAATTAATTTCTCTCTGAGTTTTAATGATTTTAAGTTGATTCTTTTTTTTTATAATTCACAAAAATGTTAAAATATTTTATTTTACCAAAAAATCCCAAAAATATTATTTATTTCATATAATTGATATTTTTGCAAAGAATTAATATTTTAATTGTTTTTGACATTTAAAATATTTTTTCCTTCTTGATTCTGCAAATTTTAATGATTTCTAATCATTTTGTAGGTCAAAACATGATTTTTGAAACATTAATCTAAGATCACAATTTGTTTTCCACATGTTAAACAATTTTGATCATTTTAATTGAATTTTTTATTCAATTAAAATATATTTTGGAAACAAATTAGGGTTTTGATTAATTCAACCCTCATCAAATAATTTCAAACACTTTTGGGCCTCTAATAGAGTGTAAGACCCAATCCTTTGTAAATACAATCTATTTTTGGGTCTCACTTATTGTATAAGTCCCGTTGAATTTCAAAAAGTTCGACGCGATCATCGTCCGTTGAAAAACAAACCTTTGGCCTCTCCTCGAGCTATAAGACCCATTCAAAATCTTTTGGGCCTCTATTAGAGTGTAAGACCCAACCCCCTTTGAAAACTAAACCATTTTAGGCCTCAATGCATTGTATAAGACCCACCGCGTTTTCAAAAATCTCGGCGCGATCGCCATTTTCAAACAAATGACCCTAGGCCTCTCCTTGAGCTGTAAGCCCCACCACTTGTACAAAAATAAATCTCTTGGGCCTCTTGAGAGAGTGTAAGACACATCCCCTTGTACAGAAAACCTTTCTAGGGCCTTAGCCACTTGTATAAGTCCCTCTGTACAAAACGACAGTGCGATCACTGATAAACCTTGAGCCTCTCCTTGAGCTATAAGCCCCAACATTTTTTCAAAATACTCTCTCCTTTAATTTTGAATATACTGTTGTTTTCAATCTTTCTTTGTTGAACAACAAACCAAACAGCATGGAAGCTCTACAACCGAGTAAGTGGTTATATGCTTTCTTTATCCGCTTTCATATACATATAAACTGTATTGTGGGGCTATTTCACTATAAGTCTTCTTTCATAAACTCATATCAACTGTGTAATACTAGTATAGATATTTAGAGTTTCTCCGGCAATTACGTCTAGCACTAAGCCCTGTTGGTCACTCTTAAATAGACAAAACTAGATCCCCCATAGGATTACCAGATACAGTATTCCCTCCTCTTGGGGTTAAATAATATGGAGACGTGAAAGGCAGCATTCTCGGTGAACCCTTTCACAGACTGTCACCTTTAAAAATCGTCAAAGAAACTCTATTCCCCAGAGATGATCTTTTCTCTGTGAATGGCATCTCTTGAGTTTCTTCCAAATTCTAGGACTTTCCTGGCTTGATCTATTCTCTGTGAATAGCCTGTGTTGAATTTCTCGGGGTTTGGGGACCCACAGCCTTCCTAAAAGCATCCCCGCCTCCTCTTAGGCATTGTACAAGGACCCTACGGCTTCTTAGAAGTATTCACAGCCTCCTCTTAGGCTTCGTATATGGATTCTTCCTTCGGGAAGAAAGCCTCCTCTTGGGCTTCGTACAAATCGTCCCTCGGCTTCTTAAAAGTTTTCAGCCTCCTTTTGGGCTTTGTACAAATTGTCCCGACGACCTCCTAGAGGTATAGGAACATAAATTAGTCATCTTCATAGAACAGTCTTTCAAAGAGTCTAGATCTTTCTACCGTGAACGTACTACCATTGCTTCTTTAAGCATAGTACAAAGGATAAAACTCTAGACTTGGACAGTATAATCTCCTTGTGTCTCGAAGGCATTCTCAAGTAGGGAAAAACACCAGTAGACTCGAACATTCTCCAATACCCTTTGGATTCCCCATTTCCTTAAAGAACATGAAATAACCCCGATCCTCAGATCAATCCCAAAGCATAGCCTTACCTTTAATCAGTCTCTTTATAAAAACTGATTTTCTCTTTTAACCAACCTACTGGACCTGTCACTCAACTGAAACAGCAACCCTTTTAGCCTCCATCTCGGGCTTCGTACGAGATACAAATCACTCTCTTGTCGAGTATAAAAGACTCTCTTGTTGAGTCAACCTTTAGCCTCTGTCTTGGGCTTCGTACAAGACACATACAAAAAGATTCTCTTGTTGAGTCAATAATCTTTTTTATCCTTCATCTCAGGCTTCGTACGAGATACAAAAGCACTCTCTTGTTGAGTCAAACTCTTTTAGCCTCTCTCTCTGGCTTCGTACGAGACACACAAAAACACCCTCTTGTTGGCCCAATAGCCTCCTCTTAGGCTTTGTATAAGAAAAACCCCGGTTGAGTCAATCAACCTTTTAGCATCAAAATTGTGCCTCGTTCACAAACATCAAAACTCCTTTCATCTAATCGCTGTAAGCGGCAAGCCTCTGGATTATTTACATCCACGCCACTGTCCCTCTTTTAGCATGAAAAATTCCTAAGGAAAGATGGCATTGCTCTACACTGAGTTAAAGTCTTCTCCTTCAGGTTAAAACTCCCTATAAAGGAAATTATGGCATTGCTAGGATTCACATATCCTGGTTAAAGTAATCCTCCTTTATAGTCAGTCATCCAACAGTTGTGACAAACAGACCCCTTTAGAGATGACAAATTCTCTCTAAAGACAACACCTTTTAGCTTCACATCTTGGGCTTCGAACAAGATATAAATAGACCCTTCAGCTTCACGTCTTGGGCTTTAAACAATACACCAAAACACCATTTCCTCCCATAGAATAGGAGGAACTACGATCCCTCTGATTTCCCTGTTTCGATAAACGAGAATACGTAGGCATAAGATTGAAAGAAAAATCTTAGCGAGCACACCACATCAAAAAACCTCAGGTCACAAATCCTCACATATCCCCCAAAATATCCGAGTTCGTATTCCCTACCAAAAGTCTAAATTCAACTAAAATAACCTAAGAGAGGCCCCCTCACATTGATCGCATTGGTCACATTGACTGTTTGACCTCAGTTTGCAAAGCAGGGTTTGTTGGAGACATCTATTTCCCTTCCTTCATCAGCTTCAATAGGACAAAAAATGAATCGACCTGTAGTAACCCAGAGCGGCAGTGCTTAAGAACCACGCCCAAAATCGCTCGCTACAGAAAAATGGCGCCCATCGTGGGGCTCTCTTTTTTATCTCTCAGGTAGTAACCGAAGAATAATGACTTCACTGGGATAGGACCTTTTTGACTTCACTAGGATCTTAGGTCAAAAACCTTTAAAGTTGGGAAGATACCACAGGATGGCGACTCCGTCGGGGAGCCATTTTTGTCAGGAACATAGGATTCATAGCTCTCTAAAGTCTAGGACTTTAGGACAAATAAATATACTGCTTTTCCTAATTGATATCTGTGTTTATTTTTTCTGCTAATGGAAATGCGTGTGATGCCGCATATGGAAAGATTGAGTATACACCTAGGAAAAACCTCTTTTAGTAGTGCGGAATTTATTGGAAATGGTTGTCATGCGATACTACCCTCTTCTGATGGTTCTTCGAAAAACATCACCTAGCACGGTTCCCGGCCCGCTGGTGTTTTCTCTATAAGAACTGATGATGTTGAGAGACGGGTACAAAAATAATTAGTATAAACCTTTAGGGGGGGTAGAGCCTTGACTTCATGACACCGACCCTTTGACCCCATGTTTTTTCTATGTTTTTGTGTGCTGCATTCATGCATTCATCTAAAAAACATTACATCAAAGAAAAATTTTCTCTTCTAGTCTCTCTTTTTCAAATTAAACTAAGACAATGATTGCAAATGTCAGAGAAAAAGATTGCGCTCATGGATTTCGGTAGAAGGAGAACTCATAAGTATACCTTCAGGGTTCCAAAACTAGAGGATTTGAGAGGATTAATGAGGATGATCACTAACCCTAAGCTTTCAGAGCCAAGTACGGAGGTCTGCTACCTCTGTTAAGAGTCCATGTGATTGAAGGAATCATGGAGGCACTCATTCATTTTTACGATCCGATATATCACTGTTTCACATTCCCGGATTACCAGCTCGCACCAACGCTGGAGGAGTATTCTCACCTAACCGATCTACACATTACTGATCGAGCTCCATTTTCTGGACTGGAAGAAATTCCAAAGGATCAGACCATTGCAAGAGCAATCGATTTGGATGAGTTAGAAATTAAGACTCACATGACCACCAAGGGTGGGCTCCCAGGTTTGCCAGCCCAGTTCCTGACAAAGAAGGCTCTGTACTTTGCTAGTATAGGGAACATGACTGCTTTTGAAAGCATCTTTGTCTTACTCACCTACGGGTTATTTCTATTTCCCAACATTAATAGCTTCGTCGATATCAACGACATTAAGGTTTTTCTCATTGGAAACCCTATACCAACTTTGCTTGCGGACGCGTATCATTCTGTACACTTAGGAAATTTGTACAGCGGAGGAATGATCACATGCTGTGTACCCCTGCTATATAAATGGTTTATCTCCCATTTGCCTAAGTCTGCTGCTTTTTGGGATCATAAGAGTGCCTTACATTGGTCGCAGAAAATCATGTCCCTTACCAACTCTGATATAGATTGGTGCAATAGGATTTATGACGGGATCAGGATCATTGACCATTGTGGAAACTTCCCAAATGTACCCCTCATAGGAACTAAGGGAGGAATCAACTACCATCCAGTATTGGTTCGTCGTCAATTTGGATACCCGATGAGGCATGTCCCGCGTAATGCTCATCTGGAAGTACTTTTCTTCAAAGAAGGAGAAAATGACAGGGCACAAAAGATGGAAATAGTGCACGCTTGGAAACATGTTCATAAGAAAGGACAAGAGTCTCTAAGAAAACAGGATTGTGTCTCGGTGGAGCCTTATTTCCACTGGGTACAAACTAGAGCTCTCAAGCTAAAGATGCCTTATCCTCGTCACGGAGTTCTTCCGCCGAGGGAATCTGTCATGTACTTCAAGACTGAAACGAAAAAACTTCAGGTTACTCTCAACAAAGTTCAACAGGAGAGGAGGTCTTGGAAGAACAAGTACCGCATACTTAATGTAGGGTGTACCCAAACACAGCGACTGCTAAAAGATAAGGATGCTCTGATTGAGATTTTAGAGCAACATGCTGTAGAAAATCACGATGACCAAAGGAACTTGCTCGCTCCTTTCACTTGGCAAAGGAATGATAACCCGACAACGGCCCAAGAGCCCCGGTCCAAGAAAAGGAAAGTACCAGAATCAGCACCCGGGTTCTCCTCAGAGAGGACTCGGGACCCCTTAGCTTAGGTTTCTGTTTCCGCCCTTTGTAATCTGCTGTATTTCTATTTTCGCAATCCTTTGAATTCAATAAAACGGGGTTTTCCCCACTGTTTGATATTTGCAATCTGATTGTCGAAGTTTATTTTGATTAAACAAAAAAAAACAATTAATATAATCATTGCATTCATCATTCTCACGTCACGTATTCTTCTTACCTACGAATCTCACGTTCGTGTCTCGGTTCTAGAGTCAAACTGTCTCATTCGTACAATACTCGGGCCAATCGTCAGAAAAAGATGGATGATCTCGAGGAAGAGAACAGAGAGTTAAGAGAAGAGAACAACGCTCTGAGAGAGGATATGAGAAAGTTTCATAACGACATGCAAGCCATGGCAGAACCTCAGCTACAAAGGACTGTGATCTCAGAGATCACCTCAACGTCCATAGTGGAGAAGTCCGATCCTAGGTACAAAATGCCAAAATATCGTCCCTGGGGCATGCCACTTAACTATATCCCGGAAGGATATGTTCCGCCTATCAATGAGTATCAGGGAACCGCAGCGGGAACCGCAGCGGGAACCGCAGCGGGAACCGCTGGGCCTGAAGGTTACAAACTTCGGGAAAGCGAAGATGCCGGAGGTATGACAGTAACTCCTGAAGGTTATAAACTTCGGGAAGCACCGAGAGTCTCGGCCATAATGACTATACCACCGCCCGTGGTACACACTGTCCCGAAAGGACAGATTCCACAGATGCCTTCTGGTGGAAACGACAACATGTTCGAAAGAATGAATGAGTTCCAGGAACAGTTCCTGGGAATGTAGAAAGAACTGCAGGCCCTTCGCGGTCAGGATTCATTTGGAAAGGACGCCGCGGACTTCTGCTTGGTCCCCAATGTGAAAGTCCCGCACAAATTCTAGGTGCCCAACTTTGAAAAGTACAAGGGTAACTCTTGCCCTTAGAGTCACTTGGTGATGTACGCTCGGCGAATGTCAGCTCAGACAGAGAATCAGGATTTACTGATTCACTACTTTCAAGATAGTTTAACTGGTGCCGCGTTAAAATGGTACATGGGTTTAAACCGTGCTACGATTAGCACTTTCAGAGATCTTGGCACTGCCTTTGTCCAATAATATAAATATAATCTGGACATGGCACCCGACAAAGATCAACTTAGATCAATGTCACAAAAGGACAAGGAAACCTTTAAGGAATACGCCCAGAGATGGCGTGAAATTGCCGCTCAAATTTGTCCACCTCTTGAGGAAAAAGAGATGACAAAGATTTTCTTAAAGACCTTGAGCTCATTTTACTACGACATAATGGTTGCCAGTGCGCCCAGCGACTTCACCGAAATGGTCGGTATGAGAGTTCGTCTTGAGGAAGTCGTCCGAGAAGGACGTCTAGCCAAAGACACTGGATCATCAAGTAGTACGAAGCGATACGGTAGTACTCTCCCTAAGAAAAAAGAGCAAGATATTGGGAATATCTCTCTCGAAAAGCAAAGGCGACGTTATCAGCCAGTAGCGGTTGTGACTCCTACTATCAATCCTGCGCCTATTTCTACGTATCAACCTCGGGTTACGCAGAGCCAACCTAATCAGCAAAGGACTCAACAGCCTCTTCAGCAGGCTCGTCCTCCATACAATAACAACCGTACAACGCGGCCACCAGGATTTGATCCTATACTCATATTGTACGCAGAACTATTTCTGTTACTATTGGCTAAGGGGCATGTCCAAACTAAGTCTCCTCTTACAGTACTGGAAAATCCTCCTTTTTGGTTCAAAACGGATCAGATGTGTCCTTACCACCAAGGAGGACCAAGGCATAACATAGAGAACCGTCTCAATTTCAAATCCGACGTGCAAAAGCTTGTTAGGAGCGGGGTCTTATCTTTCAAGGATACAAATCCTAATGTTCTCACAAACCCGCTGCCTCAACACGAGAAAGCTACAGTCAATTTGATAGAGGGAGAGATTAACAACGTCTATCAAATTCATGATGTACTCTTGTTAAGGACCAATCTGGTCAAGATGCATTGCAGACAGAGTGGATATGGCCATGTGCCACCTCATAACTATCACCAGTGTGATATCTTCTCTAAAAGTAATTGAGGATGTTCTGTGGTGCAATCAGCTCTACAGGAACAGATGGATCCAAGAGCACCGAGTTCATGGAGTTAACATGGTTTACATGAATTCTAACGTCATTCAGAACCACGACGTTTATGCAATGAATGTCAATTTGGTGGCGATGCATTCCAGGAAAAGCCAGTATCATAATCTGCCGCGGCATGATTACAGTTCATGTCTGACTTGCTCGGTAAAAAACAAGGATGCTCTTTTGTACAAGAGGCCCTCCAGCGTCAGATGGATCTTGGATGGATCCAGGACTATCACGATAGGAATCCCTATCAGATCAACATGATCCAAATCTTCGATATTCGTTTGATGAATACCAGCCTGGTGGAGTTACATGCTAAACAGGTCCGGCTCGGGTTCCTGGTATCACATGATTTTCAGAGCTGTAGGGCGGGTTGCAAAAACGATCAGGGTTGTGCCCTTGTCCAGAAAACCCTTCAGCACTTGTTGAACCACTGGTGGCTTCCAATCTATATGGATGAAGACACCCAGCAAATTAGTATTACCAACGGGAACCCTACTCGGCATCAAAGTCGGGACGTTCGATCTGTGGAAACTGACCTAGTGAGGTTACATTGTATTCAAAGTGGACGTGGCCAGGTGCCACCACACAACTATGAACTTTGTAGAGTCTGTTCGGAAAGTAACCAAGGATGTTACCTTGTGCGAGCAGCTCTTCAGGGTCAGGTGGATCATAGAGAGATTCGCCCATATTCGGGTTCCGGACCAATCAACTGGGCGCCGGACTACCTTGCTGATCAAATTGAGGATGTTGTCGTAATCTCTGATCATCAGAAGGCTAGGGATGTTTGTACCATCACCCTCTACTTGACAAATCGAGAGTTCCCAACCAGGAACGGATCGAAATTGCTTACAATGGTCAGAAAAATCAGAAGGTCCCCATAGTCATCTATCTACCGGGACCACTACCGTATGAATCAACTAAGGCTATCCCTTACAAATACGGTGCAACAAATGTCTAGAATGGGAAGGAAATTCCATTACCCTCCTTCTTGAATATTGCAGACATCAGTCGAGTAACACGGAGTGGTCGAATCTTCAACCGAGGCGTTGGAGAATTTAACAAAGAAAAGGAACCTCAGACAGAAGTTCCCAATCCACCAGTCGGTTAATCCAGTAATCCCGACCTTTTGAAAAACGATGATGAGATGCTGAAGCTCATCCAAAGGAGTAAATACAACATTGTTGATCAACTGTTACAAACTCCTTCGAAGATCTCTGTGCTATCAGTTTTACTCAGTTCAGAAGTGCACAGGGAGGCTCTAAAGAATGTCTTGGAGCAAGCCTTTGTAAAACAGGATGTAACAATCAGACAGTTCGATAACATTGTCTCTAACATCACTTCCTGCAAAAACTTAGGATTTAGTGATGAGGAATTACCTGAAGAGGGTCGTCGTCATAACATGGCGCTCAATATCACGGTCAGCTGCCAGGGCGATGCTTTAGCCAGCGTACTGGTAGACACAGGGTCATCCCTGAATGTTATGCCGAAGTCCATTTTGATGCAATTATCCTTCAAAGGACCCCCGATGAGAACCAGTGAGGTCGTCGTCAAAGCATTTGACGGGTCCATAAAAACAGTTATCAGCGAAGTCGACCTTCCCATAACTATTGGTCCTCACACTTTCCAAGTCCCTTTCCAGGTCATGGACATCCGGGCAACGTACAGTTGTTTATTAGGAAGAACTTGGATACATCAGGCTGGGGCGGTCACCTCGACCCTCCACCAAAAGTTAAAGTTCGTCCAGAACAACCAGCTCGTCACGGTCTGTGGAGAACAAGCCTTGCTCGTGAGTAACTTATCATTATCTACTGGTGTAGAACCCGAGGAGGTTATTGGAACTCAGTTCCAAGCATTGTCGGTGAGCAGGGACAATTAATCCGAAGAGGGAACTTTCATTTCCTCATACAAAGATGCTATCAAAGCGGTCGAGAGTACCAATACAACAGAATGGGGACAGCTAGTCATTCCTACTGACAATAAACAAAGAAGGGTCTTGGTTTTTCTGCAACCTGTACCCAGACAGCTACTACCAGCAATGAAAGTCTTCATCCCATTCAAGACTTCTTCCACAGTGGAGGTTTCCTTCACCCAGTGCCTCAAGAAGTGCATACCATTAATAAAGATTATTCCTCTGATATGGAGGAAGAATGGAAGTCCTATCTTAACAAGGACGGTTATATGTCTCAGGACGAAACGCTGACTCCCTTTTGCTTTCCTACACAGAGTCTGAGATTTATACCAGGTCAGATGTCGAAATGATATACGGAGATTGTGATCCGGAAGGATGTCGTGCTCCACCAAACTAATTAGAGGAGGACACTCTGATGAAGGACAACTTTGACCACAACTATTATGGCCCAATGGATGGCCTGCGAATGTGGCAGCCGTATCCAGGAGACTTGGGGCAAGGAAATCATCCGAACAATGAAAATTAGCTGAGCATCATTGAAAAGAATACCTGCGTCCCCATCATGTCATGGGATCAACAATCAGGTCATTCAGAAAACATCCAGTACGACGATGAATTTGCAATGTTTGCAGGACTTGAATTCATTAACTATGCTCTTCTAGAGGTCAACGTCATCGAGAGGGATGACTCCTCCAGTTCAAAAGAAGTGTGGGACACCCTGGGACATCCAAGTGGAAAATACGACTTCAAGGTCAAGTACACCGCTCCTGAAAGCTCTCGTATCAGGCTCAAAGACATCCAGCCAACTGGATGGGGAGATCTACTTGAGAGCACAAATGCTATGCAAAATACAACAGAGGAATCCTCCTACGACAACTCTGTCTGGGAGACAGATTCCAATGATCCTGCTCCGCCAAAAATCAGCGTTATTTCTGAATACAAATCAAGGAAGGTACCAGACTTTGTGATTCACCGAGGAGTTCGCCGCCAATGGGTTGCTATCAATGTTCCGAAGATCGTTCATAAGTCAAAGTAATTGCCATCTTTAACCTTTCACCCTGCCCAGGTGAAACGGATGTTTTGATAGGGCTCGCTTTCTGTAAATTTCCCTCTTCGCTTCACCCAAAGCGACAGAGTTTTGTTTTATAGGGCTGTAGTTTCAAGAATCGACTTGTTCATTAATAAAATAAACGTCATTCTGTAATTTCCGCATTTATTGTTGTTTTCTCTTTTTGATTTTCTTAGAAAATGGCAATCCTAAAAAACAACTCAATAATAAAAACAAGCAGTAAAAGAAATACACTGCACACACTCTTGCGTTTCTCTCTATCTCTTCTAAAACACAAATCATCACGTCATGCAGATTGCTTGTTTTAAACCCCGTTGAAACATACGATCCGATGCCTTCTCTAGACTTTGAGTTCCCGGTATTTGGGGTTGAAGAAGAAAATTACAACGAAATTTCAGAAGAGATCTCCCGATTACTCAGACAGGAGGAAAGGTCCATTGAACCTCAAAAAGAGCCATTGGAAACGGTAAACTTAGGTTTGGAAAAAGAGAGAAATGAAATCAGTATTGGGGCACTGCTCAGTCCAACTGCCAGAGAGGGTTTGGTAAAGCTTCTCAAAGAATTCCCCGATGTATTCGCTTGGTCCTATCAGGATATGCCAGGGTTGGATACCAGCATTGTGGAACATCATTTACCGTTACGGTCAGAATGTCCGCCAGTAAAACAGAGGTTGAGACGGACTCATCCAGACATGGCCATCAAAATCAAAGAGGAGGTACATAAACAGATTGACGCGAGTTTCCTCGCCACATCAGAATATCCTCAATGGTTAGCCAACATCGTACCCGTTCCAATAAAGGACGAAAAAGTCAGAATGTGTGTGGATTACAGAAATCTAAACAAGGCTAGTCCAAAGGACGACTTTCCTTTACCACACATCGATATCCTGGTAGACAGTACAGCAAAGTTCAAAGTTTTCTCCTTCATGGATGGATTCTCGAGCTATAACCAGATCAAAATGGCGCAGAAAGGCATGGAGAAAACTTCGTTCATTACCCCATGGGGTACCTTTTATTACAAGGTAATGCCGTTCAGTTTGAAGAATGCCGGGGCAACCTATCAAAGGGCCATGACTACTCTTTTTCATGACATGATACACAAAGAAATCGAGGTATATGTCGATGATATGATTGCCAAATCTAAGACAGAAGAGGAGCATGTGACCCATCTGTCAAAGCTATTCGAGCGGCTAAGAAAGTACAAACTCTGCTTAAATCCCAACAAATGCACCTTCGGTGTCCATTCGGGAAAACTTTTAGGGTTCATCATCAGCCAAAAAGGAATTGAGGTTGATCCTGACAAGGTCAAGGCCATTCGAGAAATGCCTTCTCCAAAAACTGAAAAACAAGTCAGAGGATTCCTGGGACGTTTGAACTACATCTCCAGATTCATATTCCTCATGACCGCGATATGTGCGCCGATCTTCAAATTACTTAAAAAGAATCAGGACTGCATTTGGACAGAAGACTGTCAAACCGCCTTCGACAGTATTAAGGAATACATGTTGAACCCTCAGATTTTATCACCTCCAGTGGAAGGAAGGTCGCTGATTATCTACCTCACCGTCCTGGAAGACTCCATGGGCTGTGTAATTGGCCAACAAGACGAAACCAAACGGAAAGAGTCTGCCATCTACTATTTGAGCAAGAAATTCACCAACTGCGAGACTCGATACACTATGCTTGAAAAAACTTGTTGCGCTTTGGCTTGGGCATCTAAATGTCTTTGCCAATACATAATTCGTCACACTACTTGGTTGATCTCAGAAATGGATCCAATCAAGTACGTCTTTGAAAAGCCTGCTCTCACGGGAAGGATTGCCCGTTGGCAGATGTTGCTATCAGAATATGACATAGAGTATCATGCTCAAAAAGCAGTTAAAGGAAGTGTTTTAGCCAATCATTTGGCTCATCAACCAATTGACGATCAGGAATCAGTCGGGTTTGACTTCCCAGATGAAGGTCATGTATTTGAAATGAAAGATTGCAATGAACCGCTACCCAGTGAAGGGCCAGAACTAGGTTCCCAATGGGGACTTATCTTTGACGGAGCTGTCTATCATTATGGAAACAGAATTGGGGCAATCACTGTTACCCCTCAGAGTACCCACATTCCTTTCACCGCCAGACTTACGTTCAGGTGCACAAACAATGAGGCCGAATACGAAGCTTGTATCATGGGTCTCGAAGAAGCGATTGACTTAAGGATCAAGAACTTGGATGTATATGGCGACTCAGCCCTGGTTATCAATCAGATCAAAGGAGATTGGAACATATACCAATCAGGACTGATCCCTTACAAAGACTATGCGAGAAGGTTGTTACCCTTCTTCGACAGAATCGAGTTTCATCACACCCCTCGTGATGAGAATCACATGGCTGATGCATTAGCCACTCTCTCTTCCATGATTAGCGTAGGTCAATGGAATGACCTACCTAAGATCGACATAATGCACCTTGAATGGCCCGCTTACATCTTCACGATTGAAGTAGTCATAGACGACAAACCTTGGTATCATGATATCAAATGCTTCCTTCAGAAACAAGAGTACCCACCTGGGGCACTAAGGAAAGACAGGAAAACCCTCAGAAGGCTAGCAGGCAGTTTCTTCCTGAGCGGTGATACACTCTAAAGAGGAACTTTGACATGGTATTGCTTCGATGCGTTGACAGACCAGAAGCAGACAGGTTGTTAAAAGAAATTCATGAAGGGTCATTTGGCACTAGACACACAATGGCGAGAAAAATTCTAAGAGCAGGGGTACTATTGGTTGACCATGGAATCCGACTGCTACATGTACATGAGGAGGTGTCACAAGTGTCAGATATACTCTGACAAAATCCATGTACCGCCAACGCATCTCAAAGTTTTCTCTTCCCCGTGGCTTTTTTCCATATGGGGAATCGACATGATTGGCATGATTGAGCCCAAAGCTTCAAACGGACATCGGTTCATCCTGGTAGCCATTGACTATTTCACCAAGTGGGTCGAAGTTGCGTCATACCCCAATGTAACCCGACAAGTGGTGGTCCGATTTATCAAAAACAATATCATCTGCCGTTATGGTGTTCCGAGCCAGATCATTATTGATAATGGATCTAACTTGGACAATAAGATGATGAAAGAGTTGTACGCAGAGTTCAAGATCGAACACCATAACTCATCTCCCTACTAACCAAAGATGAACGGAGCGGTAGAAACGGCTAACAAGAACATCAAGAAGATCGTTCAGAAGATGGTTGTAACCTACAAAGATTGGCACGAGATGCTACCCTTTGCTCTTCACGGTTATCGCACATCTGCTCGCACTTCAACAGGGTCAACCCCTTTCTCTCTAGTATATGGCATGGAAGCAGTGCTCCCCATCGAAGTAGAGATCCCATCAATCCGGGTATTGATGGAAGCTAAGCTTACAGAAGTTGAATGGTGCCAAAGTCGGCACGATGAACTGAATCTAATCGAAGAAAAGCAAATCACGGCAATATGCCATGGTCAGTTGTATCACCAAAGAATGAAGAAGGAGTTCGACAAAAAAGTCCGACCTCGCGTCTTCAGGAAAGGAGACCTCGTGCTCAAGAAGATACAATCATTTTTCACTGATTCTCGGGGCAAATGGACTCCGAATTATGATGGCCCCTATGTGGTCAAGAAAGCTTTCTCAGGCGGCGCCTTGAGACTTGCAACCATGGACGGAGAGGAATTTGCCTACCCCATGAATGTTGATGTAGTCAAGAAATACTTCGCCTAAAAAAAACGTCTCAGTGGATTGAAAACCCGAAAGGGCGGTCCAGGCAAAAATTAGAGACATGATCAAAAATCATCCCGGTGGATTGGAAACCTCAAAGTACAATCCAGGCAAAAGTTAGGGATAATGGCAAGTAACTACTTTCGACAAAGGGGCAAGTCCCTCAGCAGCAGTTACATCATCCGTCAGGAAAGCTCCAGTTAAGGTCATCTTCGACAGAAGCTCAGGATGCCCAGAATTCAAAGTTGGTAGAAGGATAGTGGTCGTTATGTTTCAACGTATCCCCTTTTTCCTGTAAATTACCATTTTCAAACTTTGTAAATGCTCTATGGAATCACGCGTTTGGCTGATTTCCACCCTATCAATAAAAGTTGAGCCCTTGTGCTTTTATTAGCAATTCATGTTTGTTTTAGCTTTACAGAATGATGTTTTAACATGATCAATGATTCTTGAAACGAAACAAAAATGAATTTACTTGTTAAAATTGTTCTGCTTTTAAAAATAAAGACAGCAATTTCTTTTGACGGTTGAACATCGAAAGAACATTGATCGCTTCTCCAAAGGTGTTCGAGCCTCAAAGTGCAGAATCAAAGTACTTCTTCTAAACCAGTATGCCTGAATGAAGGATCAGCTATGTCAGATGTGAATGCTCCATCTGACCTCTTCGGCCGAGTTTTTATCTCCTAAGCCCAACCAGCGTCGCTCCCAACAGGGGTCGTTTCTCCTAAGCAAGGCGGAATTGCTATCTTGAACCAACGGTACTTCTTCGGCCCACGATGGCCAAGTATCCAGTCATGTTCATCTATTAGTTTGTATGTCGCGTCAGTTTTTTCTGCATATACATACATACATCATGCATTATTTATTTGCATTCATATTCATATTGCATCACTATCACTCTAGTCGGTCTTATCCCCTAGTGATAACAGTCCTCTCAATCGAGTTGTCAGTTCTTTCCTCGTCAAGAAAGGTTGCGTCAGAATAATCTCTCTCCTCCAGTTTATTTCTGGATCAGAATTGGCCCTTGACCACTTTTGTAATGCCCCAGTTTTGTCAGTTTTTATTTAATCGAGTCATTGTGATTATTTTATTATTATATTATTTTATTTTTTACTTTTATTTGGAAATATGTTATTTTTCAATATTGTGATATTTTATCGGGTTTAGGGAACGTTTGCGAGATATTTGAGTGTGGGGGCATTTTGGTCATTTCATCTTATTTTTCCTTAAGTTAGAAAATAGAAAATAGAAAGAGAGAAAAATAGAGAGAAAGAAAAAGAGAAGAAGGAAGAGGGAAAGAAAAGAGAAGAAGAGAAGAAAAAGAGAGAAAACTTGGAAATCAAGAAATCAATCTCCCGAATTTTCTAAACACGATTAAATCGGGTAAGGGTGCGAAACTCGATTATTATATGCTTGTGTATGATTATGTATGTATGTTTTTGGTTGTTATTGGATTGAAATGGAAAAATATAGTAAAACCCATATTATGTAAAAATTGATTAGAAATCGATTAAATTGTGTCGGAAATTATGTTTTCAGGTCCATTATTGTTGATACATGTTAAATACATGTTGTTAGGCATTGTATTGGTAATTTTTCTGGTGTATAGGTGAAAATGGGTTGATTATGGTTGGAAAAACGCAGAACAAAGTTCTGCATAATTTTTCTGGATTTTCCACTGCCCATACGCGTATCACTCAAGGCAATACACGTATTGGTCAAGGCAATACGCGTATGGCATTGAAGAAAACTGGGCAATACGCATATGGAAGCTTCATTTTCTCGGCCATCTTCCCATTTGCGTATGGTACGCGTAAGACTTTAGGGAAATATGCGTATGGTGTAGGGCACTACGCGTATTGGACTTTTAACGTGAAATTTTGGGGAAAATGGGTCTCTGCCCATACGCGTATGACCTTGGGCAATACGCGTATGGAATTGGCGAGGAGTCAGAGCAATACGCGTATGGCTCAGGGCAATATGCGTATGGCCAGGAGAATTGCAAAATAGGGTTTTTCCGCGATGTCTTTTCTGGTTTAGTCCGTAACTTGTGTTCCGTTTATCCGTTTTTAACATTCTTGGTATCGTTGAGTAGCTATTGAACTGTACTTTCTTATTATAATAATTTTGAGAATGTTAGCCGATTTAATTATGTCGGGAATTTGTAATAGTGTCGTTTTGTCGACTTTTGTCGTTATAATTGTGTGTAATAACTGTGTATTATGCAATGTGCTGTTGATATGGATATGGTATGATTTGCGTGCTGTTGTTTGGTATAAATGCATTATTTTGGGCTTGAATTGTAAAGCATGATTTATGTTAAGTGAGATGGTTGCATGTATGTGTGCATTTGAATGTCATGAGTCATTGTATGTTGAGCATCATGATATGCATTTTTGTGATGTCCTGAGTGACGGATTGATTCCAGAGGGAATCTGTTATAACATCGTGAGCCTTAAAAATAAGAGGACTGAAAGCGATCTGATTGGATCGTGAGCCTTAAAAATAAGAGGACCGAAAGCGATGGTTATAGACGATCGTGTGCCCATGTGGGGTGTGAGCGATCGAATCGTGAGCCTTATACAAAGAGGACCGAAAGCGATCCATAAACGTCGTGAGCCTTATACAAAGAGGACCGAAAGCGACGGGGAACATCGTATGCCCGACGGGGAGTTACACTAAGTAACGAGCGATGGTTCCAATAGTTCCTGAGTGAACTGGTGTTGAGAATTGATGGAAGTCGGTACCGCATGTGCATATGCATAGAGTCGTTGGGTCGGTCTCTTGCATTTGCATAAATCATTAATGGTTTGTTTATGTGTGTATTGCGGATGAAATTGATAAATGGATATATGTATATGTGTTGGTGATACTTGTATTGTGCTTGGTTGGTATACCTTGGTAATGGAAATATGAATTATACATTGTGTTGTTTGTGTGTGAATACTGGTGTGAGTTGTGGTGAGAACAGTATATGTGTGTATTTTTGGTGTTATATATAATTGTATGCAAATATATTATGATTGTTTTTCTCACCCTTCTGCTGTTTTATAATGCTCTATGAGGCATTGCAGATTAGAGTTACTGAAGGTCTTTTGTGAAGCTTAGGACTTCATTCTTTTGTCGGTCGGATCTGATATATGGCACAGGGTAGTCAGGGGGATCGTTTTGTAGTTTGATGTGTATATGTATATATATCTTTTGGCTTGTGCATGTATGACTTGATGTATGACAAAATTTTTATGATATATATATATATATATATATATATATATATATATATATATATATATGAGATTCAGTACAGATTTTCCGCTTTTATTCTGTAGCTGAATTATGGGTAGTAGGAACTAAGTTCCTCTGTTTATTTGCTACCTTCGAGTGTTGCATATCTTTATGAGTAGGTGTTGTATGGTTGTTTCAATTTGATGTGACCCCTCGGTCTATGCTGTGAATTTCTAAATATACTCTGACGAAATTTTGAATTTTCTTTTACCGCTTTATTTAATTGGGGGTATAGATTAGGGGTGTTACATTAAGTGGTATCAGAGCCAGTCCGTGTCAGTTTGTGTCAGTCCTTGTCGGTTTTGGTGTTTGGGTGAGCTGTTTGTTTAACCATAGTTGCTGTTATTGGAAATGAACAAAATATGGCTGGTAGGAATGACACTGCTTTGGCTGCTGCTATGTAAGCTATGGCCCGAGCTGTGCAGGGTGCACCTAATGCTGTAGGTAATGATGAGTTCAGGAAGAACAAACTGCCTGTCTTCAAAGGAAGATATGATCCTGATGGTGCTCAGATTTGGCTTAAAGAGATTGAAAGGATTTTCCGAGTTATGGATTGTGCTGAGGATCAGAAGGTGAGACTGGGTGCTCACATGTTACTGGAAGAAGCTGATGTTTGGTGGGTTAGTACACGTCATGTGTTGGAAGTTGCAGAGGAGGAGATCACTTGGGTTGTGTTTAGCATTGAGGTTTTGAGGAGGTATTTTCCAGAAGATGTAAGAGGAAAGAAGGAAATTGAGTTTTTGGAGTTAAAACAAGGTAATATGTCTGTTGTTGATTATACTGCTAAGTTTGTGGAGCTTGTGCAGTTTTATCCACATTATGCTGAAGCGACTGCGGAATTTTCTAAGTGTGTAAAGTTTGAGAACGGATTGCGTCCTGAGATAAAGCAGGCAATTGGTTATCAAAGGATTTGGAGGTTTTCTGATTTGGTGGATTGTTGTAGGATTTATGAGGAGGATAGTAAGGCTCGTTCTACTCATTATAAGAGTGTGAGTGACAGGAAAGGGAAGCAACAGTTCCGTGGTGGTCCGTATGTAACACCAGCTAATAAGGGTAAACAAAGGGGAAATTTTGAAAGAAGGTCAGGTGTAGGAGGTATGTCTAGTCCACTGAGATGTTATGGATTTGGTGTGTTTGCCATTGGAGGGTTTAGATGTGGTTCTGGGAATGAATTGGTTGCAGTTCAATATGGTTCATATTGATTGTTATCATAAGCTGGTAAGGTTTCCTTCTCTTGAGGAAGACGAAGACTCAATTTTCTTATCTACCAAAGAGTTGAAGAGACTTTTGGCAGATGAAGCTCAGTTGTTTGTGTTGTTTGCATCGTTGACTATGGACAATCAAGTTTCACTTGATGTGTTTCCTGATGTGTGTGAATTTTCGGAAGTGTTTCCTGAGGATATTTCAGACTTGCCGCCAGAGAGAGAGGTGGAGTTTTCTATAGACCTAGTTCCTGGTACTAGACCTATTTCTATGGCACCTTATCGTATGTCGGCGTCTGAGTTGGTTGAGTTAAAGAAACAGTTGAATGAATTATTGGAAAAGAGGTTTGTGAGACCAAGCGTTTCTCCTTGGGGTGCTCCAGTTTTATTGGTGAAAAAGAAAGATGGAAGTATGCGGTTGTGTATTGATTATCGCCAGTTGAATAAGGTGACAATTAAGAATAAGTATCCTCTTCCGAGAATTGATAATTTGATGGATCAGTTGGTTGGTGCTTGTGTGTTCAGTAAGATTGATTTGAGATCAGGGTATCATCATATTAGGGTGAAAGAGGAAGATTTTCAGAAGACGGCTTTTAGGACACGTTACGGTCATTATGAATATTCTGTGATGTCATTCGGGGTTTCTAATGCGCCAGGTGTGTTCATGGAGTACATGAATCATATTTTTCACGAGCATTTAGATCGATTTTTTGTTGTGTTTATTGATGACATATTGATTTATTCTAAGTCTCGGGAGGAGCACGCGGAGCATTTGCGTATTGTTTTGCAGGTTTTGAAAGAAAGGAAGCTTTTTGCCAAGTTGTCCAAGTGTGAATTCTGGTTGTCGGAAGTGAGTTTTCTTGGGCACGTGATTTCAGGTAATGGTATTTCTATGGATCCATCTAAAATAGAAGCAGTTCTGCAATGGGAGGCTCCGAGATCTGTTACTGAAATTCGAAGCTTTTTGGGTTTGGCCGGACATTATCGAAGGTTCATTGAAGGTTTTTCTAAGCTAGCACTTCCTTTGACCCAGTTGACTTGTAAAGGGCAAGCGTTCATTTGGGATATTCGGTGTGAGGAAAGTTTTAATGAGCTGAAGAGAAGATTGACTACAGCTCCAATTTTAATTTTGCCGAATCCTAATGAACCATTTGTGGTGTATTGTGATGCGTCTTTGATTGGTTTAGGTGGTGTTCTGATGCAAGAAGGTAAGGTCGTGGCTTATGCTTCAAGGCAATTGAGAGTGCATGAGAAAAATTATCCCACTCATGATCTTGAATTAGCGGCAGTGGTTTTTGTGTTGAAGATTTGGAGGCATTATCTTTACGGTGCAAGATTTGAAGTCTTTAGTGATCACAAAAGTTTAAAATATTTGTTTGATCAGAAGGAATTGAATATGAGGCAACGTAGATGGTTGGAATTTTTGAAGGACTACGACTTTGGCTTGAATTACCATCCTGGTAAAGCTAATGTGGTAGCCGATGCATTGAGCCGGAAATCATTGCATATGTCCGCTTTAATGGTTAAAGAGTGGGAACTTTTGGAATAGTTTAGAGACTTGAGTTTGGTATGTGAAGTGACGTTGGATAGCGTAAGGCTTGGAATGCTAACGATTACTAATGATTTTCTATTGTCGGTTAGTGAGAAACAGAAGCTAGATGTGAAATTTGTGGATTTGATGTTAGTTGGCGGAAAAGATGCAAGTGGTGATTTTCAAGTGGATGTTAATGGTGTTTTGAGATTCCGAGGCCGAATTTGTATTCCTGATGATGCGGAGTTGAAAAAGATGATTTTGGAGGAAGGACACCGGAGTAATTTGAGTATACATCCGGGAGCGAATAAGATGTACCAAGATTTGAAGAAGATCTTTTGGTGGTCTGGTTTGAAAAGAGATGTGGCTCGGTTTGTTTATGCATGTTTGACTTGTCAGAAATCAAAGGTGGAACATCTGAGGCCTAGTGGTTTGTTGCAACCGTTGGATATTCCTGAATGGAAGTGGGATAGCATTTCCATGGATTTTGTGACAGGGTTGCCGAATACACAACGAGGGCATAATGCTATTTGGGTGGTTGTTGATAGGCTGACTAAATCGGCTCATTTCATCCCGATTGACATTAGTTTTTCTTTGGAGAGGTTGGCTGAGATTTACATCAGGGTGATTGTGAAGTTGCATGGGGTTCCATTGAGCATTGTTTCGGATCGAGATCCAAGGTTTACTTCGAGATTTTGGGAAAGTTTACAGAAGGCTTTGGGTTCTAAATTGAGATTGAGTTCGGCTTATCATCCGTAGACGGATGGTCAGACAGAGAGGACGATTCAGTCGTTGGAATATTTGTTGAGAGCTTGTGTTCTTGAACAAGGTGATGCGTGGGATAGTTATCTTGCATTGATTGAATTCACGTATAATAACAGTTTCCATTCGAGTATTGGAATGGCACCGTTTGAAGCATTGTATGGACGAAGATGTCGGACACCGTTGTGTTGGCACGAATCTGGTGAGAGTTCGGTGGTTGGACCAGAGTTGGTTCAACAGACTACAGAAAAAGTGAAGCTTATTCGTGAGAAAATGAAGGCTTCTCAGAGTAGGCAAAGAGTTATCATGATCGGAGAAGAAAAGATCTTGAGTTCCAAGAGGGCGATCATGTATTTTTGAGAGTTACGCCGGTAACGGGTGTGGGTCGTGCATTGAAATCGAAGAAACTTACTTCTCGGCTTATTAGTCCTTACCAGATATCCGCGAGAGTGGGTGTTGTGGCGTATAGGGTGACCTTGTCGCCGAATCTGTCGAATTTGCACGATGTGTTCCATGTTTCACAGCTTCGGAAGTATGTTCCGGATCCGTCGCATGTGATTCCGATGGATGAGGTAGAGGTAAGGGAGAACCTTACGGTTGAGGCATTACCAGTTAGGATTTTGGATCGCAAGGTGAAGCGGTTGAGAGGCAAGGATATTGCACTTGTGAAAGTGGCGTGGGGAGGCGCTGCTGAGGGCAATTTGACTTGGGAGTTAGAGAGTCTGATGCGGGAGTCGTATCCAGAGTTGTTCGTCTTAGGTATATTTTCGAGGACGAAAATTTCTAAGTGGGGGAGAGTTGTAACGCCCCAGTTTTGTCAGTTTTTATTTAATCGAGTCGTTGTGATTATTTTATTATTATATTATATTATTTTCGACTTTTATTTGGAAATATGTTATTTTTCAATGTTGTGATATTTTATCGGGTTTTGGGAACGTTTGCGAGATATTTGAGTGTGGGAGCATTTTGGTCATTTCATCTTATTTTTCCTTAAGTTAGAAAATAGAAAATAGAAAGAGAGAAAAATAGAGAGAAAGAAAAAGAGAAGAAGGAAAAGGGAAAGAAAAGAGAAGAAGAGAAGAAAAAGAGAGAAAACTTGGAAATCAAGAAATCAATCTCCCGACTTTTCTAAACACGATTAAATCGGGTAAGGGTGCGAAACTCAATTATTATATGCTTGTGTATGATTATGTATGTATGTTTTTGGTTGTTATTGGATTGAAATGGAAAAATATAGTAAAACCCATATTATGTAAAAATTGATTAGAAATCGATTAAATTGTGTCGGAAATTATGTTTTCAGGTCCATTATTGTTGATACATGTTAGATACATGTTGTTAGGCATTGTATTGGTAATTTTTCTGGTGTATAGGTGAAAATGGGTTGATTATGGTTGAAAAAACGCAGAACAAAGTTCTGCAGAATTTTTCTGGATTTTCCACTGCCCATACGCGTATCACTCAAGGCAATACGCGTATTAGTCAAGGCAATACGCGTATGGCATTGAAGAAAACTGGGCAATACGCATATGGAAGCTTCATTTTCTCGGCCATCTGCCCATTTGCGTATGGTACGCGTAAGACTTTAGGGCAATACGCGTATGGTGTGGGGCACTACGCGTATTGGACTTTTAACGTGAAATTTTGGGGAAAATGGGTCTCTGCCCATACGCGTATGACCTTGGGAAATACGCGTATGGAATGGGCGAGGAATCAGGGTAATACGCGTATGGCTCAGGGCAATACGCGTATGGCCAGGAGAATTGCAAAGTGGGGTTTTTCTGCGATGTCTTTTCTGGTTTAGTCCGTAACTTGTGTTCCGTTTATCCGTTTTTAACATTCTTGGTATTGTTGAGTAGCTATTGAACTGTACTTTCTTATTATAATAATTTTGAGATTGTTAGTCGATTTAATTATGTCGGGAATTTGGAATAGTGTCGTTTTGTCGACTTTTGTCGTTATAATTGTGTGTAATAACTGTGTATTATACAATGTGCTGTTGATATGGATATGGTATGATTTGCGTGCTGTTGTTTGGTATAAATGCATTGTTTTGGGCTTGAATTATAAAGCATGATTTATGTTAAGTGAGATGGTTGCATATATGTGTGCATTTGAATGTCATGAGTCATTGTATGTTGAGCATCATGATATGCATTCTTGTGACGTCCTGAGTGACGGATTGATTCCAGAGGGAATCTGCTATAACATCGTATGCCTTAAAAATAAGAGGACTGAAAGTGATCTGATTGGATCGTGAGCCTTAAAAATAAGAGAACCGAAAGCGATGGTTATAGACGATCGTGTGCCCATGTGGGGTGTGAGCGATCGGGTCGTGAGCCTTATACAAAGAGGACCGAAAGCGATCCATAAACGTCGTGAGCCTTATACAAAGAGGACCAAAAGCGACGGGGAACATCGTATGCCCGACGGGGAGTTACACTAAGTAACGAACGATGGTTCCAATAGTTCCTGAGTGAACTGGTGTTGAGAACTGATGGAAGTCGGTACCGCATGTGCATATGCATAGAGTCGTTGGGTCGGTCTCTTGCATTTGCATAAATCATTAATGGTTTGTTTATGTGTGAATTGCGGATGAAATTGATAAATGGATATATGTATATGTGTTAGTGATACTTGTATTGTGCTTGGTTGGTATACCTTGGTAATGGAAATATGAATTATACATTGTGTTGTTTGTGTGTGAATACTGGTGTGAGTTGTGGTGAGAACAGTATATGTGTGTATTTTTGGTGTTATATATAATTGTATGCAATTATATTATGATTGTTTTTCTCACCCTTCTGCTGTTTTATAATGCTCTATGAGGCATTGCAGATTAGAGTTGCTGGAGGTCTTTTGTGAAGCTTAGGACTTTATTCTTTTGTCAGTCCGCTCTGATATGTGGTACCGGGTAGTCAGGGGGATCGTTTTGCAGTTTGATGTGTATATGTATATATATCTTTTGGCTTGTGCATGTATGACTTGATGTATGACAAACTTTTTATGATATATATATATATATATGAGATTCAGTACAGATTTTCCGCTTTTATTCTGTAGCTGAATTGTGGGTAGTAGGAACTAAGTTCCTCTGTTTATTTGCTACCTTTGAGTATTGCATATCTTTATGAGCAGGTGTTGTATGTTTGTTTCAATTTGATGTGACCCCTCGGTCTATGCTGTGAATTTCTAAATATACTCTGACAAAATTTTGAGTTTTATTTTACCGCTTTATTTAATTGGGGGTATAGATTGGGGGTGTTACAACTTTGATAACTTGAACCTCTGAAAGACCAGAGAACCTTCAACCGATGTCACTCTTCGCCATTGAAGATGATATTTTCGCTTTCCCGGATCAAGGAAAATCCCTATAGGAAGCCTCTTAAGCAGAGATTCGGCAATACAGCAGTTTTTCTCCACTAAAAAAACCGCTGATGAAAAGGTCAACAGCACCTCAAAATTGGATCACATCATATGGCGTTTATGCGAGAAGATCCTGAGAAAGGTATGATGCAATATCCCCAAGCATGAAAGCAGTCTCTCAAGATACTCGTTTTCCCCAGTAGAGTCGGCAAATGGCGTCTCCAAACAGAGAAGTTTGTACACCTCTACAACTCAGACGACTGGGTTCCCCAGCAACTCTGACATCAAAACTTTATCTATCAAATGGCATATCTCCAGGAAAATTCGGCGAGAAGTTTGAGGAAAATCGCTACGAATAGCGTCCCTTGTCAAGAAAGTTTATTGACAAAAGAAACTAAGACCAGTTCCTTGGTAGAAAACCAGGATCGAGTGGAAGTTTATACCAGAAACTAAGACCAGTTCCTTGGTAGGAAACCACGATCGAGGGGAAGTTCATTTCAGAAACTGAGACCAGTTCCTTGGTAGGAAACCATGATCGAGGGGAAGTTTACATCAGAAACTAAGACCAGTTCCTTGGTAGGAAACCAGGATCGAGGGGAAGTTTATTTTAGAAACTAAGACCAGTTCCTTGGTTGGAAACCAGGATCGAGGGGAAGTTTTTTAACTTTTCTAAGCATCATTGCTTAGCAAAAGAAGAAGGATGTGCAAGCTGCCATTCTTAACCACCATCAAAATTTCGGGTATTCTGATATTTAATCCTCTTGCACCCCGAATGCCCGGATACCTTCGCCATTCACACCTTCAGGTCCAACAAGATTAAATAGGGGCTCCTATCATACCCCAAATTTTGACCACTAAGATTTCCCATCATTGTGAAAATCATCATCACAATATGGATGAACCATCTTACCTCATCAGTCTCCCCAAAGATGGGTGAGCATCCACTACAATCAAATTTAGGGTTTCAATCCCTCTCAGAGCTTTTAGACAAAGGATCAATCAAGAAATGGCATGATATTCAACTTGTCTAGCCTCTCAAATATCCACAAGGGATCAAGAGGACTCCCACTTCAAAGATTAAGCACAAGGCTGCTCCCTTCCAGGTGGATCAAGCCTCAAGATCGCCAGTGTCACCAAATTAGGGTTTGGTCGACCAGGGCCTCCAGATGAAAATTTTCCTCTAGGCATGAGCCAATGCTTCAAATCATATCCTAAAATACTCCATGGAACCTCATGGACCCAAGCATCAAGTTAATTTGACCTCAGGGGATGCATACATAAAAAATCAGGAATTAGGGTTTCTTGACCTAATTCACCCCTAAGATGACTTTTGGGACAAATCATGAGCCAAGAACTCAAGACATGATTTGAGGGTCTCAAATATACCACATTGGTCCATTTGTAACAATGGATTAATCCAAGAAGCTTGAGCAACAAGTTTCAATTTCATCTGAACCACAGTTAGGGTTTCGCGAGAAAAGTCAACTGTAGTTTTGACTTTTGACCAGGACATGCTCCCAAACCCCAGGACATGATTCAATATACCCTATAACGCCCATGATTTCCTAAAGGATCGCACAGTTTGGAATTCATCTGATAAAAAGTCAACTGTGCACAAAAGTCAACTTTGACTTTTTGAGATTTTTCACAAAAATGGTTTTTTAACCGTAAAATGATGTTAATGTATGATTTAAATCATCATTCATCAAGAAAAATAAAAAAAAAAGTGGGATAACTTGTAAAAGGGGTAACCATAAAAACTTAGAAAATTTTCTAAGTTATGAACAAAGTGGCAAGGGTACCAACTTTGGAGGATCATAACTCCTAAACCACAAAGCCATTTTTCCACATCAAAAGCTTGATTTTTAGATCTCATTACCCTCTACAAAAGCTTAAAACTGACCTCCCTCCAAATTCCTCATGGATTTTGAGTTATGGAATGATCAAAATCACAAAAAGTGAAAATGTCACTTTTTTCCAACACTTTGTGAAATTTTCACTAAGTCAGAATCTGCCTTCACTTTTTTCCAAATGTAGGGGATTTTTCACTTGGATCCAAAAGGTATCAAACCAAATATGATCAAACAGTTGTTATATCATATGAGGGCTTTCCAAAATGGCCAAGAACATCATCAAATTCCACTTGGGCCAAGAGATATGACAATGGAAATATGCCTTGCTGAAAACTGCCAAGGCTAGGCAGAATTTTGCATTTTTGCTCGATTTGGAAAAATTAGATAATTCCAAGCCTTGTCATCACTTTGGACATATTTGAGGATCAAATCTAAATGGGACAAACACTGAGCCAAGCCTCCAAAGTCCTTGGAACAAGAAGTAGCATGCCAAACCTAAAATTTCCTAAAAGAGGGACAAGACTCCAATTTTGGATTGGAGCATTCAATGCATACACCAAGGTGGCATGGACTAAGCCATTTGCAACTAAATTCATTCAAGACTTATCCAAGACCAAGGGAACCACAACCCTGTGCCCTAACCTCTAGTCAATGGCTAGAGGAGACTTGGATTCCAAAGTGCAACCATTGGCCAAACCTCTGTTGTAGTTGCCATTCACTATTGCTTGCAAAACAAACTTGCTCTACTATAAATAGAGCTCATTTGTGATCAGTTTGAGTACACCAAAGCCATGAAACAGATGCTTTCCTCAAAATCTCTTCTTTCACTCAAATTTTGCCTTCTAAGGCAAGTCACTATCGGGTTTTGAGTTTGAGAGCTTTTCCAATCAAACCAATCACTCACACACCACATAAACATCATATAGAAGTGATCCAAACACTCACATAACATCTGGAACACCAAAATCACAAAATCACCAGCCAGTTGCTCAAGTTCTTGACAGATTTGCAGTTGGGGTACCATCTCAAGTTCCAGATCATTTCAA
Organism: Lathyrus tuberosus; assembly: GCA_022829125.1. Taxonomy (NCBI): domain Eukaryota; kingdom Viridiplantae; phylum Streptophyta; class Magnoliopsida; order Fabales; family Fabaceae; genus Lathyrus; species Lathyrus tuberosus. The sequence continues at coordinate 359,542 of JALAZF010000759.1, read as the reverse complement.
TCCATTCCAAGCATCCAGACACACTCCATAGCACCTAGGGAAGCTGTCCATAACCTTGGAACCAAGCTGTAACACATCTAACACAAAACACGATCACCAGCTGCAAGAGGTAAGCATGGGTTCTTCTAACTCTATGATCCATGCATTTTTTGCTGCACAATAATTTGACCATATGTTCATAATCATGCATGGAATGTTTTCCCTCAATCAATTGCATTGTTTGAATCGTGTGTGGAATTTCTGAACCTTCATGCAGAAATTAGGGTTCTTGAGGTTTCTCTTTGATTTCTTATTCCATGTTAAAAATAAATGAAATTAAAGACCATAGACATGATCGTGAGGTTAAAACGAGTAGATTGATATGTAGATTGCATGATATAATCAAGTATTCAGTGAGATTGGATAGAAAACGCAAATCTGCAGAAACAGAGGAAGGGCGCGTGTTCTTGCCATGTTCTTGGCGCCCTTTTTCAAATATTTGAATATTTGAATTTTTTAATTTTATTTAATTGATTCAAAAATTAATTTCTCTCTGAGTTTTAATGATTTTGAGTTAATTCTTTTTTTTAATAATTCACAAAAATGTTAAAATATTTTATTTTACCAAAAAATCCCAAAAATATTATTTATTTCATATAATTGATATTTTTACAAAGAATTAATATTTTAATTGTTTTTGAAATTTAAAATATTTTTTCCTTCTTGATTTTGCAAATTTTAATGATTTCTAATCATTTTGTAGGTCAAAACATGATTTTTGAAACATTAATCTAAGATCACAATTTGTTTTTCACATGTTAAACAATTTTGATCATTTTAATTGAATTTTTTATTCAATTAAAATATATTTTGGAAACAAATTAGGGTTTTGATTAATTCAACCCTCATTAAACAATTTCAAACACTTTTGGGCCTCTAATAGAGTGTAAGACCCAATTCTTTGTAAATACAACCTATTTTTGGGCCTCACTTATTGTATTAGTCCCGTTGTATTTCAAAAAGTTCGACGCGATCATCGTCCATTGAAAAACAAACTTTGGGCCTCTCCTCGAGCTATAAGACCCATTCAAAATCTTTTGGGCCTCTATTAGAGTGTAAGACCCAACCCCCTTTGAAAACCAAACCATTTTGGGCCTCAATGCATTGTATAAGACCTACCGCGTTTTCAAAAATCTCGGCGCGATCGCCATTTTCAAACAAATGACCCTGGGCCTCTCCTTGAGTTGTAAGCCCCACTACTTATACAAAAATAAATCTCTTGGGCCTCTTGAGAGAGTGTAAGACCCATCCCCTTGTACAGAAAACCTTTCTTGGGCCTCAGTCACTTGTATAAGTCCCTCTGTACAAAACGACAGTGCGATCACTGATAAACCTTGGGCCTCTCCTTGAGCCGTAAGCCCCAACATTTTTTCAAAACACTCTCTCCTTTAGTTTTGAATATACTTTTGTTTTTAATCTTTCTTTGTTGAACAACTAACCAAACAGCATGGAAGCTCTACAACCGAGTAAGTGGTTATATGCTTTCTTTATCCGCTTTCATATACATATAAACTGTATTGTGGGGCTGTTTCACTGTAAGTCTTCTTTCATAAACTCATTTCAACTGTGTAATACTAGTATAGATATTTAGAGTTTCCCCGGCAATTACGTCTAGCACTAAGCCATGTTGGTCACTCTTAAATAGACAAAACTAGATCCCCCATAGGATTACCAGATACAGTATTCCCTCCTCTTGGGGTTAAACAATATGGAGACGTGAAAGGCAGCATTCTCGGTGAACCCTTTCACAGACTGTCACCTTTAGAAATCGTCAAAGAAACTCTATTCCCCAGAGATGACCTTTTCTCCGTGAATGGCATCTCTTGAGTTTCTTCCAAATTCTCGGACTTTCCTGGCTTGATCTATTCTCTGTGAAAAGCCTGTCTTGAATTTCTTGGGGTTTGGGGACCCCACAGGCTTCCTAAAAGCATCTCCGCCTCCTCTTGGGCATTGTACAAGGACCCTACGGCTTCTTAGAAGTATTCACAGCCTCCTCTTAGGCTTCGTATTAGGATTCTTCCTTCGAGAAGAGAGCCTCCTCTTGGGCTTTGTACAAATTGTCCCTCGGCTTCTTAAAAGTTTCCATCCTCCTCTTGGGCTTCGTAGAAATTGTCCTAACGACCTCCTAGAGGAGTAGGAACAGAAATTAGTCATCTTCATATAACAGTCTTTCAAAGAGTCTAGATCTTTCTACCGTGAACGTACTACTATTGCTTCTTTAAGCATAGTACAAAGGATAAAACTCTAGACTTGGACAGTCTAATCTCCTTGAGTCTCGAAGGCATTCTCAAGTAGGGAAAAACACCAGTAGACTCGGACAGTCTCCAATACCCTCTGGATTCCCCATTTCCTTAAAGAACGGGAAATAACCCTGATCCTCTGATCAATCCCAAAGCATAGCCTTACCTTTAATCAATCTCTTTATAAGAACTGATTTTCTCTTTTAACCAACCTACTGAACCTATCACTCAACTGAAACAGGAACCCTTTTAGCCTCCATCTCGGGTTTCGTACGAGATACAAATCACTCTCTTGTTGAGTATAAAAGACTCTCTTGTTGAGTCAACCTTTAGCCTCTGTCTTGGGCTTCGTACAAGACACATAAAAAAATACTCTCTTGTTGAGTCAATAATCTTTTTTAGCCTCCATCTCGGGCTTCGTACGAGATACAAAAGCACTCTCTTGTTGAGTCAAACTCTTTTAGCCTTTCTCTCAGGCTTCGTACGAGACACACAAAAACACCCTCTTGTTGGGCCAATAACCTCCTCTTAGGCTTTGTATAAGAAAAACCCTGGTTGAGTCAATCAACCTTTTAGCATCAAAACTGTGCCTCGTTCACAAACATCAATAACTCCTTTCATCTAATCGCTATAAGCGGCAAGCCTTTGGATTATTTACATCCACACCATTGTCCCTCTTTTAGCGTGAGAAATTCCTAAGGAAAGATGGCATTGCTCTACACTGAGTTAAAGTCTTCTCCTTCAGGTTAAAACCCCCTATAAAGGAAATTATGGCATTGCTAGGATTCACATATCTCAGTTAAAGTAATCCTCCTTTATAGTCAGTCACCCAACAGTTGTGACAAACAGACCCCTTTAGAGATGACAAATTCTCTCTAAAGACAACACCTTTTAGCTTCACATCTTGGGCTTCGAACAAGATACAAATAGACCCTTCAGCTTCACGTCTTGGGCTTTAAACAAGACACCAAAACACCATTTCCTCCCATAGAATAGGAGGAACTACGATCGCTCTGATTTCCCTGTTTCGGTAAACGGGAATACGTATGCATAAGATTGAAAGAAAAATCTTAGCGAGCACACCACATCAAAAAACCTCAGGTCACAAATCCTCACATATCCCCAAAAATATCCGAGTTCGTATTCCCTACTGTCACACCCTAATTTTTGACCCTAAGATCTCGTTGTTCTTTGCATAACATATTAGGTCAATCATCCGTGCATAACTAACCACTTTACCTAGTTGTATGTTTGTTTCATTTATGAGTACAGATGTTGTTGCAGAAGGCTCAAAGACTTGAAGGATGTGTTGTGTGTGTTTATGGAGGTTACTCTGGCCTTTGCAATGTGTGTATGGAGTCCTGTGAGAATGCATCCCTATCCTTTTAGTCCCTAAAACCATTACTAAGCCTTTTCTCCTTAGCTTTCCCCCCACAGAATACCCTCTGATATGGATTTGGTACCCCAAGACTGGTCGTTGGTTATGTAGCATGTCACATTACAAGATGGTTTTTCCCCCCTATAAACTCTTCAAGGTTAAACATGTGTGGCTCTATGCTTCTAAATATGGTTCATCAAGGAAAGTTCACTTTGGGAAGGAATTAGAAGTTGGATTCCAGGATGTAATTTCAAGCCCCTTGTGTCACAAGCTTACAAGCCCAGATGGAAGCTCCCACGATTCTATATCATATGATTCATGTATGAAGCTCATGTCATAGTTCCAAGAAGATATTTGTATTCTTAAAACTGTCAGAGATCCTTCAAGCCATTTTGAAGATCAGTGGGATTTCAAAATGTTCAAGATGTTTTGGCCATTGATCAAAGATTGAGAGTCCTTACAATCCTTAAGTTTCGCTCGTTAGCTTTTGTTAATGAAGAAGCGGATTGCTTTAACCAAATTTGGTTAGGAAATATTAGTCCATCAAGATATTACAAAGCCTAATTCGAAATACATAAATGATTCAAATTCACGTTACGTATACAAGGCATTGCCCATGGAAATTTAAATTGATTCAAAGCATAACTTGAATGTGTTACAAAGCGACAATCAAATCCTCGAGTTGTCTCAAGATCATATTTAAGTGATTAAGTTGTGCAAGTCATGATTAATTCATTTTTCAAGTCAATTCTAAAGCTTATTCCCAAGATTGGTTATATCCACAAAAAACGCAAAGCTTACAAGTTGGATAAAGTTCAAGAGATCGTTACACACTCAAGGCATCCAAGGTTTGGTTACAAAACAATTCATGAATTCAAAGATATAGTGAAACCGCAGATGGAAAAGTTAAAGAGAAACTAAAGGAAGGAGACAATCTTGAATAAGTATCAAGAAATAAGAGAAGATTACCCCAACTATTCATAGTGAGATTGATCAGGTCACATCACGTGATGCCTAAGGCTTTTGCTCATGTGTATGAATCCAAGTAACTTCTGTTGTATGCATCTATTAGTATGTCATTACTACATATTCAAGAATTGGAATACATGTCAACATTGATGGTCTTTTTTTAAGAAATCCATTACTATTTCAACTTAGGAGTTGCTAAAAAGAATCACGTTCATTGAGCAGTAACTCTTACTTCAAACACTGCTCCACCAAGGATTGAATGTGAAAAGAGGAGAAATATATATTTTGGCAGATGAGTCCATGTTCTGACACATAATCTAACTATACCTAATTAAAGTGCCAAGAGCAAATGAAATTTACAAATTACATTCTATGCTAAGGCATTGCAAGCCCAAAGTCACAAATGTTTCATTACATGAATCTTACAAGAGTTTACAAGATTTCTTAAGAGTATCACAGGTTATAAGCTTCCTACTGTTTTCTAATTCCTAAAACGCATTGTCAAGCTACTAGTGCTCCGAAACCACTCTGCGTACGTGGCACGGTCCCGCCTCTTTTGTTGCTTAACCTCAACCTGGTCCTCCAAATCAAGCATACTTGTTACAACCTTTTTCTCACAAATTAGGAAAAGTTGGGATATAATGAAATTGTATTGTCAACTTACTGTCAATTATAGCACCAAGACATTGATTAACAAAATAATGTCAGACTGTTGTATGCCAAAATTAAACATTTCCAGCATGAATTATCATCATCATTTTTCCAAAAGAAGACTTGACATGTTCATTTCAAGGCAAAAATTCATCAATTTGAAACTTTCAGCATTACTTCCACCGCCGTTGCAAACGTCCCAAAACAAATTTTCAATTAGGACATCAATAGCCGTATGATACTACTACCAGTCATATGAATAAAATCAAGAGAAGCTTCCAACCATGAATAAAGTCAAGAGTTATCAGAATGTTACCTTTATTGCTGATCTTCAGTCCAATTCTCTTCATGCCACACCAAATAACTTCGCGCCAATTTCTTGCTCCAAACTCTGTACCACTTCAAGTTCAATACACAACAGCTCCTCTGGGCCTGTTACAATAGAGCCATAACACATTTGTTTAACCTCGTAAAGGCAACCCTAAAATTCACAATCATATACTACTACACATTTAGATAACAACCAACATTTCTAAACTATAGGCAATAGAGGTTGAAAACCCACAGAGCAAAAAAATAACAATCAAGTCATGGCAGTACGTACAATATCTGAAGGTAGAATTCATGACCAACAATCCTCACGCATGGAAACTTTGGTTAGACAACAATTAAAGACTTTTCCAAAACCAAATAACATGTTTCAAATGGAATAATAAGAAATTCAATTCATCATAATGGACAACTATTATTATTTTGGAATTAGTATATTTCATCTTAATAATTCATGGCAATCAAGGCAAGATCACGTTGCTTCCAAACCAACAAACTTGTTTCAGACACAATAACATGAAAAAGGAAAGGCCTTCCTTTACTGGAAAAAATGTCAATATGAAATTGGAAATACTTTCATCATTAAAACCACATCAAGACACAATTATATCATTTCCAAAAGAAATCCTGACAGGATAATGCACATTTAAGTTCAGAAGTTACCGTTCGAAACTTTGAGCCTATAAAATTAGAGGAATTCACACGCATAAGAGGGGGGAGAAATTCAAAACCTTATACAACCAATATATAAATCATCACAAAATGATTCCCAAAAACATACAAAGGTTCAAAAACCAGAAACAAACAGATTACACACAGAAGGTCCTCAATACCCAATTCTTTCAAAAAAGCCAATACACATGCAGCCTTCCCACTGAGAAATCCTCAAAAACTCACTCGCAGCATCAAAGTTCCTAGAAATCCACAAAACTCATACACACATTGCAGCAGAATTTACACATACATCAGACGCATCATCAGGATTTTGCACCAGAAAATCAGAACATACACAGCGAGAAGGAGAAGAGTACAAAATTCACATCATTACACATTATAGACATCAACAACAACTGCGGCAAACACACGAACAGGGGACGAGTGCAAAATCAATTATAACAACATCAGGCAAACAACATCAAGCAGGCGACAATCGAACACACAAAGAAGGAGAGGAGGATCGATTTTGCTTACCTTCAGAGATTCTGAACCGTGGGCTTCCTCTCTTCCGTTTTTTATCGCTTTCCTTCATTATTGTAATATGTAATCAATCGATAACGAGAATGATGGGGTATTGGGTCTGTTGGGGTTAGGGTTTGTTTGGCTTGTTTTGTTCAATCGAGAGAGAAGAAGGAAAGATGAGGGTGGCGGCGCAAGTAGGGTTCACATACCCTTTTCTGAGAGAACGGCGAGAGAACGAGAGAGGGGAAGGAATGGAGGAGGACGTTCTATCTCCTTTCCTATTGTGTGTTTTGTTTTAGCGTTTGATTTCGTACACTACCGCGCAGGAATTTCATGGTACACCTTCACATTTAAGCGCCAGATCGCACTTCACACACATCACACGATCATGATCTGAGGGTCTGCGATAGACCCTCTCCCCCGCATCACACCAAATCCCTCCGTTTTAATTAAATTTTAATCTGTTTTTTAATTTAACTTTTTTTATAAACTCAATATTCATGTTTAACCTTTCTAATTAAATAGTTTTTTTAAACAAAACCTTTTTAGAAGAAATAAATATATAGACTCTTTTATAACCTTTTTAATAATTTGAATTAACTAATTTAATTAAGTTTTTTTTCTAAGGTAGTAAGTTCATATTAAATTTTAGTAAAAATCTTTCCTAATTAATAAAACTTCTTAAATAATCTTTTTTGGTTCCAATTTAAACTTAATAATAAAACCTTTTTTAATATTAAAATTAATTTTCTTCTAGTAATAAAAACCCTTAATAAGATTTTCCTTAATAACTCTTAATAATTAAACCTCTCTCTTTTATAAAAATAATTAACCTTTTTAGAATAATCTTTAATAACTTGTAAGATAAATGCGAAACCTTTTACTAAAAATACTAAAATAACCGTTAATATTTTAAAACTAATAATGGCATCTCGACACATAATAATAAAACCTTTTTCAACTTTAAATAAACTTAATAACTTTTTTATATTGATAACAACGTAATCTTTTACATTGTACCCTATTTAGGATCCATCACGCGCCTGAGTGAATCGTATGCTGGTATGTTTATTTATCATGTCTTGCTTATACAATTTATTTGTTTGCCTTTGCTTGTATGCACGTTATTGTTTCAAACCTTTTTCAAAAAATGAAAAAACTCTCGATCCAATGCCGAGCCCATTTTCTACCCATGTAAGTCGATTGCCTTTAGGCATCGCATTCAACCTTTTGGTCACTAGACACAAGACTAGCACCACTTTGCTAGCACTTTCGCTTAAAAATTAATAATCAATCGCATTAATATCAAAGGGAAAATCCCATGCATGATAATCAAATTATTGTGCATGGTGCATTTCATTTGCATCATAAGTCTCGATACCCTTTAAGATAAGTTATATTAGACAACTTTAGGATAGACTTCCTAAGTCAGTCCCCCTTAAGTTTGATTTTACAATCAAACTTTAGCTCACCTAATTCTCCACACAAGAGAATTAGATGTGAATCATTTCAAAGAAGGGACATACAATCCCATACCCCACAAATACAAACAAATTTCAAAAAATTGTGGTGGTTTCTTAGGATGATGACTCATCTTCTCTCCTAAACCTTTAAACAACCTTAGTATCCTTCAGAGGAACTACATGTGCTCTGATTCCTTCCCGACAGGATATGTAGGCACAAGATGTGATATCTTGTCGAGCACGCTTAGGAATAGAATTCTAGGACACCTACCCTTAAACCCTTAGCAAAACAAAAAAAAAACAAATAACATAATAAAACAAGAGGTTCTTGTACAGTACTACAGATATCTAGGGTGCTAACACCTTCCCTAGGTATAACCAACCCCCGAACTTTAGAATCTTAGTTTGCATTTGCATTGCATTGTGGGTATTTGATCTTTCTCCCTTCCCTTGGATAAATCAAAGACGGTGGCGAAATAAAAGAAATGTGATCCTAGTTAACCAATAACTATGCGACAGAAATGGCGACTTCACTGGAGAGCTCTCATAAGAGGGTTCCCCCTAACTTGATTAATTATGTTTTTTGTTATATATTTGTATTTGTTAAGTTTGCTTGGGTTGTCACTTTGAGTGGTGAGACAAAGTCCTACACCCGGACTAGAGTGAAAATTATGATAGGAACGGTGAGAATTCAAGGATACTTTGAGGGAGTCAATTCCTGAAGAAGTTGAATTGAGACTTCACCACTCAGTCTAGGCCCTCTCAAATTTAATATTGTTCAACGAGTCCATTCGTGATGACGATATTATTTCAAACTAAAGGCCATCGAGACTGGGGACTGTAGTTACCTTTAACCCAACTTGGCCTATTAGGATGTAGTGTGGGGACTATGCAAGAGTCTATTTCTGCAATAGTAGCTACACGATACTACACTCAGACGAGATCCTCTTGAGAATATTATTGACCACCAAGTGATTTGGAAAATCGATAATATCTGAAAGATGGATTGTAGACTCTGGGAACTTTGTAGAACCCGTTCGGCAGGTACATTTGAAACTATAGTGCACTCCTATTGGGATGGGTAGACCTTGGCTCCATGCTGTGACCTTTCAAACCTAGGACCCCTTGCCTGTTTATGTGCTTTGTGTGTTGCATACATCCATAAGCATCATTTCATAAAGATTCATGGAACTTAGGCTTGTTTGTAAACATCATAAGGATATCATGGACTCTAAAAAAAATTTTAAAAAAAACGTTGAAGTACCTTTACAAGAGTCATAACCTGGACGATCTAAGGGGACTGGTGACCTTGCTGACGTATAAAGAAAGATTCGAGACCAGATATGGGAAGTTATTATCTCCATTCTACTACTATTTCCTTGATTATCAATTGGTACCTATCCTTGAAGAATTTCCTCAGCTGGCGGAGTTACTAATTCAATACCAATATTCATTTCTCATCTTCGGTTAATATTCAAGCCAACATAACTACAAAAGGAGAAATTCTTTAAAAAGGCTACTCTAGTCCTTAATCAATACCTTGGGGGGCTCAATTGGAAGAAGAAATCAAATGAAGACTGTTGGAAGAGTCTCCTTAGATCCATCATTATTAGCTTTTATTTAGCTTTTCCGTTATGACTTTTGGAAAGTGTACCGACGCGTTATTAATAAATCTATTTTAATATTCCAGATATTGATTATCGTAACCATTTTTAATGATTTTTTTAAATCGGGTCTCTTGATATTCCATGATGATTATGAATAGCTGAGTTCCGTGAATATTGTTGCATCATGCGCATCATTTGCATTTGCATTCCTTTGCATTCCAGGTTCTCATTCGTGTCTCTCTTTTCAGACTCCGAATCATCGATACTATACTCGACTCGGTTGCAAGAAAAGGATGGATCATTTGGAATAGGAAAACCAAGCACTCGGAGCGGAGATTGCCACTCTAAAGGCCAACATGGAAACTTTTTCTACTACTATGAAGAATCTGATAGACACTCAGGAGCATGAAAATCAAGAACTTCGCGACGAGGTTGCAAACTAAAAGGTTACCAAGAGGAGCCTGATGGATTTGGTCAAAGAGTTAGTCATATCCCAATGCCAGGATGGTTCTTCTGCCTCCTCCACCAATCGGCCAGTTGAACGAAGTGGTGAATTTTGGGACATCCCTGTGCTCTACGCTAATCTGTTCCCTACCCTCTTACAATATGGTTTGATCAAGAAGGAAACTCCACTATATGTCCCAATGACCCATAGGAGTTATTTCAAAGCTAATGCTTTTTGTTCCTTCCATCAAGGGGCACCCGACCATGATATCGAGGAATGTTATGTCTTGAAGGAGAAAGTGAAAGAGATCGTTCAGAAGGGAGTCTTGTCTTTCGAAGTGTGCGAACCCCAAGTTGAGATGCATCTCTCACTCGAACAAGAAGCAATCCCCTCCTTGCACATGGTGGATTGATACCAAGGACGGTTTCTTTAAGGCTACGTCTCGTCATATTTTATGCTTATTTGCTGTTTTCATATGCAATTTTCTACGATTGTTAATGCATTTGTTTTGGCGTGTAAAAACTTGTTTATTTTGAATAATTAATGCAATAATAATGTTCGTCTTGAAGAAATCCATTCGTTTCACTCATTTTAAACGTTCTTTTTATTTTATAATGCCAACGGTGCCCAATCTCTTACTTTGGCAGAGAATTAAATGGAGGATGATGAAACCAAACGCAAGATCTCTTGTTGTATGCTTTTGAATAAAACTCTGCTGGTGATATAAGGCATTATTTCAAAAAAATCCTAAACACCAGAGATATAAGGAGATAAACCCTCGTTAACCCTTTTGAGCCTTTGAAGTAGTAGTTTTCTTCTACAAATAAAAAACCCTCATTCTTAACCTGGGGCGGGATAATTTTCAGTTAAAAAAAATGAAGTGAACATTACGAAGATTGGGCTGGGCACAAACAAACTTTGAGCCTTATATCCTTTGTTTCTTAAACCGTGAACTAAGACATTTTACAACCCTCAAAAGACCTAATTGAAGCAGAGTTTATTTCAAAGGCACACTTATTGAGGTATCGTTTCCTGACTCTTACGAGCTATGCTCAAAATTTGCGTTGGCATTATAAAATCGGTAATTCAATCACGAAAATATATTTTAATAAAATTTTCAAGACAAACATACATTGCATTATCGGTTTCAAAATTAACATTTTTCTGCTTGCTAACACTGCTTGACATCATAGAAGCTAGCATACGAGCATCAGCAATGAGATAACTCTGACGAGTAAATGGCGAAGCATTCCAAAAGGACGACTATACCCAGGGGCACGATTGTAATACCCCAAATTTTGACCACTTAGATTTCCCATCATTGTGAAAATCATCATCACAATATGGATGTACCTTTATGCTTCATTAGTCTCCCCAAGGATGGGTGAGCATCCACTACAATCAAAATTAGGGTTTCCAGCCCTCTCTGAGGGCTTAGACAAAGGATCAATCAAGAAATGACATGATCTTCAACTTGTCTAATCTCTTAAACATCCACAATGGATCAAAAAGGACTCCCACTTCAAGGATTAAGCACAAGGCTGCTCCCTTCTAGGTGGATCAAGTCTCAAGATCGACAGTGTCACCAAATTAGGGTTTTGGTCGACCAGGGCCTCCAGATGGAAATTTTCATCTGGGAACAAGGCAATGATCCAAAACATAACCTAATATACTTCATGGAACCTCATGAACCCATGCATCAAGTCAATTTTGCCTCAGGGGATGCATTCATCAAAAATCAGGAATTAGGGTTTCTTGACCTAATTCACCCCTAAGTTGACTTTTGGGACAAACCATGAGCCAAGACCTCAAGAGATGATTTGAAGGTCTCTAATATACCATATTGATCCAGTTGGAACAATGGATTGATCCAAGAAGTTTGAGCAACAAGTCTCAATTTCATCTGCACCACAATTAGGGTTTTAAGGGAAAAGTCAACTGTAACTTTGACTTTTGACCAGGACATGCTCCCAAACCCTAATACATGATTGAATATACCCTATGACACCCATGGAACATGTCCATCAAGTTTGATTTAGGTCAAGGACATGATTTCCTGAAGAATTGCACAGTTTGGAATTCATCTAATAAAAAGTCAATTGTGCACAAAAGTCAACTTTGACTTTTTGAGATTTTTCACCAAAATGGATTTTTAACCCTAAAATGATGTTAATGTATGGTTTGAATCATCATTCATCAATAAAAATCAAGAAAAGTGAGATAACTTGTAAAAGGGGTAACCATAAAACTTAGAATTTTTTCTAAGTTAAAAATAAAGTGGCAAAGGTACCAACTTTGGAGGACCATAACTCCTAAACCACAAGGCCATTTTTTCTCATCCAAAGATGTATTTGTAGCCCTCATTATCACCTACAAAAACTTCAACTACAAGTCATTCCAATTCATTAAGGATTTTGAGTTATGGAGTAATCAAAGTGGCTGAAAAGTGAAAATGTCACTTTTTCCAACACTTAGTGAAATTTTCACTAAGTCAAATTCTGCCTCACTTTTTGCCAAATGTAGGGGGATTTTTCACTTGGAATCAAAAGAGGTCAAAACCAAACTTGTTCAAACAGTTGTTGTATCATGTAAGAGCTTTCCAAAATGGCCAAGAACATTGCCAAATTCAACCTACACCATGAGATACAACATTGCCAAGTTGCCTTGCTGAAATCTGTCAAGGCACGCAGAATTTGCAACTTTGGTCGATTTGCCAAAATCAGCCAAATTCAATTGCTCCTATCCACTTGGACACCTCAGAGGATTGAATCTAAAGGGGACAATCACTGAGCCAAGCCTCCAAAGTCCATGGAACAAGAAATAGCATGTTGAACCTAGAATGGCCAAAATAGGGACAAGACTTCAAATTTGGAATGAGGCATTCAATGGAACCATCAAGGTGGCATGGACTGAGCCATTCTCATCTGAAATCAGTCAAGACTTATCCAAGACCAAGGGGACCATAGCTCTGTGCCCTAACCTCTAGTCAATGGCTAGAGGAGACTTGCATTTCCAATGGCCAACATTGAGGAAACACCTGCTGCAGTTGCCATTCACTGTGGATCCCAAAACAAACTTGCTCTACTATAAATAGAGCTCAATTGTGGTCAGTTTGAGTACACCAAAGCCATCTAACAGATGCTTTCCTTAAAATTTCTTTCTCTTGGCAAAAATGCCTTTCTTAGCAAGGTAGCTATCGGGTTTTGAGTTTGAGAGCAATTCCAATCAAACCAATCAATCACACACCTCACATACATCACATATGAGCTGATCAAACACTTAGATTACTTCTGAAACATCAATTTCACAAAATCACTAGCTGGTTGCTCAAGGTTTTAACCAAAGTGCAGCTGAGGTACCACAAAATGATCCAGCCAATTTCAATCAAGTCCAACCATCCAAACACAATCCATAGGGTGTAGGGAAGCTGTTCAGATCATCACCACTCATCTGTAACACCTCCAAATCAAAAATCACTTTGAACTTACTGTCACGACTTGGAGGTAAGCACATACTTGGTCATCTCTCAATCTATGCATATTTCCTCGCACAATAATTTGGCCATATGTTCATAATCATGCATGGAATGTTTTCCCTCAATTAATTGCATTGTTTGAATCGTGTATCAAAAATCCTAGCCTTCATGCAGAAATTAGGGTTCTTGAGGTTTCTTCGTGATTTCTTGTTGTATGTTTAATTTAAATGAAATTAAAGTACATACACATGATCGTGAGGTTGAGACGAGCATAATGATATGTGGATTGCATGATATGATTACGTATTCATGGAGATTGGAGAGAAAATGCAAATCTGAGAAACCAAGAACACGCGCGTGTTCTTCAGCTGTTCTTGGCGCCATTTTTCACAAATTCAAATATTTGAATTTTGTGATTTTGTTTAATTGATTCAAAAATTAATTTCTCTCTGAGTTTTAATGATTTTGAGTTGATTCTTTTTTTAATAATTCACAAAAATGTCAAAATATTTTATTTTCACAAAAAATCCCAAAAAATATTATTTATTTCATATAATTGATATTTTTGCAAAGAATTAATATTTTAATTGTGTTTGCCATTTTAAATATTTTTTCTACATTGATTTTGCAACTTTTAATGCTTTCTAATTATTTTGTAGGTCAATACTTAATTTTTGAAGCATTAATCCAAGATCACAATTTTTTTTCCATGTGTTAAACAATTTTTGATCATTTTAATTGAATTTTTATTCAATTAAATACATTTTGAAAACAAATTAGGGTTTTGGATTAATTCAACCCTCATAAATCATTTTTAAAACTCTTTGGGCCTCTTGAGAGAGTGTAAGACCCATCCCCCCTTGTACAAAAACTTTTTGGGCCTCATCCATTGTATAAGTCCCTCTGTACCAGTAAACGGCGCGATCGTCGCCTTTTTTAAAATAAACCTGGGCCTACCCTCGAGTAGTAAGACCCATTTCTTTTCTTAAAACTTTTTGGGCCTCTAATAGAGTGTAAGACCCAATCCTTTTTTTGACCAAATCATTTTTGGGCCTCAGTATATTGTATAAGTCCCGATACCGTCAAAAACAAACGGCGTGATCATCGCCTTTTCAAAATAACCCTTGGGCCTCTCCTTGAGCTATAAGACCCATTCAAAACACTTTGGGCCTCTATTAGAGTGTAAGACCCAATCCCCCTTTTAACCAAAACATTTTGGGCCTCACTTATTGTATAAGTCCCTCTGCGTTAAAAGAAAACCTCGGCGCGATCGCCATTTTTAAACGAAAAATCATTTGGGCCTACCCTCGTGTTATAAGCCCCACTCTTTTCTTTAAACCTTTTTGGGCCTCTTGAGAGAGTGTAAGACCCATCCCTTTGTACAGAAAACCATTTTGGGCCCCAGTCACTTGTATAAGTCCCTCTGTACAAAGTCAAACAGTGCGCTCACTGATAAAACCCTGGGCCTCTCCTTGAGCTGTAAGCCCCAAATCTTTCTTTTTCAAAGCACTTTCTTCTTTGATTTTGAATATACTGTTGTTTTCAATCTTTCTTTGTTGAACAACTAACCAAACAGCATGGAAGCACTACAACCGAGTAAGTGGTTATCGCTTTCGTTTACTGCTTTCATATTATAAACTGTATTGTGGGGCTGCTCACTGTAAGTCTCCTTTCATAAACTCATATCTACTGTGTAATAATAGTATAGATATTTCGAGTTTCCCCGGCAACTACGCCTAGATCCCCAATAGGAGCACCAGATACAGTCTTCTCTTCGGCTGTCCTCCTTAGGAATCGTCAAGAAACTCTACTCCCCAAGATGAATGTATTCTCCGTGAATGGCATCTTTGAGTTTCTTCCAAATTCTCGAACTTTCCTGACTTGATCTATTCCTTGTGGATAGCTTGCCTTGAATGTCTCGGGGTTTGGGTACCCACTACGGTCATAATCTTGGACCTTAACTAAGGAACCCTCTTTAAAAGCTAAAAGTCGCTGGATAGTAAACCTCGCACGTTTACCAGTGGTTTTTATCTTTAAAAGAGTTATCTCTCCTAATGGAAAGGAGATGATAGACCCACGGGCTTCTTAGAAGCATCGGCCTCCTCTTGGGCATTATTCAAGGACACTACGGCTTCTTAGAAGTATTCACAGCCTCCTCTTAGGCTTCGTATAATGATCTCTTCCTTCGGGAATGATAGCCTCCTCTTGGGCTTCGTACAAGGACCCGTCGGCTTCTTAAAAGTTTCCAGCCTCCTCTTGGGCTTCGTAAAAATTGTCCCGACGACCTCCTAGAGGTATAGGAACAGAACATAGTCATCCTCATAGAACAGTCCTTTCATAGAGTCTACTACTGTTTCTCAAAGCATAGTACAAAAGATAAAACTCTAGACACGGACAGTCTAACTTCTTTGAGTCTCAAAGACATTCTCAAGCACCCTTCGTTAAATAGGAAGGAAACCCGCAGGCTCGGACAGTCTCAATACCCTTTGGATTTCTCGTTTCCTCAAAGAAAAGGAAATATCCCTGATCCTCAAATCAAATCCCTGAGTACAGTGATGCTCATATAAGAACTGATTTTCTCTTTTAAAATCAGTATATTGGATCTGTCACTCAACTGAAACAGTTACAATAGCCTCCATCTCGGGCTTCGTACGAGATACCAAAATTCTCCCCAGTGGAGTCAAACAACCTTTTCGCCTATCTCTCGGGCTTCGTACGAGACACATAAGAGACTCCCTCGTTGAGTCAATCACCCTTTTCGCCTCCATCTCGGGCTTTATACGAGATACAAAAAGGTTCTTATTGAGCCAAACAAACAACAGCCTCCATCTCGGGCTTCGTACGAGATACAAAAAACTCTCTTGTTGAGTCAAATAGCCTCCATCTCGGGCTTTATACGAGATACCAAAAGATTCCCTCGTTGAGTCAAAACCTTTTAGCCTCTCTCTCGGGCTTTGTACGAGACACATAATAGCCTTCTCTTAGGCTTTGTATAAGAAAACCACTGGTTGATCCAATCAACCTTTTAGCATCAAAGCTGTGCCTCGTTCACAGTATACAAACATCAATAACTCCTTCCCCTTCATCTAATCGCTGTAAGCGGCAAGCCTCTGGATCATCTACATCCATGCCACTGTCCCTCTTTTAGCATGAGAAATTCCTAAGGAAAGATGGCATTGCTCTACACTGAGTTAAAGTCTTCTCCTTCAGGTTAAAACCCTTTCTTCGAAAATTATGGCATTGCTCGGATCCGCGTATCCTAGTTAAAGTAATTCTCCTTCTCCCCTCTTTAGAGATGAAAAATTCTCTCTAAAGTCGAGGTCTTTCAGCTTCACGTCTTGGGCTTTGAACAAGACACAAATAGACCTTCAGCTTCACATCTTGGGCTTTGAACAAGATACAAACTATCCTTTCGCTTCACGTCTTGGGCTTTGAACAAGACACCAAAAACAAACATTTCCTCCCATAGAATAGGAGGAACTACGAATGCTCTGATTTCCCTGTTTCGGTAAACGGGAATACGTAGGCATAAGATCGAAAGAAAAGATCTTAGCGAGCGCAATCAACAAAAAACCCAAATCCCATATCTCCGTCAATCAAAAGCAGTAATTCAAAAGCATCAGTCCTAACATCCTAATCCTTGTTCCCCACCAGAAACCTTCTGCCCAGGTAAAAAAGAAAGAAAACAGTATTGGCGAAAATACAAATAACCAGTACAAAGGCCCCCCACATTGATAGCATCCGTAACCTAACAGACCGCTGTTTAAACTCAGTATGCAAAGCAGGGTTAATTGGAGACATCTATTTCCCTTCCTTATTCAACTCACAATAGGATAAAAAATGAATCGACCTGTAGTCAAAGCTCAAACCGCAGAGAGCGACCAGCACTTAAGAACCGCGTCCAAAATCGCTTGCTACAGAAAAGTGGCGCCCACCGTGGGGCCCGTCTTTCTTTTTCCTTTTTCCTCCTTTTCACCTCTTTAGTTGATACCACAGATTGGGGCTTCCGCCGGGGAACCCATTTCTGTCAGGAACTTAGGAATCATAGCTTTATAAGTCTAGGATGATTAGGACAAATATATTACGGCTTTTCCTAATTGCTATACGTGTTTATTTTTCTGCTACTGGGAATGCGTGTGATGCCGCATGTGGTGAGAATGAGTATACACTTAAGATAAGTGATGGCGATGGGGTCGACCATCAACCTCAGTGGAGGCTGGCCAACGCAACCCATTCACTCTTATAGCCAATGGGCCGGTTGTTAAGTCTGAGAAGCTGAGGAGCCAAACCCTTTCGTAGTGCGGAAACTATCAGAAATAGTTGTTACGCAATACTACCCTCATTTGAGGCTGGTGATCTATTCTCGGTGAATGGCACTTACTCTAAGATTGCTTTACAACTCGCTGGCGATCCGCTTGTTGTTTTGCTTTCCTGGGAGGAGCTGATGATAATGAGTACAGGTACAAAAATCACCCTAGTATAAACCTTTGGGGATGGGTAGAGCCTTGACTTCATGACAACGACCCTTTGACCCCATGTTTTTTCTATGTTTTTGTGTGCTGCATTCATGCATCCATTTAATAAAACATTAAAACATTCAAAAAAATTCTCTTCTAGTCTCTCTGTTTTTCAAATTAAACTAAGACTGTGATTGCAAATATCAGAGAAGAGGATTACGCTAATGGATTTCGGTAGAAGGAGAACTCACCAGTATACCTTCAAGGTTCCAAAACTAGGGGATTTGAGAAAGTTAGCGAGGATGATCGTTAACCCAGAGGCTTTCAGGGCCAAGCACGGTGGTTTGCTACCACTGTTAAGAGTCCATGTGATTAAGGGGATCATGGACGCGCTCATTCAGTTCTACGACCCGGTTTATCACTGTTTTACGTTCCCGGATTACCAGCTATCACCAACGCTAGAGGAGTATTCTCATCTGACTGATTTACATATCACTGATCGAGCTCCATTTTCTGGACTGGAAGAAATTCCAAAGAATCAGACTATTGCAATAGCAATTCATTTGGACGAGTCTGAGGTCAGGACTCACATGACCACTAAGGGTGCCACCCAAGGTTTGCCAGCCCAGTTCTTGACAAAGAAAGCTCTGTACTTTGCTAGTATAGGGAACGGGACTGCTTTTGAAAGCATCTTTGTCTTGCTCACCTACGGGTTATTTTTGTTTCCCAACATTAATAACTTCGTCGATATCAACGCTATTAAGGTTTTTCTCATTGGAAACCCTGTGCCGACTTTGCTCGCAGATGCGTATCGTTCTCTACACTTGGGAAATTTGTACAGCGGAGGAGAGATCACATGCTGTGTACCTTTGCTCTACAAATGGTTTATCTCTCACTTGCCCAAGTCTGCTGCTTTTTGGGATTGCAAGAGTGTCTTACGTTGGTCGCAGAAGATCATGTCTCTCACCAACTCTGATATAGATTGGTGTAATAGGATTTATGAGGGAATTAGAATCATTGACCGTTGTGGAAACTTCCCCAGCATGCCCCTCATAGGAACTAAGGGAGGAATCAACTATCATCCGATATTGGTTCTTCGTCAATTTGGATACCCGATGAGGCACATCCCACTGGGTGTTCATCTGGAAGGTCTTTTCTTCAAGGAAGGAGAAAACGACAGAGCACTAAAGATGGAAATAGTGCAAGCTTGGAAACATGTTCATAAGAAAGGACGAGAGTCTCTGGGAAAATCGGAATGTGTCTCGGTGGAGCCTTATCTCCATTGGGTACAAACTAGAGCTCTCAAGCTAAAGATGCCTTATCCTCGTTACGGAATTCTTCCGCCGAGGGAATCTGTCATGTACTTCATGACGGAAACTGAAAAGCTTCAGGTTACTCTCAACAAAGTTCAAAAGGAAAGAAGATCTTGGAAGAACAAGTACCGCACCCTCGACGTAGAGTGTATCCAAATACAACAACTACTAAAAGAGAAAGATGCTCTGATTGAAATTTTGGAGCAGCATGCTGTGGAGAATCAAGATGACCAAAGGAATTTGCTCGCTCCTTTAACCTGGCAAAGGAATGACAACCCGACAACGGCCCAAGCGCCCCGGTCAAAGAAGAGGACTCGGGACCCATTAGTTTAGGTTTCTGTTTCCACACTTTGTAATCTACTGTATTTCCATTTCTGTAATCCTTTGGAATTCAATAAAAAGGGGTTTCCCAACTGTTTGATATTTGCAATCTAATTGTCGAAGTTTATTTTGATTAAACAAAAACAAAAAAACAATAATTAATATAATCATTGCATTCATCATTCTTACATCGCGTATTCTTCTTTCCTACGAATCTTACGTTTGTGTCTCGATTCTAGAGTCAAACTGTCTCATTCGTATAATACTCGGGCCAATCGTCAGAAAAAGATGGATGATCTTGAGGAAGAAAACAGAGAGTTGAAAGAAGAGATCGACGCTCTGAGAGAGGATATGAGAAAGCTTCGTAACGACATGCAAGCCATGGCAGAAGCTCAGCTACAAAGAACTGTGATCTCAGAGATCACCTCAACACCCATCATAGAAAAGTATGATCCTAGGTATCAGATGCCGAAAGATCGTCCTTGGGGCATGCCTGTTAACTATATCCCGGAAGGATATGTTCCGCCGATCACTGAAGATCAGGGAATCGCAACAGAAGCCGCTGGGCCTGAAGGTTACAAACTTCGGGAAAGCGAAGATGCCAGGGGCATACTGAAGACTCCTGAAGGTTACAAACTTCGGGAGGCGCCAAGACTTACTACCGTAGTCACGGTACCACCCCCTGTGGTGCACACTGTCCTGGAAGGACAGATTCCACAGACACCTTCTGGTAAGAAGGAAACTATGTTTGACAGAATGGATGAATTCCAGGAGCAGTTCTTGGAAATGCAGAAAGAGCTGAAAGCCATTCTCGGCCAGGATCTATTTGGAAAGGACACCGCAGACCTCTACTTGGTCCCAAATGTGAAAGTCCGGCACAAGTTCCAAGTGCCCGACTTTGAAAAATACAAGGGTAACTCTTGCCCTCAGAGCCATCTGGTGATGTACGCTCGGCGGATGTCAGCTCAGACGGAGAATCAGGACCTGTTGATTCACTACTTCCAGGATAGTTTAACCGGTGCCGTACTCAAATGGTACATGGATTTAAACCGTACTACGATCAGTACATTCAGAGATCTTGGTACTGCCTTCGTCCAACAATACAAGTACAATTTGGACATGGCACCCGACAGAGATCAACTCAGATCAATGTCACAAAAGGACAAGGAAACCTTTAAGGAGTATGCTCAAAGGTGGCGTGAAATTGCCGCTCAAATTTGTCCACCTCTTGAGGAAAAAGAGATGACAAAAATCTTCTTAAAAACCTTAAGCTCATTTTACTATGACCGAATGATTGCCAGTGCACCCAGTGATTTCACCGAAATGGTCGGCATGGGTGTACGTCTTGAGGAAGCCGTCCGAGAAGGACGTTTGGTGAAAGACACTGGATCAACGAGTGGTACTAAAAAATACGGTAGTGCTCTCCCTAAGAAAAAAGAGCAAGATATTGGGAATATCTCTCTCGGAAAGCAAAGGCGACGTTATCAGCCAGTAGCAGCTGTAACTCCTGCTATCGGCCCCGCGCCTGTTCCTATGTATCAACCTCAGATTGCGCAGAGCCAACCTGACCAACAAAGGACACAACAGCCTCTTCAGCAGGCTCATCCTCCAAATAACAACAACCGTACAACACGGCCACCAGGATTTGATCCTATACCCGTAACGTACACAGAGCTGTTTCCGTTACTGCTGGCTAAGGGGCACATCCAGACTAAGTCTCCCCTTTCAGTTCCGGAAAATCCGCCTTTCTGGTTTAAGGTGGATCAAACATGCCCTTATCATCAAGGAGGTTCAGGGCATAACATTGAGACTTGTCTCAATTTCAAATCCGACGTGAAAAAGCTTGTTAGGAGCGGGCTCTTATCTTTCAAAGATACGAATCCTAATGTTCTCACGAACCCGCTGCCTCAACATGAGAAAACTGCAGTCAATCTGATTGAGAAAGAGACTAGCAATGTCTATCAAATTCATGATGTACTCTTGTTAAAGACCAATCTGGTCAAGATGCATTGTAGACAGAGTGGATATGGCCATGTGCCACCTCATAATTATCACCAGTGTGATATCTGCTCTAAAGACAACCAGGGATGTTCTGTAGTGCAAGCAGCTCTACAGGAACAAATGGATCTTGGATGGATCCAAGAGCACCGAGTTCGTGGAGTTAACATGGTTTACATGAATTCCAACGTCATTCAAAACCACGACATCCGTGCGATGAATAACAACTTGGTGGCAATGCACTCAAGGCAAAGCCAGTATCATAATCTGCCACGGCACGATTACGGTTCCTGTCTGATTTGCTCGGTAAACAAACAGGGATGCTCTTTCATACAAGAGGCCCTCCAGCGTCAGATGGATCTTGGATGGATCCAAGACTACCATGATAGGAACTCCTGTCAAATCAACATGGTTCAGATCTTTGACATTCGCGTGATGAATACCAACCTGGTAGAGTTACATGCTGAGCAGGTTCGACTTGGATTCTTAATATCACATGATTATCAAAACTGTAAAGCAGGTTGCAAAAACGATCGAGGTTATACCCTTGTCCAGGAGGCACTTCAGCACTTGTTAAATCACTGGTGGATGCCAATCTATATGGACGAAGATACTCAGCAGATTAGTATCAATCACAGGAATCCTACTCGTCGTCAAAGTCAGGATGTCCGATCAATGGAAGATAACCTAGTGAGGTTACATTGCATTCAAAGTGGGCGTGGCTAGGTGCCACCACACAACTATGACAGTTGTAGCGTCTGTTCGGAAAGTAACCAAGGGTGTTACCTTGTGAGAGCAGCTCTCCAGGGTCAGGTCGATCGTGGAGAAATTCGTCCATGTCCAGGTTCAGGACCCATCATTTGGTCGCCGAACTACCTTGCCGAGCAAGTTGAGGATGCTGTCACCATCTCTGGTCATCACCAGATCAGGGATGTTTTTGCCATCATCCCTCTATTTGACGAATCTAGAGTTCCCAACCGGGAACGGATCGAGATTACTTATGATGGTCAGAAAAATCATAAGGTTCCCATAGTCATCTATCTACCGGGGCCACTACCGTATGAATCAGCTAAGGCAATCCCTTACAAATACGGTGCAACAATAATCGAGAATGGAAAGGAAATTCCATTACCCTCCGTCGTGAACATTGCAGACATCAGTCGTGTAGCACGGAGCGGTCAAATCTTCAACCGAGGGGTTGGAGAATCCAACAAAGAAAAGGAACTTCAGGCAGAAATTCTTGATCCACCAGTCGGTCAATCTAGTAATCCAGACTTTTCAAAAGACAAAGATGAGATGCTAAAGCTCATCCAAAGGAGTGAATATAACATTGTCGATCAACTGTTACAGACTCCTTCAAAGATCTCAGTATTATCACTGTTACTCAGTTCAGAAGCACACAGAGAGGCTCTACAGAAAGTCTTGGAGCAAGCCTTTGTGGAACAGGATGTAACAATCAGACAATTCGATAGCATTGTATCTAACATCACTTCCTGCAATAATTTGGGATTTAGTGATGAGGAATTACCTGAAGAGGGTCGCCGTCATAACATGGCGCTCAACATTACAGTTAACTGCTAGGGCGATGCTTTAGCCAACGTACTGGTAGACACAGGGTCAGCCCTGAATGTTATGTCGAAGTCCACTTTGATGCAATTATCATTTAAGGGCCCTCCGATGAGAGCCAGCGAGGTCGTCGTCAAAGCATTCGACGGATCCAGAAAAACAGTTATCGGCGAAGTTGATCTTCCCATAACTATTGGTCCTCACACTTTCCCAATCACTTTCCAGGTCATGGACATCCGTGCAACATACAGTTGTTTATTAGGAAGACCTTGGATACATCAGGCTGGAGCGGTTACTTCAACCCTTCACCAAAAGCTAAAGTTCGTCAAGAATGATCAACTTGTCACGGTTTGTGGGGAACAAGCCTTGCTTGTGAGCAACTTATCATCATCTACTTGTGTGGAACCCGAGGAGGTTATTGGAACTCAGTTCCAAGCACTATCGGTGAGCAAGGACAATCAGTTCAAAGAAGGAACTTCAATTTCTTCATACAAAGATGCTATCAAAGCGGTCGAGAGTACCGATACGACAGGATGGGGACAGCTTGTCATTCCTATTGACAATAAAACAAAGAAGGGTCTTGGTTTTTCTGCAACTTGTACCCAGACAGCTGCCAAAGATGAAGGTCTTCATCTCCTTCAAAACTTCTTCCACAGTGGAGGTTTTCTCCACCCAGTGTCTCAGACAGTTCATGTTATCAATGAGGAAGATCCCTCTGACACGAATAAAGACTGGAAGTCCTATCTTAACAAGGACGGTTATATGTCTCAGGAAGAGGTGCCTATGCCTTTTTGCTTTCCTACAGAAAGTCCGAGATTTATACCAAGATCAGATGTCGAAATGATCTACGGAGATTGTGATCCGAAAGGATGCCATGCTCCGCCAAATTCATTAGAGGAAGACACTCCGATGAAAGACAACTTTGATCACAATTACTATGGCCCGATGGATGGTCTGCCAATGTGGCAGCCTTACCCAGGAAACTTGGGGCAAGAGAGTCAGCCGAACAATGAAAATCAGCTGACCATCATTGAACAGAATACCTGTGTCCCCACCATGTCATGGGATCAACACTTAGGTCATTCGGAAATTACTCAACATGACGATGAATTCGCAACGTTTGCAGGACTAAAATTCATCAATTATGCTTTTCCCGAGGTCAACGTCATCGAGAAGGATGACTTCTCCAATTCCAAAGAAGTTTGGGACACTCTGGGACAACCAAGTGGAAAATACGACTATATGGTCAAGTACACCGCTCCCGAAAGCTCTCGTATCAGGTTCGAAGATATCCAGCCAACTGGATGGGGACATACACCTGAGAGCACAAATGCTATGCAAAATACAACAGAGGAAACCTCCTACGACAATTCTGCTTGGGAGACAGATTCCAATGATCCCGCTCCACCAGAAATCAGCGTCATTTCTGAAGACAAATCAAGGAAGGTGCCAGACTTTGTGATTCACCGAGGAGTTCGCCGCCAATGGGTTGCTGTCAATGTTCCGAAGGTCGTTCGCCAGTCAAAGTAATTGCCATCTTTAACCTTTCACCCTGCCCAGGTGAAACGGATATTTTGATAGGGCTCGCTTTTTGTAAATTTCCCTCTTCGCTTTGCCCAAAGCGACAGAGTTTTGTTTTATAGGGCTGTAGTTTCAAGATTCGACTTGTTCATTAATAAAATAACGTCGTTCTGTAATTTCCGCATTAATTGCTGTTTTCTCTTTTTGCTTTTTCAGAAAATGGTAATCCTAAAAAACATTCAATAATAAAAACAAGCAGTAAAATCAAAACACTGCAAACACTTACATTTTCTCTATCTCTTCTAAACACGAATCATCACGTCATGCAGATTGTTTGTTTTATACCCCGTTGAAACATACGATCTGATGCCTTCTTCCAACTTTGAGTTCCCTGTATTCGAGGCTGAAGAAGAAAATGACGACCAAATTCCAGAAGAGATCTCCCGACTAATCAGACAAGAGGAAAGGTTCATCGAACCTCACAAAGAGCCGTTGGAAACGGTAAACTTGGGTTCAGAAAAAGAGAGAAAAGAAATCAGGATCGGAGCATTGCTCAGTCCAACTGCCAGAGAGGGTTTGATAAAGCTTCTCAAAGAATTTCCCGATGTATTCGCTTGGTCCTATCAGGATATGCCAGGGTTGGATACCAGCATCGTGGAACATCACTTACCGTTAAGATCAGAATGTCGGCCAGTAAAGCAAAGGTTGAGACGCACTCACCTGGACATGGCCATCAAAATCAAGGAGGAGGTACAGAAACAGATCGACGCGGGTTTCCTCGCTACATCTGAATATCCTCAATGGTTAGCCAACATCGTACCTGTTCCCAAAAAGGATGGAAAGGTCAGAATGTGTGTTGATTACAGAGATCTGAACAAGGCAAGTCCAAAGGACGACTTTCCTTTACCACACATTGACATGCTGGTAGACAGCACAGCAAAGTTCAAAGTATTCTCCTTCATGGATGGATTCTCGGGCTATAATCAGATCAAAATGGCGCCGAAAGACATGGAGAAACCTTCGTTCATTACCCCATGGGGTACCTTTTGTTACAAGGTAATGCCGTTCGGTTTGAAGAATGTTGGGGCAACCTATCAAAGGGCCATGACTACTCTGTTTCATGACATGATACACAAAGAAATCGAGGTATATGTCGATGATTTGATTGCAAAATCAAGAACAGAGGATGAGTACGTTGAACATCTGTCAAAATTGTTCGAACGTCTAAGAAAATTCAAGCTCCGCTTGAATCCCAACAAGTGCACCTTCGGTGTCTGTTCGGGGAAACTACTAGGGTTCATCGTCAGCCAGAAAGGAATTGAGGTTGATCCTGACAAGGTCAAGGCCATTCAAGAAATGCCTTCCCCGAAAAATGAAAAACAAGTCAGAGGATTCCTGGGACGTTTGAACTACATCTCCAGATTCATATTCCTTATGACCACGACGTGTGCACCGATTTTCAAATTACTCAAAAAGAACCAGGATTGCGTTTGGTCAGAAGATTGCCAAACCGCCTTCGACAGTATTAAGGAATATCTGTTGAATCCTCCGATTCTATCACCTCTAGTGGAAGGAAGACCACTGATCATTTACCTCACAGTCCTAGAGGACTCAATGGGATGTGTACTTGGCCAACAAGACGAAACTAAATGAAAAGAGTCTGCCATTTACTATCTAAGAAAGAAATTCACCGACTGCGAAACTCGGTACACAATGCTTGAGAAAACTTGTTGCGCTTTGGCCTGGGCAGCCAAACGTCTTCGCCAGTACATGATTTGTCATACTACTTAGTTGATCTCCGAAATGGATCCAATCAAGTACGTTTTCGAAAAACCTGCTCTCACGGGAAGGATTGCCCGTTGGCAGATGTTACTATCAGAATATGACATAGAGTACCATGCTCAAAAAGCCGTTAAAGGAAGTATTTTAGCCGATCATTTGGCTCATCAACCGATTGACGATCAAGAATCAATCGGGTTTGACTTCCCAGACGAAGATTTCATGTATCTAAAGATGAAAGATTGCGATGAACCGCTACCCAGTGAAGGACCAGAACCAGGTTCCCAGTGGGGACTTATCTTTGACGGAGCAGTTAATCATTATGGAAACGGAATTGGGGCAATCATTGTTACCCCTCAGGGTTCCCACATTCCTTTCACTGCCAGACTTACGTTCAAATGTACGAACAACGAGGCTGAATACGAAGCATGTATCATGGGTCTCGAAGAAGCGATTGATTTAAGGATCAAAAACTTGGACGTATACGGCGATTCAGCCCTGGTTATTAACCAGATAAAAGGAGATTGGAACACATACCAATCAGGATTGATTCCTTACAAAGACTATGCAAGAAGGTTGTTACCCTTCTTCAACAAAGTTGAGTTTCATCACATCCCTCGTGATGAGAATCACATGGCTGACGCATTAGCCACTCTCTCTTCCATGATTAGTGTAGGTTAATGGAATGACATACCTAAGATCGACATCATACGCCTTGAACGGCCCGCTTACATCTTCGCGATTGAAGCAGTCATAGACGACAGACCTTGGTATCACGATATCAAATGCTTCCTTCAGAAACAAGAGTACCCATCTGAGGCACTCAGAAAAGACAGGAAAACCCTCAGAAGATTGGCTGGAAACTTCTTCCTGAGTGGTGACACTCTTTATAAGAGAAATTTTGACATGGTCTTGCTCCGATACGTCGACAGACCAGAAGCAGACGTGCTCATGAAAGAAATTCATGAAGGATCCTTTGGCACTCATGCCAACGGACACACAATGGCGAGAAAAATTCTCAGGGCCGGGTATTATTGGTTGACCATGGAATCCGACTGCTACAAGTACATGAGGAGGTATCACAAGTGTCAGATATACTCCGACAAAATTCATGTACCACCATCACATCTCAAAGTTCTTTCTTCCCCGTGGCCATTTTCCATATGGGGAATCGATATGATTGGTATGGTTGAGCCCAAGGCTTCAAACGGACATCGGTTCATCCTTGTAGCCATTGACTATTTCACCAAGTGGGTCGAAGCAGCATCGTACGCTAATGTAACCCGACAAGTAGTGGTCCGATTTATCAAAAACAATATCATCTGCCGTTATGGTGTTCCAAGCGAGATCATTACTGATAATGGGTCTAACTTGAACAATAAGATGATGAAAGAGTTGTGTGCAGAGTTCAAGATCAAACACCATAACTCATCTCCCTACCGACCCAAGATGAACGGAGCGGTAGAAGCGGCTAACAAGAACATCAAGAAGATCGTTCAAAAGATGGTTGTAACCTACAAAGATTGGCACGAAATGCTACCCTTTGCTCTTCATGGTTATCGCACATCTATCCGCACTTCAACAGGGGCAACCCCTTTCTCTCTAGTATATGGCATGGAAGCAGTGCTCCCCATAGAAGTAGAGATCCCATCAATCCGGGTATTGATGGAAGCTCAGCTCACCGAAGCTTAATGGTGTCAAAGTCGACACGACGAACTGAACCTGATCGAAGAGAAGCAAATCACGGCACTATGCCACGGTCAGTTGTATCAACAGAGAATGAAGAGGGCGTTCGACAAAAAGGTCCGACCTCGTATTTTCAGAAAAGGAGACCTCGTGCTCAAGAAGATACAATCATTTCTCACTGACTCTCGGGGCAAATGGAACCCAAATTATGATGGCCCCTATGTGGTCACGAAAGCTTTCTCAGGCGGCGCCTTGAGACTTGCAACCATGGACGGAGAGGAATTTGCCTACCCCACGAATGTTGATGTAGTCAAGAAATACTTCGCCTAAAACTAAAAAAAAATGTCTCGGTGGATTGAAAACCCGAAAGGGCGGTCCAGGCAAAAGTTAGAGACATGAAAAGAATCATCCCGATGGATTGGAAATCTCATAGTACAATCCAGGCAAAAGTTAGGGATAATGGCAAGTAACTATGTTCAACAGAGGCAAGTCCCTCAGTAGCAGTTACAGCATCATCTATCGGAGGAAATCTCCTGTCAAGGTCATCTTCGACAGAAGCTCAGGATGTCCCGAATTCAAAGTTGGTAGAAGGATAGTGGTCGTTATGTTTCAACGTAGCCCTTTTCCCTGTAAATTACCATTTTCTAACTTTGTATATACTCTTTGGAATCACGTGTTTGGCTGATCTCCATCTTATCAATAAAATTTGAGCCCTTGTGCTTTTATTTGTAATTCTTTACTTGTTTTAGCTTTACAGAACGACGTTGTTTAAACTTAATCAGCGATTCTTGAAATAAGACAAAAATGAATTTACTTGTTAAACTTTTTCTACTTTTAAATTAAAGATGGCATTTCTTTTGACTGTTGAACATCAGAAGAACATCGATCGCTTCTCCCGAAGTAAGCGGACTTCAAAGTGCAGAATCAAAGTACTCCTTCTAAGCCAGTATGCCTGAATGAAGGGATCAACTGTGTCAGAGACCTTGTTTCGTCTGACACGCCTCGGCCGAGTTCTCATCTCCTAAGCCCGATCAACATAGCTCCCAACGGGACTATCTCTCCTAAGCAAGGTGGAATTGCTATTTTGAATCAACGGTACTTCTTCGCCCCGCGATGGCCGAGTATCCAATTGTGTTCATCCATTAGTCTGTATGTCGCGTCTGTTTTGTCAGCATATACATACATACATCATGCATTTTTTATTTGCATTCACATTTCATATTGCATCACTATCACTCTAGTCGGTCTTGTCCCCTAGTGGTAGAAGTCCTCTCAATCGAGTTGTCAGTTCTTGCCTCGTCAGGAAATACTATGTCTGAACAACCTCGCTTCCAGTTTAATTCTGGAAAGAAGTTGGTCCTTGACCACTTTGATAACTTGAACCTCTGAAAAGCCAGAGAAAACTTTCAATAAACATCACTCTTCGCAATTGAAGATGATATCCTTGCTTTCCCAGATTAAGGAAAATCCACAGAGAAAGCCTTGTGATTAGAGATTCGGCAGCACGCCAGTTTTGCTCCGAAAAACCACTGATGAGAAGGTCATTGGCACCTCAAAATTGGACCCCATCATATGGCGTTTCTCCGGGAAGATCCCGAGAAAAGTATGATGAAAGATCCCAAATGAAAACAGTCTCTCAAGAGACTCGCTTTCCTCAGTAGAATCGACAAATGGCATCTCCAACAGAGAAGTTTGTGCAACTCTACAACTCAGACGTTGGGTTCCCTAGCAAGTCTGACATCAAACCTTTTTCCGTCAAATGGCATCTCCCCAGGAAAATTCGGCGATAAGTTTGAAGGAAAACCGCTACACATAGCGTCCCTTGTCAATAAATTTTATTGACAAAAGAAACTAAGACCAATTCTTGGTAGGAAACCAGGATCGAGGGAAAGTTTAAATCAGAAAATAAGACCAGTTCCTTGGTAGGAAACCAGGAACGAGGGGAAGTTCATTTCAGAGACTGAGACCAGTTCTTGGTAGGAAACCAGGATCGAGGGGAAGTTTATTTCAAAAGAGACTGAGACCAGTTCCTTGGTAGGAAACCAAGAACGAGGGGAAGTTCATTTCAGAGACTGAGACCAGTTCCTTGGTAGGAAACCAGGATCGAGGGGAAGTTTACCTTTTCTAAGCATCATTGCTTAGCTAAAGAAGATGAATGCGTAAGCTACCATTCATAACCACCATCAAAATTTCGGGTATTCCGATATTTAATCCTCTTGCACCCCGAATGCCCGAATCCCTTCGTCATTCACACCTTCGGGTCCAAGAAGATTAAATAGGGGCATCTGTAATACCCCAAATTTTGACCACTTAGATTTCCCATCATTGTGAAAATCATCATCACAATATGGATGTACCTTTATGCTTCATTAGTCTCCCCAAGGATGGGTGAGCATCCACTACAATCAAAATTAGGGTTTCAAGCCCTCTCTGAGTGCTTAGACAAAGGATCAATCAAGAAATGACATGATCTTCAACTTGTCTAATATCTTAAACATCCACAATGGATCAAAAAGGACTCCCACTTCCAGGATTAAGCACAAGGCTGCTCCCTTCTAGGTGGATCAAGTCTCAAGATCGACAGTGTCACCAAATTAGGGTTTTGGTCGACCAGGGCCTCCAGATGGAAATTTTCATCTGGGCACAAGGCAATGATCCAAAACATAACCTAATATACTTCATGGAACCTCATGAACCCATGCATCAAGTCAATTTTGCCTCAGGGGATGCATTCATCAAAAATCAGGAATTAGGGTTTCTTGACCTAATTCACCCCTAAGTTGACTTTTGGGACAAACCATGAGCCAAGACCTCAAGAGATGATTTGAGGGTCTCTAATATACCATATTGATCCATTTGGAACAATGGATTGATCCAAGAAGTTTGAGCAACAAGTCTCAATTTCATCTGCACCACAATTAGGGTTTTAAGGGAAAAGTCAACTGTAACTTTGACTTTTGACCAGGACATGCTTCCAAACCCTAATACATGATTGAATATACCCTATGACACCCATGGAACATGTCCATCAAGTTTGATTTAGGTCAAGGACATGATTTCCTGAAGAATTGCACAGTTTGGAATTCATCTGATAAAAAGTCAACTGTGCACAAAAGTCAACTTTGACTTTTTGAGATTTTTCACCAAAATGGATTTTTAACCCTAAAATGATGTTAATGTATGGTTTGAATCATCATTCATCAAGAAAAATCAAGAAAAGTGAGATAACTTGTAAAAGGGGTAACCATAAAACTTAGAAATTTTTCTAAGTTAAAAATAAAGTGGCAAAGGTACCAACTTTGGAGGACCATAACTCCTAAACCACAAGGCCATTTTTTCTCATCCAAAGATGTATTTGTAGCCCTCATTATCACCTACAAAAACTTCAACTACAAGTCATTCCAATTCATTAAGGATTTTGAGTTATGGAGTGATCAAAGTAGCTGAAAAGTGAAAATGTCACTTTTTCCAACACTTAGTGAAATTTTCACTAAGTTAGATTCTGCCTCACTTTTTGCCAAATGTAGGGGGATTTTTCACTTGGAATCAAAAGAGATCAAAACCAAACTTGTTTAAACAGTTGTTGTATCATGTAAGAGCTTTCCAAAATGGCCAAGAACATTGCCAAATTCAACCTATACCATGAGATACAACATTGCCAAGTTGCCTTGCTGAAATCTGTCAAGGCAAGGCAGAATTTGTAACTTTGGTCGATTTGCCAAAATCAGCCAAATTCAATTGCTCCTATCCACTTGGACACCTCAGAGGATTGAATCTAAAGGGGACAATCACTGAGCCAAGCCTCCAAAGTCCATGGAACAAGAAATAGCATGTTGAACCTAGAATGGCCAAAATAGGGACAAGACTTCAAATTTAGAATGAGGCATTCAATGGAACCATCAAGGTGGCATGAACTGAGCCATTCTCATCTGAAATCAGTCAAGACTTATCCAAGACCAAGGGGACCATAGCTCTGTGCCCTAACCTCTAGTCAATGGCTAGAGGAGACTTGCATTTCCAATGGCCAACATTGAGGAAACACCTGCTGCAGTTGCCATTCACTGTGGATCCCAAAACAAACTTGCTCTACTATAAATAGAGCTCAATTGTGGTCAGTTTGAGTACACCAAAGCCATCTAACAGATGCTTTCCTCAAAATCTCTTTCTCTTGGCAAAAATGCCTTTCTTAGCAAGGTAGCTATCGGGTTTTGAGTTTGAGAGCAATTCCAATCAAACCAATCACTCACACACCTCACATACATCACATATGAGCTGATCAAACACTTAGATTACTTCTGAAACATCAATTTCACAAAATCACCAGCTGGTTGCTCAAGGTTTTAACCAAAGTGCAGCTGAGGTACCACAAAATGATCCAGCCAATTTCAATCAAGTCCAACCATCCAAACACAATCCATAGGGTGTAGGGAAGCTGTTCAGATCATCACCACTCATCTGTAACACCTCCAAATCAAAAATCACTTTGAACTTGCTGTCACGACTTGGAGGTAAGCACATACTTGGTCATCTCTCAATCTATGCATATTTCCTCGCACAATAATTTGGCCATATGTTCCTAATCATGCATGGAATGTTTTCCCTCAATTAATTGCATTGTTTGAATCGTGTATCAAAAATCCTAGCCTTCATGCAGAAATTAGGGTTCTTGAGGTTTCTTTGTGATTTCTTGTTGTATGTTTAATTTAAATGAAATTAAAGTACATAGACATGATCGTGAGGTTGAGACGAGCATAATGATATGTGGATTGCATGATATGATTACGTATTCATGGAGATTGGATAGAAAATGCAAATCTGAGAAACCAAGAACACGCGCGTGTTCTTCAGCTGTTCTTGGCGCCATTTTTCACAAATTCAAATATTTGAATTTTGTGATTTTGTTTAATTGATTCAAAAATTAATTTCTCTCTGAGTTTTAATGATTTTGAGTTGATTCTTTTTTTAATAATTCACAAAAATGTCAAAATATTTTATTTTCACAAAAAATCCCAAAAAATATTATTTATTTCATATAATTGATATTTTTGCAAAGAATTAATATTTTAATTGTTTTTGGCATTTTAAATATTTTTTCTACATTGATTTTGCAACTTTTAATGCTTTCTAATCATTTTGTAGGTCAATACTTAATTTTTGAAGCATTAATCCAAGATCACAATTTTTTTTCCATGTGTTAAACAATTTTTGATCATTTTAATTGAATTTTTATTCAATTAAATACATTTTGAAAACAAATTAGGGTTTTGGATTAATTCAACCCTCATAAATCATTTTTAAAACTCTTTAGGCCTCTTGAGAGAGTGTAAGACCCATCCCCCCTTGTACAAAAACTTTTTGGGCCTCATCCATTGTATAAGTCCCTCTGTACAAGTAAACGGCGCGATCGTCGCCTTTTTTAAAATAAACCTGGGCCTACCCTCGAGTAGTAAGACCCATTTCTTTTCTTAAAACTTTTTGGGCCTCTAATAGAGTGTAAGACCCAATCCTTTTTTTGACCAAATCATTTTTGGGCCTCAGTATATTGTATAAGTCCCGATACCGTCAAAAACAAACGGCGCGATCGTCGCCTTTTCAAAATAACCCTTGGGCCTCTCCTTGAGCTATAAGACCCATTCAAAACACTTTGGGCCTCTATTAGAGTGTAAGACCCAATCCCCCTTTTAACCAAAACATTTTGGGCCTCACTTATTGTATAAGTCCCTCTGCGTTAAAAGAAAACCTCGGCGCGATCGCCATTTTTAAACGAAAAATCATTTGGGCCTACCCTCGTGTTATAAGCCCCACTCTTTTCTTTAAACCTTTTTGGGCCTCTTGAGAGAGTGTAAGACCCATCCCTTTGTACAGAAAACCATTTTGGGCCCCAGTCACTTGTATAAGTCCCTCTGTACAAAGTCAAACAGTGCGCTCACTGATAAAACCCTGGGCCTCTCCATGAGCTGTAAGCCCCAAATCTTTCTTTTTCAAAGCAATTTCTCCTTTGATTTTGAATATACTGTTGTTTTCAATCTTTCTTTGTTGAACAACTAACCAAACATCATGGAAGCACTACAACCGAGTAAGTGGTTATCGCTTTCGTTTACTGCTTTCATATTATAAACTGTATTGTGGGGCTGCTCACTGTAAGTCTCCTTTCATAAACTCATATCTACTGTGTAATAATAGTATAGATATTTCGAGTTTCCCCGGCAACTACGCCTAGATCCCCAATAGGAGCACCAGATACAGTCTTCTCTTCGGCTGTCCTCCTTAGGAATCGTCAAGAAACTCTACTCCCCAAGATGAATGTATTCTCCGTGAATGGCATCTTTGAGTTTCTTCCAAATTCTCGAACTTTCCTGACTTGATCTATTCCTTGTGGATAGCTTGCCTTGAATGTCTCGGGGTTTGGGTACCCACTACGGTCATAATCTTGGACCTTAACTAAGGAACCCTCTTTAAAAGCTAAAAGTCGCTAGATAGTAAACCTCGCACGTTTACCAGTGGTTTTTATCTTTAAAAGAGTTATCTCTCCTAATGGAAAGGAGATGATAGACCCACGGGCTTCTTAAAAGCATCGGCCTCCTCTTGGGCATTATTCAAGGACACTACGGCTTCTTAGAAGTATTCACAGCCTCCTCTTAGGCTTCGTATAATGATCTCTTCCTCCGGGAATGATAGCCTCCTCTTGGGCTTCGTACAAGGACCCGTCGGCTTCTTAAAAGTTTCCAGCCTCCTCTTGGGCTTCGTACAAATTGTCCCGACGACCTCCTAGAGGTATAGGAACAGAACATAGTCATCCTCATAGAACAGTCCTTTCATAGAGTCTACTACTGTTTCTCAAAGCATAGTACAAAAGATAAAACTCTAGACACGGACAGTCTAACTTCCTTGAGTCTCAAAGACATTCTCAAGCACGCTTCGTTAAATAGGAAGGAAACCCGCAGGCTCGGACAGTCTCAATACCCTTTGGATTTCCCGTTTCCTCAAAGAAAAGGAAATATCCCTGATCCTCAAATCAAATCCCTGAGTACAGTGATGCTCATATAAGAACTGATTTTCTCTTTTAAAATCAGTATATTGGATCTGTCACTCAACTGAAACAGTTACAATAGCCTCCATCTCGGGCTTCGTACGAGATACCAAAATTCTCCCCAGTGGAGTCAAACAACCTTTTCGCCTCTCTCTCAGGCTTCGTACGAGACACATAAGAGACTCCCTCGTTGAGTCAATCACCCTTTTCGCCTCCATCTCGGGCTTTATACGAGATACAAAAAGGTTCTTATTGAGCTAAACAAACAACAGCCTCCATCTCGGGCTTCGTACGAGATACAAAAAACTCTCTTGTTGAGTCAAATAGCCTCCATCTCGGGCTTTATACGAGATACCAAAAGATTCCCTCGTTGAGTCAAAACCTTTTAGCCTCTCTCTCGGGCTTTGTACGAGACACATAATAGCCTTCTCTTAGGCTTTGTATAAGAAAACCACTGGTTGATCCAATCAACCTTTTAGCATCAAAGTTGTGCCTCGTTCACAGTATACAAACATCAACAACTCCTTCCCCTTCATCTAATCGCTGTAAGCGGCAAGCCTCTGGATCATCTACATCCATGCCACTGTCCCTCTTTTAGCATGAGAAATTCCTAAGGAAAGATGGCATTGCTCTACACTGAGTTAAAGTCTTCTCCTTCAGGTTAAAACCCTTTCTTCGGAAATTATGGCATTGCTCGGATCCGCGTATCCTAGTTAAAGTAATTCTCCTTCTCCCCTCTTTAGAGATGACAAATTCTCTCTAAAGTCGAGGTCTTTCAGCTTCACGTCTTGGGCTTTAAACAAGACACAAATAGACCTTCAGCTTCACATCTTGGGCTTTGAACAAGATACAAACTATCCTTTCGCTTCACGTCTTGGGCTTTGAACAAGACACTAAAAACAACCATTTCCTCCCATAGAATAGGAGGAACTATGAACGCTCTGATTTCCCTGTTTCGGTAAACAGGAATACGTAGGCATAAGATCGAAAGAAAAGATCTTAGCGAGCGCAATCAACAAAAAACCCAAATCCCATATCTCCGTCAATCAAAAGCAGTAATTCAAAAGCATCAGTCCTAACATCCTAATCCTTGTTCCCCGCCAGAAACCTTCTGCCCAGGTAAAAAAGAAAGAAAACAGTATTGGCGAAAATACAAATAACCAGTACAAAGGCCCCCCACATTGATAGCATTCGTAACCTAACAGACCGCTGTTTAAACTCAGTATGCAAAGCAGGGTTAATTGGAGACATCTATTTCCCTTCCTTATTCAGCTCACAATAGGATAAAAAATGAATCGACCTGTAGTCAAAGCTCAAACCGCAGAGAGCGACCAGTGCTTAAGAACCGCGTCCAAAATCGCTCGCTACAACGATACCTGAAGACTTTGGTGAGCAGGGGCAAGTTGTTTCCCAGTTGTTTCTTTCATTATCTCACCCCAAGGGGCAAGTTTGAAGACTCAGAATACCGTCAATCTGGGACAGTTATGTCGGGATTTGATAAATCTCTCCAAGTTTTGAAGACTCAGAATACCGTCAATCCGAGCCAGTTACGTCGAGATTCGACAAATCTCTCCAAGAGTTGGAAGACTTTGGAACATGTTAGATGCCAAGTTTTCTGTAAAATTCTCTTGGGATGAATTTTTCGTTTAAACCATATGATCTAGGGCATTTTGAATTGAAGATTATTTTCATCCGTTCATAACAACTCTTGTTCAAAATGACGACCACCATGCAGCTCATCAATACAGAGTTACATCAGTCTCACAATAGTCTCCGTAATCCATGTCTCAAAGAGTTTCTATCCCAAGTAATGTGATGACTCCCCAGTAAGTTTCTACTTCAGGTAGTCACGACCATTCTCCAAGGCACGTTTGATGCAAGATTTATCCAGTCGGAAACCCAAGAATCCTCAGTGGATTTTCTTACAACTTCAACCTTCCCCAGTGAAGCGAGTGTTTATTTCACTCCTCAGTGGATTTTCTCACTATCTCAATCTTCACCAGTGAAGGCGGATGTTTATTTCATCCTCTCGAAATTTTATCTCTGATATTTTCAACTACTATTGATTCAAGCTTCCCCGATTGAAGTGGATATTTATTTTATCCAGTTACAACTTTCATTCAGATTACTTCAGCTCACAGTGGATATTTATTTTATCCCCCATGAAGTCTTTTCGATCATGAGTTTGATTCATTCCCAGTGAATCTTTCTCATCCCTAACTGAATCACAAGGTTCGTCTTGACAATCCTAAGTGAAATCATGATGTTCATCCCCAAGTGGAGTGCTCTCTTTTCCCCAAAGAAGTTTGAAGCTCTGAAGCAGGACTGTGATCCCAGATGTGGCTCTCCTTTCATCCCTAGTGATGCTTCTATCTTGCAAAGATCGGCCGAGTATCCGTATCGAGATTTTTTTTCATCTCCGATCTTCTCCTTGTTTTGTTTTATCAACATAAGCATAACATGGTATACATTAATTCATTTAGATTCATGGCATTTCTGTATTTTTGCATTTTTGTGGTGTTTGTTTTGTTCTTTCACTTTGGTTGTGTTCATCCCCAAGTGATCGGGTTTTGTCTGCTCCCTCCAAGTAGAGTCGTCAGCCCTAGGCAGAGAGAGCACATCATTTCTAATTCCCCACTGAGTTCGATCCTCGTGGAAGATGGTTGCTTTAGTTTTCTTTTCCATTTTTGGATAAAGATAAACCCCAATCGAGTTCATTCCTCATTGGATGGAGTCTTGTTTGACCGTTTCTTCTCAGTTATTTCCTTAATTGAACTTTGGTCCTTGACAATCACAATTTTGAATCTCTCTAAGGTGTTGAACCCGGACTGAGCGTGCATTTATTTTGCACTTTGTCTCCCCGGGAAGAATCCATTTGAGGATCTCTATGGAAGACATGAAATTATTCCTCTAGCAGTATTACGGGAGTTAAACCCAGACAACAAGTGGTAGCTCTTTATTTGAGATATATTTTCTATCTGGATGACAAATGGCAGCCTCCTCAAGACAATTCG
This sequence comes from Lathyrus tuberosus, assembly GCA_022829125.1. Taxonomy (NCBI): domain Eukaryota; kingdom Viridiplantae; phylum Streptophyta; class Magnoliopsida; order Fabales; family Fabaceae; genus Lathyrus; species Lathyrus tuberosus. The sequence goes on along the minus strand of JALAZF010000759.1, from coordinate 321,081 downwards.
TCTATCCCCAGTGAAGTTGTCAAGATTATCAGCTTATTCTCCAGAGAAAGTTATTGAAGACCTTCCAGGTGTTTCTCTTTATTTGAGAATCCTTTTTGCAAGAATTATATTACTTCAACGAATTTTCAACTACAAAAATATTACTTCTCAGTGGTATTCTCCCCAGTGAGCCCACAATTCAATTTGCTTCCATCAAATGGAATCTCTTTGAGAAGTTTGGTGAAGATTCAAATGATCTTTCTCTTTATTTAAGAAGACATTTTTTACAAGTCAACAGGCCCGCATCTCTTTTGAGGATCCCCAGTGAAACTTCCAGATCTCCAACAAGTTATGGATTCCAGCTGAAGTCATCATATCTCCAGTGAAATCCCAAGCCCCTGTGAAGTTACTTTCCAACAAGTATTCACCTTTCCGGGAGGAGTTTAAGACTTTTGCTCGAGGCAGACAACCTCGTAGCGGCTTATTTCAAGATGTACGCGAGGCAGACAACCTCGTAGTAGTTTATTTCAAGACTCTTGTTTGAGGCAGACAACCTCGCAGCAATGACTTATTTTCTACCCTTTCAAGTGGATTACTTGATAGAAGACCTCAGCAGTAGGTATTTCCTGGTTATTCTCGGCAGTAGATTTCCAGAAGATCTCGGCAGTAGGTATTTTCCTGGTCATTCTTGGCAGAAGATTTCCAGAAGACCTCGGCAGTAGGTATTTCTCTGGTTATTCTCGGCAGAAGATTTCCAGAAGACCTCAGCAGTAGGTATTTTTCTGGTTATTCTCGGCAGTAGATTTCCAGAAGACCTCGGCAGTAGGTATTTCCCTGGTTATTCTCGGAAGAAGATTTCCAGAAGGCCTCGACAGTAGGTATTTTCCTGGTTATTCTCGGTAGTAGATCTCCAGCAGACTTCGATGAATAGTCGTTTCTTTCCAGGATCTCGGCAGTAGATTCCCTGGTTAACTTCAAACTTCGATGAACAGTCATTTCTTTCTAGGATCTCGGCAGTAGATTCCCTGGTTAACTTCAAACTTCGACGAATAGTTGTTTCTTTCCAAGATCTCGGCAGTAGATTCCCTGGTTAATTCTAAACTTCGACAAACAGTCACTTCTTTTCTCAGCAGATTCCCCAGCATCTTTGACAGTGGACACATTTTCAATAAAACCTTGGCAGAAGGTATTCCCAAGGGAGGTTCTAAATCTCAACAATGAACTCCCCCAGTTGATATCCCTTGAAGATTCCTCTGGTTGACCACTAAAGCAGGATCCTCAAGTAGATTTCGTTAGAAGATTTCATCTCAAGTTCATCATCCTATGTTTAAGACACCTCGTGATTGTCAGTTGGTAGTTTCTTTCCCCCAGTGGAGTTAGATCTTTCCCGGTGGAGTCCCGTTTTCCAAGTTGTTCCTCGTCGGGTCCCGCTTTCTTTGGCAGTGTTTCAGCATTTCACATTAGTTATCCCCTATGACATCATTCATCACAGGATCTTTGTCTCGCATATCATATCATAGCATGTGCATTTTCCTGGCATCTTAGGGCCAAAAATTGTGCATGTTTGTATTTAAGTCCCTCCTATCACGTCGATACGAAGATTTCGATCTCCATATCTTCGGATAGGAGAAACTTAAATAGGGGCATCTGTCACACCCTAATTTTTGACCCTAAGATCTCGTTGTTCTTTGCATAAAATATTAGGTCAATCATCCGTGCATAACTAACAACTTTACCTAGTTGTTGTCTCTTTGTTTCGATTATGAGTACAGATGTTGTTGCAGAAGGCTCAAAGACTTGAAGGATGTGTTGTATGTGTTTATGGAGGTTACTCTGGCCTTTGCAATGTGTGTATGGAGTCCTGTGAGAATGCGTCCCTATCCTTTTAGTCCCTAAAACCATTACTAAGCCTTTTCTCCTTAGCTTTCCCCCCACAGAATACCCTCTGATATGGATTTAGTACCCCAAGACTGGTCGTTGGTTGTGTAGCATGTCGCGTTACAAGATGGTTTTTCCCCCCTATAAACTCTTGGCTCTATGCTTCTAAATATGGTTCATCAAGGAAAGTTCACTTTGGGAAGGAATTAGAAGTTGGATTCCAGGATGTAATTTCAAGCCCCTTGTGTCACAAGCTTGCAAGCCTAGATGGAAGCTCCCACGATTCTATATCATATGATTCATGTATGAAGCTCATGTCATAGTTCCAAGAAGATATTTGTATTCTTAAAACTGTCGGAGATCCTTCAAGCCATTTTGAAGATCAGTGGGATTTCAAAATGTTCAAGATGTTTTGGCCATTGATCAAAGATTGAGAGTCCTTACAATCCTTAAGTTTCGCTCGTTTGCTTTTGTTAATGAAGAAGCGGATTTCTTTAACCAAATTTGGTTAGGAAATATTAGTCCATCAAGATATTACAAAGCCTAATTCGAAATACATAAATGATTCAAATTCATGTTACGTATACAAGGCATTGCCCATGGAAATTTAAATTGATTCAAAGCATAACTTGAATGTGTTACAAAGCGACAATCAAATCCTCGAGTTGTCTCAAGATCATATTTAAGTGATTAAGTTGTGCAAGTCATGATTAATTCATTTTTCAAGTCAATTCTAAAGCTTATTCCCAAGATTGGTTATATCCACAAAAAACGCAAAGCTTACAAGTTGGATAAAGTTCAAGAGATCGTTACACACTCAAGGCATCCAAGGTTTGGTTACAAAACAATTCATGAATTCAAAGATATAGTGAATCCGCGGATGGAAAAGTTAAAGAGAAACTAAAGGAAGGAGACAATCTTGAATAAGTATCAAGAAATAAGAGAAGATTACCCCAACTATTCATAGAGAGATTGATCAGGTCACATCACGTGATGCCTAAGGCTTTTGCTCATGTGTATGAATCCAAGTAACTTCTGCTATATGCAACTATTGGTATGTCATTACTACATATTCAAGAATCAGAATACATGTCAACATGGATGGTCTTTTTTTAAGAAATCCATTACTATTTCAACTTAGGAGTTGCTAAAAATAATTACGTTCATTGAGCAGTAACTCTTACTTCAAACATTGCTCCACCAAGGATTGAATGTGAAAAGAGGAGAAATATATATTTTAGCAGATGAGTCCATGTTCTGACACATAATCCAACTATACCTAATTAAAGTGCCAAGAGCAAATGAAATTTACAAATTACATTCTATGCTAAAGCATTGCAAGCCCAAAGTCACAAATGTTTCATTACATGAATCTAACAAGAGTTTACAAGATTTCTTAAGAGTGTCACAGGTTACAAGCTTCCTACTGTTTTCTAATTCCTAAAACGCATTGTCAAGCTACTAGTGCTCCGAAACCACTCTGCGTACGTGGCACGCTCCTGCCTCTTTTGTTGCTTAACCTCAACCTGGTCCTCTAAATCAAGCATACCTGTTACAACCTTTTTCTCACTAATTAGGAAAAGTTGGGATATAATGAAATTGTATTGTCAACTTACTATCAATTATAGCACCAAGACATTGATTAACAAAATAATGTCAGACTGCTGTATGCCAAAATCAAACATTTCCAGCATGAATTATCATCATCATTTTTCCAAAAGAAGACTTGACATGTTCATTTCAAGGCAAAAATTCATCAATTTGAAACTTTCAGCATTACTTCCACCGCCGTTGCAAACGTCCCAAAACAAATTTTCAATTAGGACATCAATAGCCGTATGATACTACTACCAGTCATATGAATAAAATCACGAGAAGCTTCCAACCATGAATAAAGTCAAGAGTTATCAGAATGTTACCTTTATTGCTGACCTTCAGTCCAATTTCCCCCCAACGTCATCATCTTCACGCCAAACTCAGTGCTCCATGAGAAGACCTAGACAATTCTCTTCATGCCACACCAAATAACTTCGCGCCAATTTCTTGCTCCAAACTCTGTACCACTTTAAGTTCAATACACAGTAGCTCCTCTGGGCCTGTTACAATAGAGCCATAACACATTTGTTTAACCTCGTAAAGGCAATCCTAAAATTCACAATCATATACTACTACACATTCAGATAACAACCAACATTTCTAAACTATAGGCAATAGAGGTTGAAAACCCACAGAGCAAAAAAATAACAATCGAGTCATGGCAGTACGTACAATATCTGAAGGTAGAATTCATGACCAACAATTCTCACACATGGAAACTTTGGTTAGACAACAATTAAAGACTTTTCCAAAACCAAATAACATGTTTCAAACGGAATAATAAGAAATTCAAGTCATCATAATGGACAGCTATTATTATTTTGGAATTAGTATATTTCATCTTAATAATTCATGGCAATCAAGGCAAGATCACGTTGCTTCAAAACCAACAAACTTGTTTCAGACACAATAACATGAAAAAGGAAAGGCCTTCCTTTACTGGCAAACGTGTCAATACGAAATTGGAAATACTTTCATCATTAAAACCACATCAAGACACAATTATATCATTTCCAAAAGAAATCCTGACAGGATAATGCACATTTAAGTTCAGAAGTTACCGTTCAAAACTTTGAGCCTATAAAATCAGAGGAATTCACACGCACAAGAGGGGGGAGAAATTCAAAACCTTATACAACCAATATCTAAATCATCACAAACGATTCCCAAAAACATACAAAGGTTCAAAAACCAGAAACAAACACATTACACACAGAAGGTCCTCAATACCCAATTCTTTCAAAAAAAGCCAATACACACGCAGCCTTCCCACCGAGAAATCCTCAAAAACTCACTCGCAACATCAAAGTTCCTAGAAATCCACAAAACTCATACACACATTGCAGCAGAATTCACACATACATCAGACGTATCACCAGGATTTTGCACCAGAAAATCAGAACATACACAGCGAGAAGGAGAAGAGTACAGAATTCACATCATTACACATCATAGACATCAACAACAACTGCGACAAACACACAAACGGGGGACGAGTGCAAAATCAATTGCAACAACATCAGGCAAACAACATCAAGCAGGCGACAATCGAACACACAAAGAAGGAGAGGAGGATCGATTTGGCTTACCTTCAGAGATTCTGAACTGTGGGCTTCCTCTCCTTCGTTTTTTATCGCTTTCCTTCATTATTGTAATATGTAATCAATCGATAATGAGAATGATGGGGTATTGGGTCTGTTGGGGTTAGGGTTTGTTTGTCTTGTTTTGTTCAATCGAGAGAGAAGAAGGAAAGATGAGGGTGGCAGCGCAAGTAGGGTTCACGTACCCTTTTTTGAGAGAACGGCGAGAGAACGAGAGAGGGGAAGGAATGGAGGAGGACGTTCTATCTCCTTTCCCATTGTGTGTTTTGTTTTAGCGTTTGATTTCGTACAGGAATTTCATGGTACACCTTCACATTTAAGCGCCAGATCGCACTTCACACACATCACACGGTCATGATCTGAGGGTCTGCGATAGACCCTCTGCCCCGCATCACACCAAATCCCGCCATTTTAATTAAATTTTAATCTGTTTTTTAATTTAACTTTTTTTATAAACTCAATATTCATGTTTAACCTTTCTAATTAATTAGTTTTTTTAAACAAAACCTTTTTAGAAGAAATAAATATATAGACTCTTTTATAACCTTTTTAAGAATTTGAATTAACTAATTTAATTAAGTTTTTTTTCTAAGGTAGTAAGTTCATATTAACTTTTAACAAAAATCTTTCCTAATTAATAAAACTTCTTAAATAATCTTTTTTGGTACCAATTTAAACTTAATAATAAAACCTTTTTTAATATTAAAATTAATTTTCATCTAGTAATAAAAACCCTTAATAAGATTTTCCTTAATAACTCTTAATAATTAAACCTCTCTCTTTTATAAAAATAATTAACCTTTTTAGAATAATCTTTAATAACTTGTAAGATAAATGTGAAACCTTTTATTAAAAATACTAAAATAACCGTTAATATTTTTAAACTAATAATGGCATCTCAACACATAATAATAAAACCTTTTTCAACTTTTAATAAACTTAATAACTTTTTTATATTGATAACAACGTAATCTTTTACATTGTACCCTATTTAGGATCCATCACGCGCCTGAGTGGATCGTATGCTGGTATGTTTATTTATCATGTCTTGCTTATACAATTTATTTGTTTGCCTTTGCTTGTATGCACGTTATTGTTTCAAACCTTTTTCAAAAAACGAAAAAACTCTCGATCCAATGTCGAGCCCATTTTCTACCCAGGTAAGTCGATTGCCTTTAAGCATCGGATTCAACCTTTTGGTCACTAGACACAAGACTAGCACCACTTTGCTAGCACTTTCGCTTAAAAATTAATAATCAATCGCATTAATATCCAAGGGAAAATCCCGTGCATGATAATCATATTATTGTGCATGGTGCATTTCATTTGCATCATAAGTCTCGATACCCTTTAAGATAAGTTATATTAGACAACTTTAGGATAGACTTCCTAAGTTAGTCCCCCTTAAGTTTGATTTTGCAATCAAACTTTAGCTCACCTAATTCTCCACACAAGAGAATTAGATGTGAATCATCTCAAAGAAGGGACATACAATCCCATACCCCACAAATACAAACAAATTTCATAAAACTGTGGTGGTTTCTTAGGATGATGACTCATCTTCTCTCCTAAACCTTTAAACAACCTTAATATCCTTCAGAGGAACTACATGTGCTCTGATCCCTTCCCAATAGGATATGTAGGCACAAGATGCGATATCTTGTCGAGCACGCTTAGGAATAGAATTCTAGGACACCTACCCTTAAACCCTTAACAAAAAAAAAACAAATAACATAATAAAACAAGCGGTTCTTGTAGAGTACTACAGATATCTAGGGTGCTAACACCTTTCCTAGGTATTACCAACCCCCGAACTTTAGAATCTTAGTTTGCATTTGCATTGCATTGTGGGTATTCGATCTTTCTCCCTTCCCTTGGATAAATCAAAGACGGTGGCGAAATAAAAGAAATGTGATCCTAGTTAACCAATAACTATGGTATCCAATTCTCACCGCGACACCTACCAAAAGTCTAAATACAACCAAAATAACCTAAGAGAGGCCCCCCCACATTGATCGCATCTGTAAACCAACAGTTTTGACTGTTTGACCTCAGTTTGCAAAGCAGGGTTAGTTGGAGACATCTATTTCCCTTCCTTCATCAGCTTCAATAGGACAAAAAATGAATCGACCTGTAGTAACCCAGAGCGGCAGTGCTTAAGAACCACGTCCAAAATCGCTCGCTACAAATATCACCAAGCATTGCTCACAACAAAAGTTATGTCTAACGCAAAGTTGAGAGAACAACCATGTTACCCTCGCCGACACTCTCGCACGTGACTCAAGGCATAGAGGCATTAAGCTTCGACACCTATTGAAGATTGTTAGCTCTTAAATCTATCTCTAGAGTCCAAAAACTAACAGATAATCATCCCTAATCAAAGTTTACGAGGATTATCTCTAACGCAACCCAAACCCCACGCATAAAGCAAAAATCAGAGACAATCACCAATAGAGATTTGTAAAGCAAGTTTTTTACAATGCCATGGGCGAAAAATATACATGAGATCATAGTCAATACATATACAAGACCCAACAAAGAAGAAAAACACAAAGAAGAAGAGAAATGAACTAAACATCTCGTAGTTTGTCAGAGCCGATCGACGAGAAATCCCCCCCAGTTCATCCGTATGCAAGCTCCATGTTGTTTTCTAAGCTAATCTACTGAAAAATGAAGTTTGATGGAGTTGGAGCAAGAATCCCCAAAACCATCCTCTAAAAAGTGACTGAAATGAGCTATATACAATTACAAATCTGTCACATTCGCTTTGTGAATGAATCATTCACCTAGTGAACCTCAAAAAATGGCCTTTAAGTGCCTCTAAAATGTTAAACCGCCTTTGCTTTTCTACGTGAGTTCGCAATGCGAACGATTTAATCGCAAAGCGAATGCTCGCTGCACAGTTCACAAAGCGAACTTTAGTTCCTTTTTCCTCTGCCTCAAACTGGGACCATTCGCTGGGGAACTCGCCAGCCATTCATAAAGCGAATGTTCGCTGGCTCACTCGCAAAGCGAACAGGCTGAACTTTTTGGTTTTCTTCAGCTCCCTTTTATTGCTTCAAATTACACATCTTGGAGCCTTTATTGCTCATTGCTCCAACAATGCTTAATTACCTACAAAATGAATTGAAAACCATTAATCTTTACATAAATGAATAAAAAACACAAATATATAATAACTAACGTATTTATACATAAAGTGGGGTTTATTTAACCAATTTTAACACAAAGTACCGATAAGTGCAACAAAACTTATATACAAAAATAGGTACATTTTGCACTTATCAACTCTCCCCAACTTACATAATTGTTTGTCCTCAAACAAGAAACAAACAACTCAACGAAACCGAGTGATAACCAAAGAATCACGAATTAACAAGTTTTGAAAAACAGAAAACAAATGTAATGGTTCAATCGAAAATGGTACACACAAAGTAAATACTTACCACTAAACTACGACGGCAACTTAGTCACGAAACAAATGCAAAATACAAAAATCATGCCAAAAATTCTAAAACAACACAAGTTCAAATGTGAATCACACCTAGCAAAAATAATCATCGGTAGATGAAAAACACAAAATAAGGTACTTATCACTCACGCAACAATCATGCAAACAATAGATTAAATTATGCAACCATCCAAAAATTCATATTGAACATACAAAGGCAAGAATCACAAGGGCTTTCAAGGTTGTAGCGTGGTCGGGTAAACAAACAAGGGGCAATTTCTAAAGGTAATTGAAACAAAAACTTGCCTAAACCTAAGGGAGTGATCAACTCAAAAAAGACTCAAACACAAAATTCCAACAACTTCTTCTAAAATCCCAAGTGTTACACAACACACAATACTTATTTAGCACAATTATTTGAACTCTTTTTGTTTCCTTTCACAAAGATTTTCTTTTTTTTTTCTTTCTTTTTTTCTTTTCTTTTCTTTTCCATATTTTTCTCTTTTTTCTTTTCTTTTTCCACCTCATAGAAACCAACCAATGAGTAAACAACCATTCTCTCCCCAACTTAAATTCAACCACATCATCATGTGAATACTCCCTACTTTCTAAGGCAAGGTAAAAATTCATACAACAACACAAAAAGTTGAGGGTCAAAGTAAAAAAAAATCCATTTAAAAATAAGTGAACTAAATACTCATAGACAAGCATTAAGTTAAAATAAAACATGGATCAAAAAGCTCAAAGGGGTTATGAATGATCACACACTCACAAGGTGAATGACTATTTGGCTAGGTAATTGTGCTCAAAATAAAACAAAATGCCTTGATCCTTTTCATGCTTTCATATAATCAACACAAACAAAATATTAAGCATAATAAAATCCAGTTAGAACAAGAATGTTGGTACTCCGTGCATATATGAACAATGGAAAGCTACCTCACAAAAAGGTGGGAACTAAAGTGATTCACAACAAGAACAAGTATACAAAAGAATGAAAGGTATGGAAGTTTGTAAAAACCTAAGTATCATGAATATGCTAAAGTCAAGAAAGCAATAAATACATACCTTGGACGTGTACAAAACTTAACAATATCATTACCATACATCCGCGAGTTGAAACGATCAAACTTAGAACATCACCAAATTTCCTCAAGCAACTCAAAACAAGCTCATTGACAACACAAGAATTATTAGTATAAACAAACTAAAAGACTGGGTGAAAATGCATTAAACAAGTTGTAAAGTGAAGATTTGAGAATTTCGAGAAAAATCCGAGTACAACTTGTTTAATGAATGCTCACCACACTACCTAAGCTAAACCACAACAAAAGAAAATAATACAACATGCTTGTTTTACGTCATAAGCTCGGCGCTTTTATAATGCTTAGCTAGTAACTTCCTTCCTTCATGCCAAAGTGATGCTTCACCGCGCAAACCAAAAGCAAGTGCCATAACCAAACACTTAAACAAACGTTACGGGAACAAAATGTATACAACACTTGAACAAACATAATGGAATAGACAATATATACGATATATACAAAACTCAAAAACAAAGAAAATATCGCAATGCGATTCAATATCAAAACCGATCCCTGGCAACAGCGCCATTCTTCCGGGGATTTATCGTGTCCACTGAGATCGGTTCGAGGGAAAGAATGACGTTCGACAGTCTCTCGCGTTTATGAGTTTGCATTTAAAATAGTTTCAAACAAGAAAACATAAAAGTAAATATTAAAACATAAAACAAATTCATTCTTCAACAAGACAAACTTATCCGGCATGCACATAATCAACTCCTCACAAACTTAAACCTACTGACCAGTTATACTCCACCTATAATACTCCTCAATATCACCCAGCATCGCTCACAATAAAGGTTATGTCTAACGCAAAGTTGAGAGAACAACCGTGTTACCCTCGCCGACACTCTCGCACGTGACTCAAGGCACGGAGGCATTAAGCTTCGATGCCTATTAAATATTGTTAGCTCTTAAATCTATCTCTAGAGTCCAGAAACTAACAGATAATCATCCCTAATCGAAGTTTGCGAGGATTATCTCTAACGCAACCCAAACCCCGTGCATAAAGCAAAAATCAGAGACAATCACCAATAGATATTTGTAAAGCAAGTTTTATACAACGCAATGGGTGACAAATATACATGAGATCATAGTCAATACATATACAAGACCCAACAAAGAAGAAAAACACAAAGAAGAAGAGAAATAAGCCAAACATCTCACAGTTTTTCAGAGCTGATCGACGAGAAATCCACCCCGGTTCATCCGTATACAAGCTTCCATGTTGTTTTCTAAGCTAATCTACTGAAAAATGAAGTTTGATGGAGTTGGAGCAAGAATCCCCAAAACCATCCTCTAAAAAGTGACTGAAATGAACTATATACAATTACAAATCTATCACGTTCGCTTTGCGAACGAATCATTCGCCTAGCGAACCTCAAAAAATGGCCTTTAAGTGCCTCTGAAATGTTAAATCGCCTTTGCTTTTCTACGTGAGTTCGCAATGCGAACGATTTATTCGCAAAGCGAATGCTCGCTGCACAGTTCGCAAAGCGAACTTTGGTTCCTTTTTCCTTTGCCTCAAACTGGGACCATTCGCTGGGGAACTCGCCAGCCATTCGCAAAGCGAATGTTCGCTGGCTCACTCGTAAAGCGAACAAGCTGAACTTTATGGTTTTCTTCAGCTCCCTTTTATTGCTTCAAATGGCACATCTTGGAGCCTTTATTGCTCATTGCTCTAACAATGCTTAATTACCTACAAAATGAATGGAAAACCATTAATCTGTACATAAATGAATCAAAAACACAAATATATACTAACTAACGTATTTATACACAAAGTGGGGTTTATTCAACCAATTTTAACACAAAGTACCGATAAGTGCAACAAAACTTATATACAAAAATAGGTACATTTTGCACTTATCAATGATGCATGATATGCAAATGCAAATGAATTTTTGTTAGTGTTCAAGGAACCTAATAGTCATATTGCAAACATCATCAATGGATAACACTTTTGAATTGCTAAAAAACCTTGTTTCATTAACAATAGGAAGGATCATAATTGAAGTACAACTTTCAAAATTCATGGTGAAAAATACCTGCGATGTTTGCAATAAGTAACTCTAAGTCCCTTAAAGACTTGGTTAAAATTATGTTAATGAATGCATGAATGTATGGATGCAAAAACAAAAGCAAGATTACCAACATATGGGGTTCAAGGTTTCGACATCATGAGCATAGAGCCAATGGTCTAACCATCCCAAAAGGGTATGTATTAAGGTTTTTGTACCTGTTGAACAAGGTTCTAAAAAAGTTCACAGAGTCATTGATCCATCTTTCGGATATTACTAGCACACGGATTACTCGGGATTCAGTAATATTCTCAAGAGAACCTCGTCTGAGTGTAGTATCGCGTATAAATGGGATAAATGGGATAAATGGGATACTAAGGTCCTCAGCTTCTCAGGCTCCCCGGTCGAAAAAAGTAATGTCATTACAAATACTCGTAACGACATCAGTAATACCAAAAGGGACCTCCATTGAGCTTGGTTGTATCGTATGTTAATCATGCGTAGGATTACTCCATACATGTAATTTTTTATTATACCAACATCCTATATTAATGTACACTCAAGTTCGGGTTAGGACTTACCTCGCTCATGTCGATCATCACCTTGATGAAGGAAAAAAATGCCCAAGCAATGCAAGCAAACAAATAATAGCAAAAACATAGATAAACAAGTTAGGTTTAACCCTCTTGGGGGGTCCCTAGTGAAATCTCCATTTTCTATCGTGGTGAGAATCGGAGACTGAAGCTATTGGATTAGCTTGACTCGCAAAACAAAGATGTCAACACCGAACTATTATGTATCCAAGGGAATGGGGAAAAGATCGAATAAACCCAAAATAAATATGTAAAGCTAAAGAAATGGCTAAAGACTATGCAATAAAGAGATCAAAGGTACGGGGTTGGTTATACAAAAAGGAAGGTACTAGCACCCTAAGCATCTATAGTACTCTACAGGAACCTCTTGATATATCTATGTTTTGTTGCTAAAATTGTTTTCTATTGATTGGGGAAAATATGGGAAGTGTTTTATTGTTTTATTAAAAAGGAAGAAAAGAAAAAGGTAGAAAAATAAAAAGGTAGAAAAATAGCAGGTAGATAAATAACAGGTAGCTCGCTAGGATCTCGCAATTTTATGCCTGCGTATCCTTAATAGGAAGTCAGAGTAATCGTAGTTTGGAGACTACGGGTGAAGAAAAGGAAAGGGTTGAAGAGTAATGGAAATATCTTGGGAAGGCTAATGGTTTATAGATGAAAGTGATTTAAAAGTCCTAAGGTTGAATTAGCATTTAGATAATGAGAGAGTAAACAATGCGATAACTTATGTATAAATGTATATGAATGACTAGCAAGTCAACAATGGATCTTTTCCTTTGGATTATGTAAATGAAATAAGATGGACATGGATTCCTAAATATATACATGATGAACAGATGAAATTAAAGGCATGATAAGATCGTTAATATCAGAATAGACAAGGAATTAACACAATGAAAGGTGTGTTAATTATTTAATCAAAGTTTTTTTTAAATAGAACCAAATGCACATTTAAAATAAATGAAGTAGAAACTCTAATAAATAAATAAAAGAGTACAAATATTTTTAACATTTTTTAATATGAAAATGGAACAAATAACAAGGAAGAATAAAATGTTTTCTTTGATTTTTAAGGTTTAAATTAAAAATAAACAAAGATAAATGATTAATACAAAATAATAAATATTTTTGGGATTTTTTAATATAAAAAATAAAATAAGAAGAAAATAATAAAAATGTTTTTTATGATTTTTTTTAAGGTTTAAATAAAATGAAATCAAATATGATCAACCAATACTCATTTTCATGGGGTTTTCACTCAACATTTCAAGACAAACACAATGATAACTTGAATGGATGAAAATGATACCTTAAGGAGGGAGTTCAAAAATCAAGAAAGTTTACCTATTGGAGTGTGTCCAATGGATCTTCTAGAGTACTTCCAGATGAGAGGTGATAATGTTGTTGGGTCAAATAGCATATTCATCCAAGTCCCACATCGGGTAGTAGAAAAAAAATTGAATTTGAGTATTAATATTAATAGAGATAGTTAGTTTTAGTTTATTGAGAGGGTTTTCTATTTTTCTATTCAAAAATAGTTTGTTGAGAGGGTTTGCAATTTTTCCGTCCATAAATTGCAATTAAGAGAGGGTTTACAATTTTTTCGTTCAAAAATTGTAATTGAGAGATGGTTTACAATTTTTCCGTTAAAAATTATTCAAAAATATTAATTTGGAGAGTTTGCAATTTTCTCCTTAAAATTTGCAATTGTATGGGAGGGTTTGCAATTTTTTCCTTGTAAAAATTACAAGTTGAAGTATGATTTTATGAGTTTTTGTTGGAATTATTTGCTTTTTTTTTTTTTTTTGTGGGTATGCTTCCACATGCGTAGAAATTTGTTTTTTGTTATTTTTCCAACAAACGCCTACAACTTCAGTGAACTCCTAATAATTTGTTAGAATGCTTGGCTTGCTTTGGACGAGTGGTATTTAATGTGTGTGTGTGTGTGTGTGTGTGAACAAAAATTGCAAGGAATATGGTAGAATCAAGAGATTCGAAGTTTCGACTCTTATGTAACAATTGAGTTTTTTTAGAAAGTTTAGTTTCTGATTCTTGAAGAATGTTTTACTGAGATCTTTGTGTGTTTCTCTTGATAATTTTCTTGTTTTTCTCCTCTTTTCTTTTTTTCCACCTTTTTTCTCCTTTTTCACCCCCTCCCCCCTTCTCCTTTTTTTTTTCTTGAATGAATGATGTGATTTTAAGACAAATATTCTTAGAAGGAATATCCTTGATTCTAAGAATATGATTTTAGTGAGAATATGATATTTGGAAGAATTTCATGACTATTTCTATTGAACTTTCCTAGGGAGATTCTCCCTAAATGAAGAAAATGTGAATGGCTATTTATAGAGGTTTTGATCCTCTTTATTCTTGAGTACCAAGGCTGCCCTGAGTATCAGCTTCTAATTGCAAGTTTGCCACCAGTATTTACAAAACGGCCATTAGTAGTGTAAATGAAAAGATCACCATTTACAGAACTGTCATTGGGTGATGTTGATCCTCAAGTTTTGCTCTCTTGATCCTCAGCTACTTTATGTAATTATGAAAATGCCATTTAGTAATGATTTCATCTTCTAGGATAATTATAACTTTTCCATTGTTTGGTGCCCACGTATGGTATATTCTTTCCTTGATCCTCACGCATGTACTTTTATTACAACTTTGCCATTGCATTATTTTTTTATCCTCTTGTGTGACATATTATAATATTTAAGTATTTTCAAGGCAACATTTATCATATCTTTGATCAAAAAAATAAAAATAAAATGGTTAGTTAGCAAAAAATTAAAAGGAAAAAGATTAAAAAATGAATAAACAGACAGGTATCAAAATGCTCAAAAAATGAAAATGAATGCACTAAAATGATAAGCACGAAATAAACATATTGGAAAAATACAACGTTTGGTTAAATTTTGAAATAAATTTTACCCGGTTTAAAGACTCAGACTGATCAAAAATACGACCAAAAAGCAGTCGAAAAATTGAAACGGACACACTAGGTTAAACTACGCGAAATATAAATTAATATAACTAATGTCAACAAGCTCGATTTTTTTAAAATTTTCCGTTCATTAATTTTACGCACAATTGACTTTTAGTTTGACCGATTCGTCTGTAAATCCAACAAATTTATTATGGATGATAATTCAGACATTATGCATGATGAAATACATGATATACTATGTAGATGATGCAAAGTGAAAATACAGTCAGATGAATGAAAATATTAAAAATGCCTGATCAAGATTTGGGGCATGACACATGTGTTACTCGGACTACGAGATTGTTTGGTTTGTTTTTTTCTCCCAACAACTGGTATCAGAGTTTTAGATTCGATCCAGGGATACGAGTTCTTAGTATTCTCTGTGGCTGCAATTTTGTCTGATCTTCCACATTAAAAAAAGGATATTGTTGTGAAAGAGTTGTTAGTCTGCTAGTCACAAATTCCGCTGTGCAGATTGGGCTAGAGAAAATTGATGGAAGAATTTTTTCTTGACTTGTGGAAACTCTAAGTCAAAGATGTATTGATACAATCAAGATTACACAAGGTGCATGATTATGTCGGTGGTTGAAGAGCTTCCTGCCAACAAGGAAGTTGCATCATAATGTTTCAACCTGGTTTTCGACAATGTGAAATTCTTGGAGATTGGTTTACCTTCAAGTGAAATTTATTCTTCATGATAAAGTATATGATTGTCGTTGATGACAATGTGAAATTCTTAAAGTGGTTTATCTTCAAGTGAAATATATTCTTCATGAGAGAGTGTGATAGTTTTTAAAACTATGATTGTCGATGAAGACAATGTGAAAATTCTTGGAGTGGTGTAGCTTCAAGTGACTATACTCTTTATGGTGGAGTATGATTATCGATAAAGACAATGAAAGTTTATGTATTATTTTCAATCAAGGTGGAGATTGTTAGGGTTGGTTGAAAATATACATGTTGATACTCTTTATAATGGAGTATGATTGTCGGTGAAGACAATAAAAGCTTATGTATTATTTTCAATCAAGGTGGAGATTGTTGGGGTTAGTTGAAAATATACATGTTGAAGAAGTCCCACATCGCTTAGTTTTGTAAATGGAGAGAGAGTTCAAGGTTATATATAGGATACAAGTTCTTTGAAGTCCCACATCGCTTAGTTTTGTGATGGAATAAATAGACCGAGGCTATATATAAGATTCAAGTTCTTCATTCCAAGATGCACCAGTCAAAAGCACTTTAAGGTTGTATTTGACTTTATTTGTTCTATTATGCTATTGTATTAGAGTGTTGTGTGACGTAGTTAAATATTTATTTTGGAGTGTGTGAGTGTATTGAGGGTTTGAGTTAGTGGAGGGTATATTATGTGTTGTAACAATTTTCACAAACTGTTATTCTCTGGTTGTCTATTGACAACGGTTATAATTTTTTCTCTGGTTTTGGAGTTTCCACGTTATGTTCATGTGTTGTTATTGTGTTCATCTTTTCTCTATGTTTATTTTTCCTAACAAAGATATCATGTGTTTTTGGTGTGACTATGAGAACCTTCACAATTATTCTATAGAAAATGGGATTCATTTAGTTGAGATGTACAAGTGTTATATATAAATTACCTTTAACATTGATTTCCAAGCAACAAAGAACTGTTTTAGTCATCCTAGCTAGAACAATTGATCTTTAGTCGCGGTTAAGGTGCAAGTTGTTAACTTCGAGTTAAAATGTAGGATTATTTTGGCCAATCTAGAAAAGTTCCCCCTTAGTTGAGTCTAATGGGATGGTGCATACTTTGAGTTTCTACAGACAACGTCAATATTCCAGTGGATTTCAAATCCGGGGTATTCCATCTGTAAGATATTATCCATTTTGAATAAGAGAATTTTGATAGCTTTTTTCTTTAGAAAAAACACCTCTTTGAGTTAAAATATATAAGTGTTGTATATAAATTATCATTAAATCTTATTTTTAAATAATGTGAAACTATTTTGTCCAGAATTAAATAATCAAATATTGATTACCAAGTAGTTGTGAAATAAAACTCTTGCAATGTACATTTTATTTTGATTGATTTGCCTCAACATCGTAGCTTGTATAAGGAGTAGAGGCGGATGAAGTTGCAGCATTTAATTTGTACTGTGGTTAGTTATTTGGCCTCTTTGGATTATTCGAAACAATATTATATTTATTGATTGCATATTAAGTTCATTTCTTGAGGAAGATATTTTTTATTGGTAGCCGTGCACGCCTACCGACGGAACTTTGTGCTACCATGAGGTAGCCTTGTGTAGTAGAGCTGTTCGCGGTGCGGTTTGGACGGTTTTGACACTAAAAATCATCCGAACAGCAAGTGAAAAAAGCATGCGGTTTGGTTTGGTTTGGTTGGCATTTAAAAAAATCTGAACCAAACCAAACCAAACCAATGCGGTTTGGATTGGTTCGGTTGGTTCGGTTTTTTACAAGATTTTTATTGAGTGATATTTATATATAGAGAACAACATAACTTTGTGTTTAGTCATTCATACATCGCCAAATAACAACAAAACTCATTATATTTAGACAAAAAGTTCTCATTCAATATACAAAAATCAATTTAAACAAAAGTGAAATAAATAGTAGCATAAAACAATATCAAAATATTATAATAAAACAGAAAATATAAGAGAAGTGAGATTAGAGAAGATGAAAAAGAAAGAACATAACAGATGTGAGATTAGAGAAGAAAGGTGCTATAAAAATATAATTAGAAGAGAAAATAGTAACATAAAATGAGAAGATGAAAAAGAAAGAACATGTGAGATGAGAGATTAGTGTTGAAGAGGCAAGACGTACATGGAAAAGAAGATGAGAAGAATGCAAAATATTATTAGAAGAGATTTGAGAAGATTAAAACTAAAAATTTAAGTGTGAGTAAGAGAAAATATTTCGTAATTGTAAGGTTAAGGCATAATGTGTTTGAGTTTTGGGTTAGATGTGAGATAAGTGAAGTTTGGGTTGTAACATAATGCAGTTTGATTTGGTTTAGTTCGGTTTGCAAAATACAAACCGGAAATCAAACCGAACCATGCGGTTTTGTTAAAAGATGGCTTAAACAAATTCGAACCAAATACGGTTTTTTGCGGTTTCGGTTTGGTTTGGTTTGGTTTGCGGTTTTTTATTGGGTTGGTTCGATTTTGAACACCCCTAGCCTTGTGCTGCCCCTTTTTTTTAATTTTTTAACAAGTTAGTATATTTTTATGAAGCTAATTTTTATACATGTGTTAGTCTAAAAATTTTGATACTGTGTAAGTTCGACAAAATTTAATATTGCGTAAGTTCGACTAGGGTTAGGAGGTATCCAAAAGTATTATGGAAAATGTGTCACTTTTTACCTTAAGTTAAAGATTGATGGGAACAACTAAAAAGTATATTACTTTTCTCCCTCATTTGTTAGTGTCAATTGAAAGAAAAAGTGACATAAGTTCAATTTACAACAATATTTTTATATTTTTAAAACTATAAAACTAGATATTTTTTCTCTCGGTTGGAATCAAATCCGATGTGAAAATACCAAAATTTTCTCTTGATTGCTTATGTTAACCGACGTGAAAGATGTTAGGGGATGGTTTCTACCTCGGTTGAGTGATTCAACCAAGGGGAAGTTCTTTACTTTTTATTTTTTTTTCTTACAAAATTTTTGTTTTAACTTGTATTTTTTTAAAATAGAAGCTAGATTGTATATTTTGTGAAATATAACAAATGACACATGTGTAAAACCTAGTTACATATACCTTATATAGCAAAATGACAAACATTTTGCATCAAAACTGTACAATGTTTACACCAAAATCAAAATAACACACACATTCTTTTTATACAATAAAACAAAAACATATCCAAATGACTTGAATGGACGTCCTTAAGTCTTCTTATGTTAATGGTGTCCGGTCGATAAACACCTATAATATGAAACGTATTTAAACACAACAATAACATCATTAAACATTCAATAACTGCATCATTAAACCTTCAAATCACTTATGTCAATGACAACAACAGCATTAGACCTTCAATTTCAACAATAACATTAATTTTTTAAATAATAAAAACATTAAGTTTGCTTACAATGACAACAACATTAAAAATTTTAGGCAAAATACCATTTTTGGTCTCTTAAGTATACCCCCTAGTTCACTTTGGTCCCTTAATGCTTTTTCATGCCATTTTGATCCTTTAATTATCTAAACATATCCACGTTAATTCTTCCGTTAATGGAACGTTAGTCAAAGTTCAAAAAAAGACTCCAGCTGGTAGTTTGTATGCTGAGGTGCGTATGTAGGAGGAACAGTAGTTGAATTGAAAATTGATGTTGATAGGTGGAGTTTTCTTGAGTTAGTAGGTGTTTTGAAGGACTTAGGTTATAGGGACTTTGAAAAGATGTATTACAAGGATCCACAATTTGGGATGATAGCCCTAGTTGATGACAAAGGTACTTTAGATATTGCAGACCTTTACAGGGTGCACCGAAGTGTTGACATTTACATTCAATACACTTTGTCTCAGCCTGATTATTGTGATGGACCAGTGGATACACGAGTTGAGGAGCCTGAGATCATTGTAGATGAGGTTCAAGAGTTACTTAATAAGTTGCATGATGAGTTAATTGATAAATTGGATGAGTCTAATGTTGCTGAGGAAGAAGGGGAAGCTGGGGTGAATGATACTAATGTTGTTGTGGAGGAAGTAGGTGTTGGGGTGAGTGATACTAATGTTGTTGGGGAGGAAGTAGGTGCTGGGGTGAATGATACTAATATTGTTGTGGAGGAAGTAGGTGCTGGGGTGAGTGATACTAATGTTGTTGAGGAGGAAGTAGGTGTTGGGATGAGTGATACTAATGTTGTTGTGGAGGAAGTAGGTGCTGGGGTGAATGATACTAATGTTGTTGTGGAGGAAGGAGAAACAAGGCCGAGTCATGGTAATATTGGTGAGGTGCATGATGAATCTAATTCTGATGATAGTGAAGATGAAAGCTTCCATTATGATATATAGCATTTGATGATGAATCTGATGGGTATGATGAAATGGATGAAGATGAACTTGATGATCTCATTGCATTTGAAATTGAAGGAAAATCAAGTGGGAAAAAAATGATCTCATTACATGGTAGAGACTTGAAATTAAAAAAAAATGACAACAAAAGGGTGAGGGTGAGGTGTAAGGATGTTTGTGATTGGGAGCTCTATTGTGCCAAGCTACCAAATGAGGATTCTTGGCAGGTAAGAAAAGTAATTGACAAACACAATTATAGTAGGGAGTACAATGTGAAGATGCTGACTACAAAATGGTTGAGCAAGAGGATACAAAATGCATTGAAAAATAATCCTAAGTTGAAGGTTAAGGATATAAAAGAAAAGGCTTTAAGAAAGTGGAATGTGGGTGTAAACAAGACTAAGGCAATAAGAGCAAGAGTGGCTGCCAGGGATAAGGTTGATGGGTCTTTCTTGGGGGATTTTACTAGGATATATGACTATTGTCATGAACTGCTGAGAGCTAATCCAGGTTCAACAGTTAAGATGAATGTTGAGCCTGTTCCAGAAGGTGTTGTTGACTAAAGACCACATTTTAAAAGACTCTACATATGCTATGCAGCTTGTAAGGGCAAATTTTGACAGCTATAGGAATGGATCTAAATGATCAGATGCTTCCTATAGCATTTACAGTGGTGGAAGGTGAAAATAAGGAAAGCTGGACTTGGTTTTTGGAGTTGTTGATTGCTGACCTAGGTGGTACTACTGAGTGTCTAACATACACTTTCATTTCAGACCAACAAAAGGTACTTAGTTGTTGACATTTACATTATGTTGCTTTTTTTTTTCTGTTTTAACTTGTTATTTATGTACATTGTTATTGCAGGGGCTTTTACCTGAAATAGATGAGTTGTTTCCCAATGTTGAACATCGCTTTTGTGTTAGACATTTGTATAACAATTTCAGGAAAAGGTTCCCTGGTAAGCTGTTGAAGGAAATTATCTGGAAGGCTGCAAAGTCAACATACGCTCAAGCTTGGGAAAGAGAGATGAGGAGAATGAGATTGGCCAATGAAGAAGCATATCTCCATATGATGAAGACACCACCAAGATTTTGGAGTAGATCATATTTTAGGACAACCAATAAGTGTGATGTTGTGTTAAATAACATGTCTGAGTCATTTAACAGTGTCATTGTTGACTCAGAAGGAAAACCACTTGTGACAATGCTTGAGGAGAACATAACTTACATTATGGAGAGATGGGCAAAAAATAGAATGAGGTTCCAAGATGTGAATTTGAAGGATTTCCATTGCTCCTGCAGAAGATGGGATCTAACAGGATTTCCTTGTATCCATGCAATCTCATTCATGAAGAGTATGAATTTTAAAGTTGATGATTATATTCCTGAATGTTATAGGATATCTACATACAAGGCAGTGTACAAGCATGTTCTTTACCCTGTGAATGGATCCAATTTGTGGGTCAAGACTCCATATCTAGATGTGCAGCCACCCAAGTATAGGAAGATGCCTGGTAGACCAAAGAAAATGAGAAATCTTGAGCAAGAGGAGTTGATGGAAGTGACAAAAAAAATGAGAAGAACAGGTTTTATTGTCAAGTACTCTAGGTGCAAAAAAACAGGACATAACAAATTAACCTGCAAGGACATAACTAGTCAGGCCACAACAACTAATGCTCCAGCATCTCAAACCAATGCCAGTCAGGCCACAGCTTCTAATGTAGCAGCATCTCAGGCTAATGCAAGTCAGGCCACAGCTTCTAATGTAGCAGCATTTCAGGCTAATGCAAGTCAGGCCAGAGATAGCCATGTACCAGCATCTCAGGCTAATGCAAGTCAGGTCATAGCAACACATACATCAGCATCTCAAGGTTACAAGGCAACTCAGTCATCAGCAACACAAGGTTACAAGGCTGCAACCAAGTCTTCTAAAGGAAAGGCTGTATCAGGACAATGCTAAAGGGAAACAGCAAAAGCAACTGTATGGCCACAAAAGCTTGGTGTAAGAAGGCCATTTGTAGCACCAGGACCAACAACAAGATTATCTGCTTCAAAGAATGTGATTGGTCCTACAACCAGAAGGACAACCCCAACCAAGAGAATCACACCAAAGAAAAACACGTAGTATTAATTAGGCTTTATTGTGTTTATAGTATTGGAACATTTGGTATTTTGTACTATTTTTTGAAGTCGTTTTGAACTGTATGTAGTAGTGTATTTTGAAGTCATTTTGAACATGTCTATGTAACATGTCAATGCATTTTGGAACCTTTGTGGAACTATCTGTATGTCTTTCTACAATATCAATTAAAGTAAGTTTGTGTTCATCTTTGAGTAATGTTATAAGTTGTGTCAATTTGATATATGTTTGAGCCAAAAATGTATCAACCAAATAATATGTTGCTAGAAATAAACATATACCAAACAAAAAAACTCATAAAATTGATTAAATTGTGATCTGTTACACATTACAAAACATCCTAATAGTCACATAAATTTCCACTCCTAAAACATCCTAAAAAACCATACACATAACATTACAAAACACATAATTTTCCACTTCCACATCTTGTTCAGTTGAACTTGAATTTCAGTCACAAACTTTCCTAGTTCTTCGTTTCTAAACTTCAAATTTTCAAAATCCTTTGATAAGCTTTCCAATCTATTCACCAAAACTTGATTTGTGTCTTCTGCTAATTCTTCATGGAACCAAATGAAAAAACCACATCCTCTTTGCAAGGACCCCTGCGAAATAGAAATGGATCAAAATCGTATTTTTACCAGATTTTAACTCAAACAAAATTTAGGGTTTACCTTATAATTGGAACAACCCTAAAATTTCTTTACGAAATTCTTCTCAGTGTTTGCCCTACGAAGCACAACCTCATCTCCACAAAGACACAATAGTACAACTCGTGAGCAACTTTGAACACATGAATGACCACTTTCAAATTTGTTCTCCTTCATAAACGAATGACCATGGCTAACCTTCATCTTGAAGCAATTAGAACGATGAAGAAGAAGAAGAAGACAATACGTACTATGAAGCAGAAGAAGACTACAACTTGTTTTCCTATAAAGAAGACAACAATGGAACGATGAAGAAAAACAACTACATCTGCAAACAGTGAAACAATGAAGATGATATAAAGAAGAAGGTGCCACGATGCCAGCTCAGACGCCAGGTGGACAAAACAAACGTCCGTTTGAGTCAAATGGACGGAAGGGACTATTTTCCATCTTTTATATAATTAAAGAACCAAAATGGCATGAAAAAACATTAAGGGACCAAAGTGAATTAGGGGGTATACTTAAGGGACCAAAAAGGGTATTTTTCCAAAATTTTACTAACACATTAACAACAAAAACAACAATGGCAATGACAATGACAACAAATCAATAAAATCATTAATCATTTTATCTCAATAAATAAATATCACAAAGAATATCACTTATTTTAGGGGTAATAAATTTTGGTCTTTTACTTCTAAAATCATGCATCATTTGGTATCCCTCAAAAGCTTTACATGTTAAAATAAATATATATAATATTTACTTGTTAATTTTTCCATATTCCTTCTTGAAGATCATACTGAATATCATGAACATCATCTTAATCATTTTCTTCATATGAGGTACGCACTCATGTTGCGAAAGAAGGGGTCTCAGAAATATCAAGAGTTAAATTTTAATTTTCATCACAAGCAATAATGTGTTTTCCTTATAGAACAATTGAGCATCTATTGTTAGAAGGACCAGTGACATAAAAAAAACTTGCTTTGCTTGGGATGCAACGTTGAATGGTTCGTTCATATAAGATGTCTTGTGAATGTCAACCTGTGTGAATCCTAATTCATTGGTTTGTGAGTAGATAAGTAAGATTGAACTTCATCAACGTTATTCAATATAAACAAATGTGCTTGAAGAACTATATTCTAAGCTATTGATTTAACATATAAATCTTGAGTTCATCTATTTTCATATCTTCCATCATGACGAGACTTGGAAATTCCTATAATTTTCTCATGACGGACAGTTTGAACAAAACTCAATAGTTTTTTTTTTGCAATGTCTTTCAAATATCAAAGCTTCTGGATGGTGATGATTCACATAATACCCTTTAAATATATATCTTAATGTTCCACTCTACAACATACACCCTCCTTAAATTAACTGGGCCATAAAATTTAATATCCCTGACTAGATGAACAATTAACTGAATCATAATGTCAAAAAAAATGGTGGAGGGAAACACATCTCCAATTGACACGTGATGATTGTAGCCTCATGTTCCAACTAATTTAAATTCTTGGATCAATGAATTTATTACATATAGAATTGAAGAATAAGAACAATCTAGTTATAGTTTCCCTCATATTTTTTACAAGATGCCCTGGATAGCCACTAGTAGAAGTCGTTGCATCAAGACATGACAATCCTAAGATTTTAAGACAATTAATTTGAGATCTTTCATTTATACAAGTTTCTTGACATCTTATTAGTACCCTTGGGGAAATTTGATACCCCATAAACACTCAGAAAATCTTTTTGTTTCTTTTCTACATAGAATGTGAAATGTGTGTGTGTGGGGGGGGGGGGGGGGGGGATATATTCTTTTACCTATTTCTTTCTAGGATAACTCTTGTCGTATACCCATCTCCACCAGTTATAGACAAGAATTCTTACCATCTTTTGTATTGCCTTAAATTTTGAGAAGTGTTCCAATCAAACTATCACACATATTCTTCTCCACGTGTATCACATAAAGACATTGTCTTACATTGAGACTAGACAAATAAGGAAGATAAAAAAAACACTGACCTTTTTCCAATATATTTTTCTCCACAATTCCTTTTTTGTTATTTCTAAAGAGAACATTAATGTGTTGTCGTCGTTTATAGATTTTTGCCTTTGTTAAGGGTTTTAGAGTGAAATTTTGTTCCTCAAGGGACAAATGTTGAACACGATGCTCCAACAACAGGTGCGACAAGGTACACCAGAAAGAATATACTAACTAGTAATAGATGATGGAACAGATAAGTAATAAATAACATAATTAAATCATTTACCCAATTCGGTGAAACTACACATAAGTCTGACGGCCTGAGTCCACAACCCAAGAAAGGAAATTCACTTTTAGTAGTTTAGTACATTTAGACTTACAAGCAACAACAAACCCTATGTTGTTCATTGCCTCTTCCTAACCATACCCAACGACTTTTTACTTAGAGTCTCCCCCAAAATATGAGAACCTACTCACTCTCTTCTCTGCCACAATCTTAGTGACAAGGGCAAATAACCACTAAACCATAGTGATTAACTTCAATCTTCACATGATAAATAATGTTAAAAATTACAACTCAATTAGAAAAACCTTCTATGCCAAGTTACTGAAACATAAAGGCATACATAAACAATGTTGATTACAACTCAACTAGACAAACCTGCTATGCCAAGTTATTGAAACATAGAGGTGTAAATAAATATTCAACACTAATCCTTTTAGGGCATTAGCGTGAATACACAACACATCATCTAAAACTCTACGATCTTCAATGCTAGTGCTTGCTTTCTAATGTAGGTTTGAGCTCTTTAAATAACAAAGTAACTATGGGCTTTTATCCTTGAATGATATCTTTGAATTTTCCCATAATTAATGCAGAATATGTTGGATATTTGATTTGCGTCTTGAATATCTTCAACAAGATATGATTTGTTTTAATTCAAATTCAAATTTAAATCTTCATTTAAATTTGAATTAAACTCCATCCAACTATCAAACAAATCACCTAATAATGTTGTTAAACGAATAACAATAAAATCTTTAATAAATCTTATGTAGAACACGCTCTAAAATGTTATATTCAAGTGCCTGTTGCACAAGGCCCATATGTCGTACCAACATGTTGGGGCATCGCATCCAACATGTGTCCTTTATGCAACTTCATATAGCTTTAACAAGCTAGACCAATCTTGAACACTTGGACACTTCTCCAAGTTGTTGTTTAGTAAAAGGCGGTCAATCCAAAGGGTCGATCCAATATGAACAACAATCTCCCGCTTTGGAAAATTGTGCAAAACAACTCTTCAAGATAAATAGCACTTTTCCATGATAATAAGTAATAACCAATATGTATGTGTGTGTGTGTGTGTATATATATATATATATTGGATCTTCATAGAAATTTAGCAGCAATATCTTCCATGTATCAAAGTTAAACACCAGCAAAAGTAGAAGTTAGAAGCATCAACATTTTGATGTTTACACATAGTTCATTCAGTTTGCTCCAAACCAAACAGGAAATCACAAAATCATTCCCAAACTTAGGCATGCATGAATCTAGTATCTCATAGTTAGTAGCATACAATCCTATTAACTAACATATATCAGTATGCAATCATTCTCATAGTTAGTCGTGCACACAAAAATATTGTAGTAGTCAATATCAATTAACACAGATAGATCTATTTTCACAAATACAAGGACAAGGACCAGATGTCCTGCCCGATGCTACAACATGGAGCATAACATTAGCACTTTCTTGAACATTCAATACTAAGCAATCACCAAGTTTATCTGCACATAGCTGCTGCCGCGCAAAATAGACTCCCGCCCTTTTACATGTGAACTTTTAATTTATCCCAAAGGTATAGAAGGGGAAAAAATATGAATAAACCCGTGAGTGTGTGCAATGTAAAACAATGCACTTGAGAGATTAGGAATCAGGATTGGTTATGCAAAGGGAATGTACTAGCACCTTAAGCATCTATAGTATCCTATAGGAACCTCTTGCTTATATTTGTGTTACTGTTGTTTTACTTGCTGTGTTATGGGAATTGGTTTATTGATTTTAAGGGAATGAATGGGAAATGTTTTTTTCGGTGTTTTTGTAATGCAAAGTAATCTAAGACAAAAGTGTAAGAACCTAATTGTTTTGTTTATTATTTTGCTTGCTAAGATCTTGCAATCTTATGCCTACATATTCTCAAAAGGAAGTTGAGAAATCAGAGCGTTCGTAGTTCCACCTTGTCATACCCCAAATTTGTCATACCTTTTCATCTAAATCTTTTGGCTTATGCTTTACATCTTCCTCATGTGCATACCCTCCATTAGGGCATTTAAACACATTTAAACACACCATGTATTCATTAACAGCATAAGCTTGTTACTTGGATCAGAGGTCATAATCGGGGTCCACGTATTGCACTAGGGTTTCATTTCTCATACAGGTTTGTTTCAATGGAAGACGAAAAGATTGTGGATTAGGGTGTGTCCCTTATGGTTGTGTTTATCGGATGAATCCTTAAAGGTTGGTCATTGCAATCATCAAAGGCATCGTCTTCTTGTGGTCACTTGATTAGGGTTTATTTCCCTGGTCTCGTCATCAGTACATCTCATCACTCAAAGGATTCCATCATTGTTTAAAGTGCAAGTTATTGAAAAGATCTTGAGGTGATTGTGGCAATTAAGGCCTCGGTTCTAAGAAACTCTTCACCATGTGGTACAAGGAGGATATCAGCAAAGGATCTAGTGGTTCTCATTAGTTACTTACGACACAGAGGTACCCCAGGAGTTGCCATGGATTAGGGTTCCTTGTTATGTGCACCGGTGGAACAAGCTTTTAGAGACATTGCTCTGAAGATAAGCCACTATGTTATAATTCAAAGGCTCACTAACATCTAA
The DNA here is from genome assembly GCA_022829125.1 of Lathyrus tuberosus. Taxonomy (NCBI): domain Eukaryota; kingdom Viridiplantae; phylum Streptophyta; class Magnoliopsida; order Fabales; family Fabaceae; genus Lathyrus; species Lathyrus tuberosus. The sequence goes on along the minus strand of JALAZF010000759.1, from coordinate 293,192 downwards.
TTTGATTGGCTAACTTTGAATTCTCAGTATATGGACCTTTGCTTCGTGATCAGACAATTTTTAGATCAAGTGTACAGTTTCTTAAGGAACAAATTATTGTGAACTTTTAATTGTCCCACACGGAGACCAAGGTTTTACTCTTTGTGTCAAGGCTACTTGTGATTCAAGTTATTAATGGTATGGAACAGGTAAAGAGGCGAGACGAGAGACTTTGATTTTAAAAATAGGAATTTCGTTAATGCAAGAGTATCGCAAAAGGTCTCGTTACAAAGTGCACTCAAGTACAAAGGCCCACATGCAAGTCCAAGACAAATAAAGAAAAGAAGAATATACAACACCAAGGATAAAACTATAAAAACTTATTCATTACAAAAATAAACAAAGACCCCATAACATTTATTACATGATCAATTACTTTTCCTCAGCACTTTTTAATTATAGAGGATCTGATGTCATAAGAATAAAATGAAGCGATATCCTCACGGTACAATAGATTACAAATTATATGAAGAGGTTAGGAAAGGGCAGTGCCTCAGTACTTCGAGTTCCTTGCATTCCACTCAGTGAAGTTGTTTCCATCAAAGTACTTGCTCTTGAGAAGTGCAATAGCAATTTGGAAGGAGGAGCAACCATGATTGACGACAACCGCTCCAACAACAATAATATAGATTGGTTTCAGTAGTGCAACTTGACTGGGAAAATTGGAGAAGGAAACTATGGTCTCGTCTTCCTATCTCGGATCAAGTCCACCACCCACCGCAGAAAATTCGTCACCATCAAATCCCTACATGAAAAAGAAAACAGATGAAAGTTAGTGCCCAATGAATGCAAGTTAGGAAGACATATTCAGTTGGAATTCAATTTCCTTGTTACGTTATTAATCTGCTACTTCATCAAGTCAGCACAACATCACTCCATCCTGCCTCAGGCTTCTCTCCAATCAAAGTCGTTGGATTACAGACTGATAATAGCAGCAACCATTTTTTCATCATCAGCACCTGATATTGTCATACCCCAAATTTTGACCACCAATATTTCCCATCATTGTGCAAATCATAACCACAATATGAATGTACCTTCATGCCTTATCAATCTCCTTAAAGAAGGTTGAGCATTCACCACAATCAAGAATTAGGGTTTTAAGCCCTCTTAGAGCACTTAGGCAAAGGATAAGTCAAGAAATGACATGATCTTCAACTTGTCTAACCTCTCAAACACCCATAAAGGATCAATAGGACTCCCATATCAAGAATCAAGCACAAAGTTGCAACATTCCAAGTGGATCAAGCCTCAAGATTGCCAGTGTCACCAAATTAGGGGTTTGGTCGACTGAGGCCTCCAGATGAAAATTTTCATCTGGGCATGAGCCAATGCTTCAAATAACAACCCAAGATACTCCAAGGGACCTCTTGGACCCAATCATCAAGTCAATTTAAACTCAGGGGATGCATTTACCAAAAATCAGGAATTAGGGTTTCTTGACCTAATTCACCCCTAAGTTGACTTTTGGGACAAAGCATGAGCCAAGACCTCAAGACATGATTTGAGGGCCTCCAATATACTACATTGATCCATTTGCAACAATGGATTGACCCAAGAAGCTTGATTCACAAGTTTCATTTTCATCTGGACCACAATTAGGGTTTTGAAGGGAAAAGTCAATTGTACCTTTGACTTTTGACCAGGACATGCTCTCAAATCTTGGGACATGATTCAATACACCCTATAACACCTATGGAATCCATCCATTAGGTTTGATTTAGGTCAAATACTTGACTTCACAAAGGATCGCACAGTTTGGATTTCATCCGATAAAAAGTCAATAGTGCACAAAATCAAGTTTGACTTTTTGGAAAATTTCACAAATATGGATCCCCTAAGTCAAAAACAATGTTAATGTATGATATTGATCATCATCCATCAAGAAAAATCAAGAAAAATGAGGTTTCTTGCAAAAGGGGCAACCATAAGAAACCAAAATTTTTCTAAGTTATGGAATAAAAGTGGTTTTGGTACCAACTTCCAAGGACCATAACTTGAGATCCAAGCAACCAATTTGGGTGATCCAAAGCTGGATTTGTAGGTCTTGCTACACTCTACAAAAAGCTTCAACTACCTCAAACTCCAATTCTTTATGGATTTTAAGTTATGGAGTGATTAAAATGACAAAAACATGAAAATAACACTTTTTCCAACACTTAGTGAAAATCTGCCTAAGTTACCAGTCTTGAACATCAATGTTCATGAGGTTTTTTCAGTTGGATCCAAATAGTTTCAAAACAACCTATGATCACACATGTTTTATATCATATGAGAGATTTCTAAAAATCACAAGAGCCTCCCATAACTCAACCTGAGCAGGGAGATATGAATCCCTCAAAATCACCATTTCCAACTGTCCTAGGCAAGACAGATTTTGGCAGATTTTGTTGTTTTGCTCGATTTGAGAAATTTGAACAACTCCATGCCTTGTCATCATTTTGGACACATTTGAGGATAAAACAAAAGGAGAATGATCTGATCCCCAAGCCTCCAAAGTCCAAGAATCTACATTAGCCATAACAAACCTAAAAGGGCTAAAAAGGTGCCAAGACTCCAATTTTGTTTCAATGCATTTAATGGATACACCAAGGTGGCATGGACTGACACATTCCTAACTGATTGAGTCAAGGATCAACACTGAATCATAGGACCGTAGGCCTGTGCCCTAACCTCAAGTCAATGGCTAGAGGAGACTTGAGATTCCTTTTGCTCAACATTGGCCAAAGGCCTGCTGCAGCTGCCATTCACTATTGCTTGCAAAACAAACTTGCTATACTATAAATATAGCTCATTTGTGCTCAGTTTGAGTACACCAAAGCACTACAACACTTGCTTTCCTCAAAATCCCTTTCTTTAGGCCAAAATGCCTTCTTTTGCAAGGTATCTCTGAGTTTTTGAGTTAGAGAGCAATTCCACCACAACTCATGATCCAAACACCTCTAAAATGTTGTATCTAAGCTGTCCAAACAATCACTTGAGACCTGAAACACCAAAATCACAAAGTCAACCTCCAAAACCTCAAAAATTGACTTTTCTGCATTTTCCAAGCCATGCCATGATTCAGTCACTTCCAAAACCAAACAAAGCATTAAACACACTCCAAATATCATCCTCAAACTGTCCCAAATGGTTCCCCTCATCTGGAACACCATTTGAGAGAGTTGCCATATTGGTCACTTTTGCCCCTTTTGCAAGAAAGTGCCATAACTTATTCCTGAGGATTCCAGCTGGTTCTAATCATTCTAAAAGCTTATAAGGGAATAATTGAGAGTGTCCAAAGCATCAAATTACTTCTGGCACAAACTTGACAGATAGCACAAAAAGCTCCAAGAGGTAAGTGCATGACAACTTGAACTCTTTGAATTATGCATTCCTTTGATGTCCATTAATCATAAACATCTCATACATGTTGTATATGTTGTGTTTGAACCAATTTGCCATGTAATTCTTGCCTGCACCATGAGATAGCATAGAACATACAAAAATAAGCCTATTTCAAAACCACTATCGGATTTTGAGGAGGAAACATTGTATGAAAAAACCAAGGGCACCATTGGATTCCTTGTGAAATTCTAGGTCAGATGCACCTAAATTTTGTCTCAATCCATGAATAAATGAGAAAGTTAGAGGCTTTACGTAAATTGTCCAAAAGCTTGCCTTGCCTTGCCTTGCGTTGCCCAGGCATATAAACAAGCATGCCTTATGAATTAATGGGGGTGGTTTTAATACACGGATGTATCACCACCCCAGTGGTAGCGCGCATGTGTGTTTGTTGCCAAGGTCGTGGATTCAAATCCCTCCCAGACCATTTTGCCATTTTTCACATTTTTCTATTTTTTTTTCCATATTTTCATGTTTTTGCTAATTAATTGAAAAATTAATTTCTCTCTCAATTTTAATTATTTTTTATTGATTATTTTTTTTGAAAATTCACAAAAACATTAAAATATTTTATTCCATGAAAGTTTCACAAAAAATATTATTTATTTCATATATTTGGTATTTTTGTAAAGAATTATGTTTTATTTGTTTTTAAACATTAAAAATATTTTCTTTCTCTTGGGTTTGCAAAATTTAAATAATTTTTAAATCATTCTATGAATGAAACATGATTTTTCAAATATAAATCCAAGATCACAATCTTTTTTCACATATTTGGTTATTTTAATTGAATTTTTATTCAATTAAAATAAATTTAAAAACCAAAATTAGGGTCTTAATCACTATCACCATAACAAATCTTTTTTCAAACAACCTTTAGGCCTCTAACAGAGTGTAAGACCCAACCCCCTCTTGTAAATAAATAATTTGGGCCTCAGTCATTGTATAAGTCCCGATACGATTTTAAAATCTCGGCGCGGTCGTCGCCTTTTAAACAAAAATCATCTGGGCCTCTCCTTGAGTTGTAAGCCCTATCACTTGTATATAAAATAAACTTTGGGTCTCTCCTTGAGTTGTAAGACCGATCCCTCTTTACAGAAAACCTTTTTGGACCTCAGTCATTGTATAAGCCCCAGTACAATTTATAAAACAACAGTACGATTACTCTTTTTCATCTGGGCTTCTCCTTGAGTATAAGCCCCAACAATCTTTGCAAAATAACTTCCCTCTTGATTTAGGTTCAAATCCATAGTTGTTATCAAAACTTTATTTAATTTCTTGAACGACTAACTATACAACTGTTACAATGGAAGCTTGCTCGCCTGTAAGTTTTTATCAGCTTCTTTACATGCTTTCATATATATATATATATATATATATATATATATATATATATATATATATATATATATATATATATAACTGTATTGCTGGAAGCTTGATCACCTGTAAGTCCATCTTTCGTATCCTTTTAAATACTTGTCATATATCAACTGTATATATACTTGTATATCTGCTTTGAGTTTTACCCGACAACTAGGTCTAGAACTAGGTAGAGCCAGTTGGTCACTCTTAAATACAGTCAAAACTAGATCCCCATAGGATTTCCAGATACAGTTTTGCCTTCTCTTGGGCTTAAACAATAAGGAACAAAGAGAAAGGCATTATTCCCGGTGAAACTTTTCTCAGACTGTCACTATTAGAAATTGTCAAAGAAATTTCTTCAAACCCTAGAACTGTTCACTAAAGAAAAGATTATTCCCGGTGAAAATTTTCTTAAACTCTTCTTAAGTTTGGACCCACAGGCTTCCTAAAAGCATCCCCGCCTCCTCTTGGGCTTTGTACAAGGACCCTCCGGCTTCTTAGAAGTTCCCATGCCTTCTCTTGGGCTTAATTCAAGGACCCTGAAGACCTCTTAAAGGTATAAGACATAACTTAGTCATCCTTTACTAGAGCAGTCTTTCCAGAGTCAAATCTCAGACCATTTTAGGGTTAATTCTCATTCCTTAAAACACCTGCCTCCTCTTGGGCATCATACAAAGATAAACTCTTCCATACCAGTAGACTTGGACAGTCTAATCTCCTTTTGGATCTCAAAGACATTCTCAAGTTCCCTACAAACATAGGAGAAACCCTGGCCATTTTAATAAATCCCCAGCAGAGTTAAAACCCATGGGTTCTGGAACCCAGTCTTGCTCCTAAAATTCCCTAGCCAGAGTCATCAGTATAACACTATCCCAAATCAGAACCTCAAGGTATCTGATACCTCAACTCTTCTATAAATCCTCAACAAGATTTGATTCCCCATTTTGGACCTGCCTCTGGATCTCAATAATCCTCAGCAGAAGCCAGCCTCCTCTTAGGCTTTGTATAAAGATTTCTTTCTTTGTTCTTCCCCAGCAAAGATAGCCTCCTCTTAGGCTTTGTATAATGATCGTTCATTCCCTCAGCAAAGTCAGCCTCCTCTTGGGCTTTGTACAATGATTTTCCCCAGTTGAGCTAACCTTGTCAGACTCTCTTATTAAGTTAATCACCCTTTCAGACTCTCTTGTTGAGTCAATCACCTTTCAATACTCTCTTGTTGAGTCAACCCTTTTAGCCTCAATCTTGGGCTTTGTACAAGACAGATAAAAACACTCTCTTGTTGAGTCAAATATTTTTTAGCCTCCTCTTAGGCTTGGTATAATGATTTCCCCTAGCAGAAGTCAATCTCCTTTTAGGCTTTGTATAATGATTTCTCCATCTTCTTCAGCCTCAATCTTGGGCTTTGTACAAGACACCATTTAAATTTCCTAAGCAGAATCCTCTTTTCAGCCTCAATCTTGGGCTTTGTATAAGACAGATAATACTCTCCAGCAGAGTCAAACTCATTTCAGCCTCAATCTTGGGCTTTGTACAAGACACTTAAAATATCCTCAGCCGAGTCAGTAAAAAATCTCATTTTAGCCTCAATCTTGGGCTTTGTACAAGGCAGATAAATATTTCTTTCCCACCGAGTCAGTCTTCTTTTCAGTCTCAATCTTGGGCTTTGTACAAGACACATACAAATCCTAATTAGCGGAGTCAAAATCCCTTTTAGCCTCAATCTTGGGCTTTGTACAAGACAGACAAAATATTTTCTCCGGAAAAGTCAAGCTTTCAACCTCCTCTTAGGCTTTGTATAATGATATCCCCAAAAGAGTCAATCTCTTTTTAGCCTCAATCTTGAACTTTGTACAGGACATATATAAATACTCTCTTATTGAGTCAGTCTTTTCCAGCCTCCTCTTAGGCTTTGTATAAGGACTTCCCCAGTGGAGTCAATCAATCTCTTAGCTTCAACCTTGGGCTTTGATCAAGGCACACAAAAATCAACATCCCCTTAGTGGAAATCAAAATCTCTATGTAGGAAGTCATTTCTCTATATATCGCACATCAAAACAGACATTCGAAACAAACCCTAATCCCAGATAACTTCTATAAGTGGCACACTTGTTGATTCAAATATCCAAGCTGTCGTCCATCTTTTATCCTGGTAAATCCTCTCTTTCATCTAAATGTTGTAAGTGGCAAGCCTCTGGATTATTTACATCCACGCCAATGTCCCTCCCTTAGCATGAAAGATTCCTAAGGAAAAACGACATTGCTCTACATTAAGTTAAAGTTTTCTCCTTCAGGACAAACCCCCTATAAAGGAAATTATGGCATTGCTAGATTCTCATATCCCAGTTAAAGTAACCCTCCTTTATAATCAGTCACCCAACAGTTGTGATAAACATACGAGATATCTCCTTTAGAGATGACAAATTCTCTATCAGTCAAACCTTTTAGCTTCAATCTTGGGCTTTGAACAAGACATAAATACTCCTTTAGCTTCAATCTTGGGCTTTAAACAAGACACAAATAACTTTTTAGCTTCAATCTTGGGCTTTGAACAAGACACCAAAACATCATCTTTTTCCTCCCATAGAATAGGAGGAACTACGATTGCTCTGATTTCCCCGTTCCTTTAAATGGGAATACGTAGGCATAAGATTACAAAATCTTAGCGAGCATACCAACCAAAAACTTTAGGTCCAGTACCTTCACACATACCAATCAAAACTGAGGTCCAATACCTCACCAAAATCATAAAAAAACTCTCTCTTTCTCTCTCTCTCTCTCTCTCTCTCTCTCTCTCTCTCAAACATTCCCAAACTTTCCCAAACCCATCAACAGATACACACCATCAAGTACAAAGCAGAACCTAAAACTAACAACCTGTGGATAACCACATATAGGATGGGTAATTGACAACTCCCCATTGTATAACCTGACCCCAGATCCCCCAATCTCTTTAAGCGTTTGTTTAGTTAAACATTCGCGTGCAAGGTTAGTTTCAGATAACTTCCCTTTTCCTTCCAGCTTCACGGGATAAATAAGAAATCATAAAGTAGCACCTCACTCCTCCTCATTGTGAGGAGAAGACCCTTTCTGCGATAAGGTGGTCGCGTCACCGATAAAAATCGCACGCTACAGATAAATGGCGACTCTGTTGGGGATTCATTTTGTCTGTTTAGAATTATAGACTAGAATTCTTAAGAGGTCTAGGATGTTAGTTTTAGGAATCATACTATATATATATATATCGCTTTTCCTACTTGATATCCGTGTTTAATTTTCTGCTAATGGGAATGTGAGTGATGTCGCATATGGAAAGTTTGGGTGATACCTAAGATAGGTGATGGCAGAGACGGGCGGTCTTACAGGGAGTGAATCCCGAATAAGCTGTCCTGGTTGACCATCAAATCAGTGAAGGTACCCTTTGCGGATTCAATGTCTAACGACTTCGGTTGTGAAAGCAGATTGTCCGATTGTGGTATCCATGAAACTGAGGATTTAGTAGACAGTAACCATGTGACTATTTAGTAGTGCGGTAGCTATCGGAAATAGTTGTCACGTGATACTACACTCAATTGAGATTACCCTAAGATACTACAACTCGCTTGAGTGAACCAACTTGTTGTTGTTATCCCAAGGGGGGTCAATGATTTTGAGTACAGGTACAAAAATTCACCATAGTACAACCTTTGGGGATGGATAGAGCCATGACTCCATGCTCGTGACGCTGAACCTTTGAACCCATGTTTTTTCTATGTTTTTGTGTGCTGCATTCATGCATTCATTTTAAAAACTCTTAAACAAAGAAAAATTTCTTTTATCTTCTCTCTTTTTTTTTCAAATTAAACTAAAGCAATAATTGCAAATATCAGAGAGAGAAAAAGAATGCGTTATGGATTTCGGTAGAAGGAAGACGCACAAGTACACCTTCAAGGTTTCAAAACTAGAGGATTTAATAGGGTTGGCAAGGATGATCACCAACCCTGATGCTTTCAGAGCTAAGTACGAAGGACTGCTGTCTCTGTTAAGGGTCCATGTAGTTGAAGGAATCCTGTCTATATTGATTCAGTTCTACGATCTGGTTTATCACTGTTTCATTCTCGGATTATCAACTAGCACCAACACTGAAGGAGTATTCTCACCTGACTGATTTACCCATCACTGACCAAGCTCTCTTTTCTGGACTGGAAGAAATTCGAAAGGATCAAACCATTACAAGAGCAATCTATTTGGACGAGTCAGAAGTCAGGACTCACATGACCGCTAAGGATGGAATCCAAGGTTTACCGGCCAAGTTTTTGGTAGAAAAAATCCTGTACTTTGCCAGTATAGGAAACATAATTGCTTTCGAAGATATCTTTGTTCTACTCACATACGGGTTATTCCTTTTTCCCAACATAGATAACTTCATCGATACCAATGCCATTAAGATATTTCTGATTGGAAACCCTGTACCGACCTTGCTCGCAGATGCTTATCATTCTGTACACTTAAGGAATTTGTACAGTGGAGGAATGATCACATGTTGTGTACCCTAGTGAAATTCTGGTATCAGACGTGTGATGTTAAGTGCGATGTCACAATAACACACTCTGCACAATGGACAAAATAAACAGCAGAATAACACACTAAATTGTTCACCCAGTTCGGTCTAACTACCTACGTCTGGGGGCTACCAAGCCAGGGATGAAATTCACTACTTGTAGAATTAATTTACAGACTCAACAACCCAGTTGACAATCACCTAAACTTAATTCCTACTAGTGACTTTCTACCTAAGAAACCACTTAGATATGAGAACACTACTCAATCCCTAAAACAATACTCAAGGAACAACCTCTTTGAGCAACCTTGATCTTACTTCACAGCTTTGATCAAGTAATAACTCTCTATTGCTTCACAGCTTCTAAGAGAGGACAGAAAACGACTCACCAATTCAACCTAGAATTCTGTATACAAAACTTGTACAAAATACTCAAGACACTCAGCCTATGCTCTTGATCTTCTCTCTGTATTTCTGTACCTTTTCCTTTGGTCTTGTGCGCTTTATATAGCAACCTGAATTGGGCTTGGACTCCTACAATATCTGACTTGATTTGTTATTTAAAACTGAATATTCAAAACAGATTTTCTCCTAAAATCTTTTCAAATCTTCAACCTTTTAAATCTCCTACAAATCTGCACCAGATCTCCTATGCAGCGAAGAATATCTGTCCCCAGATATTCGCAACCAATGAGACAGCTTGCTCTCCACAATTCCAGCTAACACGCAAACCCTAACAACATCACAACCTGATGTTATTAATTCTGCAGATCTAATGTCACAACATCGCATGTGACATCAGACATCCAAACTTCAGCAATTTAAACACTTAACACAGCCCAGTGTTAAGACTCAATGTTGAAACATCACCACCTTGACATCAACATTAAACATACTTTGTTTTACCAAAATTCCAGCCAATCCAAGAACTAACAATCTCCCCCTTTGGCTAATTTTGGCTAAAACACTCTCTGCACTCTGCACCTTCAGAGACTTCAGCAGCGGAAAAAACTTCAATGATTTTGAAACTCCAAGCAGCAACAGCAGCATCATAAAAACTTCATTATGCTGTAGCAACAAAACAACTACAATCTTCAACCAGCTGTACATATTTTAATAATGTTGCTCCCCCTCAATCATGAACCAGCAAAACCAGCTGATCACGCAGTTCAGTAATTACTCATTACTCCCCCTTAATTTCTGCACTACTGTACTATAGCTAACATATTCCTTTGACAGCACAACAACTTGACAATTGTACTTTTGGCTTTCTTTCTTTGGCTACTTCTACCCCTTTTTAGCCACAATTAGACAATCTTCAATCAGAAGCCCTATTAACTACAATTAGTACTACCCTAGCTCTCATTGTTAGCCTCGCAGTTAGCAACCAGGCAAAACAAATCATAGAATAGAAAAACATAAAAGGTGCATATACAGCACAATATTCAACATACAAACCAAGCACATTAAGTGCTGAAACAAAGATAGAAAATAAAACTAAACTACTAATTAAGAGAAACATTAAAAGCTTTAATCATCTGAGCTGAGATCATCATCTTCTTCATCTTCTTTTGGACAGTCATTATCAGACTCATCTTTCTCACTTTCTTTTTCCTTCATTTTCAGAGTCATAAGTAATTTTTTAAACTTGTCCTTCCTTTCAATGTTTACTCTGATGACTTCATCTAGTTCTTTACAGGCTTCCTCCAGTTCAGAAATCATATCAGTCTTCACATGAGTATGATTAGTAGATGTTGAAGTAGATGCCTTGACATTATCAGCAACATGTTTTCCTTTAAACAGCTTCTGATGAAAAGATAATTCAGGCTTCCTTCTACACACACTATCATCCTGGTGAAGAATCCCAGGATGCTGAGATAGTATTATCCCACAAATAAGGGATGGAAATGCAATAGGCACTTTCATAGCTCTTGTTGCAGCGTGCTTGATAGTCTGATTATAGATGTAAGAGCCATAATCAATTAGTCTCTTTGTTCCAATGGCATAAACTAATTTGCCCAACCCAGCAGAAACGGAGGTCTTGTGGTTAGTAGGAACCCAGTTAACAACACCTATTCTATGAAGAAGAGCATATTTCACACTTAATAAACTTGGTGATAACTTTCCTTTTGAAGGCTAAACTTCTACCTGACCAGCTGTGATTTCTTTGCAGATAACATTATTAGAAACTTCTAATTCTCCATAATCTTCCTCACTTCTTCCTAAGTAGGCATTGATCACCTTAGGAGAGAACCAGACACACTTACCTCTGACGGTAACTCTTCTGAAGGTTAAGCTTTTGCTGTCATCAATAGACTCAGGGATATTCACTATAAATTCTTTGACCAGTCTATCATAGCAACTAGTCAATCCTGACACAGTCCTTATGAGACCAGCAAACTTAATTAGATCTACAATTCCAGTAGACTCTAAGTCATCTGCTACTAGCTCTCTTTCCAGAGCTATCCTTCTTTGGCTCACACAATTCCACATGGAAGCACTTCTGGCACAGTGAAATGAGATGTTATCAGGCACTTGATCAGCAGCTCTATTCATCACAGGGTTGATGTCTTGAACATCACACTATGAATCTGATTCTTCCCTGATTCTCCTCTTCTTGCCAGACCTGACAACTTTACTCCACGACTTGGGAGAGTTTGCAACTGAAGTCCTTTTCTTATCCTTGACCATATTTTCATTAGGAAGTGACTCCACTCCTTTCCCTTTCCTATCCTCCCTTCTTCTTGCATTACCAATGATATCACTATCAGATGAGTCCTCAACATCTATAACCTCAACCTGATCCTTCCCTTTACACCTGTGACTTTCATTCCTAGGGGACGATGTTCTGACATCAAAGATGACATCAGTATCTTCAAGATCTTCTTCTTTACTACCACTTTCAGCGTCTTGAATCACAGACAAGGCCAGTCTTTGAAGATTTGTGTCCTCACTTTGAGAGTCCACCTGTTCAGTAGGCATTTGCCTTAATGGGACAGAAATCCCTTTCACACGTATTCCCTTCTCAAGAATTTTGGTGGCAATCTGCTCCAAATGCATGTCCACATCATACTTCTCCTCAACAGCTTGAGAGGATGATGACCTAGTTTCAGTTTTATTCAACTTGGTTGAAGGTTTAGAGTTACCTGAATCTGGAAGTGCCATAGGAATGTGTTCTTTGTCAACAAGTTCTTTTTCTGAAGAAACCCTAGTTCGTACATGCAAAGGTCTTTGAGAATCAGAGTTCTTGGATGGGGAAGACATCGTTCCTTTGTAACAGACTAGGTTTAAAGAAGATTTTTCTATTCTGTCGAGATTAAGGGAGATGAACCGTTGAGACGAGAACGCTTTGATGAATCTTGATATAGAATCAATATGGTAAGGCGCCTGATTTTGAGTACCTCTTAAAGACCAATCACTAATTTTCTCCCTCCATAAAGACTTTCCTTTTAAAAATTTAAAAGGGTTCACATCAGAACTCATTAACTCTGAGTGACCTTTTAGCATCCTGATGTCAAAGTCTGATGTTATAACATCAACTTGAACATCATTAGTTGAATTACCTTCAAGGTAAATCCACTGATAGCAGTTATCTTTGGTTCTGGCACCCTTCATAACAACTTGATTATGCTCACCAGATACCACACACTCATCTTTGGTGTAGCTAACTTTATGCCCTTCATCACATAACTGACTTAAGCTAATCAGATTAGCCTTCAAACCTCGGATAAGGATCACACTATAAAGAGTAAGACCATCAAGATTCTTCACTCTTCCACTTCCTTCTACTACTCCTTTTTCTCCATTGCCAAACACAACCTTATTTTCATGGCAAGGATTGAACTCTACCAACTACTCCTTTGATCCAGTCATGTGCATTGAACATCCACTATCAAAGTACCATGCATCCATGGCAAAATGTCCATCTGAGGTATGATCCAATAGACACGTGGCCTGAGCTTTAGGAACCCATTGTTTAGCAACTTTGGGTCTGACCTCCTTTTGTCTGGTTTGAGGGACAAAATTTGGATAACCATGGAGCTTGAAGCACAAGGACTGCATATGTCCAACCCTGCCACAATAGAAGCATCTTACTCTGTCATCTCTAAAGTGGTTAAATCTTTTGCCACTTTGATGATAATGCTGTGGCTGCCACCCATAATGTTGTCTCCTTCTTCCATAGTTGGATTGTCTTCTTCTGTACTGAGGATGCTGTCTCTTAGGCTGTCTCCTATGGTGATGAGGCTTCATTCTTCCATAGTGACGAGGCACAGCATTGTAGTATCCATATCCATACCAGTTTTCCTGATGTTGAGACATCTAATGAGACATGTTCTGTTTGAACCTTGCAGCTTGCATGCTCTTGTGATATTGGGGAGGCATACACTGACTAGCTCCTTGAGGCTGCATCTTCCTCTGATGGGGACCATTCTTTTTCTCAACATTCTGAGGCTGAACAACCTTCTTAGGGGTAGGATCTTGAGACATTGGTTGGGACACCTCCTCCTTTGTTCCTGAAGTGCTTGCTTCAGCAAAAACCTTTTTCTCAGCCACAAATCCTATACCTGACTTGTCACCAACAACCTTTTCTGTCTGAAGGATCTTATCAAGTGTGTCTGTACCACAGCTCAGCATCCTAACAGATTTGGTCATATGATCAAGATAAGCTTTGACCAGTGAGACTTCATTTTCCAAATCAGCTTTAGCAGTCTCAAGTTGAGCAATCTGTTTCTTTTGACTCTTGTTTTCTTGACAGATTTCAGCACTCTTTAGGCAAAGCTCTTGATAAGTAGAAGCTAGCTCCTTAAAGGTTATTTCTCCATCACTATAATCATCATCAGAGACAACAGTTCCTGTCAAAGCTCTAACATGCTTTGCTGACTCACCTTCACTTTCACTATCAGAGTCAGACCAGGAAACTGTCATGCCCTTCTTCTGCTTTTTCAAGAAGGTGGGACACTCTTTCTTGACATGTCCATACCCTTCACACTCAAAGCACTGAACTCCTTTATCTTGGGCAGTTTTCTCTTCATCCCTCTCTTTGACTTGCTGATGTCAGAAGATATGTTCTTGACATTAGGCCTGGAGTTATTATTCATCCTCTTGAACACTTTGTTGGACTGTCTTTCCAACATAACTATGGCCTGAGAAGATCCTCCTGGGATTCAGAGCTATTTCCTTTTCTTCTTGATCATTTGACACCAAGGCTATACTCTTTGGCTTCTTTTCTGGTTCTTCCTCATTCAACCCAAGCTCAAAAGTTTGAAGAGATCCAATGAGCTCATCAACTCTTATCTTGCTGATGTCTTGTGATTCTTCAATGGCAGTTACCTTCATCTTATACTTCTTAGGAAGGGACCTAAGGATCTTCCTTACAAGCTTTTCATCTGACATTTTTTCACCAAGAGCACTGGATGCATTAGCCAGCTCCAGAACATTCATGTGGAAGTCATGAATAGTCTCATCTTCCTTCATCTTCAGGCTTTCAAATTTTGAAGTTAGAATCTGAAGTCTTGACATTTTAACTCTAGATTTACCTTCATGAGCGGCCTTCAAAATATCCCACGCTTCCTTAGCAACTTCACATGTATTGATTAACCTGAAAATATTCGTATCCACTCCATTGAAAATAGCATTTAGAGCTTTGGAATTACCAAGGGCAAACTCATCTTCTTCCTTGGTCCATTCTTCTTCAAGCTTTGGCTTTGAGGTGCCTTCTTTATCTTTACCAGCATCATATTTCTCACACACAACAGGTGATTTCCACTCTTTAATAATAGCCTTCCATGCCCTGCTGTCCAAGGATTCTAAGAAAGTAGTCATCCTTGGAATCCAATAGTGATAATTGGATCCATCCAAAATAGGGGGTCTGTTGACGAATCCTCCAATTTCTTTGTCCATCTTTACACCAGAAAGTAACTTCCCTAGATCTCACCCAGAGATAGACAGGATGCCTGCTCTGATACCAATTGAAATTTTGGTATCAGACGTGTGATGTTAAGTGCGATGTCACAACAACACACTCTGCACAATGGACAAAATAAATAGCAGAATAACACACCAAATTGTTCACCCAGTTCGGTCTAACTACCAACGTCTGGGGGCTACCAAGCCAGGGATGAAATTCACTACTTGTAGAATTAATTTACAGACTCAACAACCCAGTTGACAATCACTTAAACTTAATTCTTACTAGTGACTTTCTACCTAAGAAACCACTTAGATATGAGAACACTACTCAATCCCTAAAATAATACTCAAGGAACAACCTCTTTGAGCAACCTTGATCTTACTTCACAGCTTTGATCAAGTAATAACTCTCTATTGCTTCACAGCTTCTAAGAGAGGACAGAAAATGACTCACCAATTCAATCTAGAATTCTGTATACAAAACTCGTACAAAATACTTAAGACACTCAGCCTATGCTCTTGATCTTCTCTCTGTATTTCTGTACCTTTTCCTTTGGTCTTGTGCGCTTTATATAGCAACCTGAATTGGGCTTGGACTCCTACAATATCTGACTTGATTTGTTATTTAAAACTGAATACTCAAAACAGATTTTCTCCTAAAATCTTTTCAAATCTTCAACCTTTTAAATCTCCTACAAATCTACACCAGATCTCCTATGCAGCGAAGAATATCTATCCCAAGATATTCGCAACCAATGAGACAACTTGCTCTCCACAATTCCAGCTAACACGCAAACCCTAACAACATCACAACCTGATGTTATTAATTCTGCAGATCTAATGTCACAACATCGCATGTGACATCAGACATCCAAACTTCAGCAATTTACACACTTAACACAGCCCAGTGTTAAGACTCAATGTTGCAACATCACCACCTTGACATCAACATTGAACATACTTTATTTTACCAAAATTCCAGCCAATCCAAGAACTAACACCCTGCTATACAAATGGTTCACTTCCCATTTACCTAAGTCTGCTGCTTTTTGGGATCATAAGAGTACTCTACGTTGGTCACAGAGAATCATGTCTTTTACCAACTCTGACATAGATTGGTACAATCGGATCTATGACGAGATAAGGATCATTGACAAATGTGGAAATTTCCCTAATGTACCCCTCATAAGAACTAAAGGAGGAATTAACCATCATCCGATTTTAGTTCGTCGTCAACTCGGATACCCGATGAGACATATCCCACGTAATGTTCATCTAGAAGGTCTTTTCTTCAAGAAGGAGAAAATGATAGGGCACTAAAGACAGAAATAGTGCATGCCTGGAAACATGTTCATAGGAAAGGAAGAGAGTCTCTAGGAAAACCAGACTGTGTCTCTATGGAACCTTATCTCCACTGGGTACAAACTAGAGCACTCAAGCTGAGGATGCCTTACCCTCGTCAAGAAGTTCTTCCGTTGAAGGAATCTGTCCTTTATTTTATGTTTGATGCTGAAAAACTCCAGGCCACTCTCAAAATAGTTCGACAGGAAAAGAAATCTTGGAAGAACAAGTACCGTATTCTCAATGTAGAGTGTACCAAAATTCAACAACTGTTAAAAGAAAAGGATGCTCTGATTAAGATATTAGAGCGACATGTTGTAGAAAGTCAGGAAGACCGAAGAAATTTGCTCGCTCCTTTCACTTGGAAAAGGACTGACAACTCGACAACGGCTCAAGAGCCCCGGTCAAAGAAAAGGAAAGTACCAGAACCAGCACCTGAGCTCTCCTCAGAGAGGACTCAGGATCCATAAGCTTAGACTTTTCCTTTAACAGCACTTTGTAAAATACTATATTTCCATTTCCACAATCTTTCAAATTCAATAAAACGGGGTCTTCCCACTGTATGATATTTGCAATCCAATTATTGAAGTTTATTTTTGATTAAAAAAAATTATTAATTAATATCATTGCATATCATTCGTCATTCTCACATAACGCATTCTTCTTACCTTCGAATCTCACGTCTGTGTCACGATTCTAGAGTTAAACTGTCTCATTCGTACAATACTCGAGCCAACCGACAAAAGAAAATGGATGATCTCGAGGAAGAGAATAGAGAACTGAGAGAAGAAATCAACGCTCTGAAAGAAGATCTGAGGAAACTTCAAAGTGACATGTAATCTCTGGAAACAGCTCAGAGGCAACAACAAAGGACTGTGATCTCAGAGATCACATCTACGCCCATAGTGGAGACATATGATCCTCGGTACAACATGCCTAAAGATCATCCCTGGGGCATGCCTATCAACTTTATCCCTGAAGGAAATATCCCGCCGGTCACGGAAGACCCGAAAACTGTAGCAGGAACCGCTGGGCCTGAAGGTTACAAACTTCGGGAAAGTGGAGATGCAAAGGGCATGACAGCAACTCTTGAAGATTACAAACTTCGGGATAGGGAAGCACCAAAGGTCACCGTGTCGTTCCCGAAAGATTTGCATCCAACGGTACAAACGCGAGAGTGGCGTAGAAAACACAGAATCGCCAGCAATGTGTATTTATCCCGAGAGAGGGAAAGGAAACACTGCATAAACCTGAGGGAAGGGAAAGAACATGGTCTCACGACCAAGAGAAACAGGTACGGGAGTCAGTTACGCTAAGGGAAGGTGTTAGCACCCAACACGTCCATCGTACTCGATGGGATCCACGCTTGTTGTCTGCATCGAAGGGTGTCGTCGTCTGGAGCTCCACTGCTACTGGACCGGAGAAGAAACGAGAACGGAAAGAGCAGAGAAACAAAGAAGAAAAGAAAAAAGAAGTGACTCGATAGGACGTTATCGTTGTCATAGGCCTACATACTCCCTCAGTGCAATGGGAAAGTCAGAGTCAATGTAGTTCGGACGGGAACTGTGGGGAAGGTTGCTCGCCAAGACAATCGCTGTCTTGTGCCTACATATCCTCAATCGGAAGAGAGAGAGGAATCAGAGCTAATGTAGTTCGCGGGTACGACCACGGATAGGTAAGTGTTTTTTACGTGAGCGACGAACTCTTTTCTGAAAAAATAAGTTTGAAACCCAACAATCCCGAAGGATAAAAAGATTTGAATTTGTTTTGTGTTTTTTAGACAGAAGTGTTTTAAGTTAGTTCATAACTTGCATTGCACCCAAGTCTATGACATAGGAACGAAAAATTAGTGTATCATCCCCAATAGGACATACACTAGGTACCCTAGAAGAATGAAGGGAAACCCCTCACTTCTCACTTCCCACGCTTAAGGCTCGTGCGCAATACACTTTATCTTTATTAAGTGTTTTCAAGAAGTTTTGAGATGAGAAGAGAGAAGACACAAAGGAAACTCTAAAGGGAAACTAAGAGTCCTAATGTTATCATGCATGGATGACCATTGGTTAGTGAGGCTTAGGAGAGATGACCACCTAAAACCTAATGCTAATCCTACTCCAAGCTTAATCAAAAATTAAGTTGGACTAGGTAGCTCTAAAGGGAGAGAATCCAAGACTTAAACAAGTCTTGAGATCCGTGGGAGGAAGAGAGTGAGATGAGGAGAAAAAAGCATTACAAATGCTTAAAGCGAACACAAGTATGAAAGCCTAAAGAGAAAGGAGAAGTTTGAATGTGGATAACCATCCACATCCCATTCACTTACCATTAGCCCCTACATGGTTAGCAAAAACAAGTGTAATCGAATGAAAGATGAATAAGACTTAAACAAGTCACAAACCAAAGAAAAATGATTAAAAACCAAATGAAACTCATCCAAGTCAGAATGTACACCTCAAAGGTGACCCATAATGTTTACCAAACAAGATCAAGCAAAGAGAATGCAAACAAGTGGCAAAACATACAAGAAATTCATCAAAGAAGGAGTAGAAGAAGAATGAGTGGATATGCAAGGTGATCATGCAAGAATGCTTCAAATAATATCAAAGTCATAATGTGGATGACCTAAACATGTGCCTAAACATGCTATACAAGTGTCACATAAGGCATACAACAAGTATCCAAGCATTAAGAATCATTAGAAGAAGGAGAAGGAAGCATGTAAGTGAAACATGTTAAAGGATGCAAAATGAAACATGAATAGCATATGACATGAATGCAAAGCTCCAAGGTAAGAAACATACATCAAATTAAGTGCAAAGGAATGATATGGCATGGCATACACAAACCAAACATAAGTCATGAATGAGCATAGATGAGAAGAGGTGAGAAGATAAGCCAAAAAGAGGCATGTGAAACAAGCATGGAACATGTACACAAAATAAGTAACAACCTCACACCAATGACTTAAATTTACATTGAAGAGACCTATAATGATATAAAAATGGCTCAAGAAATCAAAGAAAACAACCTCATACAATGGCACAAGTGCCTTCTCAAACAAGTAATCAAACATGATCAAAGATGTGCATAAAAGAGACCTCAAAATAAGAGCAATCAAACAATTAGCAAATCATCTTCAAAAATTACCAAATTAATTCTCAAGACTCCTCAACCAGTGACAAACAACATGTCAAACACTCATGAGACAATTGAGACAATTCCAAAAGATGTTGATGAAACAATGCAAAAAGAATGGGTTCAAAATGTTTTGTAGATGATGAGAAATAAAATCAGCAAGTTTAAGTGTGCACAATTGAGACAATTCCAAAAGAAATTAATCAATCAATTAATTCAGGTGCACAAACTAAAATAAAAATGGAAAATAAAAGTTGTCAAAATTTTATAAAACCCTAAACATACTTCATGATTTTTTTTGGGATTTTTGGATGCATTTAACTAATTTTAAAAATTAAAAATGAAATGCAACAATTAATGAAAATAAAAATAATTGAAATAAACATGGGGGGTGCAAACAACAAGCATAGCACGTTGGAACATGAAATGGATCAAAGCAGGGGGGTGCAAAAAGTAAGCCCAAACCAAGAAGTCCACAAGCGAAGTCAGAGAGGAACACATGGAATTTAGTCAACCATCAGACTCAATCATGACCATACGATCAATCCAATGCACGCAATCAGTCAACAAGAATACACGGTAATCAAGATGGAAGGCTCAGATCCACACTCATACCATAACAAACATGCACAATCATACATACAAATACTCAGAATAAAAAAGAAAACACGTGAGAGACATGTGACTTTTTAATGCGCTGGCAAGATCTAAACCACAAGATGCATCAGACGTTCCAGATTAGGCCAATGAATCACAAAAGCACGCAAGATGAGAGGTCCAGATCTAATGCACATGATAAGTATCATGGACTAACACACACGCACATCACAAATTAAAATAAGAAAATAAAAGATCTGGCACACTCAGGACCGTTGGATCAAAGCAATGGAAGGCTGAGATTTCATCTTCAACCTTTGAAACCCTCACTGGCCTGAAAACAAACCAGGTGCCGGAGCCCTAGCTCCGGTCACCTTCTCCGGTGAACCACAACATGAAAATCTCCAGAAATCACATATGACTACATCAAATTAATTAGAATTTCACAAGGATGCTAAATATCAAATCCATTTCATCAAATAACAAACACACAGTGCAAATCGAAGGAAAACATAAATGGATCTAAAACTTCAACTCAAAAATACACACATGTTACACGTCCAAACTCACAATAAAATACATCAACATCATCAGTGAAGCATGAGAATCATTTTGTACACCAAAAAAATGAGTTCTATGATGGTGAAAATCACACTAACCTGAAACTTGTAGAGCTCGAAATACACCAAGAACTCCTTCCAAAAGCTGCAGATCTTCCTCTTTTGAGCTCTATTTGCAAAATAAATGCAAATAGAGACTTGAAATAGGCTGGATCTAAGACTTTGAACTTGAACCAACTTGAAATGCACTTATGGAAAACCTCACTCTCAGCTCAAAACAATGGATGATTCTTGCTCTACCAAGTGTGTAGGTCACAAATATGAAAAAATTTCTTCAGAAACCCTTGTAATGAATGAGTTTCGAAGAGAGAAAGTTTGGGTGAGAAAAATGAGATTCTGAACAAATGGGAGTGCATGACCTAGTAGTGAGGGCATGCGTTGGCTTATATACATCCCATTAGACCTCTGATCATAATTAAAACTTGATTAATCCCTTGGTTAATGACTTTGGATGGTTTATGCAAAATTGCACTTTATGTTGTACCACTTGATTCACACGTGCATTCCCATGCTTTCTATGATGGATCACTCATATTTCATTTGCTAATCATACCTTAATTGAATTTGGGCTTTGAAATGTCTTGATTCGTGAGTTTTGATGCTTCTTGCAAAAATGTACTTTGTGAAATAAGTGAGGTACAAGTCATGAAATGGAGTGAAATAAAGGTCAAAAATGGTCCTCATGGAATGTACTTTGATTTTGTAATGTGAAATGAAGCAATAGAACCAAATATAGGTCAATATGAACCAAAATGCAAAAGGTGTAAAAATGACACCATAAGAAAACCCTAAAACCACCTTGCCTTGTTTTGGTCATATCTAGAGTTCCACAAATGGTATGGACATGTTCTAGTACTTCTTGAAAAGGGGAGAGAAAGATCTACAACTTTCATGTCCAAGGAAAATTCACTTGAATCTTTTTTTGGTGATGAAAAGTTGAGTTGAAAGTGATGTAAAAATTTGCCAAAAATGGAAATTCCTCATTATAAGTCATTTTCCAAATTTAGTAACTTTTGTACAAACCCTTGATTCTTGATAAATGGTGTGAAATTTGACCCTTGAGGACCATATGAGGATATGTGACCTTGAAAACCATGAAGAGACCCTCCAAATTCCACAGTTGACTTCCCCTTTCATTGGTGACTTTTCTTGGTTCACAAGCAATTGAATCCTTGAACCTTCTCCACTATGAATCACTAGCCAAGTCTTCCTCCATGAGTGCTTGTAAGCATATAGAACCCATAAAAACATGCTTGAATCCACAAGGTTCTTCAAGAAGTCCTTTGGGTCAAAACCCTAATTTGGACCATCTGATTAGGAGAGAAAGATTCACTTGAAATCTCTTGCCATTTTTTACCTTATGAAGATATGATGAACTCATCAAACCACCTTGAGGCTTGAGAATCCTTTGAGATGAACCAAGTACCTTGATCCCATGCTAAGAACCAATGCTATGCACAAATGCTAATGCAATAAATGCAAAGAAACATAAACCAGTTAGCTAAAAACACAAAGGCAAATTTTGGGGTGTTACACACCGCCATAATGACCATACCATAACTCGTGGTACACATTGTCCGGGAAGGACAGATTCCACAAGTAATCTCTGGTGGAAATGAAAGTATGTACGACAAGATGAATGAGTTCCAGGAACAATTTCTGGAGATGCAGAAGGAACTGCATGCCATTCGCAGTCAGGATTTATTCGGAAAAGACGCCGCAGACCTTTGTTTGGTCCCTAATGTGAAAATCCCGCACAAATTCAAGGTGCCTGACTTTGAAAAATACAAGGGTAACTCTTGCCCTCAAAGTCATTTGGTGATGTACGCTCGAAAGATGTCAACTCAGACAGAGAATCAACAGCTACTAATCCATTACTTTCAAGATAGTTTAACTGGTGCCGCACTCAAAAGGTACATAGGTTTAAACCGCACTAAGATCTTGGCGCTGCCTTCGTTCAGCAGTATAAGTATAACCTGGACATGGCACCAGACAGAGATCAGCTCCGAGCAATGTCGCAGAAGGACAAAGAAACTTTCAAGGAATACACTCAGAGATAGCGTGAAATTTCCGCCCAGATTTGTCACCCTCTTGAGGAAAAAGAGATGACAAAGATCTTCATGAAAACCTTAAGCTCATTCTATTACGACCGAATGGTCGCCAGTGCACCCAGCGACTTTACTGAGATGGTAAACATGGGAGTACGCCTTAAAGAGGAAGTTTGAGAAGGACGTCTGGTCAAAGATGCAGGACCATCAAGCAGTACCAAAAGATACGGTAGTGCTTTCCCTAAGAAAAAAGAGCAAGATATTGGTAATATCTCCCTCGGAAAGAAAAGGCGAAGGTATCAACCAGTAGCAGCAGTAACTTTTGCTGTTAACCCTGCGCCTGTTCCAACGTATCAACCTCAGGTTGCTCAGAGCCAACCGAATCAACAATAGTATCAGCAAAGGACACAACAGCCTCTTCAGCAGGCTCATCCTCCGTACAACAATAACAACCCTACAACGCGACCACCAGGGTTTGACCCTATACCGATGTTGTATGCAGAACTATTTCCACTACTACTGGCTAAGGGACACAACCAAACAAAGTCTCCTCTTATAGTACCAGAAAATCTGCCTTTTTGGTTCAAAGCGGATCAAACTTGCCCTTACCATCAAGGAGGACCTAGGCATAACATAGAAAACTGTCTCAAATTCAAGTACGATGTGCAGAAGCTTGTTAGGAACGGGGTCTTATCCTTCAAGGATACAAATCCAAATGTTCAGACGAACCCGTTGCCGTAACATGATAAAACTGCAGTAAATTTGATAGAGGAAGAATTTAACCGCAATTATCAAATTCATAATGTACTCCTATTAGGAGCCAATCTGGTCAAGATGAATTGCAGACAGAGTGGATACGGTCATGTACCCTCTCACAATTATCATCAGTGTGATATCTGCTCAAAGAATAACCAAGGATGTTCAGTAGTGCAATAAGCTCTACAAGAACAAATGGATCTCGGATGGATCCAAGATCACCGAATCCGGGAAGTCAACATGGCTCACGCAAATCTCAACGTTGTCCAGAACCACAACATTCTGGTAATAAATGTCAACTTGGTGGCAATGCACTCAAGGCAAAGCCAACATCATGATCTTCCATGACACGATTACAATTCCTGTCCGATCTGCTCAATAAACAATCAGGGATGCTCTTTTGTACAAGAGGCTCTCTAGCGTCAGATGGATCTCGGATGGATTCAGGACTACCGTGAGTCATTATCAAGTCAACATGATTCAAATCTTTGATATTCTCTTAATGAATACCAGTCTGGTGGAATTACACGCTAAGCAGGTCAGGCTCAGTTTTCTGGCTTCACATGATTATCAGGACTGTAAAGTGTGTCATAAGGACGACCAAGGATGTGAACTTGTCCAAAGAACACTTCAACACTTGTTGAACTATTGGTGGCTTCCGATCTATCTAGATGAATACGCACAACAAGTCAGTATGACTGACGGGAATCCTACTAGGCATCAAAGTCAGGATGTTCGTGCGATGGAAATAGATCTAGTGAAGTTGCATTGCGTACAAAGCGGACCTGGCCGGGTGCCACCACACAATTATGAGCGATATAGAGTTTTCTCGGAGAACAACTAGGGATACTACCTCGTGCGGTCAGCTCTTCAAAATCAGTTGGACCGAAAAGAAATTCGACCATGTTCAAGTTCTGGTTCGATTGGCGTAATGCAAGACTATCTTCCTGATCAAAGCAAAGACATTGTCTTAATCCCTAAATAGGAAATTGCCAAAGATGTATGTGCCATAATCCCTCTACTCCATGAATCAAGAGTTCCTCTTGACAGTAGAAAGATCCTCAACCTCGAACCAATTGAGGCTGGCTACGATGGTCAGAAAAATCAAAAGGCTCCTATAGTTATCTATCTGCCGGGACCAGTACTATACAAATTCGATAAGGCTATCCCTTACAAATACGGTGCAACAACAATCGAGAATGGAAAGGAAACTCCATTACCCTCAGTCGTGAATATTGTTGATATCAGTCGAGTAACACGGAATGGTCGAATCTTCAACAGAGGAGTTGGAGAACCCACCAGAGAAAAGGATTCTTAAACAGAAGTTCCCAATCAACCAGTCGGTCAATCCAGTAATCTCGACCTTTCAAAGAACAATGATAAGATGCCGAAGCTCATCCAAAAAAGCGAGTACAACATTGTAGACCAACTGTTGCAAACTCCTTCAAGAATCTCTGTGCTATCTCTTTTGCTCAGTTCCGAAGCTCACAGAGAAGCTCTACATAAAGTCTTAGAGCAAGCCTTTATGGAACAAGATGTGACGATAAGATAATTCAACAGCATCCTCTCCAACATCACTTCCTGCAACAATTTAGGATTCTGTGATGAAGAACTGCCAGAAGAAGGCAAAAATCACAATATGGCACTTAACATTACAGTCAACTGCCAGGACGATGCTTTAGCCAGCGTACTGGTAGACACCAGATCAGCTCTGAATGTTATACCAAAATCTACTCTGATGCGGCTATCATTTCAAGGATCTCTGATGAGGGGCAGCTAGGTCATCGTTAAAACATTTGACGGATCCAGAAAAATAGTTATCGGCGAAGTTGATCTTCCTATAGCCACCGGTCCTCACACTTTCCAAGTCACTTTCCAGGTCATGGACATCCGAACAGCATACGACTGTTTATTAGGAAGACCTTGGATACACAAGGCTGGGACAGTCACTTCGACACTTCACCAAAAACTGAAGTTCATCAAGAATGACAAACTAGTCATAGTCTGTGGAGAGCAAGCCTTAATTGTAAGCAACTTATCATCATCATCCTGTGAAGAACCAGAGGAGGTTCTTGGAGCTCAGTTTCAAGCGTTCTCGGTGAGCAATGAGAATCAATCAGAAAAAGGAACATCGATTTCCTAGTACAAAGATGCTCTCAAAGTAATCGAGAGTAACAACGCAAAAGGATGGGGACAGCTTGTCATTCCTACTGATAACAAGACAAAGAAAGGTCTTGGTTTTTCCTCAACCTGTACCCAGACTGCTACTAAATATGAAAGTTTTCATCCCATTAAGAACTTCTTCCACAGTGGAGGCTTCCTTCACCCAGTGTCTCAAGAAGTACATACCATCAATGAGGGTGATTCCTCCGATACAGATGAAGAATGGAAGTCCTATCTCAACGAGGACGGTTATATGTCTCAGGAAGAAGCTCATACACCATTTTTCTATCCTGCGCAAAGTCAGAGATATATACCAAGATCAGACGTCAAGAGGATGTACGAAGATTATGATCATGAGGGATGTCGTGCTCCGCCCAACTCATTAGAGGAGGACACTCTGATGAAAGACAACTTTGACTATGACTATTATGACCCAATGGATGACTTGCCTATCTGGCAGCCGTACCCAGAAGACTTCTGGAAAAAGAGTCAGCCAAACGACGCTTATCAACTAAGCATCATTGAAAAGAATACCTGCGTCCCCACTAAATCATGGGATCATTACTCAGGGCATTCAGAGGATATCCAACACAATGATGAATCTGTAAAGATTGCAGGACAAGAATTCATGAACTATGCTTTTCCCGAGGTCAATGTCATCGAGAGGGATGACTCCTCCAGTTCCACAGAAGTATGGGACACCTTAGGAAAACCGAGTGGCAAGTATGACTTATTGGTCAAGTACACCGCTCCTGAAAGCTCTCGTATTAGGCTCGAAGACATCCAGCTAATTGGATGGGGAGATCTGCCTGAGAGTGAAAACACTATGCAAGATATAACCGAAGAGTTCGTCTACGACAACTCTGCATGGGAGGAAGACTCCAACGATCCTGCTCCGCCAGAAATCAGCGTCATTTCTGAGGACAGACCAAGAAAGAAGGTACCAGACTTTGTGATTCACCGAGGAGTTCGCCGCCAATGGGTTGCTGTCGATGTCCTGAAAGTCGTCCATAAGTCTAAGTAATTGCCATCTTTGTTTTAACCTTTCACCCTGCCCATGTGAAATGGATGTTTTTATAGGGCTCATTTTCTGTAAATGTCCCTCTTCGCTTTGCCCAAAGCGACAGAGTTTTGTTTTATAGGGTTATAGTTTCAAGAATCGACCAAATCATAAATAAATAACGTCGTTCTGTAATTTCCGAATTTATTATTGTTTTCACTTTTCGTTTTTTCAGAAAATGGTAATCCTAAAAAACAACTCAAAAATAAAAACGAGCATTTTTCAGAAAATACACAGCACACACTCTTGCATTTCTCTCTATCTCTTCTAAAAATAAATCATCACGCCATGCAGATTGATTGTTTTAAACCCCATTGAAACATACGATCCAATTCCTTCTCCTAACTTTGAATTCCCGGTATTTGAGGCTGAAGAAGAAGAAGACGGAGAAATTCCAGAGGAAATCTCCCGATTACTCAGACAAGAGGAAAGGTCCATTGAACCTCACAAAGAGCCGTTGGAAACAGTCAACCTGGGTTCAGAAGAAGAGAGAAAAGAAGTCAAGATTGGGGCACTGCTCAGTCCAACTGTCAAAGAAAACTTGATAAAACTTCTCAAAGATTTTCCCGATGTATTCGCTTGGTCCTATCATGACATACCAGGGTTGGATACCAGCATCGTGGAACATCATCTTCCACTAAGATCAGAATGTCCTCTGGTGAAACAGAGACTGAGGCAGACTCATCCAAACATAGCCATCAAAATCAAGGAGGAAGTACAGAAACAAATCGACGCAGGTTTCCTTGCTACCTCAGAATATCCTCAATGGTTAGCCAACATAGTACCAGTTCCGAAAAAGGACGAAAAAAGTCAGAATGTGTGTAGATTATAGGGATCTGAACAAAGCCAGTCCAAAGGATGACTTTCCCTTACCACAAATAGACATGCTGGTAGACATTACAATAAAGTTTAAAGTCTTCTCCTTCATGGATGGATTCTCGGGCTATAATCAAATCAAAATGGCGCCGAAAGACATGGAGAAGACTTCCTTCATCACCCCATGGGGCACCTTTTGTTACAAGGTAATGCCGTTCAGTTTGAAGAACGCCGGGGCAACCTGTCAAAGGGCCATGACTACTCTGTTTCATGACATGATGCACAAAGAAATTGAGGCATATGTGGATGATATAATTTCCAAATCTAAGACAGAGGAGGAGCATGTGACCCACCTGTCAAAACTATTCGAGCGTATGAGGAAGTACAAACTCCACTTGAATCCCAACAAATGCACATTCGGTGTTCGTTCAGGAAAACTGCTAGGGTTCATTGTCAGCCAGAAAGGAATTGAGGTTGATCCTGACACGGTCAAGGCCATTCAAGAAATGCCTTCTCCAAAGACTGAGAAATAAGTCAGAGGATTCCTGGGGCGTTTGAATTACATTTCCAGATTCATATTCCTCATGACAACGACATGAGCGCCAATATTCAAATTACTCAAAAAGAATCAGGACTGCGTATGGACAGAAGATTTCCAGAAAGCGTTTGACAGTATCAATGAATACCTGTTGAACCCACCGATCTTGTCACCTCTAGTGGAGGGAAGACCACTAGTCATCTACCTAACAGTCTTGGAAGACTCCATGGGCTGTGTACTTGGCCAACAAGACGAAACGAAAAGAAAAGAGTCTGCCATCTACTATTTGAGCAAGAAATTTACCGACTGTGAAACTCGGTACACTATGCTTGAGAAAACTTGTTGTGCTCTGGCTTGGGCAGCCAAACATCTTCGCCAGTACATGATTTGTCACTCTACTTGGTTAATCTTCAAAATGGATCCGATCAAGTATGTCTTTGAAAAACCTGCTCTCATAGGAAGGATCACCCGTTGGAAGATGTTGTTATCAGAATACGACATTGAGTACCATGCTCAGAAAGCCGTCAAAGGGAGTATTTTAGCCGATCATTTGGCTCATCAACCAATTGACGATCGAGAATCAGTCGGATTTGACTTCCCAGACGAAGATGTCATGTACTTGAAAATGAAAGATTGCGATGAACCGATACCCAGTGAAGGGCCAGAACCAGGTTCCCAATGGGGACTAATCTTTGACAGAGCTATCAACCATTATGGAAACAGAATTGGGGCAATCATCATAACACCTCAGGGTACCCACATTCCTTTCACTACAAGACTGACATTCAAGTGTACAAATAATGAGGCCGAATATGAAGCTTGTATCATGGGTCTCGAAGAAGCAATTGACTTAAGGATAAAGAACTTGGATGTGTATGGAGACTCAGCCCTGGTTATCAATCAGATTAAAGGAGATTGGAACACATACCAATCAGGAATGGTTCCTTACAAAGATTACGCGAGAAGGTTGTTACCATTCTTCAACAGAGTCGAGTTTTATCACATCCCTCGTGAAGAGAATCACATGGCTGATGCACTAGCCACCCTCTCTTCCATGATTAGTGTAGGTCAATGGAACGACATACCTAAGATCGACATAATGCGCCTTGAAAGGCCCGCTTACATCTTCACGATTGAAGTAGTCATAGACGACAAACCTTGGTATCATGATATCAAATGCTTCCTTCAGAAACAAGAGTACCCGCCTGGGGCATTAAGAAAAGATAGAAAGATCCTCAGAAGATTGGTAGGCAGTTTCTTTCTGAGCGGTGATATGCTCTATAAAAGAAACTTTGACATGGTCTTGCTCCGATGCGTAGACACACCAGAAACAAACATGTTGATCAAAGAAATTCACGAAGGATCCTTTGGCACTCATGCCAACGGACACCTAATGTCGAGAAAAATTCTAAGAGCAGGGTATTATTGGTTGACAATGGAATCCAATTGCTACAAGTACATGAGGAGGTGTCACAAGTGTAAGATATACTCAGACAAAATCCATGTACCGCCAACGCATCTCAAAGTTCTCTCTTCCCCATGGCCTTTTTCCATATAGGGAATCAACATGATTGGCATGATCGAACCCAAGGCTTCGAAAGGACATCGGTTCATCCTGGTAGCCATTAACTACTTCACCTAGTAGGTCGAAGCAACATCATACCCCAATGTAACCCGACAAGTCATGCTCCTCTTTATCAAAAATAATCTCATCTGCCGTTATGGTGTTCCAAGCTAGATCATTACGGATAATGGATCCAACTTGAACAATAAGATGATGAAAGAATTGTGCACTGAGTTCAAGATTGAACACCATAACTCATCTCCCTACCGACCTAAGATGAACGGAGTGGTAGAAGCAGCTAACAAGAACATCAAGAAGATTGTTCCAAAAGATGGTTGTAACCTACAAAGACTGGCACGAAATGCTACCCTTTGCTCTCCATGGTTATCACACATCTGTCTGCACTTCAACAGGGATAACCCCTTTCTCTCTAGTATATGACATGGAAGGAGTGCTCCCCATAGAAGTAGAGATCCCATCAATCCGGGTATTGATGGAAGCTAAGTTAACAGAGGCTGAATGGTGTCAAAGTCGACACGACGAACTGAATATGATCGAAGAAAAGAGAATAACGGCACTATGCCATGGTCAGTTATATCAGCAGGGAATGAAGAAGGCGTTCGACAAAAAGGTCCGACCCCGTGTCTTCAGGAAAGGAGACCTCGTGCTCAAGAAGATATAATTATTTCTCACTGATTCCTGGGGCAAATGGACTCCGAATTATGACGGCCCCTATGTGGTCAAGAAAGCTTTCTCAGGCGGCGCCTTGAGACTCGCAACCATGGATGGAGAAGAATTTGCCTACCCCACGAATGTTGATGTAGTCAAGAAATACTTCGCCTAAATAAAAATAAAATAAAAAAACGTCTCGGTGGATTGAAAACCTGAAAGGGCGGTCCAAGAAAAAATTAGAGACACAAGCAAAAATCATCCCGGTGGATTAGAAATCTCAAAGTACAATCCAGGAAAAAGTTAGGGATTAATGGCAAGTAACTATGTCTGACGAGGTTTAATCCCCTGCGGTAATACCATCCGTAAAAAAAAACTTCAGTTAAGGTCATCTTCGACAGAAGCTCAGGATGTCCGGACTACAAAGTTAGTAGAAGGATAACAGTCGTTATGTTTGAATGTAGCCCTTTTCCCTTAAAATACCATTTTCTAACTTTGTAAATACTCAATGGGATCACGCGCTTGGCTGATTTCCATCTTATTAATAAAATTTGAGCCCTAGTGCTTTTGTTTGCAATTCTTATTTGTTTTAGCTTTACAGAATAATATTTTTAACATGATCAACGATTCTTGAAATAAAACAAAAATTAGTTTACTTGTCAAAAATTTTCTGCTTTTAAAATAAAGATGGCAATTCTTTTGACCGCTTCTCCGAAGGTGGTTGAACCTCAAAGTGCAGAATCAAAGTACTCCTTCTAAACCAGTACGCCTGAATGAAGGATCAACCATGTCAGAGACCATGTTTCATCTGACATCCCCGATAGGGTTTCGTACCTCTTAAGACCGATTGAACAATTCTTTCTCCCTACAGAGACCGTCTATCCTAAGCAAGGTAGGATTGATATTTTGAAACAGTAATACTTTTCATCCCCCGCAGTGGCCGAGTATCCAGTCATGTTCATCCATTAGTCTGTATGTCGCATCAGTTTTGTCAGCATAAACATACATACATCATGCATTATTGACTCATATTCATATTCATATTCATATTGCATCACTATCACTCTGGTCAGTCTTATCCCCAAGTGATAAAGTTCTCTTATCAATCGAGTTGTCAGTTCTATCCTCGTCAGGAAATGTTTTGTTTGAACAATCAGTCTCCCCCAGTTTATTTCTGGATTGGAGACGGTCCTCGACCACTTTGATAACTTGAACCTCTAAAAGGCAAGAAGACATTCGACAAACGTCACTCTTCACCATTGAAGATGATATTTTCGCTTTCCCGGATTAAGGAAAATCCCCAGAGAAAGCCTCACGATTAAAGACTCTAAGCAACACCTTGGTTTTTCTCTCCAGAAAGTCAATGTTAATGAAGTCATCAGCACCTCAAAATTGGATTACATCACATGGCATTTCTCCGAGAATATCTCAAAGAAAAGTATGATGTAATATCCCCAAGCAGGAAACAGCCTCTCAAGATACTCGATTTCCCCAGTAGAGTCAACAAATGGCGTCTCCAACAGAGAAGTTTGAGCACCTCTATAATTCAGACGAATGGGTTCCCCAGCAAGTCTGACATCAAAACTTTTCCCATCAAATGGCATCTCGCCAGGAAAATTCGGCGAGAAGTTTGAGGAAAACCGCTACACAATAGCGTACCTTGTCAAGGAAGGAACTTGACGGAAAAAAAACAAAAAAAAATTTAGACAAGTTCCATGGCTGAAGACCATGACCGAGTGGAAGTTTATTGACAAAAGAAACTGAGACCAGTTCCGTGGCTGAAGACCAGGATCGAGGGGAAGTTTATTAACAAAAGAAACTAAGACTAGTTCCTTGGCTGAAGACCATGATCTAGGGGAAGTTTACATCAGAAACTGAGACCAGTTCCGCGGTTGAAAACCAGGATCGAGGGGAAGTTTATTTCAGAAACTGAGACTAGTTCCCCGACTGAAGACCAGGATCGAGGGGAAGTTTCACCCTTTTCTAAGCATTATTGCTTGGCAAAAGAAGATGGATAAACAAACTGCCATTCATAACCACCGTCAAAATTTTGGGTATTCCGATATTTAATCCTTTTGCACCCCGAATGCCCGAATACCTTCGCCATTCACACCTTCGGGTTCAAGAAAATTAAATAGGCGTATCTGTCATACCCCAAATTTTGACCACCAAGATTTCTCATCATTGTGCAAATCATAAACACAATATGGATGTACCTTCATGCCTCATCAATCTCCTCAAAGATGGTTGAGCATTCACCACAATCAAGAATTAGGGTTTTAAACCCTCTTAGAGCACTTAGACAAAGGATCAATCAAGAAATGACATGATCTTCAACTTTTCTAACCTCTCAAACACCCATAAAGGATCAAGAGGACTCCCACATCAAGAATCAAGCACAAAGTTGCAACATTCCAAGTGGATCAAGCCTCAAGATCGCCAGTGTCACCAAATTAGGGTTTTGGTCGACTGAGGCCTCCAGATGAAAATTTTCATCTGGGCATGAGCCAATTCTTCAAAGCACAACCCAAGATACTCCAAGGGACCTCATGGACCCAATCATCAAGTCAATTGAAACTCAGGGGATGCATTTACCAAAAATTAGGAATTAGGGTTTCTTGACCTAATTCACCCCTAAGTTGACTTTTGGGACAAAGCATGAGCATGACCTCAAAACATGATTTGAGGGCCTCCAATATACTACATTGATCCATTTTCAAAAATGGATTGACCCAAGAAGCTTGATTCACAAGTTTCATTTTCATCTGGACCACAATTACGGTTTTGAAGGGAAAAGTCAACTGTACCTTTAACTTTTGACCAGGACATGCTCCCAAATTTTGGGACATGATTCAATACATTCTATAACACCTATGGAATCCATCCATTAGGTTTGATTTAGGTCAAGGACTTGATTTCACAAAGGATCACACAGTTTGGATTTCATCCGATAAAAAGTCAACTGTGCACAAAATCAAGTTTGACTTTTTGGAAATTTTCACAAATATGGATCCCCTAAGTAAAAAACAATGTTAATGTATAATATTGATCATCATCCATCAAGAAAAATGAGGTTTCTTGCAAAAGGGGCAACCATAAGAAACCAAAATCTTTCTAAGTTATGGAATAAAAGTGGTTTTGGTACCAACTTCCAAGGACCATAACTTGAGATCCAAGCAAACATTTTGGGTGATCCAAAGCTGGATTTGTAGGTCTTGCTACACTCTACAAAAGCTTCAACTACCTCAGACTCCAATTCATTATGGATTTTAAGTTATGGAGTGATCAAAATGACAAAAACATGAAAATAACACTTTTTCCAACACTTAGTGAAAATCTGCCTAAGTTACCAGTCTTGAACATCAATGCTCATGAGGTTTTTTCAGTTGGATCCAAATAGTTTCAAAACAAACTATGATCACACATGTTTTTTATCATATAAGGGTTTTCTAAAAAGCACATGAGCCTCCCATAACTCAACCTGAGCAGGGAGATATGAATCCCTCAAAATCACCATTTCCAACTGTCCTAGGCAAGGCAGATTTTGTTGTTTTGATCGATTTGAGAAATTTGAACAACTCCAACCCTCGTCATCATTTTGGACACATCTGAGGATAAAACAAAAGGAGAATGATCTGATCCCCAAGCCTCCAAAGTCCAAGAACCTACATTAGCCATAACAAACCTAAAAAGGCTAAAAAGGTGCCAAGACTCCAATTTTGTTTCAATGCATTTAATGGATACACCAAGGTGGCATGGACTGACACATTCCTAACTGAATGAGTCAAGGATCAGCACTGAATCATAGGACCATAGGCCTGTGCCCTAACCTCAAGTCAATGGCTAGAGGAGACTTGAGATTCCTTTTGTTCAACATTGGCCAAACGCCTGCTGCAGCTGCCATTCACTATTGCTTGCAAAACAAACTTGCTCTACTATAAATAGAGCTCATTTTTTTCTCAGTTTGAGTACACCAAAGCACTACAACACTTGCTTTCCTCAAAATCCCTTTCTTTAGGCCAAAATGCCTTCTTTTGCAAGGTATCTCTGAGTTTTTGAGTTAGAGAGCAATTCCACCACAGATCATGATCCAAACACCTCTAAAATGTTGTATCTAAGCTGTCCAAACAATCAATTGTGACCTGAAACACCAAAATCACAAAGTTAACCTCCAAAACCTCAAAAATTGACTTTTCCGCATTTTCCAAACCATGCCTTGATTCACACACTTCTAAAATCAAACAAAGCCTCAAACACACTCCAAATATCATCCTAAAACTGTCCCAAATGGTTCCCCTCATCTGGAACACCATTTGAGAGAGTTGCCATATTGGTCACTTTTGCCCCTTTTGCAAGAAAGTGCCACAACTTGTTCCTGAGGATTCCAGCTGGTTCTAATCATTCTAAAAGCTTCTAAGGGATCGATTGAGAGTGTCCAAAGCATCAAATTACTTCTGGCACAAGGAACTTGGAAGATAGCACAAAAAGCTCCAAGAGGTAAGTGCATGACAACTTGAACTCTTTGAATTATGCATTCCTTTGATGTCCATTGATCATAAACATCTCATACATCTCAAACATGTTGTATATGTTGTGTTTGAATCAATTTGCCATGTAATTCTTGCCTGTACCATGAGATAGCATAGAACATGCAAAAATAGGCCTATTTCAAAACCACTACCGGATTTTGAGGAGGAAATATTTTCTGAAAAAACCAAGGGCACCATTGGATTCCTTGTGAAATTCTTGGTCAGATGCACCTAAATTTTGTCCCGATCCATGGAGAAGAGAGAAAGTTAGAGGCTTCACGTAAATTGCCCAAAAGCTTGTCTTGCCACTACCACAAAAAAGACCTTAGACAGCGCTTTTTTTGCCTTTAGACAGCGCTTTTAAGCGCTGTATAAACCTGCGCTGCTATAGGTTTAGACAGCGCTTTGGGTAATACCAAAAGCGCTGTCTAAAGGGGGGTATATTTAATGAAAAGCGCTGTCTATGGTACCTTTAGACATCGCTTTTTGACATTATAAGGTATACCTTAGACAGCGCTTTTGGAAAAAGCGCTTTCTAAGCCTCACCTTTTTTGACATTTTTTTGGTATACCTTAGACAGCGCTTTCACCAAAACCGCTGTCTAAGCCCTACCTTTTTTGACATTTTTTTGGTATACCTTAGACAATGCTTTCACTAAAAGCGCTGTCTAAGGTCAACCTTTTTGAACTTTTCTAGGTATACCTTAGACAGCGCTTTTCTCAAAAGCGCTTTCTAAGCCCAACCTTAGACAGCGCTTTAGTCAAAACCGCTGTCTAAGCCCTACCTTAGACAACGCTTTCTCCAGAAGCGCTGTCTAAAGGTACCACAAAAAAGACCTTAGACATCGCTTTTTTTGCCCTTAGACAGCGCTTTTAAGCGCTGTATAAACCTGCGCTGCTATAGGTTTAGACAGCGCTTTGGGTAATACCAAAAGCGCTGTCTAAAGGGGGGTATATTTAATGAAAAGCGCTGTCTATGGTACCTTTAGACAACACTTTTTGACATTATAAGGTATACCTTAGACAGCGCTTTTGGAAAAAGCGCTTTCTAAGCCTCACCTTTTTTGACATTTTTTTGGTATACCTTAGACAGCGCTTTCACCAAAACCGCTGTCTAAGCCCTACCTTTTTTGACATTTTTTTGGTATACCTTAGACAGCGCTTTCACTAAAAGCGCTGTCTAAGGTCAACCTTTTTGAACTTTTCTAGGTATACCTTTGACAGCGCTTTTGTCAAAAGCGCTTTCTAAGCCCTACCTTAGACAGCGCTTTGGTCAAAAGCGCTGTCTAAGCCCTACCTTAGACAGCGCTTTCTCCAGAAGCGCTGTCTAAGATATACGAAAAATTTTATATAAATTTTTTTAAACCACAATTTTTACCAGGTTTTTTCAACCAGAATTTTACCTGTTTTTCAACCAGCAATTTTTTTCATAAATTGGCAATGCAAACCATTGGCAATTTACACCAAAATTATATATGCAAAACAATTGGCAATTCAAACCAATATATATATTTAAAATTACAAACCAAAATTATATATACGCCTATTTATAATTACAAATCATTACATTTTTTCTACAAATGCACATATTACTTATACTAATACTTTTGCATCCAACCAAAGCATTGCTTCAAATCTACACTATAGGTCCTGAAAACACAAAGATTGTAATTCAATTAAAAGAATACATAAACAAAGTTACACATATTTAAATTATCATCAATTAAAGTAAGAGTACAATATTATAACTTGTAAAATTCCGAGTTAGAAATTGAGTAATGAGCACACTTGCATTCTTCAAAGTACTACATAATAATATATCATAGTTTGATTTAGTTTTAACTATTTCATTAGACATGAGAGATATGTGTTAATATTAAAATAACTCATAAGTTAGAAATACATACATCGGATGAAATCTCTATTCGATCCAACAAAAGAGTGTCTCTCATAAACCTCAACATGAAATAGCCGCAATCTATTTGATTGCGTTGCCGAGGACACTACAAATGAAAAGAAAATATGAATAAATCCTAAGTTTTATTAAGTAGCATCACTAATATAATAAAACATGTGATAATTAATATACCTTCACATAATTCCATGTAATAATGGGGTTGACTCTCCGCTGTGGTTAATTGCGACCAACAACCAATGTCCACTGTAAGATTAAACAAGTGTAAGATTAACAGCTATATATCATATAATTTGTTAGATGAAATATAAGATATCCAATTTAACATTTTCTATGTATAAATATCATATAATTGTGATGTACCTGTTTTTTTGAAACAACGGACTCGGTATGCTCCGGAATCCGCTTATCCTTTGTTTTGGATCTTGTTGGAGTCTAAATAACATTACAATGTAAAAAATGAAAATAAAATGCTCTTTCACTAATATATAACAAATATGACATAATATATAACAAATATAATAAAGAAATCAAGTATATAACAAATTTTACCTCTTTCACTAACATCTCTTTCTTTTCTTGGTTGGAATATGAATTACTTGTGTCTTAGCAATGCGGACGGATGAATGGATCCAAATTCCCTCGTTATGGTCATTTCTGATATATGACTCATCTGTTATAAGATCCTCATCTTGATCATTTGTATTCAACTCATTCCGTCTAATGCATGACTCATTCTCAACATCAATATCACATTGATCTACACCGCTATCATCAACCACTTTGTTAGATAGAAGCACTATAGACCATTTCGTACTCGTCGGGTCAGGGATAACCCCTTTCTCTCTAGTATATGACATGGAAGCAGCGCTCCCCATAGAAGTAGAGATCCCATCAATCCGGGTATTGATGGAAGCTAAGTTAACAGAGGCTGAATGGTGTCAAAGTCGACACGACGAACTGAATATGATCGAAGAAAAGAGAATAACGGCACTATGCCATGGTCAGTTGTATCAGCAGGGAATGAAGAAGGCGTTCGACAAAAAGGTCCGACCCCGTGTCTTCAGGAAAGGAGACCTCGTGCTCAAGAAGATATAATTATTTCTCACTGATTCCTGGGGCAAATGGACTCCGAATTATGACGGCTCCTATGTGGTCAAGAAAGCTTTCTCAGGCGGCGTCTTGAGACTCGCAACCATGGATGGAGAAGAATTTGCCTACCCCACGAATGTTGATGTAGTCAAGAAATACTTCGCCTAAATAAAAATAAAATAAAAAAACGTCTCGGTGGATTGAAAACCCGAAAGGGCGGTCCAAGAAAAAATTAGAGACACAAGCAAAAATCATCCCGGTGGATTAGAAATCTCAAAGTACAATCCAGGAAAAAGTTAGGGATTAATGGCAAGTAACTACGTCTGACGAGGTTTAATCCCCTGCGGTAATACCATCCGTAAAAAAAAACTTCAGTTAAGGTCATCTTCGACAGAAGCTCAGGATGTCCGGAATTCAAAGTTAGTAGAAGGATAACAGTCGTTATGTTTGAATGTAGCCCTTTTCCCTTAAAATACCATTTTCTAACTTTGTAAATACTCTATGGGATCACGCGCTTGGCTGATTTCCATCTTATTAATAAAATTTGAGCCCTAGTGCTTTTGTTTGCAATTCTTATTTGTTTTAGCTTTACAGAATAATATTTTTAACATGATCAACGATTCTTGAAATAAAACAAAAATTAGTTTACTTGTCAAAAATTTTCTGCTTTTAAAATAAAGATGGCAATTCTTTTGACTGTTGAACATCGAAAGAACATCGACCGCTTCTCCGAAGGTGGTTGAACCTCAAAGTGCAGAATCAAAGTACTCCTTCTAAACCAGTACGCCTGAATGAAGGATCAACCATGTCAGAGACCATGTTTCATCTGACATCCCCGACAGGGTTTCGTACCTCTTAAGATCGATTGAACAATTCTTTCTCCCTACAGAGACCGTCTATCCTAAGCAAGGTAGGATTGATATTTTGAACCAGTAATACTTTTCATCCCCCGTAGTGGCCGAGTATCCAGTCATGTTCATCCATTAGTCTGTATGTCGCATCAGTTTTGTCAGCATAAACATACATACATCATGCATTATTGACTCATATTCATATTCATATTCATATTGCATCACTATCACTCTGGTCAGTCTTATCCCCAAGTGATAAAGTCCTCTTATCAATCGAGTTGTCAGTTCTATCCTCGTCAGGAAATGTTTTGTCTGAACAATCAGTCTCCCCCAGTTTATTTCTGGATTGGAGACGGTCCTCGACCACTTTGATAACTTGAACCTCTAAAAGGCAAGAAGACATTCGACAAACGTCACTCTTCACCATTGAAGATGATATTTTCGCTTTCCCGGATTAAGGAAAATCCCAGAGAAAGCCTCACGATTAAAGACTCTAAGCAACACCTTGGTTTTTCTCTCCAGAAAGTCAATGTTAATGAAGTCATCAGCACCTCAAAATTGGATTACATCACATGGCATTTCTCCAAGAAGATCTCAAAGAAAAGTATGATGTAATATCCCCAAGCAGGAAACAGCCTCTCAAGATACTCGATTTCCCCAGTAGAGTCAACAAATGGCGTCTCCAACAGAGAAGTTTGAGCACCTCTATAATTCAGACGAATGGGTTCCCCAGCAAGTCTGACATCAAAACTTTTCCCATCAAATGGCATCTCCCCAGGAAAATTCGGCGAGAAGTTTGAGGAAAACCGCTACACAATAGCGTCCCTTGTCAAGGAAGGAACTTGACAAAAAAAAAAAAAACTTAGACAAGTTCCATGGCTGAAGACCATGACCGAGGGGAAGTTTATTGACAAAAGAAACTGAGACCAGTTCCGTGGCTGAAGACCAGGATCGAGGGGAAGTTTATTAACAAAAGAAACTAAGACTAGTTCCTTGGCTGAAGACCATGATCTAGGGGAAGTTTACATCAGAAACTGAGACCAGTTCCGCGGTTGAAAACCAGGATCGAGGGGAAGTTTATTTCAGAAACTGAGACTAGTTCCCCGACTGAAGACCAGGATCGAGGGGGAAGTTTCACCCTTTTCTAAGCATTATTGCTTGGCAAAAGAAGATGGATAAGCAAACTGCCATTCATAACCACTGTCAAAATTTTGGGTATTCCGATATTTAATCCTTTTGCACCCCGAATGCCCGAATACCTTCGCCATTCACACCTTCGGGTCCAAGAAAATTAAATAGGCGTATCTGTCATACCCCAAATTTTGACCACCAAGATTTCTCATCATTGTGCAAATCATAAACACAATATGGATGTACCTTCATGCCTCATCAATCTCCTCAAAGATGGTTGAGCATTCACCACAATCAAGAATTAGGGTTTTAAACCCTCTTAGAGCACTTAGACAAAGGATCAATCAAGAAATGACATGATCTTAAACTTGTCTAACCTCTCAAACACCCATAAAGGATCAAGAGGACTCCCACATCAAGAATCAAGCACAAAGTTGCAACATTCCAAGTGGATCAAGCCTCAAGATCGCCAGTGTCACCAAATTAGGGTTTTGGTCGACTGAGGCCTCCAGATGAAAATTTTCATCTGGGCATGAGCCAATTCTTCAAAGCACAACCCAAGATACTCCAAGGGACCTCATGGACCCAATCATCAAGTCAATTGAAACTCAGGGGATGCATTTACCAAAAATTAGGAATTAGGGTTTCTTGACCTAATTCACCCCTAAGTTGACTTTTGGGACAAAGCATGAGCATGACCTCAAGACATGATTTGAGGGCCTCCAATATACTACATTGATCCATTTTCATCAATGGATTGACCCAAGAAGCTTGATTCACAAGTTTCATTTTCATCTGGACCACAATTAGGGTTTTGAAGGGAAAAGTCAACTGTACCTTTAACTTTTGACCAGGACATGCTCCCAAATTTTGGGACATGATTCAATACACCCTATCACACCTATGGAATCCATCCATTAGGTTTGATTTAGGTCAAGGACTTGATTTCATAAAGGATCACACAGTTTGGATTTCATCCGATAAAAAGTCAACTGTGCACAAAATCAAGTTTGACTTTTTGGAAATTTTCACAAATATGGATCCCCTAAGTAAAAAACAATGTTAATGTATAATATTGATCATCATCCATCAAGAAAAATGAGGTTTCTTGCAAAAGGGGCAACCATAAGAAACCAAAATTTTTCTAAGTTATGGAATAAAAGTGGTTTTGGTACAAACTTCCAAGGACCATAACTTGAGATCCAAGCAACCATTTTGGGTGATCCAAAGCTGGATTTGTAGGTCTTGCTACACTCTACAAAAACTTCAACTACCTCAGACTCCAATTCATTATGGATTTTAAGTTATGGAGTGATCAAAATGACAAAAACATGAAAATAACACTTTTTCCAACACTTAGTGAAAATCTGCCTAAGTTACCAGTCTTGAACATCAATGCTCATGAGGTTTTTTCAGTTGGATCCAAATAGTTTCAAAACAAACTATGATCACACATGTTTTTTATCATATGAGGGTTTTCTAAAAAGCACAAGAGCCTCCCATAACTCAACCTGAGCAGGGAGATATGAATCCCTCAAAATCACCATTTCCAACTGTCCTAGGCAAGGCAGATTTTGTTGTTTTGATCGATTTGAGAAATTTGAACAACTCCAACCCTCGTCATCATTTTGGACACATCTGAGGATAAAACAAAAGGAGAATGATCTGATCCCCAAGCCTCCAAAGTCCAAGAATCTACATTAGCCATAACAAACCTAAAAAGGCTAAAAAGGTGCCAAGACTCCAATTTTGTTTCAATGCATTTAATGGATACACCAAGGTGGCATGGACTGACACATTCCTAACTGAATGAGTCAAGGAACAGCACTGAATCATAGGACCATTGGCCTGTGCCCTAACCTCAAGTCAATGGCTAGAGGAGACTTGAGATTCCTTTTGTTCAACATTGGCCAAACGCCTGCTGCAGCTGCCATTCACTATTGCTTGCAAAACAAACTTGCTCTACTATAAATAGAGCTCATTTTTTCTCAGTTTGAGTACACCAAAGCACTACAACACTTGCTTTCCTCAAAATCCCTTTCTTTAGGCCAAAATGCCTTCTTTTGCAAGGTATCTCTGAGTTTTTGAGTTAGAGAGCAATTCCACCACAGCTCATGATCCAAACACCTCTAAAATGTTGTATCTAAGCTGTCCAAACAATCAATTGTGACCTGAAACACCAAAATCACAAAGTCAACCTCCAAAACCTCAAAAATTGACTTTTCTGCATTTTCCAAGCCATGCCTTGATTCAGACACTTCCAAAATCAAACAAAGCCTCAAAGACACTCCAAATATCATCCTAAAACTGTCCCAAATGGTTCCCCTCATCTGGAACACCATTTGAGAGAGTTGCCATATTGGTCACTTTTGCCCCTTTTGCAAGAAAGTGCCACAACTTGTTCCTGAGGATTCCAGCTGGTACTAATCATTCTAAAAGCTTCTAAGGGATCGATTGAGAGTGTCCAAAGCATCAAATTACTTATGGCACAAGGAACTTGGAAGATAGCACAAAAAGCTCCAAGAGGTAAGTGCATGACAACTTGAACTCTTTGAATTATGCATTCCTTTGATGTCCATTGATCATAAACATCTCATACATCTCATACATATTGTATATGTTGTGGTTGAATCAATTTGCCATGTAATTCTTGCCTGTACCATGAGATAGCATAGAACATGCAAAAATAGGCCTATTTCAAAACCACTACCGGATTTTGAGGAGGAAATATTTTCTGAAAAAACCAAGGGCACCATTGGATTCCTTGTGAAATTCTTGGTCAGATGCAACTAAATTTTGTCCCGATCCATGGAGAAAAGAGAAAGTTAGAGGCTTCACGTAAATTGCCCAAAAGCTTGTCTTGCCACTACCACAAAAAAGACCTTAGA
Source organism: Lathyrus tuberosus (assembly GCA_022829125.1). Taxonomy (NCBI): domain Eukaryota; kingdom Viridiplantae; phylum Streptophyta; class Magnoliopsida; order Fabales; family Fabaceae; genus Lathyrus; species Lathyrus tuberosus. The sequence goes on along the minus strand of JALAZF010000759.1, from coordinate 250,248 downwards.
CAGCGCTTTTTTTTCCTTTAGACAGCGCTTTTAAGCGCTGTATAAACCTGCGCTGCTATAGGTTTAGACAGCGCTTTGGGTAATACCAAAAGCGCTGTCTAAAGGGGGGTATATTTAATGAAAAGCGCTGTCTATGGTACCTTTAGACAGCGCTTTTTGACATTATAAGGTATACCTTAGACAGCGCTTTTGGAAAAAGCGCTTTCTAAGCCTCACCTTTTTTGACATTTTTTTGGTATACCTTAGACAACGCTTTCACCAAAACCACTGTCTAAGCCTTACCTTTTTTGACATTTTTTTGGTATACCTTAGACAGCGCTTTCACTAAAAGCGCTGTCTAAGGTCAACCTTTTTGAACTTTTCTAGGTATACCTTAGACAGCGCTTTTCTCAAAAGCGCTTTCTAAGCCCTACCTTAGACAGCGCTTTGGTCAAAAGCGCTGTCTAAGCCCTACCTTAGACAACGCTTTCTCCAAAAGCGCTGTCTAAAGGTACCACAAAAAAGACCTTAGACAGCGCTTTTTTTGCCCTTAGACAGCGCTTTTAAGCGTTGTATAAACCTGCGCTGCTATAGGTTTAGACAGCGCTTTGGGTAATACCAAAAGCGCTGTCTAAAGGGGGGTATATTTAATGAAAAGCGCTGTCTATGGTACCTTTAGACAGCGCTTTTTGACATTATAAGGTATACCTTAGACAGCGCTTTTGGAAAAAGCGCTTTCTAAGCCTCACCTTTTTTGACATTTTTTTGGTATACCTTAGACAGCGCTTTCACCAAAACCGCTGTCTAAGCCCTACCTTTTTTGACATTTTTTTGGTATACCTTAGACAGCGCTTTCACTAAAAGCGCTGTCTAAGGTCAACCTTTTTGAACTTTTCTAGGTATACCTTAGACAGCGCTTTTGTCAAAAGCGCTTTCTAAGTCCTACCTTAGACAACGCTTTGGTCAAAAGCGCTGTCTAAGCCCTACCTTAGACAACGCTTTCTCCAGAAGCGCTGTCTAAGGTATACGAAAAATTTTATATAAATTTTTTTAAACCACAATTTTTACCAGGTTTTTTCAACCAGAATTTTACCTGTTTTTCAACCAGCAATTTTTTTCAGAAATTGGCAATTCAAACCATTGGCAATTTACACCAAAATTATATATGCAAAACAATTGGCAATTCAAACCAATATATATATTTAAAATTACAAACCAAAATTATATATACACCTATTTATAATTACAAATCATTACATTTTTTCTACAAATGCACATATTACTTATACTAATACTTTTGCATCAAACCAAAGCATTGCTTCAAATCTACATTATAGGTCCTGAAAACACAAAGATTGTAATTCAATTAAAAGAATACATAAACAAAGTTACACATATTTAAATTCTTATCAATTAAAGTAAGAGTACAATATTATACCTTGTAAAATTCCGAGTTAGAAATTGAGTAATGAGCACACTTGCATTCTTCAAAGTACTACATAATAATATAACATAGTTTGATTTAGTTTTAACTATTTCATTAGACATGAGAGATATGTGTTAATATTAAAATAACTCATAAGTTAGAAATACATACATCGGATGAAATCTCTATTCAATCCAACAAAAGAGTGTCTCTCATAAACCTCAACATGAAATAGCCGCAATCTATTTGATTGCGTTGCCGAGGACACTACAAATGAAAAGAAAATATGAATAAATCCTAAGTTTTATCAAGTAGCATCACTAATATAATAAAACATGTGATAATTAATATACCTTCACATAATTCCATGTAATAATGGGGTTGACTCTCCGCTGTGGTTAATTGCGACCAACAACCAATGTCCACTGTAAGATTAAACAAGTGTAAGATTAACAACTATATATCATATAATTTGTTAGATGAAATATAAGATATCCAATTTAACATTTTCTATGCATAAATATCATATAATTGTGATGTACCTGTTTTTTTGAAACAACGGACTCGGTATGCTCCGGAATCCGCTTATCCTTTGTTTTGGATCTTGTTGGAGTCTAAATAACATTACAATGTAAAAAATGAAAATAAAATGCTCTTTCACTAATATATAACAAATATGACATAATATATAACAAATATAATAAAGAAATCAAGTATATAACAAATTTTACCTCTTTCACTAACATCTCTTTCTTTTCTTGGTTGGAATATGAATTACTTGTGTCTTAGAAATGCGGACGGATGAATGGATCCAAATTCCCTCGTTATGGTCATTTCTGATATATGACTCATCCGTTATAAGATCCTCATCTTGATCATTTGTATTCAACTCATTCCGTCTAATGCATGACTTATTCTCAACATCAATATCACATTGATCTACACCGTTATCATCAACCACTTTGTTAGATAGAAGCACTATAGACCATTTCGTACTCGTCGGGTCAGGGATAACCCCTTTCTCTCTAGTATATGACATGGAAGCAGCGCTCCCCATAGAAGTAGAGATCCCATCAATCCGGGTATTGATGGAAGCTAAGTTAACAGAGGCTGAATGGTGTCAAAGTCGACACGACGAACTGAATATGATCGAAGAAAAGAGAATAACGACACTATGCCATGGTCAGTTGTATCAGCAGGGAATGAAGAAGGCGTTCGACAAAAAGGTCCGACCCCGTGTCTTTAGGAAAGGAGACCTCGTGCTCAAGAAGATATAATTATTTCTCACTGATTCCTGGGGCAAATGGACTCCGAATTATGACGGCTCCTATGTGGTCAAGAAAGCTTTCTCAGGCGGCGCCTTGAGACTCGCAACCATGGATGGAGAAGAATTTGCCTACCCCATGAATGTTGATGTAGTCAAGAAATACTTCGCCTAAATAAAAATAAAATAAAAAAACGTCTCGGTGGATTGAAAACCCGAAAGGGCGGTCCAAGAAAAAATTAGAGACACAAACAAAAATCATCTCGGTGGATTAGAAATCTCAAAGTACAATCCAGGAAAAAGTTAGGGATTAATGGCAAGTAACTACGTCTGACGAGGTTTAATCCCCTGCGGTAATACCATCCGTAAAAAAAAACTTCAGTTAAGGTCATCTTCGACAGAAGCTCAGGATGTCCGGAATTCAAAGTTAGTAGAAGGATAACAGTCGTTATGTTTGAATGTAGCCCTTTTCCCTTAAAATACCATTTTCTAACTTTGTAAATACTCTATGGGATCACGCGTTTGGCTGATTTCCATCTTATTAATAAAATTTGAGCCCTAGTGCTTTTGTTTGCAATTCTTATTTGTTTTAGCTTTACAGAATAATATTTTTAACATGATCAACGATTCTTGAAATAAAACAAAAATTAGTTTACTTGTCAAAAATTTTCTGCTTTTAAAATAAAGATGGCAATTCTTTTGACTGTTGAACATCGAAAGAACATCGACCGCTTCTCCGAAGGTGGTTGAACCTCAAAGTACAGAATCAAAGTACTCCTTCTAAACCAGTACGCCTGAATGAAGGATCAACCATGTCAGAGACCATGTTTCATCTGACATCCGCGACAGGGTTTCGTACCTCTTAAGACCGATTGAACAATTCTTTCTCCCTACAGAGACCGTCTATCCTAAGCAAGGTAGGATTGATATTTTGAACCAGTAATACTTTTCATCCCCCGCAGTGGCCTAGTATCCAGTCATGTTCATCCATTAGTCTGTATGTCACATCAGTTTTGTCAGCATAAACATACATACATCATGCATTATTGACTCATATTCATATTCATATTCATATTGCATCACTATCACTCTGGTCAGTCTTATCCCCAAGTGATAAAGTCCTCTTATCAATCGAGTTGTCAGTTCTATCCTCGTCAGGAAATGTTTTGTCTGAACAATCAGTCTCCCCCAGTTTATTTCTGGATTGGAGACGGTCCTCGACCACTTTGATAACTTGAACCTCTAAAAGGCAAGAAGACATTCGACAAACGTCACTCTTCACCATTGAAGATGATATTTTCGCTTTCCCGGATTAAGGAAAATCCCCAGAGAAAGCCTCACGATTAAAGACTCTAAGCAACACCTTGGTTTTTCTCTCCAGAAAGTCAATGTTAATGAAGTCATCAGCACCTCAAAATTGGATTACATCACATGGCATTTCTCCGAGAAGATCTCAAAGAAAAGTATGATGTAATATCCCCAAGCAGGAAACAGCCTCTCAAGATACTCGATTTCCCTAGTAGAGTCAATAAATGGCGTCTCCAACAGAGAAGTTTGAGCACCTCTATAATTCAGACGAATGTTTCCCCAGCAAGTCTGACATCAAAACTTTTCCCATCAAATGGCATCTCCCCAGGAAAATTCGGCGAGAAGTTTGAGGAAAACCGCTACACAATAGCGTCCCTTGTCAAGGAAGGAACTTGACAAAAAAAAACAAAAAAAAACTTAGACAAGTTCCATGGCTGAAGACCATGACCGAGGGGAAGTTTATTGACAAAAGAAACTGAGACCAGTTCCGTGGCTGAAGACCAGGATCAAGGGGAAGTTTATTAACAAAAGAAACTAAGACTAGTTCCTTGGCTGAAGACCATGATCTAGGGGAAGTTTACATCAGAAACTGAGACCAGTTCCGCGGTTGAAAACCAGGATCGAGGGGAAGTTTATTTCAGAAACTGAGACTAGTTCCCCGACTGAAGACCAGGATCGAGGGGAAGTTTCACCCTTTTCTAAGCATTATTGCTTGGCAAAAGAAGATGGATAAGCAAACTGCCATTCATAACCACCGTCAAAATTTTGGGTATTCCGATATTTAATACTTTTGCACCCCGAATGCCCGAATACCTTCACCATTCACACCTTCGGGTCCAAGAAAATTAAATAGGCGTATCTGTCATACCCCAAATTTTGACCACCAAGATTTCTCATCATTGTGCAAATCATAAACACAATATGGATGTACCTTCATGCCTCATCAATCTCCTCAAAGATGGTTGAGCATTCACCACAATCAAGAATTAGGGTTTTAAACCCTCTTAGAGCACTTAGACAAAGGATCAATCAAGAAATGACATGATCTTCAACTTGTCTAACCTCTCAAACACCCATAAAGGATCAAGAGGACTCCCACATCAAGAATCAAGCACAAAGTTGCAACATTCCAAGTGGATCAAGCCTCAAGATCGCCAGTGTCACCAAATTCGGGTTTTGGTCGACTGAGGCCTCCAGATGAAAAATTTCATCTGGGCATGAGCCAATTCTTCAAAGCACAACCCAAGATACTCCAAGGGACCTCATGGACCTAATCATCAAGTCAATTGAAACTCAGGGGATGCATTTACCAAAAATTAGGAATTAGGGTTTCTTGACCTAATTCACCCCTAAGTTAACTTTTGGGACAAAGCATGAGCATGACCTCAAGACATGATTTGAGGGCCTCCAATATACTACATTGATCCATTTTCAACAATGGATTGACCCAAGAAGCTTGATTCACAAGTTTCATTTTCATCTGGACCACAATTAGGGTTTTGAAGGGAAAAGTCAACTGTACCTTTAACTTTTGACCAGGACATGCTCCCAAATTTTGGGACATGATTCAATACACCCTATCACACCTATGGAATCCATCCAGTAGGTTTGATTTAGATCAAGGACATGATTTCACAAAGGATCACACAGTTTGGATTTCATCCGATTACATTAGCCATAACAAACCTAAAAAGGCTAAAAAGGTGCCAAGACTCCAATTTTGTTTCAATGCATTTAATGGATACACCAAGGTGGCATGGACTGACACATTCCTAACTGAATGAGTCAAGGATCAGCACTGAATCATAGGACCATAGGCCTGTGCCCTAACCTCAAGTCAATGGCTAGAGGAGACTTGAGATTCCTTTTGTTCAACATTGGCCAAACGCCTGCTGCAGCTGCCATTCACTATTGCTTGCAAAACAAACTTGCTCTACTATAAATAGAGCTCATTTTTTCTCAGTTTGAGTACACCAAAGCACTACAACACTTGCTTTCCTCAAAATCCCTTTCTTTAGGCCAAAATGCCTTCTTTTGCAAGGTATCTCTGAGTTTTTGAGTTAGAGAGAAATTCCACCATAGCTCATGATCCAAACACCTCTAAAATGTTGTATCTAAGCTGTCCAAACAATCAATTGTGACCTGAAACACCAAAATCACAAAGTCAACCTCCAAAACCTCAAAAATTGACTTTTCTGCATTTTCCAAGCCATGCCTTGATTCAGACACTTCCAAAATCAAACAAAGCCTCAGACACACTCCAAATATCATCCTAAAACTGTCCCAAATGGTTCCCCTCATCTGGAACACCATTTGAGAGAGTTGCCATATTGGTCACTTTTGCCCCTTTTGCAAGAAAGTGCCACAACTTGTTCCTGAGGATTCCAGCTGGTACTAATCATTCTAAAAGCTTCTAAGGGATCGATTGAGAGTGTCCAAAGCATCAAATTACTTCTGGCACAAGGAACTTGGAAGATAGCACAAAAAGCTCCAAGAGGTAAGTGCATGACAACTTGAACTCTTTGAATTATGCATTCCTTTGATGTCCATTGATCATAAACATCTCATACATCTCAAACATGTTGTATATGTTGTGTTTGAATCAATTTGCCATGTAATTCTTGCCTGTACCATGAGATAGCATAGAACATGCAAAAATAGGCCTATTTCAAAACCACTACCGGATTTTGAGGAGGAAATATTTTCTGAAAAAACCAAGGGCACCATTGGATTCCTTGTGAAATTCTTGGTCAGATGCACCTAAATTTTGTCCCGATCCATGGAGAAAAGAGAAAGTTAGAGGCTTCACGTAAATTGCCCAAAAGCTTGTCTTGCCACTACCACAAAAAAGACCTTAGACAGCGCTTTTTTTGCCTTTAGACAGCGCTTTTAAGCGCTGTATAAACCTGCGCTGCTATAGGTTTAGACAGCGCTTTAGGTAATACCAAAAGCGCTGTCTAAAAGGGGGTATATTTAATGAAAAGCGCTGTCTATGGTACCTTTAGACAGCGCTTTTTGACATTATAAGGTATACCTTAGACAGCGCTTTTGGAAAAAGCGCTTTCTAAGCCTCACCTTTTTTGACATTTTTTTGGTATACCTTAGACAGCGCTTTCACCAAAACCGCTGTCTAAGCCCTACCTTTTTTGACATTTTTTTGGTATACCTTAGACAGCGCTTTCACTAAAAGCGCTGTCTAAGGTCAACCTTTTTGAACTTTTCTAGGTATACCTTAGACAGCGCTTTTGTCAAAAGCGCTTTCTAAGTCCTACCTTAGACAACGCTTTGGTCAAAAGCGCTGTCTAAGCCCTACCTTAGACAGCGCTTTCTCCAGAAGCGCTGTCTAAGGTATACAAAAAATTTTATATAAATTTTTTTAAACCACAATTTTTACCAGGTTTTTTCAACCAGAATTTTACCTGTTTTTCAACCAGCAATTTTTTTCAGAAATTGGCAATTCAAACCATTGACAATTTACACCAAAATTATATATATAAAACAATTGGCAATTCAAACCAATATATATATTTAAAATTACAAACCAAAATTATATATACACCTATTTATAATTACAAATCATTACATTTTTTCTACAAATGCACATATTACTTATAATAATACTTTTGCATCCAACCAAAGCATTGCTTCAAATCTACATTATAGGTCCTGAAAACACAAAGATTGTACTTCAATTAAAAGAATACATAAACAAAGTTACACATATTTAAATTCTCATCAATTAAAGTAAGAGTACAATATTATACCTTGTAAAATTCCGAGTTAGAAATTGAGTAATGAGCACACTTGCATTCTTCAAAGTACTACATAATAATATAACATAGTTTGATTTAGTTTTAACTATTTCATTAGACATGAGAGATATGTGTTAATATTAAAATAACTCATAAGTTAGAAATACATACATCGGATGAAATCTCTATTCGATCCAACAAAAGAGTGTCTCTCATAAACCTCAACATGAAATAGCCGCAATCTATTTGATTGCGTTGCCGAGAACACTACAAATGAAAAGAAAATATGGATAAATCCTAAGTTTTATCAAGTATCATCACTAATATAATAAAACATGTGATAATTAATATACCTTCACATAATTCCATGTAATAATGGGGTTGACTCTCCGCTGTGGTTAATTGCGACCAACAACCAATGTCCACTGTAAGATTAAACAAGTGTAAGATTAACAGCTATATATCATATAATTTGTTAGATGAAGTATAAGATATCCAATTTAACATTTTCTATGCATAAATATCATATAATTGTGATGTACATGTTTTTTTGAAACAACGGACTCGGTATGCTCCGGAATCCGCTTATCCTTTGTTTTGGATCTTGTTGGAGTCTAAATAACATTACAATGTAAAAAATGAAAATAAAATGCTCTTTCACTAATATATAACAAATATGACATAATATATAACAAATATAATAAAGAAATCAAGTATATAACAAATTTTACCTCTTTCACTAACATCTCTTTCTTTTCTTGGTTGGAATATGAATTACTTGTGTCTTAGCAATGCGGACGGATGAATGGATCCAAATTCCCTCGTTATGGTCATTTCTGATATATGACTCATCCGTTATAAGATCCTCATCTTGATCATTTGTATTCAACTCATTCCGTCTAATGCATGACTCATTCTCAACATCAATATCACATTGATCTACACCGCTATCATCAACCACTTTGTTAGATAGAAGCACTATAGACCATTTCGTACTCGTCGGGTCAGTGACATAGAAGACTTGTCTAGCTTGAGATGCTAGAATAAAAGGCTCATCTTTGTACCCCACCCTATTAAGATCCACTTGCAAAAATCCAGACTTATCCATTCGTATGCCACTACTATTTACCCACTTGCAACCAAAGATTGGAATCTGAAACTTCTCGTAATCAAACACCCAAATGTGCTCAATAACTCCAAAATATGACAGATTTGTATATTTGGGGTTTAAGTCCTTCATACTTGATATGTGCATTGCTTCAGCTAGGACGGTGACACCACTATTTTGCATAGTACTTTTATCGTCTTGGTCTTTGGTATAAAATGTGTATCCATTAATTGCGTAGGCGCTATGAGAATACACATGCAAACTTGGACCATATGCCAAACATCTCAACCTTTCTGTTACTGAAGCAGGATCTGAAGAGCGCTTCGAATAAATATGATCCTTTAACCATTGTATGAAACTTTGATTGTGCTCTCGTACTATCCAATTTTCATTTCTGTTCTGATTTAACCTTCGGAGTACATCCTTGTGCATCTCAACATATGGCTCAACCTCATTATCATTGTGCAGAACATACAAATGCACTTGATCCCATTCATCCCTTGATACTGTCACAATTTTATTTCCAATTAATTTTTTACCATCCTTTTTTTCAAAAATATGAGCTTTGGGGAGTCCAATCGACTGAACATTGGACAAATATTCAGTACAAAACTCAACCGCTTCTTCAACAATGTATCGTTCAACAATACACCCCTCTGGTCGACTTCGGCTTTTCACGTACCCTTTTAATATTTTCATATAACGTTCAGCATGGTACATCCATCTCATATAAGCTGGTCCACACAACTGTGTCTCTTTCACAAGATGAACAACTAGATGTACCATTATGTCAAAAAAAGAGGGATAACTATCTCTTTTTATAGTGTTGGTAAGATATCGGGATAGATTACCTTACTACAAATTGACCTAAAGAAAAAACACAAATTAGTTATGGCGCTTCTTACTTTCACTGGCAAAATAGAACGTATACCTATTGGTAGAAAGTGTTCCATTATAACATGGCAGTCGTGTGTCTTTAAACTCTTCAACTTGAGGTCTTTCATAGACACAAGTCTTCTGACATCTGAAGAGTATCCTTCTGGAACTTTAACTCCACTCAGAAACTTACACAATATTTTCTTCTCCTTTCTAGACAGAGTAAAAGCAGCAGGTGGTAGATATGTTCATCTTCCTTTCTTCACGGGTGCTAATTCAGGTTTAATCCCCATCGCTTCCAAGTCTTTTCTTGCTTTAAGGCCATCCTTAGTCTTTCCTTTTATATTGAGTAACGTACCAATAACACTTTCAAATACATTTTTCTCAATATGCATAACATCGAGAAAATGTCTCACATACAAAGACTTCCAATATGGCAATTCAAAAAATATCGACCTCTTTTTCCACCCACCTTTGACAACCTTATGTGCAAAAGGTTTGCCAAACTCAGTACGCATATCTTTCACCTTTTTAAAAACTTGGTCACCTGACAACATAGGTGGAGCTCTACCTTGTTCGATGTCTCCACCCACGGTAGTTATGTTTGGCATTTAAGAATCTACGATGACCGAGAAAGACATTCTTATGACCAAACTCCAATCGCTTCGAAACTGTTTTATCTTCACAAATAGGACATGCTTTTTCACCTTTTATGCTGTACCCTGATAGATTCCCGTAAGCTGGAAAATCATTAATTGTGCCAAACAACATCGCCCTCAAATTGAAACTTTCTTTCCTATATCCATCATAAACCTCCACACCGTTCTCCCACAATATCTTTAAATCTTCGATCAAAGGTGTCAAGTATACGTCTATGTCATTCCCTGGTTGTTTAGGCCCAGAGATTAACATAGATAACATCATGTACTTACGCTTCATGCATAGCGACGGAGGTAGGTTATAAATCATAAGAATCACAGGCCATGTGGTATGTGAGATACTTTGAAGACCATGCGGGTTCATTCCATCAGTAGATAATGCCAAGCGAAGGTTTCTTGCTTCTTCTCCAAAGTCAGGATAATCATTATCAATTTTCGACCACTGTGGTGAATCAGCCGGATGTCGCAACTTTCCATCAATAATTCTTTCATCTGCATGCCAAGTCAGGTGTCTTGCATCGGTTTCACTACGAAATAAGCGCCTAAATCTCGATATTATAGGAAAATACCATAAGACCTTGGTTGGAGACAATTTTTTCTTATATCGAGACAAACCGCATTTAGGGCACTCAGTTAACGATGCATATTCGTTTCGAAACAAAACACAATCATTTGGACAAGCATGTATCTTATCATAGCTCATGCCAATAGAACACAACATTTTTTTGGCCTCATAGGTTCGATTGGGAAGAGCATTATCCTCCGGTAGTATTTCTCTCAAAAGGGCCAACAACTCTGTGAAACTTTTATCCGACCATCCATTGCCCGCCTTTAAGTTGTACAACTTCAATACCGCAGACAGTCTTGTGAATTTAGTGCAACCTTGATAGAGTGGTTTCTCTGCATCGCTTAGCTACCTCTCAAACATTTCGGGACAATCATGAAGATCTTCTATAACTGCTTCTGCAATCTCTTCGACTCGATCTCAATCGTATGTTTCCGTGTCTTTGTCATCTGAAGCATAGGTTGTATTACTTTTCCCCGTTGGTTCAACATTCTCGTTAATTTTCTCCCCATGATGTATCCAACACTTATAACTTCGATCAATTCCATTCATCAGTAAATGCGATTTCAATCCATCTGCGTCAACCCTACCCGCATAACAAAAACCCAAGCAAGGACATTTTATTCGATTGAGCTCTTCAGCGCCAGCGTGTTGAATAGCAAACTTAACGAAATCCAATACCCCATTCTCGTACTCTTTGGACAATCGATCGGCATCCATCCATTTTTTATCCATGGTTTTCCTACTTATTAAGGTCAACAAAATAACATTAATTCAACCATATTAATCAAGAAATGAACAAGTTTGATAGTGTTTGATATGTAACTGGTTGAATTTCTTATGTTTTAGTGAAATGTTTATGTTCATTATATTTGTTTATTAACTCAACCATCTCAAATTCTAGAATTTTGAGGCTTCAAAAACAAGCTTTGAATTCTAAAATTCAGAGGACATTTCCATCAATTTTAAGAGTTTTTTAGAAGATTTAAGAGGTGGAAAAAATAAAACTAAACTAAACTATTTCCATCAATTTTAACAAAACTCCATCAATTTTAAGAGTTTTTTTAGAGTTTTTTAGAAGATTTCATCAAACATACTCATTCACTACAAAACTTCATTAACAAAACTTCAAACATACTCATTCACTACAAAACTTCATTAATAAAACAGTCCAACATAACTTCATTAACAAAACTCATCAAACATAATCATTCACTACAACATTGTAAAGCAACAAAACCCTACAACAACAATGTAAAGCAACAAAACCCTATTCTTCACAACAACGACGTACCTTTAACGACGGTAACAACGGCAATGCAAGAACGACATGTATCAAAGAGAAGAAAGAGAAACGAACGACGACGGCAATGAGCAAAAACGAAAACGACGGCAGTGAGCAGAAACGGAAGGACGGCAATGCAACGACGGCAACAACGAACGACGGCACGGTGGAGGACGGTTGACGGTGAAGGTTTTTCGTTCACAAGGGTTTTGAGCTCTGTTCGCTAGCAGGGGAGAAGAAAGAGCGGAAATATGAAAATGAATACTGACTATTCATATATTTTAATTTAATTAGACCTTAGACAGCGCTTGTCATAAAAGCGCTTTCTAAGGTGGATCTTAGACAGTGCTTTTCAAAGCGCTTTCTAAGGTTGGCCTTAGACAGCGCTTTTGATTTTATTTTTTTTTAATTTTTAAGACCTTAGACAACGCTTTTAATGAAAGCGCTGTCTCATATTTTCCTTTAATTTTTTTTTTTAAATTAATAAAACTTTAGAAAGCGCTTTTTACGGAAGCGCTGTCTAAAGTCTTATATTTTTTTAAATTTATAAGTTCTTAGAAAGCGCTTTTAACTAAAGCGCTGTCTAATATTTTCCATTAAATTTTTTTTTTAAAATTTATAAGACCTTATAAAGCGCTTTTGACCAAAGCGCTGTCTAAGGTCTTATATTTTTTGCGCTTTTATTTTTTTAAATGAATAGATTCCTTGTTTTTAACTTATAGCAGCGCTTTTGTATTAAAGCGCTGTCTAAGGTGCGATGTTATAACTTATTTTTGTTGTAGTGTGCCTTGCCCAGGCCTAGAAACAAGGCATGCCTTATTGTAGCGCGATTTTTGTGGTCCTGAGTCACGATCGCTTGGGTACTATAGTTTGATTCATTTTTTATCCTATTGAGCTGATTAAGGAAGGGAAATAGATGTCTCCAATTAACCTTGCTTGCATACTGAGTTTGAATAACGGTCTGTTAGGTTACAGATGCTATGTGGATGTGGGGCCCAATCTTCGGTTATTTTGCTAAGAACACAGTGTCTGGATTATTTGTGAGGTTTTCGATTATGTGTTCAAATTTGCTGCTTTTGGGTTGATTCGGTGGAAATACTGGATTCTGGGTTTTTTGATTAGTATGCTCGCTAAGATTTTTTCAATCTTATGCCTACGTATTCCCGTTTAACGAAACAGGGAAATCAGAGCGATCGTAGTTCCTCCTATTCTAAGGGGGAAAAAGGGGTTGTTTTAGTGTCTTGTTCAAAGCCCAAGACGTGAAGCTAAAGGTGGTTTGTATCTTGTTCAAAGGCCAAGATGTGAAGCTAAAAGGTTTTGGATGAGAGAGAATTTGTCATCTCTAAAGAGGAGTTGTTGATGTCTGTATGCTGTGAGCAAGGCACAACTCTGATGCTAAAAGGTTGATTGACTCAACCGGGGTTTTCTTTATACAAAGCCTAAGAGGAGGCTAGTGACCCAACAAGAGGGTGTTTTTATATGTCTTATACGAAGCCCAAGACGGAGGCTAAAGAGGTTTGACTCAACAAGAGAGTCTTGAACATGTGATTGACTCAACAAGAGAGTCTGGAGGTTGTTTGACTCAATGAGAGAGTCTTTTATACTCAACAAGAGAGTGTTTTCCTATCTCGTACGAAGCCCGAGATGGAGGCTAAAGAGGTTTGACTCAACAAGAGAGTCTTTTATACTCAACAAGAGAGTGATTTATATCTCGTACGAAGCTCGAGATGGAGGCTAAAAGTTGTTGACTCAACAAGAGAGTCTTTTATACTCAACAAGAGAGTGATTTTCTATCTCGTACGAAGCCCGAGATAGAGGCTAAAAGTTGTTGACTCAACAAGAGAGTCTTTTATACTCAACAAGAGAGTGATTTTCTATCTCGTACGAAGCCCGAGATGGAGGCTAAAAGTGTTTGACTCAACAAGAGAGTCTTTTATACTCAACAAGAGAGTGTTTTCTATCTCGTATAAAGCCCGAGATGGAGGCTAAAAGTTATTGACTCAACAAGAGAGTGTGAAAAGGTTAACTCCGCTAGGGAGAATCATTGTACAAAGTCCAAGAGGAGGCTAAGTGTGCTGGTGACTGTTTCAGTTTAGTGACAGGTGTAGTATGTTGGATAAAAGAGAAAATCAATTCTTATAAAGATTAAAGGTAAGGTTGTGCTTTGGGATTGATCAGAGGATCAAGGTTATTTCCTGTTCTTTAAGGAAATGGAAAATCCAAAGGGTACTAAGATTGTCCAAGTCTACTGGTGTTTGGAGAAATCGATTCTCAAATAGTGAATGATCTTTGTATGATGCCCAAGAGAAGGCTGGTATGTTAAGGGATGAAGGTCAACCCATTAACAGGTCTGACACTTGACTCAGAAAGACAGCTCTAGCAAATTGATGACTAGGTTCTATTCTTATACCTGTAGAGGTCTCTGGGTCCTTGTACTAAGCCCAAGAGAAGGCATTAGAGCTTTTAAGAAGCCGAAGGGTCCTTGTACAACGCCCAAGAGGAGGCGGAGATGCTTTTAGGAAGCCTGTGGGTCCCCAAACCAAGAGAAGTTCAAGAAATGCAATTCACCGAGAAGAGATCATTTCATGAAAGTTTGAGGTTTGAAGAAACTCAAGAGATGCCATTCACCGAGAAAAGATCATCTCTGGGGAGTAGAGTTTCTTTGACAATTTCTAAGCGTGACAGTCTGAGAAAGGGTTCACTGAGAATGCTGCCTTTCACGTTTCCATATTGTTTAACCCCAAGAGGAGGGAAGACTGTGTTTGGTAATCCTATGGGGATCTAGTTTTATTTGTATTTAAGAGTGACCAACATGGCTTTACCTAGTGCTAGACGTAGTTGCCGGGGAAAACTCTAAATAACTATACTAGTATTACACAATGGATATATAGCAAGTATATAAAAGTTTGTGAAAGAAGACTTACATTGAGCAGCCCCACAATACATTTATATATATGAAAGCGGATAAAGAAATGGGGTAAACACTTACTCGGTTGTAGAGCTTCCATGCTGTTTGGTTAGTTGTTCAACAAAGAAAGCTTTGATAACAATATTATATTCTAAATCAAAGGAGAAAGTGCTTTGAAAAGATTTTTGGGGCTTATAGCTCAAGGAGAGGACCAAGGTTTTATTAGTGATTGCATTATTGAATTTGTACAGGGACTTATACAAGTGGCTGAGGCCCAAAAAGGTTTTCTGTATAAAGGGATGGGTCTTACACTCTCTCAAGAGGCCCAAAGGTGTTTACAAAAAAGGAATGGGGCTTATAACACGAGGGTAGGCTTAAATGATTTGATTTTTGAACTGGCGACCGCGCAGAGGTTTCTTTATCATACTGGGTCTTATACAATGCATTGAGGCCCAAAAAAGTTTTGGTTAAAAAGGGGTTGGGTCTTACACTCTATTAGAGGCCCAAAGGTGATTTTAAAAGAAAATATGGGGCTTACAACTCAAGGAGAGGCCCAAGGGTTTTGTTTGAAAAATGACGATCGCGCCGAGATTTCTTTAACGTGTTGGGACTTATACAATGCACATAGGCCCAAAAAGTTTTTATTTACATGGGATGGGTTTTACACTCTCTCAAGAGGCCCAAAGGTGTTTGAAAAAGATTTGATGAGGGTTGAATTGATCAAAACCCTAATTTGTTTTCAAAATATATTTTAATTGAATTAAAATTCAATTAAAATGATCAAAATTGTTAAACATGTGTGAAAAACAAATTGTGGTATTGGATTAATGTTTGACAAATCATGTTTATACCCACAAAATCATCGGAAATCAATTAAGTTTGGAAAATCAAGGGAGAAAAAATATTTCAAATGTTAAAAACAAATAAAACATTAATTCTTTGCAAAAATATCAAATATATGAAATAAGTAATATTTTTGGGATTTTTTAGTTAAATAAAATATTTTAACATTTTTGTGAATTATTAAAAAAAGAATCAACTCAAAATCATTAAAACTAAGAGAGAAATTAATTTTTGAATCAATTAAGTAAAATCACAAAAATTCAAATATTCAAATATTAAAAAAGGGCGCCAAGAACAATGGCAAGAACACGCGTCACCCTCTGTTTCTGCAGATTTGCATTTTCAATCCAATCTCACTGAATACTTGATTATATCATGCAATCTACATATCAATCTGCTCGTTTTCACCTCACGATCATGTCTATGGTCTTTAATTTCATTTATTTTAAGCATGGAATAAGAAATCAAAGAGAAACCTCAAGAACCCTAAAATTTGCATGAAGGCTCAGAAATTCCATACACGATTCAAACAAAGCAATTGATTGAGGGAAAACACTCTATGCATGATTATGAACATATGGCCAAATTATTGTGCAGCAAAAAATGCATGAATCATAGAGTTGGAATAGCTCATGCTTACCTCTTGCAGCTGGTGATCATGTTTTGTGTTAGAGGTGTTACAGCTAGGTTCCAATGATGTGGATAGCTTCCCTAAGGGCCAAGTGATGTGTCTGAGTGCGTGGAATGGTTTGAAACAAGTTGGAACTGAAGATGGTATCTCAACTACAACTCGGTTAAAACCTTGAGCAGTTGGCTGGTGATTTTATGAAATCAGTGTTCCAGATGTTGTTTAAGTGTTTGGATCACTTTTATATGATGTTTATGAAGTGTGTGTGTGATTGTTTTGGTTGGAATTGCTCTCAAACTCAAAACCCGATAGTGACTTGCTTTGGAAGGAAAATTTGGAAGTGAGAAGGAGATTTTGAGGAAATCATCTGTTTGATGGCTTTGGTGTACTCAAACTGATCACAAATGAGCTCTATTTATAGTGGAGCAAGTTTGTTTTGCAAGCAATAGTGAATGGCAACTACTGCAGAGGTTTGGCCAATGTTGATCAATGGGAATCCAAGTCTCCTCTAGCCAGTGAATAGAGGTTAGGGAACAGGCTGTTGGTTCCCTTGGTCTTGGATATGTCTTGACTGAATTTAGTTGGAAATGGCTCAGTCCATGCCACCTTGGTGCATCCATTAAATGCTCCAAAACAAAATTGGAGTCTTGTCCCTCTTTTAGGCATTTCTAGGTTTGGCATGCTACTTTTGGTTCCAAAGAATTGGGAGGCTTATGGATCAGTGTTTGTCCCTCCTTGGTCTCCCCTTGAGGTGTTCAGATGGATAGAGTTGTTTGTCATTTGCACAAATTTGGCAAATCGAGCAAAATGCACAAATCTGCCTTGCTTTGACAATTTTCAGCAAGGCATATTGCCATTGTCATATCTCACGGCTCAAGTGGAATTTGATGGAGTTCTTGGCCATTTTGGAAAGCCCTCATATGATACAACAACTGTTTGATCATAATTGGTTTTGATACTTTTTGGATCCAAGTGAAAAATGCCCCTACATTTTAAAAAAAGTAAGACAGATTCTGACTTAGTAAAAATTTCACTAAGTGTTGGAAAAAAGTGACATTTTCACTTTTTGTGATTTTGATCATTCCATAACTTAAAATCCATGAGGAATTGGAATGAGTTGTGTTTGAAGCTTTTGTAGAGGGCCATGAGAGCTACAAATCCAGCTTTGGATGGGGAAAAATGGCCTTGTGGTTTAGGAGTTATGATCCTTGAAAGTTGGTACCCTAGCCACTTTTTTCCATAACTTAGAAAATTTCTAAGTTTTTTATGGTTACCCCTTTTACAAGTTATCCCACTTTTCTTGATTTTTCTTGATGAATGATGATTCTAATCACACATTAACATCATTTTAGGGTTAGGGACCATAATTGATCAAAAAATCAAAATGTCAAACTTTGACTTTGGGCACAATTGACTTTTTATCAGATGAATTCCAAACTGTGCAATCGTCTATGAAATCAAGTCCTTGACCTAAATCAAACTTGATGTATTGATTTCATAGGTGTTGTAGGGTGTATTGAATCATGTCCCAAAGTTTGGGAGCATGCCTGGGTCAAAAGTCAAAGATACAGTTGACTTTTTCCCGCGAAACCCTAATTGTCGTTCTGATGAGCTTGAAACTTGTTGATCAAGCTTCTTGGGTCAATCCATTGTTGCAAATGGATCAATGTGATGTATTTGAGACCCTCAAATCCTCACTTGAGGTCTTGGCTCATGTTTTGTGCCAAAAGTCAACTTAGGGGTGAATTAGGTCAAGAAACCCTAATTCCTGATTTTTGATGAATGCATCCCCTGAGACTAAATTGACTTGATGGTTGGGTTCATGATGTCCCTTGGAGCATCTTAGGTTATGCTTAGAAACATTGGCTAATGCCTAGAGGAAGTTTCCATCTGGAGGCCCTGGTCGACCAAAACCCTAATTTGGTGACACTGGCGATCTTGAGGCTTAATCCACTCTGAATGCTGCAACCTTGTGCTTGATTCTTGCCGTGGGAGTCCTCTTGATCCATTGGGGATGTTTGAGAGGCTAGACAAGTTGAAGATCATGTCATTCCTTGATTGATCCTTCGTCTAAGATCTCTGAGAGGGCTTGAAACGCTAAATTTGATTATAGTGAAGGCTCAACAATCTTTGAGGAGATTGATGAGGTATGATGGTACATCCATATTGTGATGATAATTTGCACAATGATGGGAAATCTTAGTGGTCAAAATTTGGGGTATGACACTTATGAATTAATGGGGTGGTTTTAATACACGGATGTATCACCACCCCAGTGGTAGCGCGCATGTGTGTTTGTTGCCAAGGTCGTGGGTTCAAACCCCACCCAGACCATTTTGTCATTTTTCACATTTTGCTATTTTTTTTTCATATTTTCATGTTTTTGCTAATTAATTGAAAAATTAATTTCTCTCTCAATTTTAATTATTTTTTATTGATTATTTTTTTGAAAATTCACAAAAACATTAAAATATTTTATTCCATGAAAATTTCACAAAAAATATTATTTATTTCATATATTTGGTATTTTTGTAAAGAATTATGTTTTATTTGTTTTTAAACATTAAAAATATTTTCTTTCTCTTGGTTTTGCAAAATTTAAATAATTTTTAAATCATTCTATGAATGAAACATGATTTTTCAAATATAAATCCAAGATCACAACCTTTTTTCACATATTTGGTTATTTTAATTGAATTTTTATTCAATTAAATACATTTAAAAACCAAAATTAGGGTTTTGGTCACTATCACCCTAAAAAATCTTTTTTCAAACAACCTTTGGGCCTCTAATAGAGTGTAAGACCCAACCCCCTCTTGTAAATAAATAATTTGGGCCTCGGTCATTGTATAAGTCCCGATACAATTTTAAAATCTCGGTGTGGTCGTCGCCTTTTAAACAAAAATCATCTGGGTCTCTCCTTGAGTTGTAAGCCCCATCACTTGTGTATAAAATAAACTTTGGGCCTCTCCTTAAGTTGTAAGACCCATCCCTCTGTACAGAAAACCTTTTTGGGCCTCAGTCGTTGTATAAGCCCTAGTACAATTTACAAAACAACGGTACGATTACTGTTTTTCATCTGGGTCTCTCCTTGAGTATAAGCCCCAACAATCTTTGCAAAACAACTTCCCTCTTGATTTAGGTTCAAATCCATAGTTGTTATCAAAACTTTCTTTATTTTATTGAACGACTAACTATACAGCTGTTACAATGGAAGCTTGCTCGCCTGTAAGTTTTTATCAGCTTTCTTTACATGCTTTCATATATATAACTGTATTGCTGGAAGCTTGCTCACCTGTAAGTCCTTTTTTCATATCCTTTTTAATACTTGTCATATATCAATTGTATATATACTTGTATATCCGCTTTGAGTTTTCCCCGGCAACTAGGTAAAGCCAGTTGGTCACTCTTAAATACAGCCAAAACTAGATCCCCATAGAATTTCCAGATACAGTTTTTCCTTCTCTTGGGCTTAAACAATATGGAACAAAGAGAAAGGAATTATTCCCGGTGAAACTTTTCTCAGACTGTCACTATTAGAAATTGTCAAAGAAATTCATTTCCCCTAGAGAGGATTAATTCCCGGTGAAACCTCTCTTGAATTTCTTCAAACCCTAGAACTGTTCACTAAAGAAAAGATTATTCCCGGTGAAACTTTTCTTGAACTCTTCTTAAGTTTGGACCCACAGGCTTCCTAAAAGCATCCCCGCCTCCTCTTGGGTTTTATACAAGGACCCTCCAGCTTCTTAGAAGTTCGCATGCCTTCTCTTAGGCTTAATACAAGGACCCTGAAGACCTCTTAAAGGTATAAGACAGAACTTAGTCATTCTTTGCTAGAGCAGTCTTTCCAGAGTCAAATCTCAGACCATTTTAGGGTTGATTCTCATCCCTTAAAACACCTGCCTCCTCTTGGGCATCATACAAAGATAAACTCTTCCATACCAGTAGACTTGGATAGTCTAATCTCCTTTTGGATCTCAAAGACATTCTCAAGTTCCCTATAAACATAGGAGAAACCCTGGCCATTTTAATAAATCCCTAGCAGAGTTAAAACCCATGGGTTCTAGAACCCATCTTGCTCCTAAAATTCTCTAGCCAGGGTCATCAGTATAACACTATCCCAAATCAGAACCTCAAGGTATCTGATACCTCAACTCTTCTGTAAATCCTCAGCAAGAGTTGATTCCCCATTTTGGACATGCCTCTGGATCTCAATAATCCTCAGCCGAAGCCAGCCTCCTCTTAGGCTTCGTATAAAGATTTCTTTCTTTGATCTTCCCCAGCAAAGATAGCCTCCTCTTAGGCTTTGTATAATGATCCTTCCTTCCCTCAGCAAAGTCAACCTCCTCTTGGGCTTTGTACAATGATTTTCCCCAGCTGAGCTAACCTTTTCAGACTCTCTTGTTGAGTCAATCACCCTTTCAGACTCTCTTGCTGAGTCAATCACCTTTCAATTCTCTCTTGTTGAGTCAATCGTTTTAGCCTCAATCTTGGGCTTTGTACAAGACAGATAAAAACACTCTCTTGTTGAGTCAAATCTTTTTCAGCCTCCTCTTAGGCTTGGTATAATGATTTCCCCTAGCAGAAGTCAGCCTCCTTTTAGGCTTTATATAATGATTTCTCTAGCTTCTTTAGCCTCAATCTTGGGCTTTGTACAAGACACCATATAAATTTCCTAAGCAGAGTCAATCCTCTTTTCAACCTCAATCTTGGGCTTTGTACAAGACAGATAATACTCTCCAGCATAGTCAAACTCATTTCAGCCTCAATCTTGGGCTTTGTACAAGACACTTAAAATATCCTCAGCTGAGTCAGTAAAAAATCTCATTTTAGCCTCAATCTTGGGCTTTGTACAAGACAGGTAAACATTTCTTTCCCACCGAGTCAGTCTTCTTTTCAGCCTCAATCTTGGACTTTGTACAAGACACATACAAATCCTCATTAACGGAGTCAAAATCCCTTTTAGCCTCAATCTTGGGCTTTGTACAAGACAGACAAAATAATTTCTCCGAAAAAGTCAAGCTTTCAGGCTCCTCTTAGGATTTGTATAATGATATCCCCAAAAGAGTCAGTCTCTTTTTAGCCTCAATCTTGGGCTTTGTACAGGACATATATAAGCACTCACTTGTTGAGTCAGTCCTTTCCAGCCTCCTCTCAGGATTTGTATAAGGACTTCCCTAGTTGAGTTAATTAATCTCTTAGCTTCAACCTTGGGCTTTGATCAAGGCACACAAAAATCAACATCCCCTCAGAGGAAATCAAAATCTCTCTGTAGGAAGTCATTTCTCTGTATATCACACATCAAAACAGACATTCGAAACAAACCCTAATCCCAGATAACTGTTATAAGTGGCACACTTATTGATTCAAATATCCAAGCTATCATCCATCTTTTACCCTGGTAAATCCTCTCTTTCATCTAATTGCTGTAAGTGGCAAGCCTCTGGATTATTTACATCCACGCCACTGTCCCTCCCTTAGCATGAAATATTCCTAAGGAAAAATGGCATTGCTCTACATTGAGTTAAAGTTTTCTCCTTCTGGACAAACCCCCTATAAAGGAAATTATGGCATTGCTGGATTCTCATATCCCAGTTAAACTAACCCTCCTTTATAATCAGTCACCCAACAATTGTGATAAACAGACAAGATATCTCCTTGAGAGATGACAAATTCTCTATCAGTCAAACCTTTTAGTTTCAATCTTGGGCTTTGAACAAGACATAAATACTCCTTTAGCTTCAATCTTGGGCTTTGAACAAGACACAAATAACCTTTTAGCTTCAATCTTGGGCTTTGAACAAGACACCAAAACATTGCCTTTTTCCTCCCATAGAATATGAGGAACCACGATTGCTCTGATTTCCCTGTTCCTTTAAGTGGGAATACGTAGGCATAAGATTGCGAAATCTTAGCGAGCATACCAACCGAAAACTTTAGGTCTAGTACCTTCACACATACCAATAAAAAATGAGGTCCAATACCTCACCAAAATCATCAAAAACTCTCTCTCTCTCTCTCTCAAACATTCCTAAACTTTCCCAAACCCATCAACAGATACACACCATCAAGTACAAAGCAGAACCTAAAACTAACAACCTATGGATAACCACATATAGGATGGGTAATTGACAACTCCTCATTGTATAACCTGACCCCGGATCCCCAATCTCTTTAAGCGTTTGTTCAGTTAAACATTCGGGTGCAAGGTTAGTTTTAGATAGCTTCCCTTTCCCTTCCAGCTTCACGGGATAAATAAGAAATCAGAACGTAGCACCCCACTCCTCCTCATTGTGAGGAGAAGACCCTTTCTGCGATAAGGTGTTCGCGTCACCGACAAAAATCGCACGCTACAGATATCAACAAAACAAATCAAAAGCCACAAACCGAACTAACTCATAACAGTTTACAACTTCACAACAGTGTAGAATTTTTCAACATTTATGCTAACTAAATTCCATACTAGATAGCACTCCATTTTGTGATGCCAAAGTCGCGGAGATACGAAGAGCCAACTGCAGAAACAAAAGTATCAGAAGCTAAGAATTGTATTCATAATCACCATGGTTTTAACAAAAAAAAAGCTTCACACAATTAGCTTGCTAGACATAGTACTTCGCTAACCATTTCGCTTTTATTCCCACTAATTCAATCCATATTCATAGTATTAACTAACTCCTTATAGCCATCTAAACTCATAACCAAGCTCAAAGCCATTCCATTAACATTTCCTGTCCAATTTTGTTCACAGTATACATACACTTCACACTACAAACATAATCAAACTCATAACAGTACATGTTCATGTCAAACAGTTTTTAAAGTGTAATACTTGCAGCCTCACAAAACAAGTGCCCTCTAACCACATCTAACATACCACCAACTATCAAAATTCCTAATCACCTCCAGCTATTTCCTAACAATTACTAATAGTATAACACATCATAAACAATTAACTTACCAGCAAGTTTCATGTAACAGTTACCTCACAGTAGTGGTAGCCATAAACGACAGTCACAGCTCAAGCACACATAAGCAGCAACGAGTTTTTTGAACATCAACTAGTCAGCACACATTGTTACAGCGCAAGCATCTGGTTATGATGAAGAGGTTGTTGTCTTGAATCATGTGCTTTCGTTGTCCCGACAGTGGAGTTACTTCAAGAAGTATCAAGGCAATTTGGCTCAGGTTGCTAGAAAAGTCGCATCAATCATTAAGGATTTGTTGCCTGCAAAATATTGAAAAAACTCAGAATTGTACAACTTGCCAAGCTGTATTATAGCATCACATAAAAGTAACACGGGCCGAGTTCATTCATAAAAGAGATTTCCGTTCACAATTTGATTCACTCGAATTAAACTCGCATAACAGAAAACCATACATACACACACAAGTAATTTCAAAGTGCACACAATAAATTAACCATGAACACACAAAACAAAAATAAGCCAAAGAACTAGAATTGTCAAATTACAAGGACTTGCTCGATGTTGTTTTTGAAATTCATGAGAAGTGCAACCTATTAAAGCTTCGGGATGACAAACCTGTCAAGCCAGTTGCTACATCTGATAAGTTTTGAAGCTGTCAGCAAATAATTTCATCCGAAAGCATATTGCTTCTTCTACTACAATAATAGCCCTGCATTTGCAATGTGTCGGCAGTGATCCAAATACAGCCTTAAGTTGGCTGGAGCGCTTGTCAGCATCTCGTTTTTGGAGGCAGATTCCTCAACCCAAGAAAATCTGGGATACAAAGTTTCAGAAAAAACAGTGTAATATTGCAACTGGAGATGCTCATACAAGCAAGTCAAAACGTGCCCACAGGAAGCTTTCTACCATAAATTTCGACCAAACCTCTGCACAAACAATACCTGAACAAAAAAAGAAATTGCAAATGAGATGAAACTAAGAACAAAAATCCAAAGGTTATAATTTAATAGGCATGTGCAAAATGGGCATCCGTCTTGGATAGATTCCATCTACGCCTTCTCCGTATTTGTTGGAGTGTTAGTCATTCCTATATTAGCTCTCACTGCTGATGTTGATGCTTCACTCCAGCTCCCTCAATTTGGATTTTAATGCTGCGGCAGACGAAGGTTGTTGAGAAGGTTTCTCAAAGGTTTCAAATGTAATTCTTGGCCTACTACATTCCATCCAACCGCCTGAATAAGAAAAAGCAAAACTATAAGTTACAGAGAATTCATCACCATCAAAGACAATATAATTCAGTTCCATTCCAATTCAAATGACACAAAAAAACCAGTTCTAATTCATAACATCCAAGGCAAAGTAGCTAACTAACAAATTCTCTAACTGTCACACAACTTACTAACTAACTTTCAAAACCACCCAACTAACCTCTCATTCTAACTTCCCTAATTGTCAATAACCAATTGTAACTAACTTTCCAGTCCCCCTAACCAACTTTCACTTGAATTTCCCCATTTAACCTCAATCTTCACTCTCTATAAGATGAGATCCCCACTACCATTTCCCTCTCTTAATCATTCTTCCACTCTTCATTTCCTTCACCAATATCCACCAAACCTTCTCTAAATTATCCCCTATAAATCACTCTCACTACACCACAATTGAGGGGTCGATGATCTTTCTTCACATTCACCATTCTTTGCCTTCACACTCACATTGACTTCTCATCATTCATCTCTTCACCCTCTCTACTGAACTCTCAACCCTTCTTCATCTCACTCACTCACTTTTCATCATCACCAATCCCTTGTCACCACTATCAATCTTTGCAACTCCTAACCTCAACCACCCTTACCCCTCATTCAATCTCCCTCACTCTCTCACACTTCATTATCCCAACCACATTCCCAAAATCACAATCTAAAAAATCGCACCCTCACTGCAAATTCTCAATCGTTCTTAATCTCCCTAATTTTTTATATCCTAAATCACTCCTCATCTCACATACAACACACACAACAATAATCCATGCAATCACCATTCATATCAACAAGTTCAAGATGCAGACGCATCAAAAAGAGGAACAACGCAACAACAATGACGAAGTGAACAAAATCAGAAGGAGATGAAGAAGAGTGTAGACAAAGAAAATTGAGCAAGAATTGAGGAAGAAACATGGAGAAGAAGAAGAAAGGAGTTTCAAGTCCGAGCTAGTTATCTGAGCGTTCCTTGAATTTCTAGTTGTCTTCATCCTCTCCGCGCAATAATCGCTGAGACGAACCGGTCTCGCAAGTAAGTTCTCCATGCTCACTGTCTTAGCGTGAAGTCCTTTGGTGCAATGTAGGATTAGGAGAATGAAGTTTGGACTCCGTTCCTTGCTTCAGTGGAGTTCAATTTTCGCGTTAGGTTTTGTGCGATCCTTGGCTCGATTGGAAGTAGGGGTTAGAAATTAAGAAGAAGCAGTAGTAGATTGTGAAAGAGGGAAGGAGAACGATCACTTTGGTATCAGTTTAAGGATGATTCAATCTCTGCCGCCGCCTCTGACGAATTCCGGCGCGGAGGAGGCGATTCCCGACGGGGATTTTGGCTTAGGGTAAGTGAGAGAGATAAGACGTCGTGTTGTGAGGGATATGGGGATCAGCGGTATTCCCCTCTCTATTCCCTTGCATCTACGGGCTTCTTGGCTTGGGGCCTTTCATGCTTTTGGCCCATAGATTTCACCTCACACCCCAGTTTTACTACATCCCCCCCTCTGCCTCTTTTATTCTTCTTCTTACATTTTAATTTCTCTACTGTTTTTGTTTTGAGCAATTCGTGATTAGAACTTCATGAATTTTTTGTCTATATTTTGCTGAACTTTGTAACATTTTTTCTTGTAGAATTATTTTAATATTTTGAAACTGTTGCGATATTCTTGTAGAATTTTTGTTATGCTAGTTTAATCTTGTGATTATAATTGTAGAATTTTCGTGATGACACCTTGCATAGATTTTTAATATGATAATTGTAGAATTTTTTAGATGACATCTTGTGTAGAATTTTAATGTAATACTCGTAGATTTTTGTGTGAATATCTTACTAACAATTTCATGATTTTAGTTGATTGAATTTTTGTGTCATTACTAGATTCATTTTATGGCACATTTGGATCCATATCACGTACATAATCTCCAAACATCATTCATGACTATGTTATACTAACTATTCTACTTTGTCTTGTGAGGTAACTTGAGGACTTCTCACTTTTGGACATTTGAATTTTAATCGTGCCATTGTACATTTATGGTTTATACCATTTATCTTCATTTATTACTTTCGTGCCTTAGATTAGGTCCCCCCCTCCCTTGGTGGGTTCCTTATGCTTCCCCACTCCCATTAAAGTGTAATAGCTTAGGACTTTACATTCTAATTGCTTTATGCTTGTTGCTTGCTTAATTGTTAAGAAATATAAAATTGAAAGCGTTTAGAAAACAATGTCAAAACAAAAAGACAAATAAAAACTCGATTCAACATCGAGCCCTTTTTTCAAACTAATTAAATGGAATGCTTATCTTACTCCATCTTAGGACTTTCTCACACCTCTCATCTTTCTTACACCCTTTCATCAATAACAAGCAAACCTTGCATGTACTAACCCTTGTAAGTCGATCGCCTTGTGCATCGCCATCAACCTCCATCAATTCTCATCCCACATTCCTCATCTCTTTCCTATCTCGCCTCTCATAATTCAAAAAATATCAAACACTTGGTCCAACACCAAATCACTTTTTCAAACCATTTTCACAATAACTTGAGAGAAAAGGGAATGGAGTGTACGTACTTGTGCACCCCATTTCGCAAGTACTTGGGTTGTTGGCCCTGATTGGCTTGGGACCTGACTCTTGTCGTCCTTTTAAAAACACTTAATAATAACAAAAGTTAAATCTAGTCCTATCAGGGCAAAAAAGGAATGGTTGGGATACCATTGTCCCCTCAACTCTCGAGTATTTGATTGTAGGCCGTACTTAGCCTACGGCCGGATACTCGTCTCCTTCTAAGTACCTACAATTAGACTCACCTCACATCTTTCAAAATAAACATTTTCCCTAAAATCAACTTCACCAATCAAGCGTGACATCTTGCCTCGAGGGCGAAAATCAAAACCTTTTCAAAAGGGTATGTTATTTCCATTCTATTGCAACATAGGCTAAAGCATAAGTCTTCTTACGTGTGAGCGGCAAAACCTATCGTTAGGATGTGAACATTAACATCGCCCACTAAAAACAACAAACCCACAATCATCTAGTCCCACGAACTACAGACGCTCTGATTCTTCATTGATCAATGAAGATACGTAGGCACAAGATTATGAGATCTTGGCGAGCTACCTTCCTTCACTTCCACCCGAGTCCCACGAACTACAGATGCTTTGATTCTTCATTTCACAACGAAGATACGTAGGCACAAGGGCCCCAATCCTTGGCGAGCACACTAATTTAAAACCATCTATTTCTCCTTTAGCAAGTAACCATTAGATAAACGACACCCATTCACGCATAGACAAACAAGATGGTTCCCATCGAGTACGATGGATGTGAGGGATGCTAATACCTTCCCCTTGCATAACTGACTTCCGAACCCGAATTTGGTTGCGAGGCCATGTTCAACACCTTGTAGGGGTTTTATCGATATTTTCCCTTTCTTCGGAATAAATAAAGTTCGGTGGCGACTCTGTATTTTTCGCGTAGCAACAGCTGGCGACTCTGCTGGGGATCCTTCTCCCTAAGAAAGTCAAACCTAGTCTTGTTTGTTATTTTGTATGCTCGGGTGTTTGTTTCTATTTCCTTACTTGCTTTATGTATTATTATTCTATGCTGACCATATTTGTTATATTTCTCTTGTGGGAATGTGAATGTGATCATGATGTGTGATAAGTCCAATACATAGGCTTGGAGAGTTCACCTAAGATAGTTAGGGAGACTTGTACTGACTCGTCAAGATGTAGTTATCTTGGGTGGGAAGGTACAAAGATCCCGCCTATAGTAGATTTCTTTTGAAGTTTGGTTGGCACGTGAGTCATTTTGCATTGACGACCTTTCTTCCAAAGGAAGTCCATGACTATAGGAGGGTATTCTCACTTGGAGGAGATCCCCTTGGGAATATCATTGGCTTTGCAAGTTATTTTTGCATTGATGAGGGTATTCTCAAGATGGATCTGTGAATCTAAGAACCTTCATGAAAGTCTTAGTACTCACCTGTGAAGGGAAATGGGATTTTGTTTTGCAGAAAACCCTAAAAAATTCATCAAACCCAAAGATTCAATGATGATTATCCAAGGACACGCCGAACCTCTGATCCGAGAACATGCATAACATTGCATTCATTTGCACTCAGACCTTATTTTCAAGCATTCGTTCATTCACTCATGATAAACATTTGCATTCATTTTTTTCAAAACAGAACTCATTAGGGATCCTCTTTGCAGAACAGGTATCTGGATCATCCAAGTTGACTTCCCTACATCCATATCGTACCAGAGAGAACCAACGAAGACTCATGGATCGGCTAGAGCAAAACCAGATTGCCCTCCATGCAGACATGGATAACCTAGGAGCAAAATTCAATCAACTTCTTGACATTCTCCACACTGTTATTCAGGGACAGGAAGAGATCAGACAGAGTATCACTAAGCTTGCCTAAGTTGCTCCTAATCCACAATAATATGCGCATCCTCCTCAGAATTACCGACAATAAAATCGATGATCGCAAGGTCAGAAAGGACAACACAAGCTCAGAGGGCCTGCAAGAAGGATTGATCCTATTCTCGTGCCATATACTCAACTTCTTCCTCAATTGTTCGCCATCCAATTGGTCCAACTACGTGAACTTGATCCACCTCCAAATCCTCTCCCAAGGGGATATGATGCCAACGCACGTTACAAATTTCATTCTAGGGCCCCGGGCCATACAATTGAGAACTGTAAGGCATTGAAGTTCAAGGTTCAAGACCTCGTTGATGCTGGGATCATAGCCCTCACACCCGATGGTCTACTCACTCAGAACAATCTCATGCCTTCACGTGCAAACACGTCTGCAGTTCCATGACCAGTGCAAAGGGTAAATTTGAGAAGAGCCTCCTAAGGGACCGTCATGATTTCCTATAAGCAGAACAATCCCAATCTGTGGGTGGATAATAAGGCAAATCATGCCATCAATTGCTTTGTCATTCAATCATTTTCATATGTAATTTTCTTTCTGATAAGTGCAAATTCACTTGTAAGACTTTTTTGTTTTCAATTGATAACGATAATGAAATAAATATGCATGTTTTGAACAAATCCATTCGTGTTCACTCATACTCTCTCATCAATATCAAACGCTTGTTCAAGCAAAATCAAAAAGAGAATGATGAAATCAAAAGACGCAAAACTATCGGTCGTGTGCTTTTGAATAAAGCCTTGTTGATGATGTACAGGCATTGCTTCAAAGCCCCAAACACCGGAGATATAAGGAAGATAATCCCTCGTCAACCCTGTTGAGCCTAGAAGTAGGAGTTTCTTTCCAAAATGAAAAACCCTCAATCTTAACCTGGGGTGGGGTAGTCTTTAGTTAATTGGACCATGCGTTCAAATTTCAAGGGAAAAGGGGAGTGTCCCATTCGAGGATCAACCATATCTTATCCCTCACAATAGGTCGTACCTCACAAACACAAGGAACGAGGAAGTCACAACCCCTTACAAGCCAAACGAACAAGTGTCACACGATTTATTCCAAACAAAAAAAACGAGAAACCAAAAATAGAAAAAGAGAAAATCCCGTTAAGTCAAAAAAAACTTGAAAACAAGTGGCTTAGGCAAAAATTAAGGCATCCCGCAGGACTGCAAACTCAAAAAATCAGTCCAGGCAAAAATCAGGGAGAACAAAGAAAAAGAAAGGATCAAAAGAAAAATCCATAACAAGAACAAATTCGTGTAACCACAAATGACAAAACAAAAGGCGAGTGACTGTTACTCCGAAAACCTCATTAGTTCCTTAGTCGTCACTTCCACCATGCAACAACCCTCTGAAAGGTGAGCGGTTGTGTTAAATTAGCTGAACGTAGGACTGGAGGACATCAAGGAGAATGGGTGGGCTAAAACAAAATTTGAGCCATAAATCTTCTTTTCCTCAAACCGTGAACCAGACCACGTTACAACCCTCAAAATACCTAATTGAAGCAGGGTTATTTTGAAAGCATACTTCGGTAAAATTTCATCAAAGCTGACTCCTAAAGATTTGCTTACCGTTCGTGTTGGTATCGATGTGACACTCTAACTAGTGATTCATTCACTATATGTCATCATTTCAGTGAACATGCTTAGGTTTCAAAACTGTCATATGCATTGCATTAAAATTATCACTTGCAAAACAAAATTTTTTACTTGCGGACAAAGTTTCCACAATGGAAAGATTGATCAGACTAACGTACAAAACACCTGAAGACTTCGTTGAGCATGGGCAAGTCACCTTAAAAGATCATCCCAAAAGGGCAAGCCGGTCCAAGATTCAGTCAATCTGGGGCAACCACATCGAGATTCGACAAATCTCTCAAAGACCCATCAGTCAACGACAAATCCCTCAAAGGTCAGCTAGTCAGGGGCATGTTACCTTAAATGATCACACCAAGGGGAAAACGCCTGAATACTCCGTTGAGCAGAATGGGCATACCACTTCAAGATTCTATCAATTTGGGGAAATCACATCGAGATTCGACAATATCTCCAAGATTCAGCCAATCTGGGGCAATTAGATCGAGATTCGACAAATCTCTCAAAGATCAACCAACCAGGGGAAAAATTACTTCAAGGCTCGTATTAGGGCAGACCACCCCAAGAG
Source organism: Lathyrus tuberosus (assembly GCA_022829125.1). Classification (NCBI taxonomy): domain Eukaryota; kingdom Viridiplantae; phylum Streptophyta; class Magnoliopsida; order Fabales; family Fabaceae; genus Lathyrus; species Lathyrus tuberosus. The sequence continues at coordinate 218,864 of JALAZF010000759.1, read as the reverse complement.
AACAAGAAGTCACTCCCTTCAAGAGGCGGTTGATCAGAAGCATCTCCCTACGGTTCAGAATGTTGAGGCAACCTATCTCAAACCATCGTGGTACAAGTGTCCTGGACTTCCCTTAAGGGAAATTCCCTAAAAAATCCTGCAGACTGGGGCAAGACTGGTTGAAGAGAAGCGTCTCTTCTCTATAATCTTCAAGGCTACATCAAGCAGGGTCTGTCACGTATCAGTAACCACAAGGTTCAAGACGGATGTAGGGAAAGTCAGACCAAGTCATTTCTCCAACCAAAATTATGAATCAATCTTCAGTGGCGTATCTGAAGATCCGCTTCGTCAACAACTCACAAATGCAATGATCATCAGTACCGCAAGCTTTCAAACACCAATCCACATTGGTATCTCAAGACAACAAAGCAAAGAACTCCCCCAATGGGCCTGTGTCCTCCTTCTGTATATAGTAATCATCATTACATTGCATCCTCAAATGCATAACATATCCATCTCGCAATGGATCATTATGCCATACAAAATTGAAACATATGCATACGAAGCATAAGTCAGATTTAGTACCTTGTACGGAAGCCCAAATCAGTCCCCAGTCAAGACGATGACATATTCCCCAGAGAGAATGTCGATCCTATTCCCCAGCAGATATTTTAGGCAATCCCCAGCTAATGGACCTACGCTAGGCCTACCATCTCAATCCCCAGTAGACTTCACGTGATACCTTAATCTCTTATTTCCTGTAGGGTCGTAGATCACACAACAATCTTACCCGTTGTATCTCTTTTCTCCCCTGGGTCGTAGATTATACGTCGATCTTACCCTTCTTTCTTTATTCCCCCAGTGGAGTATCTTTTGTTTACCCTTTCCCTTGGGTTATAGATCGCCCATAGATCTTACCCTTCGTTTCCCCAACAGAAGTTACCCTCTTCTAACCCCTTTCATGGGTCGTAGATCGTGCATAGACCGGTTTCACTCTTAGTTTACCTTCTCTTAGGTCGTAGATCCATCGATCTTACCCCCGTTTACCATCTTTTAAGTCGTAGATCCGTTGATCTTACCTCTCCATACTTCCTTTTGGGTTTTAAATCTGTCAAGATATGTTACCGCATTGTCGCTGATTTTACCCTTTGCTCTTCTTTTGGGGTTATAAATCTGTTAAGATATGTTACCGCATTGTCGCTGATTTTACCCTTTGCCTTTCTTCTGGGTTATAAAACATGTCAAGATATGTTACCGCACTGTCGTTGATTTTACCCTTTGCTCTTCTTTTGGGGTTATAAATCTGTCAAGATATGTTACCGCACTGTCGTTAATTTTACCCTTTGCCTTTCTTTTGGGTTGTAAATCTGTCAAGATATGTTACCACACTATCGCTGATTTTACCCTTTGTCTTTCTTTCGGGTTGTAAATCTGTCAAGATATGTTACCGCAGTGTCGCTGATTTTACCCTTTGCCTTTCTTCTGGGTTATAAATCTGTCAAGATATGTTACCGCACTGTCGCTGATTTTACCTTTTGCTTTTCTTTTGGGTTTTAAATCTGCCAAGATATGTTACCAACCGGAGTCGTATAGGCATTAAATCCGCAAAAGGAATATCCACTGATTTGATGGTCGATCGAGACCTCTTATCTGGGATTCACTCCCCATAAGATTACCCTTATAATGCCATCACTTATCTTAGGTGTATACTCAATCTTTCCCGATGCGGCATCACACGCATTCCCATTAGCAGAAAAATAAACATGGATATCAATTAGGAAAAGCAGTATATATAGTTGTCTTAACATCCTAGACCTCTAGTCTTATGATCATATACAGACAATGACTCCCTAGCAGAGTCGCCATTTCTGCGGTACTGTGTAAACTTAAGGTTTCACTCAAAAAGGGGCAGGAAAGAATGCCTCCCACTGTGGTCGCCATTTTTCTGTAGCGCGATTTGTGTGGTTTCGAATCACTATCGCTTTGGTACTACAGTTCGATTCATTTTTTTATCCTGTGAAGATGATTAAGGAAGGGAAATAGATGTATCCAATTAACCCTGCTTGCAAACTGAGGTTGAACAGTTAAAACTGTTGGTTTACAGATGCTATCAAAATAGGGGGTTCTTCTTTAGGGTTATTTGCTTAAAAACAATGTCTAGGCTATCGGTAAGGTGTTAGGTATGATGCTTTTCGATTGATGTATGAAGGTACGAGATTTTGGGTTTTTGATTAGTATGCTCACTAAGATTTTTGTAATCTTATGTCTACATATTCCCGAAACAGGGAAATCAGAGCGATCGTAGTTCCTCCTATTCTATGGGAGGAAAGAGATTGTTTTGGTGTCTTGTTCAAAGCCCAAGGCATGAAGCTAAAGGTGGTTTGTATCTTGTTCAAAGCCCAAGATGTGAAGCTAAAGGGTTTTGGATGAGAGAAAATTTGTCATCTCTAAAGAGGAGTTGTTGATGTTTGTATGCTGTGAACAAGGTACAAGTTTGATGCTAAAAGGTTGATTGACTCAACTGGGGGTTTCTTTATACAAAGCCTAAGAGGAGGCGGGAAGTTTGACTTTTCAGGGGAAAATGTTCTTTCTGTCTTGTACAAAGCCCAAGATTAAGGCTAAAAGGGATTTTGACTCCGTTGGGGAGAATGTATCTTGTATAAAGCCCAAGATGGAGGCTGAAAGGGTTTGACTCAACAAGAGAGTACTTTTATCTGTCCTGTATAATGCCCAAGACAGAGGCTAAAAAGGTTGACTCAACAAGAGAGTCTTGAACAGGTGATTGACTCAACAAGAGAGTCTGAAGGTTGTTTGACTCAACAAGAGAGTGATTTGCTATCTCGTACGAAGCCCGAGATTGAGGCTAAAAAGAGATTGACTCAACAAGAGATTCTTTAATACTCAACAAGAGAGTGTTTTATATGTCTTGTACAAAGCCCAAGACGGAGGCTAAAAAGGGTTTGACTCAACAAGAGAGTCTTTTATACTCAGCAAGAGAGTGTTTTATATGTCTTGTACAAAGCCCAAGACGGAGGCTAAAAAGGGTTTAACTCAACAAGAGAGTCTTTTATACTCATCAGCAAGAGAGTGTTTTACTATCTGTCTTGTACCAAGCCCAAGACGGAGGCTAAAAGTTGACTCAACAAGAGAATCTTTTATACTCAACAAGAGAGTGATTTTCTATCTCGTACGAAGCCCGAGATAGAGGCTACAAGTTGAATCAACAAGAGAGTCTGAAAAGGTTAGCTCCGCTGGGGAGAATCATTTGTACAAAGCCCAACAGGAGGCTGACTTATTGCTGAGGATTATTGAGATTCTGAAGCGGGTCCAAGTGTGGGGAATTCTCATGAGAGAGATCGGGTTTCTGCTGGAGGTTGATCTAGAGTGATCGGTATTTTTTCCTATGTTTGAAAGGAACTTGAGAATGTCTTTGAGACTCAAGAGTTTTAGACTGTCCAAGTCTAGAGTTTTATCTTTTGTACAATGCCCAAGAGGAGGCACGGGCATTAAGGGATGAGTATTAACCCTACAATGGCCGGAGTTTTGACGCAGGAAAGGCTGCTCTAGCAAAGGATGACTAAGTTCTGTCTTATACCTTTAAGAGGTCGTCATGGCCCTTGTATTAAGCCCAAGAGAAGGCATGAGAACTTCTAAGATGCCGAAGGGTCCTTGTACAATGCCCAAGAGGAGGCAGGGATACTTTTAGGAAGCCTGTGGGTCCCCAAACCAAGAGAAATTCAAGAAATGCAATTCACCGAGAAGAGATCATTCCAGGAAAGTTCGAGGATTTGGAAGAAACTCAAGAGATGCCATTCACGGAGAAAAGATCATCTCTAGGGAGTTAGAGTTTCTTTGACAATTTCTAAGGGTGACAGTCTGAGAAAAGTTTCACCGAGAATACTGCCTTTCTCTTTGTTCCATATTGTTTAACCCCAAGAGGAGGGAAGACTGTATCTGGAAATCCTATGGGGATCTAGTTTTGTTTGTATTTAAAGAGAAACCAACAGGGCTTTACCTAGTTCTAGATGTAGTTGCCGGGGAAAACTCTAAATAACTATACTAGTATTACACAGTGGATATGTGACAAGTATATAAAAGGATGTGAAAGAAGACTTACAGTGAAGCAGCCCCACAATACAGTTATATACATATGAAAGCGGTAAATGAAAGCGGATAAACAGTTACCCGTTGTAGAGCTTCCATGCTGTTTGGTTAGTTGTTCAAGAAAGAAATTAAAGAAAGTTTTGATGACAACATATATTTTAATTAAAAATCAAAGGAGAAAGTGCTTTGAAAAGATTGTTGGGGCTTACAGCTCAAGGAGAGGCCCACGTTTTAACGATGATCGTACCGTTGTTTTAAAAACTGTATAGAGGGACTTATACAATACGTGACGCCTAAAAAATTTTTAGGTACAAGGGGATGGGTCTTACACTCTATTAGAGGTCCAAAGATTTTGAAAAGAAAAGAAATGGGGCTTACAACACCAGGGTAGGCCCAGACGATTTGATTTTTGAACTGGCGATTGCGCTGAGATTTTTCTGTTAATGCAGAGGGACTTATACATGTCTGAGGCCCAAAATGGTTTTGGTTAAAAGGGGATTGGGTCTTACACTCTATTAGAGGCCCAAAGTAATTGTTTTTGAAAAGGAATGAGACTTATAGCTCGAGGAGAGGCCCAATTGGTTTTGTTAAAAAGGTGACGATCGCGTCGTTGCTTTTGAAAATACAGTGGGACTTATACAATGACTACGGCCCAAAAAGTGGTGTATTTACAAATGGATGGGTCTTACACTCTAATAGAGGCCCATGAGTGTTTGAAAATGATTGATGAGGGTAGAATCGATCAAAACCCTAATTTCATCATTTTCAAAAGTGAATTCTTAAAGAAAATCAATAAAAAATGATAAAATATCAAATAAGCTTGAATAAACAACTTGTGATTTTGGGTTAAGGTTTGAAAAACGAGATTTTAATCACAAGATGAATTAAAACTCATTTGGTTTTGATTTTTCAAGATGAATATTCACTTTTTAAAATGTTTAAAAACAATTAAAAATAAATTTATTCATAAAAATACCAACTATATTAAATAAATAATATAAATTTGATTTTTTTGTGGAATAAAATATTTCAACATTTTTGTGATTTTTTGCAAAAAGAACCAATAAAAAATAATTAAAATTGAGGGAGTTATTAATTTTCAAATCATTAAAAATAATAAGAAAAATAATAAAATAAAACCAGTGATAAAAAAGAGGTATGGGGCGAGGGGGATTCGAACCCCAGACCTCTCGCTTGCCAATACTCACAAACCAGTTGATCAACCACTGGGGCGCAATGCCAATTCATTAAACATATGGTAAGGGGAAAATATAAGGCAAACTTGGTTGGAAAACCTAAAGAATGGCGCCATGGCCATCTTCTTCCTTGGCTCAGATGCGTGAAGCTTTCTATCTCACTCGTTTCTCAACCATTTGTCATGATTCAAACACCAATTTCATGCTTTTTTTAAACAAGGAATATGATGGCAATATTCAATTTTGTTGAAATGGATTAAATCAGAACATAACAAGTTAAAACCTAAAGAACCCTAAAATTGGCATGAACTCAATTAAATCCTATATACGAATTGTAAACAATAATTGATTGAGGGGAAACACTCAACATATGAGGACAAGCAATTGGCAAAAGTATCATGCGAGGAAATATGCATGGATCATGTTATGAGAGTTTTGAGGCTTACCTTGATGCAAGCTGAAATGGAACTCTACACAGATGGTGTTCCAGAAGTGATTTGATGATCCCTACAACTTCAATGGATGTTGTTGAGTGGATTGCAAGCCTTGGAACACTTTGGAAATCTTTGGATCAGGTTGGAGGAATCCAACTGCATAATGGATGCATAATGGCTTGGTTGAAGGGTGATTTTAAGCTAGAGGTGTTACAGAGATGATTTAAGTGTTTAAACACCCCATATACATCATATGTGATGTGTTTGAGCAATTGGATTGGATTGTTTAAGGCTGCAACTCAAAACCCGATGGTGGTTGCTCAAAAACAAAGAAATTTGGCACTTAAGAGAGAATGAGAGAAATCACTGTGGTAAGCTGCTTTGGTGTAGTTTGAATGATCAGTGAGAGCCTCTATTTATAGGTGGTCAACTCTTGTCTTGGAGGAATAGTGAATGGCTGCTAGATTAGATCACATTCAATGGCTTTGGCTTGGTGGCATTTCTTCTCATGCAAGGCAAACTAGCCTCTCCCAAGAGTAGGGCTATGTCTTGACCAAATCCACATTATTCAGATGTTTTAATTATTGTTTAATTAGAGAACTTGATCGAGGAGAGTGGCTTTGTTGAAAGTGCCATATTTCACATAAATGCCTTTGAATTCAAGGCATAATATGCCAAAATGCATTAATCTCAAGTTGGAAGATCCCTTGGCTTTTTGACTCAGATTTATCAGTTGGATCAGTTGGATTAGGATCAGATTAGATGACTGTGACATGGAGATCCTTGGTCTTTGGCTCAAAATCATGCAAGACAAGAAATCTCACAAACTGATTTTTCATGACATCCTTACCATGGTGTGTTGTAGCAGCCATAAATCTTGGCTCAAGTGGAGTTGTTTCATGCTAGTGAGTTGCTTGGATTGTAGGCAACATGTACAATAACTTTGATGTTTACATTATGAATTGATTGAGCTTGTAACTGTGTGAAAAAATCCCACAAGTTTTGGTGTTTTCAACAAAATCTGTCTTGGACAGAATTTTGTCTAAGTGTTGGAAAAGTTGTACTTTCATGTTTTTAGTGATTTTGATCCAATCATAACTCAGAATCCACAATGAATTGGAGTCAGGTGTAGTTGAAGCTTTTGTAGAGTGCCATGAGAGCTACAAATCCAGCTTTGGACCAACCAAAATGGTTGCTTGGATCACAAGTTATGATCCTTGGAAGTTGGTACCCTAGCCACTTTGTTCCATAACTTAGAAAATTTCTAAGTTTTTTATGGTTACCCCTTTTTCAAGTTATCCCACTTTTCTTGATTTTTCTTGATGAATGATGATTCCAATCACATATTAACATCATTTCAGGGTTAGGGAACCATAATTGATCAAAAAATCAAAAAATCAAAAAGTCAAACTTTGACTTTTGGGCACAGTTGACTTTTTATCAAATGAATTCCAAACTGTGCGATCCTCTATGAAATCAAGTCCTTGACCTAAATCAAACTTGATGGATTGATTCCATAGGTTTTATAGGGTGTATTGAGTCATGTCCCAAGGTTTGGGAGCATGTCCTGGTCAAAAGTCAAAGGTACAGTTGACTTTTCTCGCGAAACCCTAAATATGGTTCTGATGAACTTGAAACTTGTGAATCAAGCTTCTTGGATCAATACATTATTGCAAAATGGATTAATGTAGTGTGTTAGAGACCCTCAAATCATGTCTTGAGGTCTTGGCTCCTGCTTTGTCCCAAAAGTCAACTTAGGGGTGAATTAGGTCAAGAAACCCTAATTCCTGATTTTTTGATGAATGCATCCCCTGAGGCTAAATTGACTTGATGGTTGGGTCCATGATGTCCCTTAGAGTTTTTCGGGTTATGCTTTGAATCATTGGTTCATGCCCAGAGGAAAAATTCCATCTGGGGGCCCTGGTCGACCAAAACCCTAATTTGGTGACACTGGCGATCTTGGGGCTTAATCCACTTGGAATGTTGCAGCCTTATGCTTGATCCTTGATGTGGGAGTCCTCTTGATCCATTGTGGATGTTTGAGAGGTTTAGACAAGTTGAAGATCATGTCATTTCTTGATTTATCCTTTGTTTAAGAGCTCTGAGAGGGCTTGAAACCCTAAGTTTGATTGTAGTGGATGCTCACCCATCTTTTGGGAGACTATTGAGGTATGATGGTTCATCTATATTGTGATGATGATTTGCACAATGAGGGGAATCTTAGTGGTCTAAATTTGGGGTATGACAAACTGGTGCAAAGGATTTTATATAGTCTATCCCTTCTTGCTGACTATAACCTTGTGCTACTAGTCGTGCTTTGTTTCTTACGACCTCACCTTTCTCATCTAACTTGTTTCTAAATACCCACTTGGTTCCAATGATGTGGACACCTTTGGGTTTATGAACAAGATCCCAGACATCCTTTCTGGTGAATTGATTCAGCTCTTCTTGCATGTCCAGAATCCACTTATTCTCCCTAAGAGCTTCATCAATTGATATTGGCTCTATCAAAGACACCAAACCCATAAGAGTTTCTTCAGATGGTTTGAATGATAAACGGGTTCTAACTGGATCACCTTTGTCTCCGAGAATCAATTCTTCAGAATGAGAAGTCTTTAGTTTATTTTTCTTCTGATGAGATGAACTATTTTTAGTTTCTGGTAAGGTTGTATCTAAATCTGGAGAGTCTGCATCTTTGTCTCCTTCTTTTGAATCTTCTTCCTTGGATTCTGATAAGGTAATCTTCAGATCTGCAAACTTTTCAACTAGCTTTGACTTTTCAGAGTTAAGCTTATCATCGAATCTGACATGAATTGATTCCTCAACAATTTGTGTTTCTGTGTTATAGATTCTGTAGCCTTTAGAGCGTTCAGAGTATCCTAACAGTAAACACTTTTGAGCTTTGGAGTCAAACTTGCCAAGATTCTCTTTAGTGTTCAACATAAAACAATTACAGCCAAAAGGATGAAAGTATGAAACTTTAGGTTTTCTATTCTTCCATAATTCATAAGGAGTCTTACCCATAATAGGTCTTATAGAAATCCTGTTCTGAATATAACATGTTGTATTTACTGCCTCTGCCCAGAAGTGCTTAGCCATGTCAGTTTCTTGGATCATGGTACGAGCCATTTCTTACAAAGTCCTATTCTTCCTTTCCACTACTCCATTTTGTTGTGGAGTTCTGGGACAGGAGAAATCATGGGAAATGCCATGGGAATCAAAAAGATTCTCAAAGTATATGTTCTCAAATTCTCCACCATGATCACTTCTGACTCTGACTATTTTGCAATCCTTCTGTGTTTGCACTTGAGAGCAAAAGATAGAGAACACAAAATGTGACTCATCCTTGTGTTTCAAGAATTTTACCCATGTCCAACGACTATAATCATCAACGATAACTAATCCATACTTCTTTCCACTGATTGAAACAGTTTTCACTGGCCCAAACAAATCAATGTGTAGAAGTTCTAATGGTCTAGTGGTGGACACAATATTTTTTGCTTTAAAGGAAGTTTTATAGAACTTTCCTTTCTGACATGCTTCACAAATAGCGTATGAAGAATACTTCAAATTTGGCAAGCCTCTGACAAGTTCAAGCTTATTTAGCTGAGAAATCCTCCTCATGCTAATATGGCCTAAATGTGTATGCCATACTCATTGCTCCTCATTAACAGACATTAAGCATTTGACATTCTGTTCACAGAGATCAGAAAGTCTAATTTTATAAATGTTGTTTTTCCTCTTTCCGTAAAACAGGATTGAGCCATCTTTCTGACTTACAGCCTTACAGGACTTTTGATTAAAGATGATATCATAACCATTGTCACTAAGTTGACTAATTGACAACAAGTTATGCATCAAACCATCGACGAGAATAACATCAGTAATAGAAGGAAGGTTACCATTACCAATAGTTCCAGAGCCAATGATTTTTCGTTTCTGGTTTCCTTCGAAACCAACAAAGCCTCCAGGCTTAAGTTCCAGACTTTGGAAAATATGCCTTTTTCCCGTCATATGTCGTGAGCAACCATTATCCAGGTACCATGATTGGTGTTTCAACTGAGTTGCTAAGGATATCTACAACATAGATTATCTTGTCCTTAGGTACCCACTTTCTGGGTTCTCTCTTGTTAGTTTTCCCAGAGTGTTTGACAACTTTGGGCTTATGTGCAACAGGATAATCAAGTGGAATTTGTGCATGATATTTGACTTTAGAAATAGAGTTTTGTGTCGGTGGGGGTTTCTGTGCAAGCTCAGAGCAAACAAGCTCGGTGCTAGAAGGCACAAAATGGTCATAGAGAGGTTTTGGTTTAACAGGTTCACTTTCGTCAATTTCAAATGTTTCTGTACACCCCAAACCTCTCTTACCATTTCTGTTAACTCCATAGATCATGGAAGCTATTCTGCTTCTATCTATGCTTTTAGCTAGAAAATACTGGAATGCCCTATCATACTTGTTGATACAGCTTGTGTCAGAGACATTGGAGATTAATTCTTCTCCTAATTTAGAAATTTTGCTTTTCAAAGCACAGTTACTATTTTTTAAAAGAAAAAATGTTTTTATTTAGAGAAGAATTATTCTGCTCAAGCTTATCTTTTGCCTCGGAAGAAACTACATGTGATCTTTTAAGATCCTTGTATCTACTCTGAAGAGTTTGATATTTTTCCCGTATTTCGGAAAGACATGACTCTAATTCACAGCGAGAGAGTTTAGATAATACCTCTGAGTCTGAGTCTGAGTCTGATTCAGGTTCTGGTGATATTTTGTCTTCTGGTTCTCCAAAAACTTCAGTGTCAATTATTGCTACTAGCGCAACGTTTGCTTGTTCTTCATCAGAGTTTTCTTCTTCAGAATCAGAGTCATCCCAAATTTCCATGAGTCCCTTCTTTGCTTTGGAGAAGTTCTTCTTAGGCTTCTTGTCTTTCTTAAGCTTTGGACACTTGTTCTTGTAATGACTTGGGTCATTACACTCATAGCAGATGACTTCTTTTTCGGAACTATGCTTCTTTTGTCCATATGATGACTCAGAACGACCTTTGTTTCTTCTTGATCCTCTGAAGTTTCCTTTCCTATGTTTCCAGAGTTTGTTGATCCTTCTAGAGATAAGTGACAACTCATCTTCTGATTCTTCATCAGAATCTTCTGTTTCTTTCTTAGCTTGATAAGCCTTTGCCTTTTCAGGTTTAGACTTAAGAGCAATAGATTTACTTTTCTTTTGAGGTTCATCTTCTTCCAGCTCTATCTCATGACTTCTTAATGAGCTAACAAGTTCTTCAAGACTTATGCTGTTAAGATCCTTGGATAGCTTTAGAGTTGTTACCGTAGGTCTCCATTTCTTAGGAAGACTTCTGATGATCTTTTTAACATGATCAGCAGTTGAGTAACCTTTGTCTAGAACTTTAAGTCCTGCGACTAGCATTTGAAACCTTGAAAACATAGTCTCAACTGTTTCATCATCCTCCATTCTGAATGCCTCATATTTCTGGATTAGGGCAAGTGCCTTTGTCTCCTTAACTTGAGCATTTCCTTCATGAGTCATTCTCAGAGAATCAAAAATGGATTTGGCAGTTTCTCTATTTGTTATCTTCTCATACTCAGTATAAGAGATAACATTTAGCAATATGGTTCTTGCCTTGTGATAATTCTTGTAATCTTTCTTTTGTTGGTTAGTCATAGCACTTCTAGACACTTTAACTCCTGAAGCATCAACTGCGTGAGTGTAGCCATCGACTACAAGATCCCAAAGATCTACATCATAACTAAGAAAGAAACTTTCAATTCTATCATTCCAGTAGTCAAACTTTTCACCATCAAAGACTGGTGGTTTGGCACTGTAATGATTTTTATTTTCTACAATAGGATTAACATTAGGTGCAACCATGATATCTCAAACAAATACTAGATCGATACTAAACACGGTGAAGTGTTGATAAATCTTTTTATCATAATCAGAACCAGAGATCTGATGCCAATTGAAGGTGTGAGAAAACACAAGAAAGGGGGGTTTGAATTGGGTTTTCAAAATGAAAGCTTTTTGTGAAACTCAAACAAATATCACAAATAAACTAGCAATAGAGAAAGATGCACGATATATCCTGGTTCACTTGAAAACTATCAAGTTAATCCAGTCCACCCGCCAAGGTGATTTCACCTTATACACAAGGACTTAATCCACTATAACCAAACTGATTACACTGCACTAGCAACTGCTGGTGACTAACATACACAGACTAACTGTCTCTTAAGGATTCTGACCCAACTGGTCCCTTAAGGAATACAAACAACAGTTTGAACAAATTTAATGTTCACAATGAATTGCTTCTACACAAGATGATATAAACATTATAAATAGCTCACATAAAATCTATATAGTATGAACAATATATTTTCTTTGTATTGTGGTGCTTTATTGTTCACGCATGTGTCTCTCTCATGTATTTTTATGTTTCTTTCTCGTATGTATCAGTGTCTCTATTTTTCTTTCTTGTATATGTCAATGTGGTCCACTTCTTCGAGTGATCAAGTCCTTATATATCCAGAAAAAGATCCGTTGAAGAGCAGATAAGGAATATCAGTAAAATGCTCGCGAATTGAAATAATGTCGTTATGCTGGGATGAAAATCGTACATAAATGTTGTCCTTTGTACCACCAAATCAGGGTAGTGGAATGGTAGTGGAAAAGAATGTGTTTGATATGTACTATGTACTATTTTCCCTTGCAAACTTTTCATCTTCTTCTATTCATCAGAGGCTTTTGAGTAGATATGATTGAAGCATGATCAGAAGAATTGATCATTGGGTCTTCAGATTCTTGAGTCTTCAGAGTCTTCAGAACTTGTTCAGCAGAACCTTCTCTTCAGAGTCTTCAGCACTCCTTCTTCAGAACCCTTGGTTATCAGAAACTTAAGTCTTCAGAGTCTTCAGAACGTTGTTCAGCATAACCTTGTCTTCAGCTCTTAGTCTTCAGAAACTTAAGTCTTCAGAGTCTTCAAAACATTGTTCATCATAACCTTTTCTTCAGAGTCTTTAGCACTTAGTCTTCAGAAGATAATAGTCAGAGTCATATTTAGAGCCAAAATCCAAGAGAACATTACAGCAGCAACATATTATCTTCTTAGAATCTTTCTGAAGTAGAGCAGATCAGAAGCAAACTTGCTTCTTTGACGCAGAAGCGACTTTTGATCAATTGAGAGTGACGTTCCACATGATCTCTATCAGAGTCAGAGCTTTCTTTATCAGAGTCAGATCCTGTTTGTCAATACTTTAGAAAACAAACGTTAGAGTACCAAAATTGTTCTCACACAAATACTACTTTGTTATTTTCAAAACTTAGAGATATCTTGCAGAACCAAATCTTGTTCTAACAACTTTGACCACAGTTGACTTTTGTATCAGATGAACTTTGAACTTTGTGATCCTTTATGAAATCAAACTCTTGGGCTATTTAAACATCGTGGATGGACTTCAAAGGTGTTTCTGAGTGAGTTGAATCATGTCCCGATGTTTGAGATCAAGTCTTGGTCAAAAGTCAAAGGTACAGTTGATTTTTCCTCAAAAACCCTAGTTTGTGGACCAGATGATTTTAACTTTTTGCATAGCATATGAATCAAGTCCTTTAGGTTAATCCAATCATATGAAGGGATTAATATGAGGCATTTGAGGTCCTTAAAACATATTTGGAGGTTTGGTATCATGCCATGTTTCAAAAGTTAACTCAATGATTGAATTAGGTAAAAACCCTAATTTGGATGCACTAAGGAACTTGAGACTTGATAAGCTTGTCATGATGCAATCTTGCACTTGATTATTGATGAAGGAAATCTCTTGATCTTCATGGATGAATAAGGGATTTGAGATGTTGAATATGATGCACATCATTTGATAATTCATCTGCTTGAGCCCTTGGGGAATCACCTAACCTGTGGAACAAATAAACACACACATCTTGTACTTGTGATGGGTTAGTGATATATAAAGACATGTATATATGTAATGATGAATGTTATGTCAATGATGCAAATGAGGTGGCATCTTGGGCGGTAAAAAATTAGGGTATGACAGATGCCCCTATTTAAGTTTCTCTGATCCGAAGAGATGAAGATTGACATCTTAGTCTCGACCAGATAGGGGAGGCTTAAATACAACAATACACAATTTTGGCCCCTAAGAAGCCGCAAAAGGTGATATGATATGAATGCGCTTAAGAATGCAAGATATGAGACCTGTGAGAAATGATGCCACATGAGATTGAGAATAGTCTAAACCACAGGGGTATAACTACAGGATTATCCACTAGGGAAAGAAAAATTAGGGAAAATGTTGTAACTCTTATTTGAAGAGAGATAGCAACTTCAATGGGGATAGAGGAACACAACTCTATAGGGGATGTGTAGCGTGCAGTTTTTATCGGTGACACGACCACCTTATCGCCATGGTTGGAATTAAGTGCTACTTTCTGATTTCTTATTTATCCTATGAAGCTGGAAAGGAAAGGGAAGCTATCTAAAACTAACTTTGCACGCAAATGTTTTCTTTAACAAATGCTTAAGAGATTGATAAGTTCGGGGTCAGGTTATACAATGGAGAGTTGTCAATTACCCATCCTATATATGGTTATCAATATATCGTTAGCAATTTCTACTGTTTTCTATTTACTGGTGTTTATCTGTCGAGGGTTGGGAGAGTTTCTCCTTTGGGAGTGTTTGAGAGAGAGAGTTTTTTTTGTTTTCGAGTTTTCCGATGTTTTTCGTAAGGTACTGGACCTAAGGTTTTTGATTGGTGTGCTCGCTAAGATTTCGCAATCTTTTGCCTATGTATTCCCGTTAAAGAAAACAGGGAAATCAGAGCAATCGTAGTTCCTCCTATTCTATGGTAGGAAAAGATGTTTGATGTCTTGTTCAAAACCCAAGATTGAAGCTAAAGGTTATTTGTGTCTTGTTCAAAGCCCAAGATTAAGGCTAAAGGGTTATTTATGTCTTGTTCAAAGCCCAAGATTGAAGCTAAAGGGTTTGACTGAGAGAGAATTTGTCATCTCTAAAGAGAGATATCTCATATGTTCATCACAGTTGTTGGGTAATTGATTATAAAGGAGGATTACTTTAACTGGGATATAGGAATCCAGCAATACCATAATTTCCTTTATAAGGGATTTATCCTGAAGGAGGAAACTTTAACTCAGTGTTGAGCAATGCCATTTTTCCTTAGGAGTCTTTCATGCTAAGAGAAGGACATTGGCTTGGGTGTAAATAACCCAAAGGCTTACCACTTACAACAATTAGATGAAATAAAGGGATTTACCAGGATAAGAGATGGACTACAGCTTGGATTTATGAATCAACAAGTGTGCCACTTACAACAGTTATCTGGGATTAAGGTTTGTTTTGATTTTTCTGTTTTGATTAGTGATGTACAGAGAAATGTCTTCCTACATAAATATTTTGATTTCCTCTGAAGGGATGTTGATTTTTGTGTGCCTTGATCAAAGCCCAAGGTTGAAGCTAAAAGGTTGACTCTACTAGGGAGTTTTATATTTGTCTTGTATAAAGTCCAAGATTGAGGCTGAAAAGAGACTAACTCTTTTGGGGAAATCATTATACAAAGCCTAAGAGGAGGCTAAAAGTTGACTTTTCTGGGGAAATATTTTGTCTGTCTTGTACAAAGCCCAAGATTAAGGCTAGAAAAAGAGTTTTTGACTCCACTGGGGAATATTTGTATGTGTCTTGTACAAAGCCCAAGGTTGAGGCTAAAATGGGAAACTGACTCTACTAGTGAGAGGTTTTATCTGTCTTATACAAAGCCCAAGATTGAGGCTTAAAAGAGACTAACTGATTCAACTGGAGAATTTTTATAGGTGTCTTGTACAAAGCCCAAGATTGAGGCTGAAAGGTGCTGAGGGATGATCATTATACAAAGCCTAAGAGGAGGCTGGTTGGGGAATTTCTTATATAAAGCCTAAGAGAAGGGTATCTTCTGCTGAGGATTATTGAGATCCAGAGACAGGTCCAAAATGGGGAATCAATTCTTACTGAGGATTACAGAGGAGTTGAGATATCAGATGCCTTGAGGTTCTGATAGGGTTGTATTGATAGCAAGTTGACCCTAGATGGGGAAATTTAGGAATGTAAAGTTTAAACTCTGTTGGTGTTTGATGAAATGATCAGGGTTTCTCCTTTTCCTTGAGGAGATGAGACTGTCCAAGTCTATTGGTATGAAAGGGTTTCTCTTTGTATGATGTCCAAGAGGAGGCATGTGTTTTAAGGGATGAGAATTAACCCTAAATTGGTCTGATGTTTTGACTCTTTGGAAAGACTGCTCTAACAAAGGATGACTAAGTTCTGTCCTATACCTGTAAGAGGTCTTTGGGTCCTTGTACTAAGCCCAAGAGGAGGCATGAGAACTTCTAAGAAGCCTGAGGGTCCTTGTACAAAGCCCAAGAGGAGGCTGGGGATGCTTTTAGGAAGCTTGTGGGTCCAAACCTAAGAAAAGTTCAAGAAAGGTTTCACCGGGAATAAGCCTTTCTTTAGTGAATAGTTCTAGGGTTTGAAGAAATTCAAGAGAGGTTTCACCAGGAATTAATCCTCTCCGAGGGAAATGAATTTCTTTGACAATTTTCTAATAGTGACAGTCTTGAGAAAAGTTTCACCGGGAATTATTCCTTTCTCTGTTCCATATTGTATAAGCCGAAGAGGAGGCAAGACTGTATCTGGAATTTCCTATGGGGAACTAGTTTTAACTGTGTTGAAAGAGTGTCCATTGGTTTGACCTATTCCTAGACCTAATTGCCAGGGAAAACTCTAAGCAGATAATATACATGCATATATATACAGGTAAAATATATATACAAGTATGTAAAAGAGGGTAGGAGGAGTTACAGGTGAGCAAGCTTCCAGCATTACAAACAAATATATATATATATATATATATATATATACAAGTATGTAAAAGAAAGTTGTTTTAAAACTTACAGGTGAGCAAGCTTCCATTGTAACAGCTGTATGGTTAGTTGTTCAAGAAATTAAAGAAAGTTTTGATAACAACTATGAATTCTAAATTAAAGGGGAAAGTTGTTTTAAAGAGAAGATTGGGGCTTATACTCAAGGAGAGGCCTGGATGTAAAAACAGTAATCGTACTGTTGATCTGAAAATTGTACCGGGACTTATACAATTAATGAGGCCCAAATTATTTTATGTACAAAAAGATTGGGTCTTACACTCTATTAGAGACCCAAAGGGTTTGAAAAAAGAAAAGAGAATGGGACTTACAACACAAGGGGAGGCCCAGATTATTTTGTTTAAAAGGTGACCATCGTGCCGCGGTTTTAGAAAACACGGTGGGACTTATACAGTGACTGAGGCCCAAAAAGGTTTTGTATTTACAAGGGATGAGACTTACACTCTATTAGAGGCCCAAAGTGTATTTTAAAAGAAGAAAAATGGGACTTACAACCAAAGGGAGGCCCAGATTATTGTGTTTTGAAAATGGCGATCGCGCCGAGATTTTTTAAAATCGTATCGGGACTTATACAACGACTGAGGCCCAAAAATCAAATTATTTACAAAAGGATGGGACTTACACTCTACAAAGAGGCCTAAAAGTGTGTATGTGAAGTTTGAAAAATCAAAATTTAGAGAAAACCCTAATTTTGAATTTAAAATATAATTTTCAAAGGAAATTAATTAATAAATGATATAAAATACCAAATATATTTAAAAACAAGTTGTATACTCTGAAAAATATTTTGAAAAATCATGTTCAATCACATGAAAGCTTGAAATTCATTTGGAATGAAAAATCAAGGTGGGAATTTCATTTAAAATGTTTAAAAAACAAATAAATGAAATTAATTACAAAAAAATCTAACTATATTAAAAAATAATATAAATTGGATTTTTATAGTAAAATAAAATAATTTAACATTTTTGTGACTTTTTATAAAAAGAACCAATTAAAAATGATAAAAAATGAGAGAGAACTTAATTTTTGAAATCAATTAAAGAAAATATCAAAAATTTAAATATTTAAAAATTTGAAATATGGCGCCAACGGTCACCTTCTTCTTCCTCGTGACCGTGCCATGGATGATTTGCGTTTTCTCACTTTTCTCTCTGATTACTCAATGGTTTTGCACGATTCAAACACCAATCTTGTTCGTTTTTGAACAAGGATCACAACCATATAGATTAATTGCATTTATATTAAGTATGGAGTGAGAAATCAGAAGATAACCTCAAGAACCCTAATTTCAGCATGAACACAATTAAATTCCATACACGATTGATTCATGGCAATTGATTGAGGGTTATCACTCTATATACATGAAGGAACAAGATGGTAACTCACAAATTCATTTATGATGGATGGAATATAGAGTTTGAAGGTGTCAGGCTTACCTCTTGCAGCTGGTGATCGAGCTTGACGATGGAGATGTTACAGATGTGTTCCAATGATCTGGACAACTTCCTTAGGTGACAAGGAGTGTGTTTGAATGCTTGGAGTGGATTGAAATGAGCTGGAACTTGATGTGGAACCTCAACTGCAAATCTGCTAAAAGCTTGTACAAATGGAGTACTACTTTTGGATTTTGATGTTCCAGATGTTGTTTATGTGTTTAAATCACTTACATATGATGTATGTGAGGTGTTTGCATCATTGGTTTGGACAGAATTGTTCTCAAATACAAAACCCGATAGTGACTTGCAAGAGAAGGTATTTTTTGGAGTGAAAGAGAGAATTTGAGGAAAGCACCAGTTTGGGTGCTTTGGTGTACTTAAACTAATAAAAAATGAGCTCTGTTTATAGTAGAGCAATTTTTTTTTGGCATCAATAGTGAATGGCAACCTGGATCAGATTGCATTGAATGCTTTGGTTCCTTGGTCAAGGGTCTCATCTAGCCATTGACTTGTGCCAAACTTTGCAGGTTTAGGTCCTCTGATATTTGGATATGTCTTGACTCATTTAGACTGGTTTATGGCTCATTCATTCCACCTCAAAGCATCACTTTAATGCTTGATTCCAAATTTGAATTTCAAGATTCCTTTTCATGATAATTTTGCACATGGAAGGCTAGGTTCTTGGCATTTTGTGTTATGGATCAGATCATTCATTCATTTGTGTTGTAATTGGACAGAATTTGAATGATCAAAGTGTTCAAAATCAGTCTACGGAATCGTGGGGTGCAAGTTTGCACCAAAATCTGTCTTGAAAATAGTTGCAGCAAGGCAACTTGGGAGATTCATAACTCCTAGCTCAAATGGAGTTTGATTGAGTTCTTGGACATTTTGGAAAGCTCTCATGACATACTTCAACTTTTATGTTGACAAATGGACCTGGTTCAGCTTGGATCAAAGTGAAAAATGACCTCAAAGTTGGTGAAAAACCAAGACAGATTCTGACTTGAAAATTTCACCAAGTGTTGGAAAAGTGGCAATTTTCATGTTTTTGTGATTTTGCTCCATTTATAACTCAAAATCCAGGAAGATTTGGAATGAGTTGTAGTTGACATATTTGAATTATGTCAGATGGACTTTCATTTGAGCTTTGAATAGGAGAAAAAGGCCTTGTGGTTTAGGAGTTATGACCTTGCAAAGTTGGTACAAAACCACTTTTGTTCCATAACTTAGAAAAATTTTAGATTCTCATGGTTGCCCCTTTTGCAAGAAACCTCACTTTTCTTGATTTTTATTGATGGATGATGATCAATATCATACATTAACATTGTTTTTGACTTAGGGGAACCATATTTTTGAAAATTCCAAAAAGTCAAACTTGATTTTGTGCACAGTCGACTTTTAGTCAGATGAAATCCAAAATGTGTGATTCTTTGTGCAATCAAGTTCTTGACCTAATTCAAACCTAATTAATAGGTTTCATAGGTTTTATAGGGTGTATTGAATCATGTTCCAAGGTTTGGGAGCATGTCTTGGTCAAAAGTCAAAGATACAGTGACTTTTCCTTCAAAACCCTAATTGTAGTCCAGATGAAATTGAAACTTGGGAATCAAGCTTCTTGTATCAATCCATTGTTGCAAATGGATAAAAGGGTGTATTTGAGGCCCTCAAATCGTGTCTTGAGGTCTTGGCTCATGCTTTGCTCCAAAAGTCAACTTAGGGGTGAATTAGGTCAAGAAACCCTAATTCCTGATTTTTGGTAACTGCATCCCCGAGGTTAAATTTACTTGATGATTGGGTCCATGAGGTCCCTTGGAGTATCTTGGGTTGTGCTTTGAAGCATTGGCTCATGCCTAGAAGAAAATTTTCATCTGGAGGCCTTGGTCGACCAAAAACCCTAATTTGGTGACACTGGTGATCTTGAGGCTTGATCCACTTGGAATGTTGCAACTTTGTGCTTGATTCTTGATATGGGAGTCCTCTTGATCCTTTATGGGTGTTTGAGAGGTTAGACAAGTTGAAGATCATGTCATTTCTTGATTGATCCTTTGTCTAAGTGCTCTGAGAGGGCTTAAAACTCTAATTCTTAGTTGTAGTGAAAGCTCAACAATCCTTGAAGAGATTGATGAGGCATGAAGGTACATCCATATTGTGGTGATGATTTGTATAATGATGGGAAATCTTTGTGGTCAAAATTTGGGGTATGACATGATGGTTTTATAATTCTGACAAATTTAAACTTCCATCTTTGGAAAAATAATTTAGCATCTTCTTTGACTAAGTAGTATTACTTAGCAAGGGTAAAATAAACGTCCCCGTGTTTCGGGTCATATGCCATGAAACTGGTCTCGAATTTCTGGAATAACTTCCCCTCATTTATGGACATAAGCCATGAAATTGGTCTCGATTTTTTTGAAATAAAATTCCCCTCGTTTCTGGACATAAGCCATGAAACTGGTGTCGGTTTCTTCTTTAAACAAGTCTTTCATTTAAAAAGGGGTAGACAGACAAGCTCCTGAAAAGGTAATCACTTGCTAAAATAATAACTTCAACGGGGATCTTCAAAGAGATGTGGGTTAGTTAACTCTGCGAAATAAATTTCTCAAATAAAGAGAAACTTTTTGTAAGGGTCTTCATCAAACTTCTCACAGGGATTCACTAGGGAGATGCCATTTGATGGAAAATAAACTTCATTACACTTCTCTTCGATATTTCTTCAGAGAGATACCATGTGATGTAAAATGAGGATTCCATAATTAAACTTCTCTGCGGGACTTGTCCAGAGAGATGCCACTTGGTAGAGAATAATATCTTCGTCATACTTCCCTTCAAGACTTCTTCAGAGAGATGCCATAAAATGAAAGATATGATGATAGCTTCAACGAGAATAGACAAAATGTTAGGAAAGAGACTGCCATTTTCCGAATCACTGGGAAATCTGGGGATGGGGACAAGCTTCTTAAAAAGAGATTGCCACTTGCTATCATATGTAGATTCCAAAGTGGAATAAATTCATCTTGCTGGGGGAAACCTCAACATATTCTCTCTGGGACCGTAAACCATCTAAAAGGAGCAAAATAAATGCTCTTTTAATTCATAGGTTCAAGTTAACAAAATGGCCAAAGGAACAACTCAATCCAGGAACAAGCTGAAGAGATACCGTCAAACAAGACGCTAACCAGTGAGGAATGAACTTGAATTGGGATCTATCATATCCAAGTGTGGAAAGGAGAACTAAATCAAAACTTCCATGAGGATTAACTCAGTGGGGAGTTTAGAAAGGATATATATTTCCTGCCTATGACTGACTAATCTATTGGAAAGATGAAACATATCACTCCGGGATGAATACAACCAAGGTGAATGAAACAAATATTATAACAAATGCAACATGAATATGAATTCAACTATGCATGATATATGTATGATATGAATGCGTGTTATGTCTTTATGCTGACAAAACAGATGCAAGGGACATGTTGGTGATGAAATAAGCATCACAATGTGACCGGGTACTTAGCCAGTTGGTGGCGAGTATTACGGCGAGAATTGGGTCCTCTTTTACTAGAGATATGGGTTTGTACGTCCAACACATCACAGCCATCTGCAGTAAAGACCCATCATTTGGAGATACCTTTCAAGGTAAATCACAAGAACCTTTGATCCTATATTTTGAGACCTTAACCATTCTTGAAGCAACTGTTGATATTCCTCTTTATGTTCACAAAAGGAAAGTAAACACAAGCATTTTTAAAAACAAATTTTAAATTTTTATTTCAAGAATTTTTATCAAAGTAAAAAATGTTATTTTACAAGATAAAAATAAAACAAAAATTGCAAACAAGATGGATAGAAGCTCAAATTTCATTGATTGAATGTTAACCCGCAAATAGCGTGATTCCATATATTATTACAGAAGTTTGAATAAACGGTAATTTAAATGGGAAAGGGTTACATTAAAAAATAATGACTGAATTCTCCCTAATCAACTTTGAATTTCCAATGTTCTTCGATCTTTGGTGAAGGCACTTTGATTGGAGAGTTTTTCAATGGAGGTGGCTGCTTCAGATAATTCAATCTGGTTTGATGCAGTTACTTTCCAAATATCCCTAACTTTTGCCTAGATTGCCCTTTCAGGTTTCCAATCTACTGGGATGATTTATCTCTTTTTATGTCTCTAATTTTGTATGGATTGCCCTTTCGGGTTTTCAGTCCATCGAGACGCTCTTTTGTTCTTTTTGTTAGGCAAAATATTTCTTGACTGCATCGACGTTCGCAGGACAAGCGAATTCCTCACCATCCATAGTCATAAGCATTAAAGCACCGCCTCAGAAGGCTTTCTTAACGACGTATGGTCCGTCATAATTGGGAGTCCATTTTCCCCTAGAATCAGTAAGAAATGATTGAATTTTCTTAAGCACAAGGCCACCTTCTGTGAATACACGAGGTCAGATTTTCTTGTCAAAAGCCTTTTTCATTCTTTGTTGATATGGTTGACCATGACATAAAGCCGTCTTTCTCTTTTCTTCAATTAAATCCAGCTCATCGTATCTGCTTTGACACCATTCAGCCTCTATCAACTTAGCTTCCATCAAGACTCTCATTGATGGGATTTCCACCTCTATGCGGAGCACAACTTCCATGCCATATACCAAAGAGGACGGGGTTGCCCCTGTTGAAGTACGAACAGATGTACGATATCCATGAAGGGTAAATGGTAGCATCTCATGCCAATCCTTGTAGGTCACTACCATCTTCTGAATGATCTTTTTGATTTTTTGTTAGCTGCTTCAACAACTCCATTCATCTTAGGCCGATAGGGAGAAGAGTTATGGTGTTGAATCTTGAATTCAGCACATAATTACTTCATCATTTTTTTATTCAAGTTCGATCCATTATCAGTAATGATCTTACTTTGAACACCATAACGGCAGATTAGATTGTTCTTGATAAAACGGACCACCACTTGCCTGGTTACATTGGCATAGGATGCTGTTTTTACCCATTTGATGAAGTAATCAATGGCTATTAGGATAAAACGATGCTCGTTGGAAGCTTTAGGTTCAATCATGCCAATCATGTCAATTCACCACCTGGAGAAGGGCCATGGAGAGGAGAGAATATTGTGAAGAGTTGGTGGTACATGAATTTTGTCGGCATAAATTTGACATTTGTAACACCTTCTCACGTATTTGCAGCAATCAGATTCCATTGACAGCTAATTGTATCCTGCTCTTAACATTTTCTTTTCCATTTCTTGCCCATTGGAATGAGTACCGAAGGAGCCTTCATGAATTTCTTTCATTAATGTGTCTGCTTCGTGTCTATCCAAGCATCTGAGCAAGACCATGTCGAAGTTTCTTTTGTACAACACATCATCATTTAGGAATAAGTTTCCATCCAATCTTCTGAGAGTCTTCCTATCTTTATTTGATGCCCCAAACGGGTACTCTTGGCTTTGAAGGAAGCATTTGATATCATGGTACCATGGTTTATTATCAAAAATCTCTTCCACGGTAAATACATGAGTGGGTCTGTTAAGGCACATAACATCAATTCTAGGTACATCATTCCATCAATTTACAACAATCATGGAGGATAATGTAGCCAGTGCATTAGCCATGTTATTTTCTTCACGAGGAATGTGATGAAACTTAACTTTGCTGAAGAAAGGTAGCTGCCTTCTTGCATAGTCTTTGTAAGGAATTAATCCAGGTTGATGAGTTTCCCATTCACCTTTGATCTGATTTATTACCAAAGCTGAGTCTCCGCATACATCCAGAATTTTGATCCTTAAATCAATGGCTTCTTCAAGTCCCATGATACAGGCTTTATATTCAGCTTCATTATTGGTGCATTTGAATTTCAATCTTGCGGTGAAGGGAGTATGGGTACCTTAAGGTGTAATAATAATTGCCCCAATTCCGTTTCCATAAGCGTTGAAATCTCCGTCGAATATTAATCCCCATCGGGATCCTGGCTCTGGCCCTTCCTCTGGTAATGGTTCATCGCAGTCTTTCATAGTCATCAATTGGTTGGTGAGCCAAATGATCATCTAGAATGCTTCCCTTGATAGCTTTTTGAGCATGGTATTTGTTCTGGACTGGGCAGGCGCTTGGTCCACAGTAGGGCAAGGCCCAATCTAGTCCAGCTCTTGGCCAAGCCCAATAGCCAGAAACTAGCTGTTGGGCAGAAACTAGCCGTTGGGAAGAAACTAGTTGTTGGGCACAATATGAAGTGCATGTTTGGAGGACAACGCGGATTTGTTTGCATGGAGTGCCACAGACATGCCCGACCTAGATCTTGAGACCGCATGCCATTAACTGACCATTGACCCAACTGCTCGAGTCGTCGCACAACGCTGGCGCAAGCAATCCGATGAGAAGACAGAGGCTGCTGAAAAACTTGTACAAGACCTCTTAGAGGCAAAATTTATCTCGGAGGCCAGGTACACAACCTGGCTGTCCAATATTGTACTTGTCAAGAAACATAGTGGAAAATGACGCATGTGCGTTTATTATACTGATCTCAATCGGGCTTGCCCGAAGGATGCTTATCCTCTGCCCAACATAGATAGGCTCATAGATAATTCTGCAGGTTTCAAGCTCTTGCCCTTCATGGACGCCTATTCGGGATACAACCAAATCCCTATGGCCAAAAAGGACAAGAAGTATACCGCGTTCATGACCTCGTCGGGAAATTATTACTACAATGTAATGCCCTTTGGTCTGAAGAACGTCGGGGCGCCACATACTAGCGCATGATGAACAAAGTCTTCCGATCAAAAATCGGAGACATGCTCGAAGTTTACATAGACGATATGATCCTGAAGTCCCAAGAGGAATCCGATCATGCAACTCACTTGCAGAAGGTCTTCGACCAAATGAGAAAATGTAAAATTCATTTTAACCCAGAAAAATGCACTTTCGGCATGCAGGCGGGGAAGTTCCTCGGATTCTACCTCACCGAGAGGGGGATAGAGGCCAATCCTGACAAATGTCATACATTAGCTGAATTTCCCACACCCAGGTCGAAGAAGTCCATACAGTCCCTCAACGGGATGCTCGCTTCACTTTCTCGCTTCGTGGCCAAGTCTGCCCAGCCCGGTCTGCCCTTCTTTAAACTCCTCAGAAAGGAGGCCACATTCGAGTGGACTGAGGAATACGAGCAGGCTCTGACCCACCTTAAGCGAGCCTTGTCTGAATCTCTCATGCTTTCACGACCAGAGTGCGGGGAGACATTGTACCTATATCTCTCCGTCACCAGCGAAGCCATTATCGCTGCACTCATTCGTGAGACAGCAGACAGGGAAAAACCTATTTACTTCACGAGCAAGGCCTTACAAGGGCCAAAAATTAGATATGCGCAAATAGAGAAGGTCGTTCTCACCCTCGTCAACGCCGCGAGAAGGCTCATGCATTACTTCTTGGCCCACACCATAGTAGTGCGTACGGACTAGCCCATAAGATAGCTGCTTTGCCAACCAGACATGGTAGGCAGAATGCTCAAGTGGTCCTTGGAGCTGTCAGAATTTGACATCCACTACAAGGGCAGGAAGGCCCTCAAGGCACAAGTCCTGGACAATTTCGTGTCGGAGATGACACCGCCATCATCCCCACCAAGAGGAATGCATAGATGGACCATCTACATGGACGGGGCATCCAGTTCCACGGGTAGTGGCGCAGGCATCATCTTCGAGAATGAGGAGGGAATCCTAATTGAAGTATCATTAGTCATATCCTTCCCTACGTCTAATAACCAAGCCGAGTACAAAGCCTTCCTCACAGGGTTACGGCTGGCCGAAGACCTGGGCGCTAAGGAGGTAAAGATCTTCACTGCTTCCCAGCTCCTAACATCTCAAGTACGAGGAGAATATCAGGCTTAAAATGATCAGTTGGTCGAGTATCTGACGCTGGTAATGGAGAGAATTACTAAGTTCAACATGTGGGAAGTCCAGCACATCCCTCGTGAACGAAACACGCGGGCAGATGTCTTGTCAAAACTGACTAGCACCAGAAAGAAAGGTGGTAACAAATCTGTCGTACAAGAGATACTCGCTCGACCAAGTATTAAGAAGCCATCAGAGCTGCTCGACGTTAACGCCATTGGAGACAGCCGCTGCTGGATGACCCCAGTGTACAATTACCTCACCACGGGGGAACTGCCCAAGGACAACAAGGAGGCCAGCGTGACTAAATGAAGAGCCTGCTTGTACGTGCTGACCGAAGACAAACTCTATCAATGGGGATTCTCCATTCCTCTCCTGAAATACATTGAGGAGGACAAGGTCCCCAAAATTCTCCAAGAAATTCATGAGGGCATCAACGGGCAACACTTGGGAGGGAAGTCATTGGCACGAAAGGCCCTACGGGCAGGATACTATTGGCCGACCATGCATCACGATACGGAGGAGCATGTCCAAAAATGTGACCGGTGCCAGCACCACAGGGATATGCACTTGGCGCCCCTCAACGAGTTGAAGACTCTATCCTCGCCTTAGCCCTTCGCCTGGTGGGGGATAGACATACTCTGCCCCTTCACAATTAGGTCTTATCAAAACAAATTTCTGATTGTGGCCGTCGATTACTTTACAAAATGGATCGAAGCCCAAGCTCTCGCCAAGATCATAACCTTCAACATACTTCTTTTCTACAAAAGGAACGTCCTCGCACGATTCGGAGTACCCCAGGACCTTGTAACCGATAATGGAACCCAGTTCACGGACAGGAAGTTCCAAGACTTCGTCGCCAAACTAGGCACAAAGCAACACTTCACTTCCGTCGAGCACCCCCAGACTAACGGCCAAGCAGAGGCTGCAAACAGGGTAATCCTTCGGGGTCTAAAACGAAGGCTAGGCTAAGCCAAGAAAAGGTGGGTCGAGGAGTTACACAGTGTGCTCTGGGCCTACGGAACAACCCCACACTCCACCACCGGGGAAACCCCTTTTCGACTAGCTTACGGAATCGAGGTGGTGATACATGTGGAGATCAGAGAACCTTCCAGATGAACAGAAGCTCCTCTCGACGAGGAGATGAACGAAGAGGCTTTAAGGAAAGAGCTCGACCTAGTCGAAGAAATATGGTCGGGAGCAGCTCTTCGTGAGGCTTTGCTAAAATAAAAAATAACCTTGTGCCACGAAGCTAGGGTTATAAAGCGCGATTTCCTCGTTGGCAGCTTGGTCCTACGCAGAAACCAAAAGGATTCGCGCGAGGGAAAACTGGCCGCAAACTGGGAAGGACCCTACAGGGTCAAGTCAAAAATAGGCACTAGAGCCTACTACCTAGAAACTCTGGATGGAGAACCATTTGCTCGACCATGGAACACTAAAATGCTCAAATAATATTATAGTTAGGACCAACCACTAGGTCGGACTAACTGCCGACGAGATCACCCCCAACAAGGAGCGGCTCGACCATGGAACCGTGCACTGGTGCAAGTACGATCCCTCACCTTACAACGTCGGCCAGTTTCTGCTAATGGGACGAGCAGACTCTGCGCACAACAGGGATACCTCAATCGAGCTCAATCGTTGCCGCACCATTGAGGCGGGACACCCAACTCGCGATGGGAATAGTCCAAGCCTATGGGATTAGTATCTCGACCGAGATCCTAGTCTCATCACCGGCAAAACTACTTCTCCTCCTCGACGAGTCCCCTAAACTGTCGAGCATAACAAAAACAAGTCGAGCAAAGCGTCCATACTTAGCATTTAAACAATAAAAGCATACATAAATAAATGCGACGAAGATAATGCTAAACGAAAAATATTTATATAATTTCAGCCACAAGGCCAGAATAAGTCATCAGTACAAGAAAAGGGATGTGCCCGATAACATGTTACATATCAAAAGGCACGCAGGCCCAAAAAATACAAGTACTTCAAATCAAGAATTAAACTGCATCGCCAGGAACCTCTGGGGGAACCACCTCGCCATTGACAACCACATTGAGAACACCCATCCCATCAGTCAGCAGCTGGACGTCGGAGTTGAGGGCTTTCAACTACTCCAAAGCAGCATTGAAACCAAACTCAGCTGCCCCCAGATTATCCTGCTCAAGAAGACAGATCCTCTCGACCAGGTCATTCCGCATTTTTAGAGCCTTTTCGTCGTCGGTCTCATCCTGACCAACCACCGACGATCCCTCCAGCTCAGCTATCCTTGCCTTCAGGCGGGCATTCTCCTCGTTTACTTTGGTCACCTCCCCCTTCATCTGGGTTACTTCCTTCTGAAGTTCTATCTTGGCCTCCAGATTGCCTTGAAACTTCTTCAGATCGTTGTAAATCTCTGCGTTCTCTAGCTCCAGGTCGATGATCTTAGTTTTCGCCCTCTTAAGGTCAGCAAGCGGAACCATCTCTGCGTCCCCAAGGGCCAATGTCGCATCCAGAACCCTGATCATGGTCGCCGCATCTTGACAGAGGAGCTTCCTCCG
Organism: Lathyrus tuberosus; assembly: GCA_022829125.1. Classification (NCBI taxonomy): domain Eukaryota; kingdom Viridiplantae; phylum Streptophyta; class Magnoliopsida; order Fabales; family Fabaceae; genus Lathyrus; species Lathyrus tuberosus. The sequence goes on along the minus strand of JALAZF010000759.1, from coordinate 190,332 downwards.
CACCTGAGGGTCTGCGAATAGGATGGCCGAAGCGTCAAGTTTGGGAACAGTGACAGAACTCTCCCCATCAAAAATTTTCCCCTGAAGATAGCACGGAGGCAACACAAATCTCCCCCCGACGAAACCACCCGAGCAACCAGCCGGCGAAGAGCCAACATCATCCCGTTTCCTCTTATGGGTAGTGTCCAAAGTTAGGGGAGTTGAAGTGGTCCCTAGGGCAGAGCCACTGCCACCCATAAACTTTTCCAGTGTTACTTGCTGCTTCGCAGCACCAGTCTTCGGCATTAGGGGCACCTTCTTCAGGTTTTTGGCCGCCGCAGACCTCACCAGACACTCCCTCATATCCGCCATTTTCCCTGCAAACATAAAAGAGGAGATTAGTACGTTGGGCAAAAATTTTAAACACGGGCAAATGAGAAAGCTATACCGAGGAGCTGGAGCGCAACATCGTCGGTTTCGCACTCAAGAAGGGCCCTAGTGTTAATATAACGAGCCGCCCGAGCAGGCTCTGTGTCCTCCCAGAACAACTCTTTGCTGTTCCTATCCACCACGAAGGCAGGGCTGAAAGTATCCACGTATGCATCCAGAACCCAATAGGACTCCTTGTCCTCATCACAAAGCTGCTCGTGCTTGACAAGGAACTGATCGGTCCTATATCTGAAATGGGCATACACCCACTCCAAAGGGAACTTGGACACAACCTTCTCAAATTGCTGACCATCGACCTCCACGGTCTCAAGCGTAGAGATGGATCTCCTAGCCACTTCAGAGACAGGTTTCACGACCAAGAACCTATCCTTGAAATGTCGGACAAATTCTGAGTACGGCCAGAAGAGCCTGCTCTGCTGCTTAAAAGACACCCAACTTTGCTTCGGGCCCGCCGTGCTCCGCTGGATCTGGAAGATGCAAAATAAAAGATCCACGGTCGCCCCGATCCTCAAGTAACGGCAGGCCAGCTCAAAAGCGCGAATAAATGCCAGTGCGTTCGGATGGAGTTGGGTCGGGCACAGCTCTAAGTGACAGAAGATGGCCTCTTGAAAATGGGTAAAGGGAAGGCGGTACTTTGCCTCCATGAAGGAGAACTCATACATGGGGAACCGCATCCTCAGATATACCGAACAAATTCGATCGTTCTCTGTCGGGCATATAGCTCTCCAATGTACTGGCGTACCCTCATCCCGGTCTTCTAGATAGCGAAACTCCCATGCTTCCTCTTCAGTAAATGTCGACCTCGTCGATAGGGGTTTCTAGGCGATCCATTTAAGGTCCCCTTCAGCTATGTGGACGTTGGCATAATCTACGGGCTGCTCCGCCTCCTCGTACGCAGCCTCAACGTCGGGTACGATCCCTTCATGTTGGTCAGCCATTTCACCTGAAAATCAGAGGAAGAAAAAGTGAATTTGACGACTAAGATCAAATCCACCCTTCCACCACTAGTCAAGTGAAAGGGCGAGGAATAAGTCGAGGATAACCTCGAGCCCTAGTCGACCACGACAAAATGTGGCGACGTCACTTCCCCCAAGTCGGGGACAAGTCTCCGCGACTCTACGAAGACTCCGCGTGAAAACCAAATTTTCACGTCGGACAAGCCTAATGCCCGACTACAAACCTAAAACTAATTCTAACCAGAATCTAGAAAGATCTACACAAGCCTATGCAATAAGCATGAACATTCATCCCATGTTCTTCGTGTTCTTCACGTTCTTCATGAATTTTCCAGAAATTCATTTGTTCATCGAAGAACACATGAACATTCAACCGGAAAATTCATGTGTCACCGAAAAGTTCATGCAAATTTCCAGAAATGAAGAACACCAGGGAAATTGCAGAAAGGGATGAAGGACTTACTTGCTAAAGCAAAGGTAGAAGATGAAGATCACGGGCTAAGCTTTGAAGGTCGACGGTGGTGAAGAAGCTCCGGCGTAGAGATTTGGGGATAAGAATTTGAGTGAAATGTAAAATGAATCTTCTCTCCCCCCTTTTATAAGCACTTCCTCGCTTAGGAAGCGCAAAGGCCATCATAGCCTAGGTGCACTAGGCCTGACAAGAATTGAATGCTCCACCACGTGTCAGAAAGGGAATCTTTGTTTGGCATTCCCAAAGCTAGACGTTACACTCACCAAGTCTGCTGCTACCCCGCGAGCACACCGTCCACGACAATATGCGTAACTCGTTTCCTTGTCAGGGCTCGTCGACATAAAAATGTCGATTCAGTGGGCACACTTCTTAAACCTGGTCGACATAAAAACGACATTTCCGCGAGCATGTCCTCTCACATGAAAGGCTCGTCGGGCTGGTTGAGAACCAATGTCGACCACCTCGACATTGGAACAGGTAAGGGGCACGTCCACGAACACCAACATTCAAAGGCAATTGTCCACGAGGATATCTCAAGTCATCACTCTTCCTCAGAGCAAAGACTTGGGGGCTCCTGTTCTGGATTAGGCAGGCGCTTGGCCCACAGTAGGGCAAGGTCCAATCTAGTCCAGCTCTTGGCCAAGCCCAATAGCCAGAAACTAGTCGTTGGGCAGAAACTAGCCGTTGGGAACAATATGACCGTTGAGGATGTCCCCTCACTCGCTTGGCAGTTCACGCGACCAACTATTTCCCCGGATCTCACGAAAACAGTTGGACCAGGTCAAAGGGTCACGCGCGTGACCCTTTACTTGGCTGTCTCCCATTGGTCGACCAGATATTTCGGCCACATGAGAGACCTAGTCCCAGCGCTGGGGGTTACTTCTATAAATACACTCTCACTTGAGAGGGGAAGGTTTGATCACTATTCAATACTTGAAATCATATTGTACTTGCTTTCTCCCTCTTGCCCAATTACTTACTTTGGAATCAGAGTACCTTGCAGGTACAACCCCCTTTTCTCTCCTACAAGCATCCTCATCTGCCCTACACAAAGGCCACGACGATCCAGTCTGATCACTGTCATACCTCAAATTTTGATCACTAAGATTCCCCATCATTGTGCAAACCATAATCACAATATGGATGAACCATCATGCCTCATCAGTCTCCCCAAAGATGGGTGAGCATTCACTACTATAAAAAATTAGGGTTTCAAGCCCTCTCTGAGCCTTAGACAAAGGATCAATCAAGAATTGACATGATATTCAACTTGTCTAACCTCTCAAACATCCACAATGGATTAAGAGGACTCCCACAACAAGAATCAAGCACAATGTTGCAACATTCCAGGTGGACTAAGCCTTAAGATCGCCAGTGTCACCAAATTAGGGTTTGGTCGACCAGGGCCTCCAGATGGAAAATTTCCTCTGGGCATGAGCCAAATTCTTCAAAGCATAACCTAATATGCTCCATGGGACATCATGGACCCAATCATCAAGTCAATTTTGACCTCAGGGGATGCATTCATCAAAAATCAAGAATTAGGGTTTCTTGACCTAATTCACCCCCCCCAAGTTGACTTTTGGGACAAATCATGAGCCAAGACCTCAAGAGAGGATTTGAGGGTCTTTAATAAACGACCTTGATCCATTTGCAACAATGGATTGATCCAAGAAGCTTGGTTCCCAAGTTTCAGGTTCATCAGAACCACAGTTAGGGTTTCTCAGAAAAAGTCAACTGTACCTTTGACTTTTGACCAAGACATGCTCCCAAACCCTAGGACATGATTCAATACATCCTATAAAACCTATGAAATAAATCCATCAAGTTTGATTCAGGTCAAGGACTTGATTTCATAGAGGATCACACAGTTTGGAATTCATCTGATAAAAAGTCAACTGTGCACAAAAGTCAACTTTGACTTTTTGAGATTTTTCACAATCATGGTTCTTTGACCCTAAAATGATGTTAATGTGTGATTGGAATCATCATTCATCAAGAAAAATCAAGAAAAGTGGGATAACTTGTAAAAGGGGTAACCATAAAAACTTAGAAATTTTTCTAAGTTATGAAACAAAGTGACTAGGGTACCAACTTTGGAGGATCATAACTCCTAAACCACAAGGCCATTTTTCCCCATCCAAAGTTGGATTTGTAGCTCTCATGGCCCTTTACAAAAGCTTCAAACACAACTCATTCCAATTCCTCATAGATTTTAAGTTATGGAATGATCAAAATCACAAAAAGTGAAAATGTCACTTTTTTCCAACACTTGAGTGAAATTTTCACTAAGTCAGAATCTGCCTTCACTTTTTTCCAAATGTAGGGGCATTTTTCACTTGGATCCAAAAGGTATCAAAACCAATTATGATCAAACAGATGTTGTATCATATGAGGGCTTTCCAAAATGGCCAAGAATTCCATCAAAGTCCACTTGAGCCATGAGATATGACAATGCCAATATGCCTTGATGCAAACTGTCATGGCAAGGCAGATTTGGGAGTTTTGCTCGATTTGCTCAAATTTTGCAAAGGGCAAGCAACTCTATCCATCTGAACACCTCAAAGGGAGACCAAGGAGGGACAAACCCTGATCCATCAGCCTCCCAAGTCTTTGGAACCAAAAGTAGCATGCCAAACCTAGAAATGCCTAAAAGAGGGACAAGACTCCAATTTTGTTTTGGAGCATTCAATGGATGCACTAAGGTGGCATGGACTGAGCCATTTCCAACTGAATTCAGTCAAGACTTATCCAAGACCAAGGGAACCAGCAGCCTGTGCCCTAACCTCTAGTCAATGGCTAGAGGAGACTTGGATTCCCATTGATCATCATTGGCCAAACCTCTGCAGCAGTTGCCATTCACTATTGAGGCCAAAACAAACTTGTTCTACTATAAATACAGCTCAATTGTGTTCAGTTTGAGTACACCAAAGCCATCAAACAGATGCTTTCCTCAAAATCTCTTCCTTCACTCCAAAATTGCCTTCCAAAGCAAGTCACTATCGGGTTTTGAGTCCGAGAGCTATTCCAACTAAACCAATCACACACACACTTTATAAACATCATATAGAAGTGATCCAAACACTTAAACAACATCTGGAACACTGATTTCACAAAATCACCAGCCAACTGCTCAAGGTTTTAACCAAGTTGCAGTTGGGATACCATCTTCAGTTCCAGCTTGTTTCAAACCATTCCAAGCATCCAGACACACTCCATAGCACCTAGGGAAGCTATCCACGTCATTGGAACCTAGCTGTAACACCTCTAACACAAAACACGATCACCAGCTGCAAGAGGTAAGCATGAGCTCTTCTAACTCTATGATCCATGCATTTTTTGCTGCACAATAATTTGGCCATATGTTCATAATCATGCATGGAGTGTTTTCCCTCAATCAATTGCTTTGTTTGAATCGTGTATAGAATTTCTGAGCCTTCATGCAAGTTTTAGGGTTCTTGAAGTTTCTCTTTGATTTCTTATTCCATGCTTAAAATAAATGAAATTAAAGACCATATACATGATCATGAGGTGAAAACGAGTAGATTGATATGTAGATTGCATGTTATCATCAAGTATTCAGTGAGATTGGATAGAAAACGCAAATCTGCAGAAACAGAGGGTGGCGCGTGTTCTTGCCATGTTCTTGGCGCCCTTTTTGAAAATTCAAATATTTGAATTTTTTGATTTTATTTAATTGATTCAAAAATTAATTTCTCTCTGAATTTTAATGATTTTGAGTTGATTCTTTTTTTTAATAATTCACAAAAATGTTAAAATATTTTATTTTACCAAAAAATCCCAAAAATATTATTTATTTCATATACTTGATATTTTTGTAAAGAATTAATATTTTATTTGTTTTTTGACATTTAAAATATTTCCTCCCTCTTGATTTTTCAAATTTTAGTGATTTCCAATCATTTTGTGGATAGAAACATGATTTTTGAAACATTAATCCAAGATCACAATTTGTTTCCACACATGTTTAACAATTTTGATCATTTTAATTGAATTTTTATTCAATTAAAATACATTTTGAAAACAAATTAGGGTTTTTGATTAATTCAACCCTCATCAAACTTTTTCAAACACTTTGGGTCTCTATTAGAGTGTAAGACCCGTCCCCATTGTAAATACACCAGTTTTTGGGCCTCAGTCATTGTATATGTCCCACTGTATTTTCAAAAACAACGGCGCGATCGTCGCTTTTTTTTAGCAAAATCATCTGGGTCTCTCCTTGAGCTGTAAGCCCCATCACTTGTACAAAAATAAATCATTGGGCCTCTAATAGAGTGTAAGACCCAACCTCTTTTTTTTAACCAAAACTTTTTGGGCCTAAATGCATTGTATAAGACCTAGTATGTTAAAGAAATCTCGGCGCGATCGCCAATTCAAAAAACAAATCATCAGGGCCTACCCTCGTGTTATAAGCCCCATTTCTTTTCCTTAAACTCTTTGGGCCTCTTGAGATATTTTAAGACCCATCCCTTTGTACAGAAAACCTTTTTAGGCCTCAGTCACTTGTATAAGTCCCTGTACAATTTCAAAACAACCATGCAATCACTGATAAAACCTTGGGCCTCTCCTTGAGCTGTAAGCCCTAACAATATTTTCAAAGCACTTTCTCCTTTGATTTTGAATATAATATTGTTATCAAAGCTTTCTTTGTTGAACAAACTAACAAAACAACATGGAAGCTCTACAACCGAGTAACTGTTTACCCGCTTTCTTTATCCGCTTTCATATATATATATATATATATATATATATATATATATATATATATATATATAACTGTATTGTGGGGCTGCTCACTGTAAGTCTTCTTTCACAAACTTTTATACTTGTCAAATATCCACTGTATAATACTAGTATAGTTATTTAGAGTTTTCCCCGGCAACTACGTCTAGCAATAGGTAAAGCCCTGTTGGTCACTCTTAAATATAAACAAAACTAGATCCCCATAGGATTACCAGACACAGTCTTCCCTCCTCTTGGGGTTAAACAATATGGAGACATGAAAGGCAGCATTCTCTGTCACTCTTAGAAATCGTCAAAAAGACTCTACTCCCCAGGGATGATCTTTTCTCCATGAATGGCATCTCTTGAGTTTCTTCCAAATTCTCGGACTTTCCTGGCTTGATCTATTCTCGGTGAATGGCATGTCTTGAACTTCTTGGGGTTTGGGGACCCACATGCTTCTTAAAAGCATCCCCTCCTTCTCTTGGGCATTGTACAAGGACCCTTCGGCTTCTTAAAAGCTCCCATGCCTTCTCTTGGGCTTAGTACAAGGACCCAAAGACCTCTACAGGTATGGGAACATAACCTAGTCATCAATTTGTTAGAGCTGTCTTTCTGAGTCAAGTGTCAGACCTGTTAATGGGTTGACCTTCATCCCTTAACATACCAGCCTTCCCTTGGGCATCATACAAAGATCATTCACTATCTGAGAATCGATTTCTCGAAACACCAGTAGACTTGGGCAGTCTCAATACCCTTTGGATTTTCCATTTCCTTAAAGAACAGGAAATAACCCTGATCTTCTGATCAATTCCAAAGCACAACAATACCTTTAATCGTTCCCTTTATAAGAACTGATTTTCTCTTTTATCCAACATACTCGACCTGTCACTAAACTGAAACAGTCACCAGCACAATAGCCTCCTCTTGGGCTTTGTACAATGATTCTCCCCAGCGGAGCTAACCTTTTCACACTCTCTTGTTGAGTATAAAAGTCTCTCTTGTTGAGTCAAACGTTTAACCTCCATCTCGGGCTTCTTACAAGATACTAAAACACTCTCTTGTTGAGTATAAAAGACTCTCTTGTTGAGTCAAACCCCTTTTAGCCTCCATCTCGGGCTTCGTACGAGATAAAAATCACTCTCTTGTTGAGTATAAAATACTCTCATGTTGAGTCAAAACCTCTTAGCCTCCGTCTTGGGCTTCGTACAAGACACATAAAAGCACTCTCTTGTTGAGTCAACCCTTTTAGCCTCTCTCTCGGGCTTCGTACGAGACACATAAAAATACCCTCTTGTTGGGTCAATAGCCTCCTCTTAGGCTTTGTATAAGAAAACCCCGGTTGAGTCAATCAACCTGTTAGCGTCAAAATCTGTGCCTTGCTCACAATATACAAACATCAACAACTCCTTTTCCTCCATATAATTGCTGTAAGCGGCAAGCCTCTGGATTATTTACATCCACGCCACTGTCCCTCTTTTAGCATGAGAAATTCCTAAGGAAAGATGGCATTGCTCTAAACTGAGTTAAAGTCTTCTCCTTCAGGTTAAAAATCCCCTATAAAGGAAATTATGGCATTGCTGGATTCACATATCCCAGTTAAAGTAATTCTCCTTTATGACCAGTCACGCAACAGTTGTGATAAATAGACCAAACATCCCTCTTTAGAGATGACAAATTCTCTCTAAAGTCAAAACCCTTCAGCTTCACATCTTGGGCTTTGAACAAGATACAAACCACATTTAGCTTCACATCTTGGGCTTTGAACAAGATACAAACCACATTTAGCTTCACATCTTGGGCTTTGAACAAGACACCAAAACAACCTTTTTTTTCCTCCCATAGAGTAGGAGGAACTACGATCGCTCTGATTTCCCTGTTTCGTCAAACGGGAATACGTAGGCATAAGATTGGAAAAATCTTAGCGAGCATACTTATCAAAAACCCAAAACCCCGTATCTCCACCAAATCAACCCAAAAGCATCAAATCTAAACACATTAACATCTTACCTTACAAATAGTCCAGGCACTCTATTTTTTTTTAACAAAATAACCTAAGAGAGACCCACAATCTTAATAGCATCTGTAACCTAACAGACCGCTGTTCAAACTCAGCATGCGAGCAGGGTTAATTAGAGACATCTATTTCCCTTCCTTAATCAGCTATAATAGGATAAAAAATGAATCGAACTGTAGTACCCCAAAGCGATAGTGCTTCGCAACCACGCAAAAATTCGCGCTACAGAAAAATGGCGACTTCACTGGGGACCGCGAGATCTTGTCCTCTTCCCATCTCTTAGGTAGAAACCTTAAGAAAGTAACACAGGAAAAGATGGCGCCCACCATGGGGCCTGTCTTCTCTTTCCTACAATCCTTACGGTAGAAAGCCCTGAGTTCTCGAAATGTCACAGAAATGGCGACTCTGCAAGGGAGTCATTGTCTGTATAGGACCATAATACTAGAGGTCTAGGATGATTAAGACAAATATATATACTGCTTTTCCTAATTGATATCTGTGTTTGTTTTTCTGCTAATAGGAATGCGTGTGATTCCGCATGTGAAAAGATTGAGTATACACCTAAGATAGGTGATGGCAATGCGAGTAATCTTACTGGGAGTGAATTCTAGTTAAGAGCCCCCGATCGACCATCAAACTCAGTGGAGACTCCCTTTGCAGATACATTGCCTATACGACTTCGGTTGTTGAAAGTAATGTGGTCGACTGGGTTATCTGAGAAGCTGAGTTTTTTAGTAGACTTAAGCCATTTTGTAGTGCGGAAGCTATCGGAAATAGTTGTCACACGATACTACCCTCATCTGAGATCGCTCTAGGATACATCAGCTCGCTGGCGATCCGCTTGCTGTTGTCATCCCAAGAGGGGTCAATGATTTTGTGGACAGGTACAAAAAATCACCAGTATAAACCTTTTGGGGGGGGGGGTAGAGCCTTGAATTCATGACACCGACCCTTTGACCCCATGTTTTTTCTATGTTTTTGTGTGCTGCATTCATGCATTCATTTAAAAAAACATTAAAACAAAAAAAAAAATCTTCTCTTCTAGTCTCTCTTTTTCAAATTAAACTAAGACAATGATTGAAAATGTCAGAGAAAAGAGATTGCGCTAATGGATTTCGGTAGAAGGAAAACTCATAAGTACACCTTCAAGGTTCCAAAGTTAGAGGATTTAAGAGGTTTGGCGAGAATGATCACCAACCACGAGGCTTTCAGAGCCAAGTATGGAGGACTGCTGTCTCTTTTAAGGGTCCATGTAATCGAAGGAATCCTGTCCACACTAATCCAGTTCTACGATCCAGTTTATCACTGTTTCACATTCCCGGATTATCAGCTTGCACCAACGCTGGAAGAGGATTCTCACCTGATTGATTTACATATTACTGATCAAGCTCCCTTTTCTGGACTGGAAGAAATTCCAAAGGATCAGACCATTGCAAGAGCAATTTATTTGGACGAGTCAGAAGTCAGAACTCACATGACCACTAAGGGTGGCATCCAGGGTTTGCCAGCCCAATTCTTGATAAAGAAAGCCCTATACTTTGCTAGTATAGGGAACATGGCCGCTTTCGAGAGCATCTTTGTTTTGCTCACCTACGGGTTATTTTTGTTTCCCGACATTGATAACTTCATAGATGTCAATGCCATTAAGATTTTCCTGATCGAAAACCTCGTACCGACCTTACTCGCAGATGCGTATCATTCGGTACATTTAAGGAATTTATATAGTGGAGGAATGATCACGTGTTGTGTACCCTTGCTTTATAAATGGTTCACTTCCCATTTGCCCAAGTCTGCTGCATTTTGGGATCAAAAGAATACTTTACGTTGGTCACAGAGAATCATATCTCTTACCAACTCTGACATCGATTGGTAGAATCGAATCTACGACGGGATCAGAACCATTGACTGTTGTGGAAATTTCCCAAATGTACCCCTTATAGGAACTAAGGGGGGAATCAACTATCATCCAGCGTTAGTTTGTCGTCAATTTGGATACCCAATGAGGCATGTCCCGCGCAATGCTCATCTGGAAGGTCATTTCTTCATGGAAGGAGAAAATGACAGGGCACTAAAGACGGAAATAGTGCACGCCTGGAAACACATTCATAGAAAAGGAAGAGAGTCTCTAGGAAAACCAGACTGTGTCTCGATGGAGCCTTATCTCCACTAGGTACAAACTAGAGCTCTCAAGCTGAGGATGCCTTACCCTCGTCAGGAAGTTCTTCCATTAAGGGACACTGCCCTTTATTTCATGTCTGAGACAGAAAAACTTCAAGTTACTCTTAGCAAAGTTCAGCAGGAGAAGAGGTCTTAGAGGAACAAGTACCGTATTCTCAATGTGGAATGTAAGAAAATACAGTAGCTATTAAGAGAAAAAGATGATCTGATTGAGATTTTAGAGCAGCATGCTGTAGAAAATCAGGATGACCAAAGGAATTTGCTCGCTCATTTCACTTGGCAAAGGAATGACGACCCGACAACAACCCAAGATCCCCGGTCAAAGAAAAGGAAAGCACCCGAACCAACACCTGAGCTCTCTTCAGAGAGGACTCAGGATCCATTAGTTTAGATTTCCTTTTTCAGCACTTTGTAATTTACTGTATTTCCATTTCTGCAATCCTTTGAATTCAATAAAACGGGGTTTCCCCACTGTTTGATATTTGCAATCCAATTGTCGAAGTTTACTTTGAATAAACAAAAATAATTAATAATCATTGCATTCATCATTCTCATAAACACATTCTTCTTACCTACGAATCTCACGTTTGCGTCTCGATTCTAGAGTCAAACTGTCTCATTCGTACAATACTCGGGCCAATCGTCAGAAAAAGATGGATGATCTCGAGGAAGAGAACAGAGAGTTGAGAGAAGAGATCGACACTCTGAAAGAGGATCTGAGAAAGCTTAATAACGACATGCAAGCTCTAGCAGAAGCTCAGATGCAGCAACAAAGGACTATGATCTTGGAGATCACATCAACACCAATAGTGGAGAAGTATGATCCTAGGTACAAAATGCCGAAAGATCGTCCCTGGGGCATGCCTATCAACTATATCTCGAAAGGATGTGTTCCACCAATCAATGAAGATCAGGGAACCGCAGCAGGAACCACTGGGCCTGAAGGTTACAAACTTCGGGAAAGCGAAGATGCCAGGGGCATGACAGCAACTCCTGAAGGTTATAAACTTCAGGAGACACCAAGAGTCTCGGCCATAATGACTATACCACCGCCCGTGGTACACACTGTCCCGGAAGGACAGATTCCACAGATACCTTCTGGTGGAAACGACAGCATGTTCGACAGAATGAATGAATTCCAGGAACAATTCCTGGAGATGCAGAAAGAACTGCAAGCCCTTCGCGGTCAGGATCTATTTGGAAAGGACGCCGCAGACCTCTGCTTGGTCCCCAATGTGAAAGTTCCACAAAAGTTCCAAGTGCCCGACTTTGAAAAGTACAAGGGTAACTCTTGCCCTCAGAGCCATTTGGTGATGTACGCTCGGCGAATGTCAGCTCAGACAAAGAACCAAGAGCTATTGATTCACTACTTTCAGGATATTTTAACCAGTGCTGCATTAAAATGATACATGGGTTTAAATTGCGCTACGATCAGCACATTCAGAGATCTTGGCGCTGCTTTCGTTCAACAATATAAATACAATTTGGACATGTCACCGGACAGAGATCAACTCAGATCAATGTCACAAAAGGACAGGTAAACCTTTAAGGAGTACGCTCAGAGATGGCGTGAAATTACTGCCTAGATTTGTCCACCTCTTGAGGAAAAAGAGATGACAAAGATCTTCTTAAAGACCTTGGGCTTATTTTACTACGACAGAATGGTAGCCAGTGCGCCCAGTGACTTCACCGAGATGGTGGGCATGGGAGTTCATCTTGAGGAAGTCGTCTGAGAAGGACATTTAGTAAAAGACACTGGATCATCAAGCAGTACCAAACGATGCGGTAGTGCTCTCCCTAAGAAAAAAGAGCAAGATATCGGGAATATCTCTCTCGGAAAGCAAAGGCACTGATATCAACCAGTAGCAGCTGTAACTCCTGCTATCAATCCCGTGCCTGTTCCTACGTATCAACCTCAGGTTGTTCAGAGCCAACCTAATCAACAGCAACTTCAACAAAGGACACAACAGCCTCTTCAGCAGGCTTGTCCTCCGTACAATAACTATCGTACAACGCGACCGCCAAGGTTTGATCCTATACCCATGTTGTACACAGAACTGCTTCCATTATTACTGGTTAAGGGGCACGTCCAAACTAAGTCTCCTCTTACAGTACCGGAAAATTCGCCTTTTTGGTTCAAAGCGGATCAGACTTGTCCTTACCATCAAGGAGGACCGGGGAATAACATAGAAAACTGTCTCAGTTTCAAATCCGATGTGCAAAAGCTTGTTAGGAGCAGGGCCTTATCTTTTAAAGATACGAATCCGAATGTTCTCACAAACCCGCTGCCTCAACATGAGAAAGCTACAGTCAATTTGATAAAGGGAGAGTCTAACAACACCTATCAAATTCATGATGTACTCTTATAGAGGGCCAACTTGGTCAATATGCATTGTAGACAGAGCGAATATGGCCATATGCCACCTCATAATTATCACCAGTTTGATATCTGCTCTAAAAATAATCAAGGATGTTTTGTGGTGCAATCAGCTCTACAGGAACAATTGGATCTCGGATGGATCCAAGAGCATCGAGTTCTTAGAGTCAACATGACCTATACAAATTCCAACATCATTCAGAACCACGACATCCGTGCAATGAATGTCAACTTGATGGCGATGCACTCAAGGAAAAGCCGGTATCATAATCTACCACGACATGATTATAATTCCTGTCGGACTTGCTCAGTAAACAAACAGGGATGCTCTTTTGTACAAGAGGCCCTACAGCGTCAGATGGATCTTGGATGGATCCAGGACTACCATGATAGAAATCCTTATCAGATCAACACGATTCAAATCTTTGATATTTGTCTGATGAATACCAGCTTGGTGGAGTTACATGCCAGGAAGGTCCAACTCAATTTTCTCAATTCACATGATTATCGGAACTGTAAAGGATGTTGCGAGAGTAACCAAGGGTGCGCTCTCGTTCAGAGAACTTTACAACACTTATTAAACCACTGGTGGCTTCCAATCTATTTGGATGAAGACACGCAACAAATCAGTGTGCTTAATGGAAACCCTACTCAGCGTCAAAGTCAGGATGTCCGATCTATGGAAAAAAACCTGGTAAGGTTGCACTGCATTCAAAGCGGGCATGGCTAGGTGCCACCATACAACTATGAACGTTGTAGAGTCTGCTCGGAGAGTAACCAAGGATGCTACCTTGTGCGGGCAGCTCTTCAAGGTCAGTTAGATCGTAAAGAGATTCACCCGTGTCTGAGTTCTGAGGCAATCAACTGGACGCCAGACTACTCGCTGATCAAATCAAAGATGTGGTTGTAATCTCTGATCATCAACAGAACAAGGATGTTTGTACCATCATCCCTCTACTGGACGAATCAAAGGTTATTAGCCAGGAACTAATTGAAGTTACTTACGACAGTCAGAAAAAACAGAAGACTCCTGTAGTTATCTATCTACTGGGACCGTTACCGTATGAATCAGCTAAGGCGATCCCTTACAAATACGGTACCACAATAATTGAGAATGGAAAGGAAATTCCATTACCCTCCGTCGTGAATATTGCAGACATCAGTCGAGTAAGACTGAGCGTTCGAATCTTCAACCGAGGAGTTGGAGAACCTAACAGAGAAAAGGAACTTCCGACAGAAGCTCCTGGTCCACCAGTCGGTCAATCCAGTAATCTCGACCTTTCAAAGAACGATGATGAGATGCTGAAGCTCATCCAAAGGAGTGAATACAACATTGTTGATCAGCTGTTAAAAACTCCTTCAAAGATCTCAGTGCTATCACTTTTACTCGGTTCCAAAGCCCACAGAGAGGCTCTACATAAAGTCTTAGAGCAGGCCTTTGTGGAACACAATGTGTCAATATGACAGTTCGATAACATCATCTCTAACATTACTTCCTGCAACAACTTAGGATTCAGTGATGAGGATTTTCCAGATGGGGGCAAAAGTCACAACATGGCGCTCAATATCACAGTTAACTGCCAGGACGATGCTTTAGCAGCGTACTGGTAGACACAAGATCGACCATCAAAGTTATGCCAAAGTCCACTTTAATGCGACTATCATTCAAAGGACCCCCGATGAGGGGCAATGAGGTTATCGTCAAAGCCTTTGATGGATCTCGGAAAGCAGTTATCGGCGAAGTCGACCTTCCCATAACTATTGGTCCTCACACTTTCCTAATCACTTTCTAGGTCATGGATATCCGGGCAACTATATTAGGAAGACCTTGGATACACCAGGCTGGGGCAGTCACTTCGACGCTGCACCAGAAACTGAAGTTCGTCAAGAACGATCAACTCGTCAAGGTCTGTGGAGAACAAGCCTTGATCGTGAGTAACCTTTCATTATCTACTTGTGTAGAACCCGAGGAGGTTGTCGGGACTCAGTTCCAAGCACTTTCGGTGAGCAATGAGAATCAGTCAGAAAAAGGAACCTTGATTTCCTCATATAGAGATGCTCTCGAAGTGATAGAGAATAACAATGCAAAAGGATGGGGACAACTTGTCATTCCTACTGATAATAAAATAAAGAAGGGTCTTAGTTTTTCTGCAACCTGCACCCAGACAGCTGCTAACGATGAAAGTCTTCATCCCATTCAGGACTTCTTCCACAGTGGAGGTTTCCTTCACCCAGTGCCTCAAGCAGTCCATACCATCAACGAGGGAGATCCCTCCAATGCGGATGAGGAGTAGAAGTCCTATCTTAATGAGGACGGTTATATGTCTCAGGAAGAAGTGCCTACGCCATTTTGCTATCCCACACAGAGTCCGAGATTTATACCGAGGTCAGATGTCGAAATGATATACGGAGATTGTGATCCGGAAGGATACCGTGCTCCGCCAAATTGATTAGAGGAAGACACTCCGATGAAATACAACTTTGACCATGACTACTATGGCCCGATGGATGGTCTGCCTATCTGGCAGCCGTATCTCGGAGACTTGGGGCAAGAAAATCAGCCGAACAATGAAAATCAGCTGAGCGTCATTGAAAAGAATACCCGCATCCCCACCATGTCATGGGATCAACACTCAGGGTATTCAGAACCTATCCAGCACGACGATGAATTTGCAAAATTTGCAGGACTAGAATTCATTAACTATGCTTTTCCCGAGGTCAACGTCATCGAAAGAGATGACTCCTCCAGTTCCAAGGAAGTGTGGGACACCTTAGGACAACCAAGTGGAAAAGTTGACTTCATGGTCAAGTACACCGCTCCCGAAAGCTCTCGTATCAGGTTCGAAGACATCCAGCCAACTGGATGGGGAGATTTTCCTGAGAGCACTAATACTCTGCAAAATACAACAGAGGAATCCTCCTACGACAACTCTGCCTGGGAGACAGATTCCAATGATCCTGCTCGATAAAAAATCAGCGTTATTTCTGAAGACAGATCAAGGAAGGTACCAGACTTTATGATTCACCGAGGAGTTCGCCGCCAATGGGTTGTTGTCGATGTTCCAAGGTTTGTTCATAAGTCAAAGTAATTGCCGTCTTTATCTTAATCTTTCACCCTGCCCAGGTGAAACTGATGTTTTGATAGGACTCGTTTTCTATAAATATCCCTCTTCGTTTCGCCCAAAGCGACAGAGTTCTATTTTATAGGGCTGTAGTTTCAAGAATCGACTTGTTCATAAATAAAATAACGTCGTTCTGTGATCTCCGCATTAATCGTTGTTTTCTCTTTTCGCTTTTCTCAGAAATGGTAATCCTAAAAAACAACAAATAATAAAAACAAGCAGTTTTTAAAAAAAAAATACACTGCACACACTTGCATTTTCTCTATCTCTTCTAAACACAAATCATCACGTCATGCAGATTGTTTGTTTTAAACCCCGTTGAAACATACGATCCGATGCCTTCTCCCGACTTTGAGTTCCCGGTATTTGGGGCTGAAGAAGAAGTTGACAACGAAATTCCAGAAGAGATCTCCCGATTACTCTGACAAGAGGAAAGGTCCATTGAACCACACAAAGAGCCGTTGGAAACGATCAACGTGGGTTCAAAAAAAGGGAGAAAAGAAATCAGGATTGGGGCACTGCTCAGTCCAACTGCCAAAGAGAGTTTGACAAAGCTTCTCAGAGAATTTCCCGATGTGTTTGCTTGGTCCTACCAGGACATGCCAGGGTTGGATACCAGCATCGTGGAACATCATTTACCATTGAAATCGGAATGTTCGCCAGTAAAACAGAGGTTGAGACGGACTCACCCGGACATGGCCGTCAAAATCAAAGAGGAGGTACAAAAACAGATTGACGCGGGTTTCCTCGCCACGTCAGAATATCCTCAATGGTTAGCCAATATTGTACCCGTTCCAAAAAAGGACGGAAAAGTTAGAATGTGTGTCGATTACAGAGATCTGAACAAATCTAGTCCAAAGGATGACTTTCCTTTACCGCATATTGACATGCTGGTTGACAGTACAGCAAAGTTCAAAGTTTTCTCCTTCATGGATGGATTCTCGGGCTATAATCAAATCAAAATGGCACCGAAAGACACGGAGAAAACTTCCTTCATCACCCCATGGGGTACCTTTTGTTACAAGGTAATGTCGTTCGTTTTGAAGAATGTCGGGGTAACCTATCAAAGGACCATGACTACTCTGTTTCATGACATGATACACAAGGAAATTGAGGTATATATCGATGACATTGTAATACCTCAAAATTTTCCCTAGTGTTGCTAACCTTTTTGGCTTATGCTTCATTTCATTTGCATCGTCATTTCTGCATTTTGCATGTTTCTTTTGGGCATGGGATCAAGGTATTTTCTAGCAGCTCATGGCGTTATCAGTTCCGACATTATTTTCAGTAGTATTCAGGGTCAAGCAGATGGTTTTCAAGGTCTTTTAGAGCTTTTATTTTGCTCATTAGGCGTTTAGATAATCGAAAGCTTCAACAGTCATTTTTTGATCAAGCGATCCGGTATCAGGCATTATTAATTCAACATGATATTCTGAGGTGTCAGCAGGAATTTTTGTTCTTTTCAGGTGTTACTCAGTAGCAATATCAAGTTTTGAGTTTCAGAGGTTTAACGGGTTCAAAACAGCTATCAGAATTCACTTTTCTAAGTTTCCCTCCAAAAGGCACCAAAATTTGAACTGTTTAACCAGTTACAGCATATGTGTTAACCGGTTACTCATTCATTTTCAGTACATTCTCAAAGTTTTTTGAACTGTGTAACCGGTTAGCAGTTATGCTGTAACCGGTTACCCTGGGCGCAGTTTGAAAAAACTTAAGTTTGCATCATTAGTGATCATGTGCTTGGCTTGTGCATGTGTGGGAAGGATCTAGAATAGATCCAATTTCATCATTTTCCACCCAAAATTCAAATTCTCTCCATCATTCTTCTACTCAAATTCCTCATTTTCTTTTCCTAATTCATTTTTCACCCCAATTTCCACCCACTTAACCTCACTCCAAACCCAAACTTAACTCTTAACCTAGGGATTATTTAAACTAATTCATTCCAAACCTCTCAACCCTAGATCATTTTTCACTCTCATTTTTCAGAATTTTGCTCTCAATTCTCTCTCACTTTTTCACTCTCAACCTCCATTTTCAACCACACTCAAAGCTCTCTTTCAAAGATTAACAAGTTCTTCATTGGAACTTGTTAATTCTTGAGCTAAAGCCTCTCATCATCACTACATTTCTGCTTTTCAATTTGGAATTTCGTTTGGATCTGGTTCTGAATTTCCAGACGTGATTTTTGGAAGTGATTTTGGAGTTTTGGTTGCTATTTGCTTGGATCTTCAACTTTTGAGTGCAAGGAGCTTGTGGATCTTGGATTTCTCTACTTGAATTCATCAAATTCTATTTACAACACTCACCAAAGCAAATCTCAGCTTTGTAGGTTGGTTAATTTCAGATCCATACTCATTTTAGCTTAATTGCAACTTTCACAATGTAGACCCATGATTTTTGGTGTGTTTTGATTCATTTGTGTGAATTTAATTGTGGATGTTGATGATTATTGGATCTAAATGATGTTTGAATGCTGTTTCTGAACTTGATTTTCGTGCATTGTTGATTACATGATCATTGAACGTGATTACATAAGTGATTTGCTGCTGAAAAGTGCTTTTGAAACTGATTTTTTTTACCACTGTCCTAGAGTAACCGGTTAGCAGTTATGTTGTAACCGGTTACACTGTGTATTTTCAGCATAATTTGTGCAATTTTGAACTGTGTAACCGGTTACCACTGAAGCAGAACTTGATTTTCTTGCATTTTCTTGGTTGTTTGAGATCCTTTTCATGTCCAAACGTTATGGATTAATATGTTGATGATTTGTGGATTAATTATAAGCTGTTTCACCTCACACCATTGCATGAACACGATTCTTCGACACGCGAGTCTTGGTTTTCATCGATGAATGTTTATGTTTGTGTTGTTGATTAATTAATGTGATAAACACGATGCACACACATTTGAATAGTGTTAATTCTTGATTGATGCTCAACTTGCTGGACATATGATGCATGATTGTTGTTTGCTTCCGTGGTTGCTTATGCATGATGTTTTGATCGATGTTTGATTTGTGCAACTTTATTGAGTAATTGTTCTTGAATTGTTAGCATGATCATGTTATTCATTCTTGATGCTTGCAACCTTTATGTTTGGTTTTCCGTGCTTTGTGTGTCTATTTGCAATCATTGCTTGCATGAGTATTTTGTTTTCAAATGCATGGTGTGCTGTCCCGTTTTCCACTGCTGTCTTAGTGCATATGTGTTGTTGTATGTGCTGTTGTTTGACCTTTTACACCTGTTTTGTGTGCTGAACATGGGCTGTTGAATGCTGTTTGGTGTGTTTGCTGGTTTTTAACCACCGTGCAGGTGCAGAGGCGCTGTTGTAGCTGCTGCTTATTTGCTTTACTCATCTTTTCTTCCACATCTCTTTCACTCCTTCTTTTCCCATGAGTCTCAAGACTTGTTTAAGTCTTGGATTCACTTCCTTAGAGCTACCTAGTCTAACTTAATTTTTGATTAAGCTTGGAGTAGGATTAGCATTAGGCTTCCCTTTACATGCTAACTTAGGTAGATGTTTCCCCTTTCAAGCTCAACTATAGGGCCACTTTTGCATGACAACATTAGGATAGAATTCCCCTTAGTGTTTTCTTTTCCTTTGAGTCTTCTCTTCTCATCTCATAACAATTCTAAAACACTTAATAAAGCTAACGTGCATTGCGCATGAGCCTTGCATGTGGGAAGTGAGGAATGATGGGTTTCTTCTCATTTTTCTAGAGTGTTTGGTGGACGTTCCATCTTGGAACGATTTGCTAAACATTCATTCCTACCTCATAGACTTTGGTGCAATGTAAGTTACGAACTAACTTCAATCCACTTCTGTCTAAAAAACACAAAAACAAATTCAAATCTTTTTATCCTTCGGGATTGTTAAGTTCAAATCATTTTCAAAAAAAGGCACGTTACTTCTGTCTCGTTGTAAACAGGCATCGACCCTAACTGCCGGACGTGAATCTAACGTCGCTCATAAAAAACACTAACCAACCTCGTTAGGTCGAACTACGACTGCTCTGATTTCCTCTTTCTCGTCTAATTGAGGATACGTAGGCACAAGACGGCGATGTCTTGGCGAGCAACCTCCCCCCTTAGTTCGTGTCCGAACTACGCTGACTCTGACTTTCCCATTGCACGAGGGAATACGTAGGCGTAGGACGAGCGGTGTCCTATCGAGTCACTTCTTCTTTTCTTCTTCGTTTCTTCGCTCTTCTCTGTTCCCGTTCCTTCTCCTTTCCAGTAGCGGCCAAGTTCCAGACGACGACACCCTTTGATCGAGACAACAAGCGTGGATCCCATCGAGTACGATGGACGTGTGGGGTGCTAAAACCTTCCCCTCGCGTAACTGACTCCCTTACTCGTTTCTCTTGGTCGTGAGACCATGTCTTTTCCCTTCCCTTCAGGTTTATGCAGTGTTTCCTTTCCCTCTCATGGGATAAATACACATTGCTGGCGACTCTGTTTTCCGCACCACTTTCGCATTTGTACCATGGATGAAAATCCCTGGGAGCGACAGCTGGCGACTCTGCTGGGGATAGGTTGACCTCTTGCTGGTCCATTCCCTTTTGCGAGTCAATCCTAGCACTTATTTGTTTCTATTTCATTGGGTGTTTATTGTTGTGCTTTATTTTGCTGTGTATTACTCTTTTACTGTTTTTACCGCATTTATTGCATTGCATTTCATTATTTTGCTGGACTGTGCTGTGCTGTGTTGGTTTTCTATTTGGCAGGTTGGGATTCTTTGAGAGATAAGCCCAATACACAGGCTTGAGCATACACTTAGGACTAGAGTGAAAAGTAGTGGGACCTATGCGCCGTCTTGGTGCGTTTGGTGTTCACAAAATTCACATCCATACGAGGCTATCTTGGGAGATATTCTGACGTGCGTGTCTTATGTATTTCAGAATGTTGATCTAGAGAGCTGTCGACTCTGGCAACCATTTCTTCTGAGGACTCAGCAACGCCTCTCCTCCCGACATGTGATAATGGCAGACCAGAAATGACATACCCATTACATTTGCTGATCCGAGGACCCAATGCTGGGAACTTGCATAGGATGACCTTATTTTTGGGGGAATCAGTGGACGACCTCTTTGTTTGGCGATAGTATTGTACCCCGAGGGATGAATGTACTATTACTTCTCAAATCGAGAATCCGAGACTGAGGATCCCATTTTCTAGTACCCACATGTGAGAGGGGATGGGTGTTTACAGGTCTGCAGGTAACCGAAATTTTTAACCTACCCAGTTTTCTGGATTTCTAGACAGTGTGTAGTTATTTGCCTGGTTTTCTGGTTATCTCAGTGGTCCGATGTTTTGGAATTCTGGTTTTCTGGGTTGTGGTTCTTGTTCAGTTAACAGTACAACACATGTCCAGAGCAGTGATACCTAGATCCCATGTTTGCATTTGCATAATTTCTTGCATTCTAACATGTTTGACATTTTTCAGGACTTTCATCTTACCCTTGATTCCGGTTTTGAGGTGTCCTCGTCATGGATGCTCAGAGGAAGAAGAATGTAGCGTACATGTTCCCAGATCCGACTTTGAAGTTGATTCACAAGATGATTAGTATGACTGATCCTGAGATCCACGCCAAGTTCAAGGAGGAATATGGGAAGATATTGAAGGTTGTCCGAAATATTTCACAAGAAGAGCACGATGCCATTCACACGCTCCTTCAATTCTATGACCCTCCTTTGCGTTGTTTCACTTTTCTAGATTATGTATTGGCTTCAACCTTAGATGAGTTCTCATTTATTTTGGGAATCTCTGTCGATCTGAGGATACCTTTCTTTTCTGAAGAACAACCTGGACTGGAAGAGATGGCGGCTGCTATTCACAAGGGGGAATCCATTCTGAGTAACAATTTTATGGACAACCAAGGGTTTAAAGGCCTCCCTTTGAAGTTTCTGTTTGACCAAGCCAGCTCATGTGCTAAGGAGAGAAATTGGTCTGCTTTCAATGCTATTTTAGCTCTTTGTATTTATGGGATTGTCATATTCCCCAACATCCTATAGTTTGTTGACATGCATGCAATTCGGATTTTCATCTTGAGAAACCCCGTGCCTACCCTTCTTGGTGACGTGTATCATTCAGTCCGCTACAAGAACGAAAAGAGATGAGGAAGGACTGTGAGTTGCTGCGCGCCGCTCCTATCTACATGGTTTTTTAGTCATCTCCCTAAAGCTGGGGCTTTTGTTGATGCAAGGGATTCTATGAAGTGGTCTAAAAGGTTGATGGGATTAACTGCTGACAACATCGTTTGGTTTAATCACAGTTTGCTAGGGATTGAGCTCATTTTCAACTGCAGAGGATTCCCAAATATGCCTTTAATAGGGAGGAAAGGTGGAATTAATTATAACCCTTCCCTTGCTATCAGACAATTTGGGTATGCATTGAGGACTTCCCCTGAGGAACAAGATATCAGAGAATCCTTGTTTTTCAATGGCACTGCAGACCAAGAGATGATAAGGAAAGTCGTGAACGTTTGGAAGCAAGTTTTTAAGAGAGGAAATACTTTCTTTGGGAAGTGTAACAACCAAGCTTTCTCTCCGTATGTGGAGTGGGTCCAGAAAAGGGCAGAAGAGGAGCTTTTTCCTTTCCCAATAGAGCCGCCTTTGTACCCTCTGTTGATTGAGCCACCAACCACGATGAAGATAGAGAAGTATAAAAAATTGTGGGCTGAAAAAGAGAAGCTGCGAGAGGAGAACAACGAGCTACACAAAGAAATTTACCAGTTGAAACATGAGCGAGGTGAAGCTGTTCATGTTGCCAAGTTGAAGACAGAGCTTCTCGCTAAGAAAGAAAAAGAGCTACCTGAAGAGGTCACAGCCAGACAAAAGGTAGGGAAAGCTCTAAAAGGTGTTAGCAGGATTCTAAAATCCAAGAAGGAAGACCTAGCCAAGGCTTGGTCAAACATTCACAAGTTCAACGCTTACCGAGATACTGCAATCGCAGCCAACAAGCAGAAAGAGGATAAGTATTTGGAGCAGATTGAGAGTCTGAAGTTGAAGCTTAGGAAGACAGATGAGGAGATCTTATCGGGAACATTCCATAGACACGCAGTTTAAGAGCGACTAAATGAGGCCATAGCAACCATAGAAGACCTGAAGATACGAGCTGAGGTGAAGAGGTCTAGGGGTGAAGGCTCTAGCTCAGGCAGTGGTCCTCAAAGGGTGCAAGACCATGGTGGTTGAGGAGAACTCGCGCATTGATGATACTCTGTAGTTTATTTTTTCTTTATATTTTGGGTCACCACCAGAATTGTTGGCTGGGACTTTTGTTTATTTTGCTTCAGGGTTATTATGTTATCTTGGGTTGTAATCTCTGACAGTGATTTTCTCTGATATACGAGCAGAAGTTTCATTCCTATCTTGTCTTTAGACCGGAATCAAGGGGTGGATCTCCCTGCAAAGATTCAAGCATGTTCATTTGCATTTGCATAATCATAATCATTTTTGCATAGCAGGTGCTCGTCCCGGGTTTTTCTAACCTTTATTTGGTTGCAGGAAGGATTGATAACCAGCTAATTCACCGGTATTCTACTAGATCAAATCAGAGGAGAATTATGGAGCAAATGCAAGCAGAGATGGCCGCCATGCAGGCTCGTATGGTCCAGTTCATGGAATTGATGCAAGGTGTTGCCCAAGGGCAAGAGCAATTGAGGACTCTGGTCCAACCCTTAGTGGCAAGAGTGGATGAAGATCGGGTTCTTCATGGCGGAGTCCATAATGGCGTTGTTGGTAACGGTGCTCTGGGAGGTCCTGTGGGCGTAGAGATCCCCATTCCTGGTGTTGTGATCCCTCCGGGCGGAGGAGAGCAGCTTGTGATTCCTTCTGTTGTGGGAGAAGTAAGTGTTTGTGTTGTTCATGGTCGTCATTTCGAAGACCAACAAGATGACATTTTTTCTATGCAAGGTGTTGATGCTACTCCTCAGGTGGATAATGATCAAAGGTTCAGACTGATTGAAGAACAACTAAGGGGAGTCGTGAATCAGAATTCTGTAGGAATTGATCTGGAGGATTTGGGGCTGGTTCCTGGTGTTGTAATTCCGCACAAATTTCAGGTGCCCACTTTTGAGAAATACAATGGTACCACTTGTCCCAAGACGCATGTCAGGGTATACGCAAGGAAGATGGCCGTGTACTCTAAAGATGAGAAATTGCTGATGCATTTCTTCCAGGACAGCCTATCTGGGGCATTCTTAGAATGGTATATGCAATTAGAGAGATGCCATGTCCGTAATTGGAGAGAGTTGGTCGAGGCCTTTATCAAGCACTACCTATATAATACTGATATGGCTCCCAACAGGACCCAGTTACAGAATATGTCTCAACAGAATAATGAAAGCTTCAAAGAATATGCGCAGAGATGGCGTGAACTAGCGGCAAGGGTACAACCTCCCATGTTGGAAAAGGAAATGCTGAATTTGTTTATGGATACTTTGCCAAGACGTTATTATGAGAAACTGTTACCTTGCGCGTCAGGCAAGTTTGCTGATTTGATCATGGTCGGGGAAATGTTAGAGAGTGGAATCAAAGCGGGGAAGGTAGCAGGTAGTGATGGTCGTCTTCTGGTCGAGGCAAGAAACCCTATGTGAATTATAAGAAGAAGGAGGAAACAAATTCTGTGTCGTCTCACCGAGGTAAAGAAAAGCAGCATCAGAGTTATAACCAGCAGGTAGCTTCAGTGACAATTCCTGCAACGCTTCCACCTCAGCAGCAGCAAAATCAGGCTCCGCGCCAATATCAGCCAAAGCCTAAACAGAACCGACATTTTGATACTCCACCTCTACCATATTCACAGTTGTTTCAACATTTGCTACAGTTGCAGTTAATCCAGAAAAGGACTTAGCTACCCCCACCGGTAATCCACCTCCTGGTTATAATCCTAACGCTCACTGTGACTTTCATTCTGGGGCACCCGGACACTATATTGAGGAATGCAAAGCTTTTAAGCATGTAGTCCAAGACTTGGTGGATTCAAAGGCCATTAACTTTTCAAATGATGTGCCAAATGTCATCCAAAACCCAATACTGAACCACGATGGGCCGAGGGTTAATGCTGTGTTAGAGGAAAATGAATCTTTGAATTTGGTTATGGATGTTAATGAATTAAGGACTCCTTTGATGGTGGTAAAGGAGAGGTTATTAAGGGGTGGGTGTCCCCTGGATGTGATGAGAATTGTTCAGATTGTATGTCACAAATGAATGGGTGTGGTTTTTTGAAGTCAGGAATTCAAAAGTTGATAGATGAAGGTCGATTGCAGTTTGACCGCTGTGGTCAACAGAAAAAAGTTGTTAGCAGGAAAAGTGAGGTTGCTACCATTACTATCCCTTTCAAAACAATCACTATTTCAGGGCTGGTAAGACCAGCACCGGTTATTATTACAGCTCCCTGTCCCATACCATATGAGAGCACCAAGGCCATTCCTTGGAACTATGGAGCCGAAGTGTTCGTTAATGGGCAGAAACAAGAACTGGTGGGAACTTCTGTAGTGAACTCTTGTGTTGAAAACAATATTGAGGCAGGGGCTATCACGAGAAGTGGTAGAGTCTTTATCCCTTCTGATGATCAAGCTGGTAGTTCTAGACAAGACAAAGGAAAACAGGTTGTAGATAATTATGGGCAAACGCCAGTAGTGAATGACTCCACGGCAGGGCCGATTGATAATTCTTTCTCTGAGAATGTAGAAGAGTTTATGAGACTGATTCGGAAAAGTGATTATAAAATTGTTGATCAATTGCATCAGACTCCGTCTAATATTTCTATCTAATCCCTGTTATTGTGTTCCGAGGCACACCAAAATGCACTGCTGAAGGTACTGAATGCTGCTTACGTACCCCAAGAGATCTCAGTTAATCAGTTGGAGGGGGTAGTAGCCCATGTTAATGCAGGAAATGGTTTGGGTTTTACTGATGTTGACTTGACTCCAGCTGGGAGAAACCATAACAATGCCTTGCATATTTCTGTCCAGTGCCATGGATCGTTGATGTCTCATGTGCTTGTGGATACTGGATCCTCTTTGAATGTTCTGCCTAAGAAATCCTTGATGAAGCTGGACACTCGGGGGTTGATATGCTCACCAAGTGATTTGGTGGTGCGCGCTTTCGACGGCTCGAAGAGATCTGTTTTCGGAGAGATTGTATTACCAATTAAGGTTGGGCCAGAGGTTTTCGATGCTACCTTCTATATCATGGACATCCAACATGTCTACAGTTGTCTGCTGGGTCGTCCATGGATTCACAGTGTTGGGGCTGTGACGTCTACATTGCATCAGAAGTTAAAGTATATGGTAGACGGACATGTGGTGACGGTTTGTGGAGAAGAGGATATCATGATAAGCCAGCTATCTACTTTCAAGTATGTGGAGGTAGATGGTGAAATACATGAAACTCTATGTCAGGTTTTTGAAGCAGTAAAGATCCCTGAGGAATCTCTCAAGGAACTCAGCCAACCTGAAATGGTTGAGCAGCCTACAGTGGTACATCAGCCAGAGATTTCTATGTCTTCCTTCAAGGATGCTCGGGCCGTGGTTGAAGCCGGCGGTTCACAAAAGTGGGGTCAGATTGTTGATGTCCAGGAAAAGCGGAATACTCATGGACTAGGTTATAAGCCACCTAAGCGTCCTGAAGAACCTCCCAAGTTCTATGGTCCAGTTCGTTTCACTAGTGCCGGTGTGTTCTTTGATAGAATCAATGCTATTGGTGAGGATGGGGATAGTGATTGTGATATGGATAGTTGGATCCGCCCCTGTATCCCAGGTCAAAGTCTTCGCAACTGGTCGTCAGAGAGAGCCATTCAAGTGACCGGACCAGAGTAATTGCTCATGTTTGTCATCTATGTTGATCCTACGTTCTGCCTAAGACGTAGCAATCCTTATTTGTAGGGCTTGAATGTTTTTGTATGCTTTTCTTTATCATTAATAAAGGACGTTTTCGCATTCAAATGTTTTGATCCCTGTTTTTCTGTTTTTTATTTTTTTTTCATTAAAACCACAGCAAAATGGCAATGTGTATTTTGTTTGATGCATCCATAATAAACATAAATCATCAATCATACAGGTTTCCTTGTTCAGATTCCACCCATCATGATTTAGCTATGGCTCGATATGACTTCGATAAACCCATATATCAGGTTGAAGAGGGGATTGATGAAGATTATGCCTTACCAGAGGAATTAGCCAGGCTGTTAAAACAGGAGGAAACGGTCATTTTGCCTCATCAGGAGGAAATCGAGGTTGTTAACTTGGGAACCGAGGACGCAAAGAAAGAGGTACGGATTGGGGCTGCTTTGGAAGACACTGTCAAGGGAAGATTGATTGAAATGCTCCGAGAGTATGTGGATATCTTCGCCTAGTCTTACCAAGACATGCCTGGGCTCGACACTGACATCGTGGTACACCGGCTGCCACTTAAAGAAGGATGTGCTCCGGTTAAGCAGAAGCTGAGAAGGACGAAACCGAAAATGTCTGTCAAGATTAAAGAAGAGGTTCAGAAACAGTTAGATACTGGGTTTCTTGCTGTAACGAATTATCCTCGATGGGTTACTAATATTGTACCTGTACCTAAGAAAGACGGAAAAGTCATGATCTATGTTGATTACAGAGATCTGAATAGAGCAAGCCCAAAAGACGACTTCCCGCTTCCTCACATTGACGTGTTAGTGGACAACACTGCTCAATATTCTGTGTTTTCCTTCATGGATGGCTTCTCTGGGTATAACCAAATCAAGATGGCTCTAGAGGACATGGAGAAAACGACGTTCATAACACCGTGGGGAACATTCTGTTACAAAGTGATGCCCTTTGGATTGAAAAATGTTGGGGCAACATATCAGCGGGCGATGGTGACTCTCTTTCATGATATGATTCACAAAGAGATCGAGGTCTATGTTGATGACATGATTGCGAAGTCACAGACGGAGGAAGAACATCTGGTTAATCTTCAGAAATTGTTTGAAAGGTTGAGAAAGTTTAGACTGAGGTTGAATCCGAACAAGTGCACCTTCAGGGTGAGATCAGGAAAGCTACTTGGGTTTATTGTCAGCGAAAAAGGTATTGAGGTTGACCCTGCTAAAGTAAAAGTCATTCAAGAAATGCCTGAACCAAGAATAGAAAATGAGTTTTGTGGTTTCTTAGGGAGGTTGAACTACATTGCTAGATTCATCTCTCATCTTACAGCCACGTGTGAACCAGTATTCAAGTTGCTAAGAAAAGATCAGGCGGTCAGATGGAACAAAGACTGCCAAAAGGCGTTCGAAAAAATAAAAGAGACTGTCAAAAGGCATTCGAAAAAATAAAAGAATATTTGCAGGAACCTCCGGTCCTTATGCCGCCAGTGCCAGGAAGGCCATTGATTATGTATCTTACGGTTCTTGAGAACACAATGGGGTGTGTGCTCGGTCAACACGACGAGTCGGGTAGAAAAGAGCATGCCATCTACTACCTGAGTAAGAAATTTACTGATTGTGAGTCAAGGTACTCGATGCTGGAGAAAACATGTTGTGCACTCTCTTGGGCAGCTAAGCGTTTGAGGCAGTATATGTTAAACCACACAACCTTCTTGATTTCGAAGATGGATCCGATCAAGTATGTGTTTGAAAAGCAGGCGCTTTCTGGTAGAATAGCTCGTTGGCAGATGGTTCTGACAGAATACAATATTCAATATGTTTCCCAAAAAGCCATTAAGGGAAGTGTTTTGTCAGAATATCTCACTGAACAACAAATTAAGGATTATCAACCGATGAAGTTCGAATTTCCTGATGAGCACGTTATGTATTTGAAGATGAAAGACTGTGAAGAACCTCTACCTAATGAAGGGCCAGAAATTGGGTCCCAATGGAAGCTGGTTTTTGATGGGGTAGTTAATTCATACGGTAACGGAATCGGGGCAGTCATTACGACTCCGAAAGGTTCTCATATAACTTTCACTGCCCGATTAGCATTCATATGTACCAACAACGAGGCGGAGTATGAAGCATGCTGTAATACCCCAAATTTTGACCACTTAGATTTCCCATCATTGTGAAAATCATCATCACAATATGGATGTACCTTTATGCTTCATTAGTCTCCCCAAGGATGGGTGAGCATCCACTACAATCAAAATTAGGGTTTCAAGCCCTCTCTGAGTGCTTAGACAAAGGATCAATCAAGAAATGACATGATCTTCAACTTGTCTAATCTCTCAAACATCCACAATGGATAAAAAAGGACTCCCACTTCAAGGATTAAGCACAAGGCTGCTCCCTTTTAGGTGGATCAAGTCTCAAGATCGACAGTGTCACCAAATTAGGGCTTTGGTCGACCAGGGCCTCCAGATGGAAATTTTCATCTGGGCACAAGGCAATGATCCAAAACATAACCTAATATACTTCATGGAACCTCATGAACCCATGCATCAAGTCAATTTTGCCTCAGGGGATGCATTCATAAAAAATCAGAAATTAGGGTTTCTTGACCTAATTCACCCCTAAGTTGACTTTTAGGACAAACCATGAGCCAAGACCTCAAGAGATGATTTGAGGGTCTCTAATATACCATATTGATCCATTTAGAACAATGGATTGATCCAAGAAGTTTGAGCAACAAGTCTCAATTTCATCTGCACCACAATTAGGGTTTTAAGGGAAAAGTCAACTGTAACTTTGACTTTTGACCAGGACATGCTCCCAAACCCTAATACATGATTGAATATACCCTATGACACCCATGGAACACGCCCATCAAGTTTGATTTAGGTCAAGGACATGATTTCCTGAAGAATTGCACAGTTTGGAATTCATCTGATAAAAAGTCAACTGTGCACAAAAGTCAACTTTGACTTTTTGAGATTTTTCACCAAAATGGATTTTTAACCCTAAAATGATGTTAATGTATGTTTTGAATCATCATTCATCAAGAAAAATCAAGAAAAGTGAGATAACTTGTAAAAGGGGTAACCATAAAACTTAGAAATTTTTCTAAGTTAAAAATAAAGTGGCAAAGGTACCAACTTTGGAGGACCATAACTCCTAAACCACAAGGCCATTTTTTCTCATCCAAAGATGGATTTGTAGCCCTCATTATCACCTACAAAAACTTCAACTACACGTTATTCCAATTCATTAAGGATTTTGAGTTATGGAGTGATCAAAGTGGCTGAAAAGTGAAAAAGTCACTTTTTCCAACACTTAGTGAAATTTTCACTAAGTCAGATTTTGCGTCACTTTTTGCCAAATGTAGGGGGATTTTTCACTTGGAATCAAAAGAGATCAAAACCAAACTTGTTCAAACAGTTGTTGTATCATGTAAGAGCTTTCCAAAATGGCCAAGAACATTGCCAAATTCAACCTACACCATGAGATACAACATTGCCAAGTTGCCTTGCTGAAATCTGTCAAGGCAAGGCAGAATTTGCAACTTTGGTCGATTTACCAAAATCAGCCAAATTCAATTGCTCCTATCCACTTGGACACCTCAGAGGATTGAATCTAAAGGGGACAATCACTGAGTCAAGCCTCCAAAGTCCATGGAACAAGAAATAGCATGTTGAACCTAGAATGGCCAAAATAGGGACAAGACTTCAAATTTGGAATGAGGCATTCAATGGAACCATCAAGGTGGCATGGACTGAGCCATTCTCATCTGAAATCAGTCAAGACTTATCCAAGACCAAGGGGACCAAAGCTCTGTGCCCTAACCTCTAGTCAATGGCTAGAGGAGACTTGGATTTTCATTTGCCAACATTGGCCAAACCTACTTACCAGCTGCCATTCACTATTCCTTGCAAAACAAACTTGCTCTACTATAAATAGAGCTCAATTGTGGTCAGTTTAAGTACACCAAAGCCATCTAACAGATGCTTTCCTCAAAATCTCTTCTTTCACTCCAATTTTGCCTTCTAAGGCAAGTCACTATCGGGTTTTGAGTTTGAGAGCAATTCCAATCAAACCAATCACTCACACACCTCACATACATCACAGATGAGCTGATCAAACACTTAGATTACTTCTGAAACATCAATTTCACAAAATCACCAGCTGGTTGCTCAAGGTTTTAACCAAAGTGCAGCTGAGGTACCACAAAATGATCCAGCCAATTTCAATCAAGTCCAACCATCCAAACACAATCCATAGGGTGTAGGGAAGCTGTTCAGATCATCACCACTCATCTGTAACACCTCCAAATCAAAAATCACTTTGAACTTGCTGTCACGACTTAGAGGTAAGCACATACTTGGTCATCTCTCAATCTATGCATATTTCCTCGCACAATAATTTGGCCATATGTTCATAATCATGCATGGAATGTTTTCCCTCAATTAATTGCATTGTTTGAATCGTGTATCAAAAATCCTAGCCTTCATGCAGAAATTAGGGTTCTTGAGGTTTCTTCGTGATTTCTTGTTGTATGTTTAATTTAAATGAAATTAAAGTACATAGACATGATCGTGAGGTTGAGACGAGCATAATGATATGTGGATTGCATGATATGATTACGTATTCATGGAGATTGGATAGAAAACGCAAATCAGCCAAACCCAGAAAAACGCGCGTGTTCTTCAGCTGTTCTTGGCGCCATTTTTCATAAATTCAAATATTTGAATTTTGTGATTTTGTTTAATTGATTCAAAAATTAATTTCTCTCTGAGTTTTAATGATTTTGAGTTGATTCTTTTTTTAATAATTCACAAAAATGTTAAAATATTTTATTTTATCAAAAAATCCCAAAAATATTATTTATTTCATATAATTGATATTTTTGCAAAGAATTAATATTTTAATTGTTTTTGGCATTTTAAATATTTTTTCTACATTGATTTTGCAACTTTTAATGCTTTCTAATTATTTTGTAGGTCAATACTTAATTTTTGAAGCATTAATCCAAGATCACAATTTGTTTTCCATGTGTTAAACAATTTTTGATCATTTTCATTTAATTTTTATTCAATTAAATACATTTTGAAAACAAATTAGGGTTTTGGATTAATTCAACCCTCATAAATCATTTTTAAAACACTTTGGGCCTCTTGAGAGAGTGTAAGACCCATCCCCCCTTGTACAAAAACTTTTTGGGCCTCATCCATTGTATAAGTCCCTCTGTACAAGTAAACGGCGCGATCGTCGCCTTTTTTAAAATAAACCTGGGCCTACCCTCGAGTAGTAAGACCCATTTCTTTTAAAACTTTTTGGGCCTCTAATAGAGTGTAAGACCCAATCCTTTTTTTGACCAAATCATTTTTGGGCCTCAGTATATTGTATAAGTCCCGATACCGTCAAAAACAAATGGCGCGATCGTCGCCTTTTCAAAATAACCCTTGGGCCTCTCCTTGAGCTATAAGACCCATTCAAAACACTTTGGGCCTCTATTAGAGTGTAAGACCCAATCCCCCTTTTAACCAAAACATTTTGGGCCTCACTTATTGTATAAGTCCCTCTGCGTTAAAAGAAAACCTCGGCGCGATCGCCATTTTTAAACGAAAAATCATTTGAGCCTACCCTCGTGTTATAAGCCCCACTCTTTTCTTTAAACCTTTTTGGGCCTCTTGAGAGAGTGTAAGATCCATCCCTTTGTACAGAAAACCTTTTTGGGCCCCAGTCACTTGTATAAGTCCATCTGTACAAAATTAAACAGTGCGTTCACTGATAAAACCTTGGGCCTCTCCTTGAGCTGTAAGCCCCAAATCTTTCTTTTTCAAAGCACTTTCTCCTTTGATTTTGAATATACTGTTGTTTTCAATCTTTCTTTGTTGAACAACTAACCAAACAACATGGAAGCACTCCAACCGAGTAAGTGGTTATCGCTTTCATTTACTGCTTTCATATATATATATAACTGTATTTTGGGGCTGCTCACTGTAAGTCTCCTTTCATAAACTCATATCTACTGTGTAATAATAGTATAGATATTTCGAGTTTCCCCAGCTACTACGTCTAGAACTAGGTGACGCCGTTTCACTTATTCGTAGAAATAGACGCCTAGATCCCCAATAGGAGCACCAGATACAGTCTTCTCTTCGGCTGTCCTCCTTAGGAATCGTCAAGAAGCTCTACTCCCCAAGGTGAATGTATTCTCCGTGAATGGCATCTTTGAGTTTCTTCCAAATTCTCGAACTTTCCTGACTTGATCTATTCCTTGTGGATAGCTTGCCTTGAATGTCTCGGGGTTTGGGTACCCACTACGGTCATAATCTTGGACCTTAACTAAGGAACCCTCTTTAAAAGCTAAAAGTCGCTGGATAGTAAACCTCGCACGTTTACCAGTGGCTTTTATCTTTAAAAAAGTTATCTCTCCTAATGGAAAGGAGATGATAGACCCACGGGCTTCTTAAAAGCATCGGCCTCCTCTTGGGCATTATTCAAGGACACTACGGCTTCTTAGAAGTATTCACAGCCTCCTCTTAGGCTTCGTATAATGATCTCTTCCTCCGGGAATGATAGCCTCCTCTTGAGCTTCGTACAAGGACCCGTCGGCTTCTTAAAAGTTTCCAGCCTCCTCTTGGGCTTCGTACAAATTGTCCCGACGACCTCCTAGAGGTATAGGAACAGAACATAGTCATCCTCATAGAACAGTCCTTTCATAGAGTCTATTATTGTTTCTCAAAGCATAGTACAAAAGATAAAACTCTAGACATGGACAGTCTAACTTCCTTGAGTCTCAAAGACATTCTCAAGCACCCTTCGTTAAATAGGAAGGAAACCCGCAGACTCGGATAGTCTCAATACCCTTTGGATTTCCCGTTTCCTCAAAGAAAAGGAAATATCCCTGATCCTCAAATCAAATCTCTGAGTACAGTGATGCTCATATAAGAACTGATTTTCTCTTTTAAAATCAGTATATTGGATCTGTCACTCAACTGAAACAGTTACAATAGCCTCCATCTCGGGCTTCGTACGAGATACCAAAATTCTCCCCAGTGGAGTCAAACAACCTTTTCGCCTCTCTCTCGGGCTTCGTACGAGACACATAAGAGACTCCCCCGTTGAGTCAATTACCCCTTTCGCCTCCATCTCGGGCTTCATACGAGATACAAAATCACTCACTTGTTGAGTATAAAAGATTCTCCTGTTGAGTCAACCCTTTTAGCCTTTCTCTCGGGCTTTGTACGGGACACAAAATAGCCTCCTCTTAGGCTTTGTATAATGATTTTCCTAGCGGAAATTAGCCTCCTCTTAGGCTTCGTATAAGAAAACCACTGGTTGATCCAATCAACCTTTTAGCATCAAAGTTGTGCCTCGTTCATAGTACACAAACATCAACAACTCCTTTCCCTTCATCTAATCGCTGTAAGCGGCAAGCCTCTGGATCATCTACATCCATGCCACTGTCCCTCTTTTAGCATGAAAAATTCCTAAGGAAAGATGGCATTGCTCTACACTAAGTTAAAGTCTTCTCCTTCAGGTTAAAACCCTTTCTTCGGAAATTATGGCATTGCTCGGATCCACGTATCCCTGTTAAAGTAATTCTCCTTATCCCCTCTTTAGAGATGACAAATTCTCTCTAAAGTCGAGGTCTTTCAGCTTCACGTCTTGGGCTTTGAACAAGACACAAATAGACCTTCAGCTTCAAGTCTTGGGCTTTGAA
Source organism: Lathyrus tuberosus (assembly GCA_022829125.1). Lineage (NCBI taxonomy): Eukaryota > Viridiplantae > Streptophyta > Magnoliopsida > Fabales > Fabaceae > Lathyrus > Lathyrus tuberosus. Next base: position 155,470 of record JALAZF010000759.1, on the reverse strand, counting down.
CAAGATACAAACTATCCTTTCGCTTCACGTCTTGGGCTTTGAACAAGACACCAAAAACAACCATTTCCTCCCATAGAATAGGAGGAACTACAAGTGCTCTGATTTCCCTGTTTCGGTAAACGGGAATACGTAGGCATAAGATCGAAAGAAAAGATCTTAGCGAGCGCAATCAACAAAAAACCCAAATCCCATATCTCCGTCAATCAAAAGCAGTAATTCAAAAGCATCAGTCCTAACATCCTAATCCTTGTTCCCCGCTAGAAAGTCCTAGAAAGAAAGAAAACCGTATTGGCGAAAATACAAATAACCAGTACAAAGGCCCCCCACATTGATAGCATCTGTAACCTAATAGACCGCTGTTTAAACTCAGTATGCAAGCAGGGTTAATTGGAGACATCTATTTCCCTTCCTTATTCAGCTCACAATAGGATAAAAAATGAATCGATCTGTAGTCAAAGCTCAAACCGCAGAGAGCGACCATCGCTTAAGAACCGCATCCAAAATCGCTCGCTACAGAAAAGTGGCGCCCACCGTGGGGCCCGTCTTTCTTTTTCCTTTTTTCTCTTCACTTGTGTGAATACCACAGATTGGGGCTTCCGCCGGGGAACCCATTTTCTGTAAGGAACTTAGGATTCTTAGCTTTATAAGTCTAGGATGATTAGGACAAATATATATACTGCTTTTCCTAATTGTTATACGTGTTTATTTTTCTGCTACTGGGAATGCGTGTGATGCCGCATGTGATGAGAATGAGTATACACTTAAGATAAGTGATGGCGACGCGGTCGACCATCAACCTCAGTGGAGGCTGACCAATGCAGCCTATTCACTCTTATAGCCAATCGGCCGGTTGTTAAGTCTGAGAAGATGAGGAGCCAAACTCTTTCGTAGTGCGGAAACTATCGGAAATAGTTGTTACGCGATACTACCCTCATTTGAGGCTGGTGATCTATTCTCAGTGAATGGCACTTACTCTAAGATTGCTCTACAACTCGCTGGCGATCCGCTTGTTGTTTTGCTTTCCTGGGAGGAGCTGATGATAATGAGTACAGGTACAAAAATCACCCTAGTATAAACCTTTGGGGATGGGTAGAGCCTTGACTTCATGACAACGACCCTTTGACCCCATGTTTTTTCTATGTTTTTGTGTGCTGCATTCATGCATCCATTTAATAAAACATTAAAACATTCAAAAAAACTTTCTCTTCTAGTCTCTCTGTTTTTCAAATTAAACTAAGACTGTGATTGCAAATATCAGAGAAGAGGATTACGCTAATGGATTTCGGTAGAAGGAGAACTCACCAGTATACCTTCAAGGTTCCAAAACTAGGGGATTTGAGAAAGTTAGCGAGGATGATCGTTAACCCAGAGGCTTTCAGAGCCAAGCACGGTGGTTTGCTACCACTGTTAAGAGTCCATGTGATTAAGGGGATCATGGACGCGCTCATTCAGTTCTACGATCCGGTTTATCATTGTTTCACATTCCCGGATTACCAGCTATCACCAACGCTGGAGGAGTATTCTCATCTGACTGATTTACATATCACTGATCGAGCTCCATTTTCTGGACTGGAAGAAATTCCAAAGAATCAGACTATTGCAATAGCAATTCATTTGGACGAGTTTGAGGTCAGGACTCATATGACCACTAAGGGTGGCATCCAAGGTTTGCCAGCCCAGTTCTTGACAAAAAAGGCTCTATACTTCGCTAGTATAGGGAACGAGATTGCTTTTGAAAGCATCTTTGTCTTGCTTACCTACGGGTTATTTTTGTTTCCCAACATCAATAACTTCGTCGATATCAACGCTATTAAGGTTTTTCTCATTGGAAACCCTGGGTCGACTTTGCTCGCAGATGCGTATCATTCTGTGCACTTGGGAAATTTATACAGCGGAGGAGAGATCACATGCTGTGTATCTTTGCTCTACAAATGGTTTATCTCTCACTTGCCCAAGTCTGCTGCTTTTTGGGATTGCAAGAGTGTCTTACGTTGGTCGCAGAAAATCATGTCTCTCACCAATTCCGATATAGATTGGTGTAATAGGATTTATGAGGGAATCAGAATCATTGACCATTGTGGAAACTTCCCCAGCGTACCCCTCATAGGAACTAAAGGAGGAATCAACTATCATCTGATATTAGTTCTTCGTCAATTTGGATACCCGATGAGACACATCCCACTGGGTGTTCATCTGGAAGGTCTTTTCTTCAAGGAAGGAGAAAACGACAGAGCACTAAAGATGGAAATAGTGCAAACTTGGAAACATGTTCATAAGAAAGGACGAGAATCTCTGGGAAAACCGAACCGTGTCTCGGTGGAGCCTTATCTCCATTGGGTACAAACTAGAGCTCTCAAGCTAAAGATGCCTTATCCTCGTTACGGAATTCTTCCGCCGAGGGAATCTGTCATGTACTTCATGACGGAAACTGAAAAGCTTCAGGTTACTCTCAACAAAGTTCAAAAGGAAAGAAGATCTTGGAAGAACAAGTACCGCACCCTAGACGTAGAGTGTATCCAAATACAGCAACTACTAAAAGAGAAAGATGCTCTGATTGAAATTTTAGAGCAGCATGCTGTGGAGAATCAAGATGACCAAAGGAATTTGCTCGCTCCTTTCATCTAGCAAAGGAATGACAACCCGACAATGGCCCAAGCGCCCCGGTCAAAGAAGAGGACTCGGGACCCATTAGTTTAGGTTTCTGTTTCCACACTTTGTAATCTACTGTATTTCCATTTCTGTAATCCTTTGGAATTCAATAAAAAGGGGTTTCCCCACTGTTTGACATTTGCAATCTAATTGTCGAAGTTTATTTTGATAAAAAAAACAACAATTAATATAATCATTGCATTCATCATTCTCACATCGCGTATTCTTCTTCCCTACGAATCTTACATTTGTGTCTCGATTCTAGAGTCAAACTGTCTCATTCGTATAATACTCGGGCCAATCGTCAGAAAAGGATGGATGATCTTGAGGAAGAAAACAGAGAGTTGAAAGAAGAGATCGACGCTCTGAGAGAGGATATGAGAAAGCTTCGTAACGACATGCAAGCCATGGCAGAAGCTCAGCTACAAAGAACTGTGATCTCAGAGATCACCTCAACGCCCATCATAGAAAAGTATGATCCTAGGTATCAGATGCCGAAAGATCGTCCTTGGGGCATGCCTGTTAACTATATCCCGGAAGGATATGTTTCGCCGATCATTGAAGATCAGGGAATCGCAACAGAAGCCGCTAGGCCTTAAGGTTACAAACTTCGGGAAAGCGAAGATGCCAGGGGCATACTCAAGACTCCTGAAGGTTACAAACTTTGGGAGGCGCCAAGACTTACTACCGTAGTCACGGTGCCACCCCCTGTGGTGCACACTGTCCCGGAAGGACAGATTCCACCGACATCTTCTGATAAGAAGGAAACTATGTTTGACAGAATGGATGAATTCCTGGAGCAGTTCTTGGAAATACAGAAAGAGCTGCAAGCCATTCGCGGTTAGGATCTATTTGGAAAGGACGCCGCAGACCTCTGCTTGGTCCCAAATGTGAAAGTCCCGCACAAGTTCCAAGTGCCCGACTTTGAAAAATACAAGGGTAACTCTTGCCCTCAGAGCCATCTGGTGATGTACGCTCGGCGGATGTCAGCTCAGACGGAGAATCAGGACCTGCTGATTCACTACTTCCAGGATAGTTTAACCGGTGCCGCACTCAAATGGTACATGGGTTTAAACCGTACTACGATCAGTACATTCAGAGATCTTGGTACTGCCTTCGTCCAACAATACAAGTACAATTTGGACATGGCACCCGACAGAGATCAACTCAGATCAATGTCACAAAAGGACAAGGAAACCTTTAAGGAGTATGCTCAAAGGTGGCGTGAAATTGCCGCTCAAATTTGTCCACCTCTTGAGGAAAAAGAGATGACAAAAATCTTCTTAAAGACCTTAAGCCCATTTTACTATGACCGAATGATTGCCAGTGCACCCAGTGATTTCACCGAAATGGTCGGCATGGGTGTACGTCTTGAGGAAGCCGTCCGAGAAGGACGTTTGGTGAAAGACACTGGATCAACGAGCGGTACTAAAAAATACGATAGTGCTCTCCCTAAGAAAAAAGAGCAAGATATTGGGAATATCTCTCTCGGAAAGCAAAGGCGACGTTATCAGCCAGTTGCAGCTGTAACTCCTGCTATCGGCCCCGCGCCTGTTCCTATGTATCAACCTCAGATTGCACAGAGCCAACCTGACCAACAAAGGACACAACAGCCTCTTCAGCAGGCTCGTCCTCCATATAACAACAACGTACAACACGGCCACCAGGATTTGATCTTATACCCGTAATGTACGCAGAGCTGTTTCCGTTACTGCTGGCTAAGGGGCACATTTAGACTAAGTCTCCCCTTTCAGTTCCAGAAAATCCGCCTTTCTGGTTTAAGGTGGATCAAACATGCCCTTATCATCAAGGAGGTTCAGGGCATAACATTGAGACTTGTCTCAATTTCAAATCCGACGTGCAAAAGCTTGTTAGGAGCGGGCTCTTATCTTTCAAAGATACGAATCCTAATGTTCTCACGAACCCGCTGCCTCAACATGAGAAAACTGCAGTCAATCTGATTGAGAAAGAGACTAGCAATGTCTATCAAATTCATGATGTACTCTTGTTAAAGACCAATCTGGTCAAGATGCATTGTAGACAGAGTGGATATGGCCATGTGCCACCTCATAATTATCACCAGTGTGATATCTGCTCTAAAGACAACCAGGGATGTTCTGTAGTGCAAGCAGCTCTACAGGAACAAATGGATCTTGGATGGATCCAAGAGCACCGAGTTCGTGGACTCAACATGGTTTACACGAATTCCAACGTCATTCAAAACCACGACATCCGTGCGATGAATGACAACTTGGTGGCAATGCACTCAAGGCAAAGCCAGTATCATAATCTGCCACGGCACGATTACAGTTCCTGTCTAATTTGCTCGGTAAACAAACAGGGATGCTTTTTCATACAAGAGGCCCTCCAGCGTCAGATGGATCTTGGATGGATCCAAGACTACCATGATAGGAACTCCTATCAAATCAATATGGTTCAGATCTTTGACATTCGCGTGATGAATACCAACCTGGTAGAGTTACATGCTGAGCAGGTCCGACTTGGATTCTTAATATCACATGATTATCAAAACTGTAAAGCAGGTTGCAAAAACGATCGAGGTTGTACCCTTGTTCAGGAGGCACTTCAGCACTTGTTAAATCATTGGTGGATGCCAATCTACATGGATGAAGATACTCAGCAGATTAATATCAATCACAGGAATCCTAGTCGTCGTCAAAGTCAGGATGTCCGATCAATGGAAGATAACCTAGTAAGGCTACATTGCATTCAAAGTGGGCGTGGCCAGGTACCACCACAAAACTATGACAGTTGTAGCATCTGTTCGGAAAGTAACCAAGGGTGTTACCTTGTGAGAGCAGCTCTCCAGGGTCAGGTCGATTGTGGAGAAATTTGTCCATGTCCAGGTTCAGGACCCATTATTTGGTCGCCGAACTACCTTGTCGAGCAAGTTGAGGATGCTGTCACCATCTCTGGTCATCACAGGACCAGGGATGTTTTTGCCATCACCCCTGTACTTGACAAACCTAGAGTTCCCAACCAGGAACGGATCGAGGTTACTTATGATGGTCAGAAAAATCAGAAGGTTCCTATAGTCATCTATCTACCGGGGCCACTACCGTATGAATCAGCTAAGGCAATCCCTTACAAATACGGTGCAACAATAATCGAGAATGGAAAGGAAATTCCATTACCCTCCGTCGTGAATATTGCAGACATCAGTCGTGTAACACGGAGCGGTCGAATCTTCAACCGAGGGGTTGGAGAATCCAACAAAGAAAAGGAACTTCAGGCAGAAATTCCTGATCCACCAGTCGGTCAATCTAGTAATCCAGACTTTTCAAAAGACAAAGATGAGATGCTAAAGCTCATCCAAAGGAGTGAATATAACATTTTCGATCAACTGTTACAGACTCCTTCAAAGATCTCAGTATTATCACTGTTACTCAGTTCAGAAGCACACAGAGAGGCTCTACAGAAAGTCTTGGAGCAAGTCTTTGTGGAACAGGATGTAACAATCAGACAGTTTGATAGTATTGTCTCTAACATCACTTCCTGCAATAATTTGGGATTTAGTGATGAAGAATTACCTGAAGAGGGTTGCCGTCATAACATGGCGCTCAACACTACAGTTAACTGCCAGGGCGATGCTTTAGCCAACGTACTGGTAGACACAGGGTCAGCCCTGAATGTTATGCCGAAATACACTTTGATGCAATTATCATTCAAGGGCCCTCCGATGAGAGTCAGCGAGGTCGTCGTCAAAGCATTCGACGGATCCAGAAAAATAGTTATCGGCGAAGTTGATCTTCCCATAACTATTGGTCCTCACACTTTCCAAATCACTTTCCAGGTCATGGACATCCGGGCAACATACAGTTGTTTATTAGGAAGACCTTGGATACATCAGGCTGGAGCGGTTACTTCAACCCTCCACCAAAAGCTAAAGTTCGTCAAGAACGATCAACTTGTCACGGTTTGTGGGGAACAAGCCTTGCTTGTGAGTAACTTATCATCATCTACTTGTGTGGAACCCGAGGAGGTTATTGGAACTCAGTTCCAAGCACTATCGGTGAGCAAGAACGATCAATCTGAAGAAGGAACTTCAATTTCTTCATACAAAGATGCTATCAAAGCGGTCGAGAGTACCGATACAAAAGGATGGGGACAGCTTGTCATTCCCACTGACAATAAAACAAAGAAGGGTCTTGGTTTTTCTGCGACCTGTACCCAGACAGCTGCTAACGATGAAAGTCTTCATCCCCTTCAAAACTTCTTCCACAGTGGAAGTTTTCTTCACCCAGTGTCTCAGACAGTTCATGCTATCAACGAGGAAGATCCCTTTGACGCAGATGAAGAGTGGAAGTCCTATCTTAATGAGGACGGTTATATGTCTCAGGAAGAGGTGCCTATGCCTTTTTGCTTTCCTACAGAAAGTCCAAGATTTATACCAAGATCAGATGTCGAAATGATCTACGGAGATTGTGATCCGGAAAGATGTCATGCTCCGCCAAATTCATTAGAGGAGGACACTCTGATGAAAGACAACTTTGACCACAATTACTATGGCCCGATGGATGGCCTGCCAATGTGGCAGCCTTACCCAGGAAACTTGGGGCAAGAAAGTCAGTCGAGTAATGAAACTCAGCTGAGCATCATTGAACAGAATACCTGTGTCCCCACCACGTCATGGGATCAACACTCAAGTCATTCAGAAACTACTCAACATAAAGATGAATTCGCAACGTTTGCAGGACTAGAATTCATCAACTATGCTTTTCCCGAGGTCAACGTCATCGAGAGAAATGACTCCTCCAGTTCCACAGAAGTGTGGGACACCCTGGGACAACCAAGTGGAAAATACGACTATATGGTCAAGAACACTGCTCCTGAAAGCTCTCGTATCAAGCTCGAAGATACCCAGCCAACTGGATGGGGAGATACAGCTGAGAGCACAAATGCTATGCAAAATACAACAGAGGAATCCTCCTACGACAATTCTGCTTGGGAGACAGATTCCAATGATCCTGCTCCACCAGAAATCAGCGTCATTTCTGAAGACAAATCAAGGAAGGTGCCAGACTTTGTGATTCACCAAGGAGTTCACCGCCAATGGGTTACCGTCGAGGTTCCGAAGGTCGTTCATCAGTCAAAGTAATTGCCATCTTTAACCTTTCACCCTGCCCAGGTGAAACAGATGTTTTGATAGGGCTCGTTTTCTGTAAATATCCCTCTTCGCTTTGCCCAAAGCGACAGAGTTTTGTTTTATAGGGCTATAGTTTCAAGATTCGACTTGTTCATTAATAAAATAACGTCGTTCTGTAATTTCCGCATTAATTGCTGTTTTCTCTTTTTGCTTTTTCAGAAAATGGTAATCCTAAAAAACATTCAATAATAAAAACAAGCAGTAAAATCAAAACACTGCACACACTTACATTTTCTCTATCTCTTCTAAACACGAATCATCACGTCATGCAGATTGCTTGTTTTATACCCCCGTTGAAACATACGATCCGATGCCTTCTTCCAACTTTGAGTTCCCGGTATTCGAGGCTGAAGAAGAAAATGACGACCAAATTCTAGAAGAGATCTCCCGACTACTCAGACAAGAGGAAAGGTCCATCGAACCTCACAAAGAGCCGTTGGAAACGGTAAACTTGGGTTCAGAAAAAGAGAGAAAAGAAATCAGGATCGGAACATTGCTCAGTCCAACTACCAGAGAGGGTTTGATAAAGCTTCTCAAAGAATTTCCCGATGTATTCGCTTGGTCCTATCAGGATATGCCAGGGTTGGATACCAGCATCGTGGAACATCACTTACCGTTGAGATCAGAATGTCCGCCAGTAAAGCAAAGGTTGAGACGCACTCACCTGGACATGGCCATCAAAATCAAGGAGGAGGTACAGAAAAAGATCGACGCGGGTTTCCTCGCTACATCTGAATATCCTCAATGGTTAGCCAACATCGTACCCGTTCCCAAAAAGGACGGAAGGGTCAGAATGTGTGTTGATTACAGAGATCTAAACAAGGCAAGTCCAAAGGACGACTTTCCTTTACCACACATTGACATGTTGGTTGACAGCACAACAAAGTTCAAAGTATTCTCATTCATGAATGGGTTCTCGGGCTATAACCAGATCAAAATGGCGCCGAAAGACATGGAGAAAACTCCGTTCATTACCCCATGGGGTACCTTTTGTTACAAGGTAATTCCGTTCGGTTTGAAGAATGTCGGGGCAACCTATCAAAGGGCCATGACTACTCTGTTTCATGACATGATACACAAAGAAATCGAGGTATATGTCGATGATTTGATTGCAAAATCAAGAACAGAGGATGAGCACGTTGAACATCTGTCAAAATTGTTCGAACGTCTAAGAAAATTCAAGCTCCGCTTGAATCCCAACAAGTGCACCTTCGGTGTCCGTTCAGGGAAACTACTAGGGTTCATCGTCAGCCAGAAAGGAATTGAGGTTGATCCTGACAAGGTCAAGGCCATTCAAGAAATGCCTTCTCCGAAAACTAAAAAACAAGTCAGAGGATTCCTGGGACGTTTGAACTACATCTCCAGATTCATATTCCTTATGACCGCGACGTGTGCGCCGATTTTCAAATTACTCAAAAAGAATCAGGATTGCGTTTGGTCAGATGATTGCCAAACCGCCTTCAACAGTATCAAGGAATATCTGTTGAATCCTCCGATTCTATCACCTCCAGTGGAAGGAAGACCACTGATCATTTACCTCACAGTCCTAGAGGACTCAATGGGATGTGTACTTGGCCAACAAGACGAAACTAAACGGAAAGAGTCTGCCATTTACTATCTAAGCAAGAAATTCACCGACTGCGAAACTCGGTACACAATGCTTGAGAAAACTTGTTGCGCTTTGGCTTAGGCAGCCAAACGTCTTCGCCAGTACATGATTCGTCATACTACATGGTTGGTCTCCGAAATGGATCCAATCAAGTACGTTTTTGAAAAACCTGCTCTTACGGGAAGGATTGCCCGTTGGCAGACGTTACTATCAGAATATGACATAGAGTACCATGCTTAGAAAGCCGTTAAAGGAAGTATTTTAGTCGATCATTTGGCTCATAAACCGATTGACGATCAAGAATCAATCGGGTTTGACTTCCCAGACGAAGATGTCATGTATCTAAAGATGAAAGATTGCGATGAACCGCTACCCAGTGAAGGGCCAGAACCAGGTTCCCAGTGGGGACTTATCTTTGACGGAGCAGTCAATCATTATGGAAATGGAATTGGGGCAATCATTGTTACCCCTCAGGGTTCCCACATTCCTTTCACTGCCAGACTTACGTTCAAATATACGAACAACGAGGCCGAATACGAAGCATGTATCATGGGTCTCGAGGAAGCGATTGATTTAAGGATCAAAAACTTGGACGTATACGGCGATTCAGCCCTGGTTATTAACCCGATAAAAGGAGATTGGAACACATACCAATCAGGATTGATTCCTTACAAAGACTATGCAAGAAGGTTGTTACCCTTCTTCAACAGAGTCGACTTTCATCACATCCCTCGTGATGAGAATCACATGGCCGACGCATTAGCTACTCTCTCTTCCATGATTAGTGTAGGTCGATGGAATGACATACCTAAGATCGACATAATGCGCCTTGAACGACCCGCTTACATCTTCGCGATTGAAGCAGTCATAGACGACAGACCTTGGTATCACGATATCAAATGCTTCCTTCAGAAACAAGAGTACCCATCTGGGGCACTCAGAAAAGACAGGAAAACCCTCAGAAGATTGGCTGGAAACTTCTTCCTGAGTGGTGACACTCTTTATAAGAGAAATTTTGACATGGTCTTGCTCCGATGCGTCGACAGACCAGAAGCAGACATGCTCATGAAAGAAATTCATGAAGGATCCTTTGGCACTCATGCCAACGGACACACAATGGCGAGAAAAATTCTCAGGGCCGGGTATTATTGGTTAACCATGGAATCCGACTGCTACAAGTACATGAGGAGGTGTCACAAGTGTCAGATATACTCCGACAAAATTCATGTACCGCCATCACATCTCAAAGTTCTTTCTTCCCCGTGGCCATTTTCCATATGGGGAATCGATATGATTAGTATGATTGAGCCGAAGGCTTCAAACGGACATCGATTCATCCTTGTAGCCATTGACTATTTCACCAAGTGGGTCGAAGCAGCATCGTACGCTAATGTAACCCGACAAGTGGTGGTCCGATTTATCAAAAACAATATCATCTGCCGTTATGGTGTTCCAAGCGAGATCATTACTGATAATGGATCTAACTTGAACAATAAGATGATGAAAGAGTTGTGTGTAGAGTTCAAGATCGAATAGCATAACTCATCTCCCTACCGACCCAAGATGAACGGAGCGGTAGAAGCGGCTAACAAGAACATCAAGAAGATCGTTCAAAAGATGGTTGTAACCTATAAAGATTGGCACGAAATGCTACCCTTTGCTCTTCATGGTTATCGCACATTTGTCCGTACTTCAACAGGGGCAACCCCTTTCTCTCTAGTATATGGCATGGAGGCAGTGCTCCCCATAGAAGTAGAGATCCCATCAATCCGGGTATTGATGGAAGCTAAGCTCACCGAAGCTGAATGGTGTCAAAGCCGACATGACGAACTGAATCTGATCGAAGAAAAGAGAATAACGGCACTATGCCACGGTCGGTTGTATCAGCAAAGAATGAAGAGGGCGTTTGACAAAAAGGTTCGACCTCGTATTTTCAGAAAAGGGGACCTCGTGCTCAAGAAGATACAATCATTTCTCACTGATTCTCGGGGCAAATGGACCCCAAATTATGATGGCCCATATGTGGTCACGAAAGCTTTCTCAGGCGGCGCCTTGAGACTTGCAACCATGGACGGAGAGGAATTTGCCTACCCCACGAATGTTGATGTAGTCAAGAAATACTTCACCTAAAACTAAAAAAAAAACGTCTCGGTGGATTGAAAACCCGAAAGGGCGGTCCAGGCAAAAGTTAGAGACATATAAAAAATCATCCCGATGGATTGGAAATCTCATAGTACAATCCAGGCAAAAATTAGGGATAATGGCAAGTAACTATGTTCAACAGAGGCAAGTCCCTCAGCAGCAGTTGCATCATCTATCGGAGGAAATCTCCAGTCAAAGGTCATCTTCGACGGAAGCTCAGGATGTCCCGAACTCAAAGTTGGTAGAAGGATAGTGGTCGTTATGTTTCAACGTAGCCCTTTTCCCTGTAAATTACCATTTTCTAACTTTGTATATACTCTTTGGAATCACGCGTTTGGCTGATCTCCATCTTATCAATAAAATTTGAGCCCTTGTGCTTTTATTTGTAATTCTTTACTTATTTTAGCTTTACAGAACGACGTTGTTTAAACTTAATCAGCGATTCTTAAAATAAAACAAAAATGAATTTACTTGTTAAACTTTTTCTGCTTTTAAATTAAAGATGGCATTTCTTTTGACTGTTGAACATCAGAAGAACATCGATCGCTTCTCCTGAAGTAAGCGGACTTCAAAGTGCAGAATCAAAGTACTCCTTCTAAGCCAGTATGCCTGAATGAAGGGATCAACTGTGTCAGAGACCTTGTTTCGTCTGACACGCCTCGGCCGAGTTCTCATCTCCTAAGCCCAATCAACATAGCTCCCAAATGGACTATCTCTCCTAATCAAGGTGGAATTGCTATTTTGAATCAACGGTACTTCTTCGCCCCGCGATGGCCGAGTATCCAATTGTGTTCATCCATTAGTCTGTATGTCGCGTCTGTTTTGTCAGCATATACATACATACATCATGCATTTTTTATTTGCATTCACATTTCATATTGCATCACTATCACTCTAGTCGGTCTTGTCCCCTAGTGGTAGAAGTCCTCTCAATCGAGTTGTCAGTTCTTGCCTCGTCAGGAAATACTGGGTCTGAACAACCTCGCTTCCTGTTTAATTCTGGAAAGAAGTTGGTCCTTGACCACTTTGATAACTTGAACCTCTGAAAAGCCAGAGAGAACTTTCAATAAACATCACTCTTCGCCATTGAAGATGATATCCTTGCTTTCCCGGATTAAGGAAAATCCACAGAGAAAACCTTGTGATCAGAGATTCGGCAGCACACCAGTTTTGCTCTGAAAAACCACTGATGAGAAGGTCATTAGTACCTCAAAATTGGACCCCATCATATGGCGTTTCTCTGGGAAGATCCCGAGAAAAGTATGATGAAAGATCCCAAATGAAAATAGTCTCTCAAGAGACTCCCCAGTAGAATCGACAAATGGCGTCTCCAACAGAGAAGTTTGTGCAACTCTACACCTCAGACGTTGGGTTCCCCAGCAAGTCTGACATCAAACCTTTTTCCGTCAAATGGCATCTCCCCAGGAAAATTCGGCGAGAAGTTTGAAGGAAAATCGCTACACATAGCGTCCCTTGTCAATAAAGTTTATTGACAAAAGAAACTAAGACCAGTTCTTGGTAGGAAACCAGGAACGAGGGGAAGTTCATTTCAGAGACTGAGACCAGTTCTTGGTAGGAAACCAAGAACGAGGGGAAGTTCAAAAGAAACTAAGACCAGTTCCTTGGTAGAAAACCAGGATCGAGGGGAAGTTTACCTTTTCTAAGCATCATTGCTTAGCTAAAGAAGATGAATGTGTAAGCTACCATTCATAACCACCATCAAAATTTCGGGTATTCGGATATTTAATACTCTTGCGCCCCGAATGCCCGAATCCCTTCGTCATTCACACCTTCGGGTCCAAGAAGATTAAATAGGGGCATCTGTAATACCCCAAATTTTGACCACTTAGATTTCCCATCATTGTGAAAATCATCATCACAATATGGATGTACCTTTATGCTTCATTAGTCTCCCCAAGGATGGGTGAGCATCCACTACAATCAAAATTAGGGTTTCAAGCCCTCTCTGAGTGCTTAGACAAAGGATCAATCAAGAAATGACATGATCTTCAACTTGTCTAATCTCTCAAACATCCACAATGGATAAAAAAGGACTCCCACTTCAAGGATTAAGCACAAGGCTGCTCCCTTTTAGGTGGATCAAGTCTCAAGATCGACAGTGTCACCAAATTAGGGTTTTGGTCGACCAGGGCCTCCAGATGGAAATTTTCATCTGGGCACAAGGCAATGATCCAAAACATAACCTAATATACTTCATGGAACCTCATGAACCCATGCATCAAGTCAATTTTGACTCAGGGGATGCATTCATCAAAAACCAGGAATTAGGGTTTCTTGACCTAATTCACCCCTAAGTTGACTTTTGGGACAAACCATGAGCCAAGACCTCAAGAGATGATTTGAGGGTCTCTAATATACCATATTGATCCATTTGGAACAATGGATTGATCCAAGAAGTTTGAGCAACAAGTCTCAATTTCATCTGCACCACAATTAGGGTTTTAAGGGAAAAGTCAACTGTAACTTTGACTTTTGACCAGGACATGCTCCCAAACCCTAATACATGATTGAATATACCCTATGACACCCATGGAACATGCCCATCAAGTATGATTTAGGTCAAGGACATGATTTCCTGAAGAATTGCACAGTTTGGAATTCATCTGATAAAAAGTCAACTGTGCACAAAAGTCAACTTTGACTTTTTGAGATTTTTCACCAAAATGGATTTTTAACCCTAAAATGATGTTAATGTATGTTTTGAATCATCATTCATCAAGAAAAATCAAGAAAAGTGAGATAACTTGTAAAAGGGGTAACCATAAAACTTAGAAATTTTTCTAAGTTAAAAATAAAGTGGCAAAGGTACCAACTTTGGAGGACCATAACTCCTAAACCACAAGGCCATTTTTTCTCATCCAAAGATGGATTTGTAGCCCTCATTATCACCTACAAAAACTTCAACCACACGTCATTCCAATTCATTAAGGATTTTGAGTTATGGAGTGATCAAAGTGGCTGAAAAATGAAAAAGTCACTTTTTCCAACACTTAGTGAAATTTTCACTAAGTCAGATTTTGCGTCACTTTTTGCCAAATGTAGGGGGATTTTTCACTTGGAATCAAAAGAGATCAAAACCAAACTTGTTCAAACAGTTGTTGTATCATGTAAGAGCTTTCCAAAATGGCCAAGAACATTGCCAAATTCAACCTACACCATGAGATACAACATTGCCAAGTTGCCTTGCTGAAATCTGTCAAGGCAAGGCAGAATTTGTAACTTTGGTCGATTTGCCAAAATCAGCCAAATTCAATTGCTCCTATCCACTTGGACACCTCAGAGGATTGAATCTAAAGGGGACAATCACTGAGCCAAGCCTCCAAAGTCCATGGAACAAGAAATAGCATGTTGAACCTAGAATGGCCAAAATAGGGACAAGACTTCAAATTTGGAATGAGGCATTCAATGGAACCATCAAGGTGGCATGGACTGAGCCATTCTCATCTGAAATCAGTCAAGACTTATCCAAGACCAAGGGGACCAAAGCTCTGTGCCCTAACCTCTAGTCAATGGCTAGAGGAGACTTGGATTTTCATTTGCCAACATTGGCCAAACCTACTTACCAGCTGCCATTCACTATTCCTTGCAAAACAAACTTGCTCTACTATAAATAGAGCTCAATTGTGGTCAGTTTAAGTACGCCAAATCCATCTAACAGATGCTTTCCTCAAAATCTCTTCTTTCACTCCAATTTTGCCTTCTAAGGCAAGTCACTATCGGGTTTTGAGTTTGAGAGCAATTCTAATCAAACCAATCACTCACACACCTCACATACATCACATATGAGCTGGTCAAACACTTAGATTACTTCTGAAACATCAATTTCACAAAATCACCAGCTGGTTGCTCAAGGTTTTAACCAAAGTGCAGCTGAGGTACCACAAAATGATCCAGCCAATTTCAATCAAGTCCAACCATCCAAACACAATCCATAGGGTGTAGGGAAGCTGTTCAGATCATCACCACTCATCTGTAACACCTCCAAATCAAAAATCACTTTGAACTTGCTGTCACGACTTAGAGGTAAGCACATACTTGGTCATCTCTCAATCTATGCATATTTCCTCGCACAATAATTTGGCCATATGTTCATAATCATGCATGGAATGTTTTCCCTCAATTAATTGCATTGTTTGAATCGTGTATCAAAAATCCTAGCCTTCATGCAGAAATTAGGGTTCTTGAGGTTTCTTCGTGATTTCTTGTTGTATGTTTAATTTAAATGAAATTAAAGTACATAGACATGATCGTGAGGTTGAGACGAGCATAATGATATGTGGATTGCATGATATGATTACGTATTCATGGAGATTGGATAGAAAACGCAAATCAGCCAAACCCAGAAAAACGCGCGTGTTCTTCAGCTGTTCTTGGCGCCATTTTTCATAAATTCAAATATTTGAATTTTGTGATTTTGTTTAATTGATTCAAAAATTAATTTCTCTCTGAGTTTTAATGATTTTGAGTTGATTCTTTTTTTAATAATTCACAAAAATGTTAAAATATTTTATTTTATCAAAAAATCCCAAAAATATTATTTATTTCATATAATTGATATTTTTGCAAAGAATTAATATTTTAATTGTTTTTGGCATTTTAAATATTTTTTCTACATTGATTTTGCAACTTTTAATGCTTTCTAATTATTTTGTAGGTCAATACTTAATTTTTGAAGCATTAATCCAAGATCACAATTTGTTTTCCATGTGTTAAACAATTTTTGATCATTTTCATTTAATTTTTATTCAATTAAATACATTTTGAAAACAAATTAGGGTTTTGGATTAATTCAACCCTCATAAATCATTTTTAAAACACTTTGGGCCTCTTGAGAGAGTGTAAGACCCATCCCCCCTTGTACAAAAACTTTTTGGGCCTCATCCATTGTATAAGTCCCTCTGTACAAGTAAACGGCGCGATCGTCGCCTTTTTTAAAATAAACCTGGGCCTACCCTCGAGTAGTAAGACCCATTTCTTTTAAAACTTTTTGGGCCTCTAATAGAGTGTAAGACCCAATCCTTTTTTTGACCAAATCATTTTTGGGCCTCAGTATATTGTATAAGTCCCGATACCGTCAAAAACAAATGGCGCGATCGTCGCCTTTTCAAAATAACCCTTGGGCCTCTCCTTGAGCTATAAGACCCATTCAAAACACTTTGGGCCTCTATTAGAGTGTAAGACCCAATCCCCCTTTTAACCAAAACATTTTGGGCCTCACTTATTGTATAAGTCCCTCTGCGTTAAAAGAAAACCTCGGCGCGATCGCCATTTTTAAACGAAAAATCATTTGGGCCTACCCTCGTGTTATAAGCCCCACTCTTTTCTTTAAACCTTTTTGGGCCTCTTGAGAGAGTGTAAGACCCATCCCTTTGTACAGAAAACCTTTTTGGGCCCCAGTCACTTGTATAAGTCCCTCTGTACAAAATCAAACAGTGCGCTCACTGATAAAACCCTGGGCCTCTCCTTGAGCTGTAAGCCCCAAATCTTTCTTTTTCAAAGCACTTTCTCCTTTGATTTTGAATATACTGTTGTTTTCAATCTTTCTTTGTTGAACAACTAACCAAACAGCATGGAAGCACTCCAACCGAGTAAGTGGTTATCGCTTTCATTTACTGCTTTCATATATATATATATAACTGTATTGTGGGGCTGCTCACTGTAAGTCTCCTTTCATAAACTCATATCTACTGTGTAATAATAGTATAGATATTTCGAGTTTCCCCGGCTACTACGTCTAGAACTAGGTGACGCCGTTTCACTTATTCGTAGAAATAGACGCCTAGATCCCCAATAGGAGCACCAGATACAGTCTTCTCTTCGGTTGTCCTCCTTAGGAATCGTCAAGAAGCTCTACTCCCCAAGATGAATGTATTCTCCGTGAATGGCATCTTTGAGTTTCTTCCAAATTCTCGAACTTTCCTGACTTGATCTATTCCTTGTGGATAGCTTGCCTTGAATGTCTCGAGGTTTGGGTACCCACTACGGTCATAATCTTGGACCTTAACTAAGGAACCCTCTTTAAAAGCTAAAAGTCGCTGGATAGTAAACCTCGCACGTTTACCAGTGGTTTTTATCTTTAAAAGAGTTATCTCTCCTAATGGAAAGGAGATGATAGACCCACGGGCTTCTTAAAAGCATCGGCCTCCTCTTGGGCATTATTCAAGGACACTACGGCTTCTTAGAAGTATTCACAGCCTCCTCTTAGGCTTCGTATAATGATCTCTTCCTCCGGGAATGATAGCCTCCTCTTGGGCTTCATACAAGGACCCGTCGGCTTCTTAAAAGTTTCCAGCCTCCTCTTGGGCTTCGTACAAATTGTCCCGACGACCTCCTAGAGGTATAGGAACAGAACACAGTCATCCTCATAGAACAGTCCTTTCATAGAGTCTACTACTGTTTCTCAAAGCATAGTACAAAAGATAAAACTCTAGACACGGACAGTCTAATTTCCTTGAGTCTCAAAGACATTCTCAAGCACCCTTCGTTAAATAGGAAGGAAACCCGCAGACTCGGACAGTCTCAATACCCTTTGGATTTCCTGTTTCCTCAAAGAAAAGGAAATATCCCTGATCCTCAAATCAAATGCCTGAGTACAGTGATGCTCATATAAGAACTGATTTTCTCTTTTAAAATCAGTATATTGGATCTGTCACTCAACTGAAACAGTTACAATAGCCTCCATCTCGGGCTTCGTACGAGATACCAAAATTCTCCCCAGTGGAGTCAAACAACCTTTTCGCCTCTTTCTCGGGCTTCGTACGAGACACATAAGAGACTCCCCCGTTAAGTCAATTACCCCTTTCGCCTCCATCTCGGGCTTCATACGAGATACAAAATCACTCTCTTGTTGAGTATAAAAGATTCTCCTGTTGAGTCAACCCTTTTAGCCTCTCTCTCGGGCTTTGTACGGGACACAAAATAGCCTCCTCTTAGGCTTTGTATAATGATTTTCCTAGCAGAAATTAGCCTCCTCTTAGGCTTCGTATAAGAAAACCACTGGTTGATCCAATCAACCTTTTAGCATCAAAGTTGTGCCTCGTTCACAGTACACAAACATCAACAACTCCTTTCCCTTCATCTAATCGCTGTAAGCGGCAAGCCTCTGGATCATCTACATCCATGCCACTGTCCCTCTTTTAGCATGAGAAATTCCTAAGGAAAGATGGCATTGCTCTACACTGAGTTAAAGTCTTCTCCTTCAGGTTAAAACCCTTTCTTCGGAAATTATGGCATTGCTCGGATCCGCGTATCCCAACTAAAGTAATTCTCCTTCTCCCCTCTTTAGAGATGACAAATTCTCTCTAAAGTCGAGGTCTTTCAGCTTCACGTCTTGGGCTTTGAACAAGACACAAATAGACCTTCAGCTTCACATCTTGGGCTTTGAACAAGATACAAATTATCCTTTCGCTTCACGTCTTGGGCTTTGAACAAGACACCAAAAACAACCATTTCCTCCCATAGAATAGGAGGAACTACGAACGCTCTGATTTCCCTGTTTCGGTAAACGGGAATACGTAGGCATAAGATCGAAAGAAAAGATCTTAGCGAGCGCAATCAACAAAAAACCCAAATCCCATATCTCCGTCAATCAAAAGCAGTAATTCAAAAGCATCAGTCCTAACATCCTAATCCTTGTTCCCCGCTAGAAAGTCCTAGAAAGAAAGAAAATCGTATTGGCGAAAATACAAATAACCAGTACAAAGGCCCCCCACATTGATAGCATCCGTAACCTAACAGACCGCTGTTTAAACTCAGTATGCAAGCAGGGTTAATTGGAGACATCTATTTCCCTTCCTTATTCAGCTCACAATAGGATAAAAAATGAATCGACCTGTAGTCAAAGCTCAAACCGCAGAGAGCGACCAGCGCTTAAGAACCGCGTCCAAAATCGCTCGCTACTCATGCATTATGGGGTTAGAAGAAGCAATTGATTTGAGAATCAAGAACCTCGATGTTTATGGTGATTCCGAGTTGGTAGTTAATCAGATTACAGGTGAATGGGAGACTCGTCAAGCGAACTTGGTGCCTTATAACAACTATGCCAGAAGGTTGTTACCTTTCTTTGACAGAATTGACTTTCATCATATACACTGGTTGGAGAATCAGATGGTCGATGCGTTGGCAATGTTGTCTTCGATGTATCAGGTGAATCGTTGGAATGAAACTCCTTCGATCAGAATCATGCGTTTGGATAGACCAGCTTTTGTGTTTGCACTTGAAGATGTGTCAGATGGCAAACCTTGGTATCATGATATTAAGGTTTTTCTGAAGAGTCAAGAGTATCCAGAGGGTACATCTTCCAAAGACAAGAAAACTCTGAGGAGGCTGGCAGAAAATTTCTTTCTGACAAAAGATGATGTGTTATACAAGAGAAACTTTGATATGGTCTTGCTACGTTGTGTTGATGAACACGAGGCAAACTTGTTAATGGAGGAAGTCCATGAAGGATCTTTCGGTACCCATGCCAACGGGCATGCTATGGCCAGAAAACTGTTGAGAGCAGGGTATTATTGGATGACTATGGAATCTGATTGTTTCAAATACGCCCAGAAATGTCATAAATGCCAGATTTATGCTGATAAGGTGCATGTACCACCTACTCCTCTGAATGTATTGTCATCACCTTGGCCTTTTGCTATATGGGGCATTAATATGATCGGAAAGATTGAACCTACTGCTTCCAATGGGCATCGTTTCATTTTGGTTGCCATCGATTATTTCAGGAAGTCGGTGGAAGCAGCCTCGTATGCCAACGTCACAAGACAGGTGGTAGCTCGGTTTATCAGGAAGGACCTCATCTGCCGGTATGGAGTCCCGGAGAGAATCATTACTGATAATGGTTCAAATTTGAATAACAAGATGATAAAGGAGCTATGTCATAGCTTTAAGATTGAACATCACAACTCTTCTCCCTACCGTCCGAAGATGAATGGGGCTGTTGAAGCAGCAAATAAGAACATCAAGAAGATTGTGCAGAAAATGGTAGTGACCTATAAAGACTGGCATGAAATGTTGCCTTATGCTTTACACGGTTATCATACTTCAGTGCGCACGTCAACTAGGGCAACTCCTTTCTCACTAGTATATGGTATGGAAGCAGTTCTACCATTAGAGGTTGAGATTCCTTCTTTAAGAATCCTGGCAGACGTGAAGCTTGATGAAGCTGAATGGGTGCGTTCCAGACTGGATCAGCTGAACCTTATTGAAGAGAAGAGATTGGCAGCCATTGCACATGGTCGGTTGTATCAGAGCAGGATGAAGAAAGCCTTTGATCAGAAAGTACGTCCTCGGTGTTTTCAGGCTGGTGAGTTGGTTTTGAAAAGGATCCTTCCTCCTCAAACAGATCACAGGGGAAAATGGACTCCAAATTACAAAGGGCCATACATAGTAAGACATGTTTTCTCTGGTGGAGCCTTATTACTCTCAACTATGGATGGCGAAGATTTTACATCCCCTGTTAACGCAGACGTAGTCAAAAAATACTTTGCATAAAAGAGACCCGCTGGACACAAAAAGAAAGTCTAGGAAAAAATGGGCATCCCGACGAACCATAAAAAAGAAAAGGTTCGGGCAAAAATTAGGGATAAAAAAAGAAAAAGAATAAACCTGCAAGGTTGAAAACCTGAAAAAGCACCTTTGGCAAAAAGGGGTATCCCGGTGGATTGAAAACCCGAAAAGGGCGATCCAGGCAAAAGTTAGGGATTTGAAAGCAAGAGGCTACGAGCCGCGTTCGATCTGTGAACACTTTTGATACATGGAAATTTTGAAGGAAGGAATCAGGCCAGTCAGTCTCTTCGAAGGCCAAAACATCTGCGGATAAGCGAGGCATATTGGGTCATAGCTGAATTGAATCATGGTGGATTTCTGTTCCCCACATTACCGACATGTGTATTTTCTTTTATTTCTTTTTTGCAATTACCTCTTTTCAGGAATTAGTTCCGAATGTAAATGCCTATTCACAGGCCAGTTCCATTCAATAAAATTTTCATTTCACTCAAAAGCTTTCCATTTGTGTTTTTTACTTTTATTGTTTTGTTTGTGAAAATGTCCGATATTTTGATAAAACATTGCATGCGAAAATGTTAAGCTCTGTGAAGCATATCAGAAAATAGAGGAAATTGCTTAGGCAATGGTCGTTGTAATGGTAATAGAAGTAGCCTTTTTGCATATAGAACTTTCTGTTGATTCTGTTTGCAGGGTAACAGGTTTGTCCTTCCCCAGTAGAGCTACTCTCCTCGACATTGAAAAGTTCATCCTCCTCGGCAGGTTGTTATTTTCCCAACCAGGGTGTCGAGGATTATCTTCCTCAGCAGAGTACAGAGGATTATTTCCCCAGCTAGAGTTGTGGTTGTTTCATTACTCTTTCTGCAAGCAATCAGAAGTTGATGCTGACGCATCCCCAACAAGAGACTTATAGAATATCTTCTTTGGACAAAGATGGTATTTTCCCCGCAGGGCCTAAGCACTCATTCTCCTCAGCTAGTCAAGAAATGTTTTCCTCACCAGCAACGGTATGAGTTAATCCCTTCAGATGAGTAAGCTTGATGTTATCCTCTAGCTGGGTGGATGTCAGCATCTACCGTTCCTCAAGCAGGTTTGCTGGTCATGGCCAGTACTCCCCAGCAGGGTAAAAGTACTGATATTCCCTAACAGGGTAAAAGCAAGGGCATCTCCCAACAGCAGGTTGAGTTCGGTAATATCCCCAAACAGGTTTGGAATTATTGACTTGTCTCCCCAGGCAAAGTTTGATGGTGATCTTCACAGTGGTTTGTTCAACAGTAGTTGAAATCCCCAGCAGGTCTTAAGTCCAATGGTTATTGGCATATTTCAAATCCAGGTGTTGAGTTCTGTCTTCGATGGAAGTCATTGGTAATCCCCAGCGGAGAGAATTTCTCTTTGGTTTCCATCTTCATTATTCATTTTTATCCATCTCCAGCAGAGTGGATCTTCTCTCGGAGTTTTCATTTCCAGTAGAGTTTGTGATTAGGATCTTCCTCGGCAAAGTGAAGTCTTCCTCGGCAGGGTCTTTTATTTTAGAGGACAATTTAGTTTGTCATCCCCAGTGGAGCTGCCTTGGTCTTCAGCATTTATTTTGCTGAGACGCCTCTTTTGAATTGCATAAGCATTTTTGCATGGCATCCTCCCAAACGCGTAGCATATCCATTTAGTATGGAGCATTACGCCATAGGAAAATTCAAACATATGCATTTGAAGCATAAGCCAGGTTTGATATCCTTTACCAGATTTCTTTCCCCAGCAGAAAGTAACAAAATTCAGAAGATGTTGGTTAACACTACACCGCAACCAGTGGATTCTTCCTTCTTGTTGGTCCTTCCTATACTCCCCCGCAGAGTTGTCCGTTTAGATTTCTCTTTTTCCCCAGTGGAGTCATCTTTGTGGAACTGTCGATTCTACATATTGTTGTTTGAAAGTCTACCTTCGGCATAGTCTTTCTTTGAAAGCCCACCTTCGGCTTGGTCTTTATTTTTTTTGAGTCCACCTTCGGCATGGTCTCGTATCCTTCGTTTGAAAGTCTACCTTCGGCATAGTCTTTCTTTGAAAGTCCGCCTTCGGCTTGGTCTTTCTCTTTTCTCGAGTTCGCGTTCGGCCGTCCTCGCACCTGCTGTTATCTTGTTCTCCCCAGTAAAGTCTACCTTCGTCATAGTCTTTCTTTGAAAGCCCACCTTTGGCTTGGTCATTCTTTTTCGAGTCCACCTTCGGCATGGTCTCGTATCCTTTGTTTGAAAGTCTACCTTCGGCATAGTCTTTCTTTGAAAGTTCACCTTCGGCTTGGTCTTTCTTTTTACGAGTCCACCTTCGGCATGGTCTCGTATCCTTTGTTTGAAAGTCTACCTTCAGCATAGTCTTTCTTTGAAAGCTCACCTTCGGCTTGGTCTTTCTTTTTTCGAGTCCACCTTCGGCATGGTCTCATATCCTTCATTTGAAAGTCTACCTTCGGCATAGTTTTTCTTTGAAAGCCCACCTTCGGATTGGTCTTTCTTTTTTGAGTCCACCTTCGGCATGGTCTCGTATCCTTTGTTTGAAAGTCTACCTTCGGCATAGTCTTTCTTTGAAAGCTCACCTTCGGTTTGGTCTTTCTTTTTTCGAGTCCACGTTCGGCATGGTCTCGTATCCTTTGTTTGAAAGTCTACCTTCGGCATAGTCTTTCTAGGAAAGCCCACCTTCGGCTTCGTATTTCTTTTTCGAGTCCACCTTCGGCATGGTCTAGTATCCTTTGTTTGAAAGTCTACCTTCGGCATAGTCTTTCTTTGAAAGCCCACCTTTGGCTTGGTCTTTCTTTTTTCGAGTTCACCTTCGGCATGGTCTCGTATCCTTCGTTTGAAAGTCTACCTTCGGCATAGTCTTTCTTTAAAAGCCCACCTTCGGCTTGGTCTTTCTTTTTCGAGTCCACCTTCGGCATGGTCTCGTATCCTTCGTTTGAAAGTCTACGTTCGGCATAGTCTTTCTTTGAAAGCCCACCTTCGGCTTGGTCTTTCTCTTTTGAGTCCACCTTCGGCATGGCCTCGTATCCTTCATTTGAGAGTCTACCTTTGGCATAGTCTTTCTTTGAAAGCCCACCTTCGGCTTGGTCTTTCTTTTTCGAGTCCACCTTCGGCATGGTCTCGTATCCTTCATTTGAAAGTCTACCTTCGGTATAGTCTTTCTTTGAAAGCCCACCTTCGGCTTGGTCTTTCTTTTCGAGTTCGCCTTCGGCCATTCTTGTAGTATCCTTATATCCCCAGTTCAGTCCGCCTTCGGCCGGTCTGCCTTTCCGATTTCGCCTTCGGCCGTTCTCGTATTCGCGTTATTTCATCATCCCCACAGGTTGCAAATTTCCAGGTTATTTTGGTATTCAATCTCCGCGTATCCCGATTGTCTGAAAGACGTTGCTTCCATACCCTCGGATCCAAGAAGTTTGAATAGGGGCAACTGTAACACCTCAAAATTTTTCCTAGTGTTGCTAACCTTTTTGGCTTATGCTTCATTTCATTTGCATAGTCATTTCTGCATTTTGTATGTTTCTTTTAGGCATGGGATCAAGGTATTTTCTAGCAGCTCATGGCGTTATCAGCTCCGACATTATTTTCAGTAGTATTCAGGGTCAAGCTGATGGTTTTCATGGTCTTTTAGAGCTTTTATTTTGCTCATTAGGCGTTTTGATAATCGGAAGCTTCAACAGTCATTTTCTGATCAAGCTATCCGATATCAGGCATTATTAATTCAGCAGGATATTCTGAGGTGTCAGCAGGAATTTGTGTTCTTTTCAGGTGTTACTTAGTAGCAATATCAAGTTTTGAGTTTCAGAAGTTTAACGGGTTCAAAACAGCTATCAGAAGTCACTTTTCCAAGTTTCCCTCCAAAAGGCGCCAAAATTCAAAATTTGAACTGTGTAACTGGTTACAGCATATGTGCTAACCGGTTACTCATTCATTTTCAGCACATTCTCAAGGTTTTTTGAACTGTGTAACCGGTTAGCAGTTATGCTATAACCGGGTACCCTGGGCGCAGTTTGAAAAAAATTAAGTTTGCATCATTAGTGATCATGTGCTTGGCTTGTGCATGTGTGGGAAGGATCTAGAATTGATCCAATTTCATCATTTTCCACCCAAAATTCAAATTCTCTCCATCATTCTTCTACTCAAATTCCTCATTTTCTTTTCCTAATTCATTTTTTACCCCAATTTCCACCCACTTAACCACACTCCAAACCCAAACTTAACTCCTAACCTAGGGGTTATTTAAACCAATTCATTCCAAACCTCTCAACCCTATATCATTTTTCACTCTCATTTTTCAGAATTTTGCTCTCAATTCTCTCTCACTTTTTCACTCTCAACCTCCATTTTCAACCACATTCAAAGCTCTCTTTTAAAGATTAACAAGTTTTTCATTGGAACTTGTTAATTCTTGAGCTAAAGCCTCTCATCATCACTACATTTCTGCTTTTCAATTTGGATTTTCGTTTGGATCTGGTTCTGAATTTCCAGAAGTGATTTTTGGAAGTGATTTTGGAGTTTTGGTTGCTATTTGCTTGGATCTTCAACTTTTGAGTGCAAGGAGCTTGTGGATCTTGGATTTCTTTACTTGGATTCATCAAATTCTGTTTACAACACTCACCAAAGAAAATCTCACTTTGTAGGTTGGTTAATTTCAGATCCATGCTCATTTTAGCTTAATTGCAACTTTCACAATGTAGATCCATGATTTTTGGTGTGTTTTGATTCATTTGTGTGAATTTAATTGTGGATGTTGATGATTATTGGATCTAAATGATGTTTGAATGCTGTTTCTGAACTTGATTTTCGTGCATTGTTGATTACATGATCATAGAACGTGATTACATAAGTGATTTGCTGCTGAAAAGTCCCAGAGTAACTGGTTAGCAGTTATGCTGTAACCAGTTACACTGTGTATTTTCAGCGTAATTTGTACAATTTTGAACTGTGTAACCGGTTAGCAGTTATGCTGTAACCGGTTACCACTGAAGCAGAACTTGATTTTCTTGCATTTTCTTGGTTGTTTAAGATCCTTTTCATGTCTAAACTTTATGGATTAATATGTTGATGATTTGTGGATTAATTATAAGTTGTTTCACCTCACACCATTGCATGAACATGATTCTTCGACACGCGAGTCTTGGTTTTCATCGATGAATGTTTATGTTTGCGTTGTTGATTAATTGATGCGAGAAACACGATGCATACACATTTGAATAGTGTTAATTCTTGATTGATGCTCAACTTGCTGGACATATGATGCATGATTGTTGTTTGCTTCCGTGGTTGCTTATGCATGATGTTTTGATCGATGTTTGATTTGTGCAACTTTATTGAGTAATTGTTCTTGAATTGTTAGCATGATCATGTTATCCATTCTTGATGCTTGCAACCTTTATGTTTGGTTTGCCGTGCTTTGCGTGTCTATTTGCATTCATTGCTTGCATGAGTATTTTGTTTTCAAATGCATGGTGTGCTGTCCCGTGTTCCACTGCTGTCTTAGTGCATATGTGTTGTTGTATGTGCTGTTGTTTGACCTTTTACACCTGTTTTGTGTGCTGAACATGGGCTGTTGAATGTTGTTTGGTGTGTTTGCTAGTTTTTAACCGCTGTGCAGGTGCAAAGGCGCTGTTGTAGTTGCTGCTTGTTTGTTTTACTCATCTTTTCTTCCCCATCTCTTTCACTCCTTCTTTTCCCATGAGTCTCAAGACTTGTTTAAGTCTTGGATTCACTTCCTTAGAGCTACCTAGTCCAATTTAATTTTTGATTAAGCTTGGAGTAGGATTAGCATTAGGCTTCCCTTTGCATGCTAACTTAGGTAGATGTTTCCCCTTTCAAGCTCAACTATAGGGCCACTTTTGCATGACAACATTAGGATAGAATTCCCCTTAGTGTTTTCTTTTCTTTTGAGTCTTCTCTTCTCATCTCATAACAATTCTAAAACACTTAATAAAGGTAACGTGCATTGCGCATGAGCCTTG
This sequence comes from Lathyrus tuberosus, assembly GCA_022829125.1. Lineage (NCBI taxonomy): Eukaryota > Viridiplantae > Streptophyta > Magnoliopsida > Fabales > Fabaceae > Lathyrus > Lathyrus tuberosus. Next base: position 128,404 of record JALAZF010000759.1, on the reverse strand, counting down.
CATGTGGGAAGTGAGGAATGAGGGGTTTCCTCTCATTTTTCTAGAGTGTTTGGTGGACGTTCCATCTTGGAACGATTTGCTAAACATTCGTTCCTACCTCATAGACTTTGGTGCAATGCAAGTTACGAACTAACTTCAATCCACTTCTGTCTAAAAAACACAAAAACAAATTCAAATCTTTTTATCCTTCGGGATTGTTAAGTTCAAATCATTTTCAAAAAAAGGCACGTTACTTCCGTCTCGTCGCAAACAGACATCGACCCTAACTGCCGGACGTGAATCTAACGTCGCTCATAAAAAACACTAACCGACCTCGTTAGGTTGAACTACGACTGATTTAATTTCCTCTTTCTCGTCCGATTGAGGATACGTAGGCACAAGACGACGATGTCTTGGCGAGCAACCTCCCCACTTAGTTCGTGTCCGAACTACGTTGACTCTGACTTTCCCATTGCACGAGGGAATACGTAGGCGTAGGACGAGCGGTGTCCTATCGATTCACTTCTTCTTTTCTTCTTTGTTTCTTCGCTCTTCTCTGTTCCCGTTCCTTCTCCTTTCCAGTAGCGGCCGAGTTCCAGACAACGACACCCTTTGATCGAGACAACAAGCGTGGATCCCATCGAGTACGATGGACATGTGGGGTGCTAACACCTTCCCCTCGCGTAACCGACTCCCTTACCCATTTCTCTTGGTCGCGAGACCATGTCTTTTCCCTTCCCTTCAGGTTTACGCAGTGTTTCATTTCCCTCTCTTGGGATAAATACACATTGTCGGCGACTCTGTTTTCCGCGCCAATTTCGCGTTTGTACCATGGATGAAAATCCCCGGGAGCGACAAACATGATTACTAAATCTAAGACGGAAGGGGAGCATGTGACCCACCTGTCAAAACTATTCGAGCGGTTGAGAAAGTACAAACTCCGTTTGAATCCCAATAAGTGCACCTTCGGTGTCTGTTCAGGGAAACTCTTAGGGTTTATCGTCAGCCAGAAAGGAATTGAGGTTGATCCTAACAAGGTCAAGGCCATTCAAGAAATGCCTTCTCCGAAAACTGAAAAACAAGTCAGAGGATTCCTGGGACGTTTGAACTACATCTCCAGATTCACATTCCTCATGACCGCGACATGCGCGCCAATTTTCAAATTACTCAAAAAGAATCAGGACTGCGTTTGGACAAAAAACTGCCAAACCTCCTTTGACAGTATTAAGGAATACTTGCTAAACCCACCGATTCTATCTCCTCCAGTGGAAGGAAGACCACTGATCATCTACCTCACAGTCCTAGAGGACTCAATGGGTTGTGTGCTTAGTCAACAAGACAAAACAAAAAGAAAAGAGTCTGCCATCTACTATTTGAGCAAGAAATTCATCGACTGCGAGACTCGGTACACTATGCTTGAGAAAACTTATTGGGCTTTGGCTTGGGCAGCCAAACGTCTTCACCAGTACATGATTCGTCAAACTACTTGGTTAATCTCAGAAATGGATCCAATCAAGTATATCTTTGAAAAACCTGCTCTCACGGGAAGAATTGCCCGTTGGCAGATGTTGTTATCGGAATATAACATTGAGTACCACCCTCAGAAAGCTGTTAAGGGAAGTATTTTAGCCGATCATGTGGCTCATCAACCGATTGACGATCAGGAATCAGTCGGATTTGACTTCCCAGACGAAGATGTCATGTGTCTTAAAATGAAAGGCTGCGATGAACCGCTACCCAGTGAAGGGCCAAAACTAGGTTCCCAATGGGGATTAATCTTGGACAGAGCTGTCAATCATTACGGAAACAAAATTGGGGCAATCATCATAACACCTCAGGGTACCCACATTCCTTTCACTACTAGACTTACATTCAAGTGCACAAACAACGAGGCCGAATACGAAGCTTGTATTATGGGTCTCGAAGAAGCGATTGACTTGAGGATTAAGAACTTTGATGTATATGGAGACTCAGCCTGGTTATCAATCAAATCAAAGGAGATTGGAACACATACCAATCCGGATTGATTCCTTACAAAGATTATTCAAGAAGGTTGTCACCTTTCTTCAACAGAATCGAGTTTCATCATATCCCTCGTGAAGAGAATCACATGGCTGATGCACTAGCCACCTTCTCTTCCATGATTAGTGTAGGTCAATGGAACGACTTACCTAATATTGACATAATACGCCTTGAAAGGGCCGCTTACATCTTCGCGATTGAAGCAGTCATAGATGACAAACCTTGGTATCACGATATCAAATGCTTCCTTCAGAAACAAGAGTACCCACCTGGGGCACTAAGAAAAGACAAAAAAACCCTCAGAAGCCTAGCAGGCAGCTTCTTCCTGAGCGGTGATACACTCTATAAGAGGAATTTTGACATGGTCTTGCTTCGATGCGTAGACAGACCAGAAGCAAACATGCTGATAAAAGAAATTCATGAAGGATCCTTTGGCACTCATGCCAACGGACACACAATGGCGAGAAAAATTCTAAGGGCAGGGTACTATTGGTTAACCATGGAATCCAACCGCTACAAGTACATGAGGAGGTGGCACAAGTGTCAGATATACTCCGACAAAATCCATGTACCACCAACGCATCTCAAAGTTCTTTCTTCCCCGTGGCCTTTTTCCATATAGGGAATCAACATGATTGGCATGATTGAGCCCAAGGCTTCAAACGGACATCAGTTCATCCTGGCAGCCATTGACTATTTCACCAAGTGGGTCGAAGTAGCATCATACGCCAAGGTAACCCGACAAGTCGTGGTCCGCTTTATCAAAAACAATATCATCTGCCGTTATGGTGTTCCGAGCCAGATCATTACTGATAATGGATCTAACTTGAATAATAAGATGATGAAGGAGTTGTGCGCAGAGTTCAAGATCGAACACCATAACTTATCTCCCTACCGACCCAAGATGAACGGGGCGGTAGAAGCGGCTAACAAGAACATCAAGAAGATTGTTCAAAAGATGGTTGTAACCTACAAAGATTGGCACGAGATGCTACCCTTTGCTCTTCACGGTTACCGAACATCTGTCAGCACTTCAACAGGGGCAACCCCTTTCCCTCTAGTATATGGCATGGAGGCAGTGCTCCCCATCGAAGTAGAGATCCCATCAATCTGGGTATTGATGGAAGCTAAGCTAACAGAGGCTGAATGGTGTCAAAGTCGACACGACGAACTAAACCTGATCGAGGAGAAGCGAATCACGGCACTATGCCATGGTCAGTTGTATCAACAGAGAATGAAGAAGGCGTTCGACAAAAAGGTTCGACCTCGTGTCTTCAGAAAAGGAGACCATGTGCTCAAGAAGATACAATCATTTCTCACTGATTCTCGGGGCAAATGGACTCCGAATTATGACGGCCCCTATGTGGTCAAGAAAGCTTTCTCAGGCGGTGCCTTGAGACTTGCAACCATGGATGGAGAGGAATTTGCCTACCCCACAAATGTTGACGTAGTCAAGAAATACTTCGCCTAAACTAAAAAAAAAACGTCTCGGTGGATTGAAAACCCGAAAGGGCGGTCCAGGCAAAAAGTAGAGACATAATAAAAAAATCATCCTGGTGGATTGGAAATCTTAATGTACAATCCAGGAAAAAGTTAGGGATAATGGGAAGTAACTTTGTCCAACAAATGGGCAAGTCCCTCAGCAGCAGTTATGCCTTCCATCAGAAAACTCCAGTCAAGGTCATCTTCGACAGAAGCTCAGGATGCCTCGAATTCAAAGTTGGTAGAAGGATAGTGGTCGTTATGTTTCAATATAGCCCTTTTCCCTTTAATTATCATTTTCTAAACTTTGTAAATACTCCATAGAATCACGCGTTTGGCTGATTTCCATCCTATCAATAAAATTTGAGCCCTTGTGCTTTTGTTTGCAATTCTTATTTGTTTTAGCTTTACAGAACGACATTTTAACATGATCAGCGATTCTTGAAACAAAACAAAAACGAATTTACTTGTCAAACTTTTCTGCTTTTAAAATAAAGATGGCAATTTCTTTTGACTGTTGAACATCGAAAGAACATCGATCGCTTCGCCAGAAGTAATCGAACTTCAAAGTGCAGAATCAAAGTACTCCTTCTAAACCAGTGCGCCTGAACGAAGGATCAGTTATGTCAGATGCGAATACTCCATCTGACATCTTCGGCCGAGTTCTTACCTCCTAAGCCCGATCAACGGTTGTTCCCCCACAGGGACTACTTCTCCTAAGCAAGGCAGAATTTCTATCTTGAACCAGCGATACTTTTTATCTCCCACTGTGGCCGAGTATCCAATCGTGTCCATCTACTAGTCTGTATGTCGTGTCAGTTTTGTCAGCATATACATACATGAATCATGCATTATTGATTTATATTCATATTCATATTGCATCACTATCACTTTAGTCGGTCTTGTCCCCTAGTGATAAAAGTCTTCACAATCAAGTTGTCAGTTCTTTCCCCGTCAGGAAATGTTGCGTCTGAATAATCTCTCTCCTCCGGTTTATTTCTGGATTAGAGTTGGCCCTTGACCACTTTGATAACTTGAACCTCTGAAAAGCAAGAAAACTTTCGACAAACGTCACTCTTCGCCATTGAAGATGATATTTTCGCTTTCCCGGATTAAGGAAAATCCCTAGAGAAAGCCTCTTAATCAGAGATTCGACAATACGGCAGTTTTTCTCTGAAAAATCCGCTGACGAAAAGGTCATCAGCACCTCAAAATTGGATCACATCATATGGCATTTCTCCGAGAAAAGTATGATGTAATATCCCCAAGCGAAAGCAGTCTCTCAAGAGACTTGTTTTCCCCAGATAGAGTCAACAAATGGCATCTCCAACAGAGAAGTTTGTACCCCTCTACAATTCAGACAGATGGGTTCCCCAACAAGTCTGACATCAAAAGTTTTTTCTATCAAATGGCATCTCTCCAGGAAAATTCGGCGAGAAGTTTGAGGAAAACCGCTACGAACAGTGTCCCTTATCAAGAAGTTTATTGACAAAAGAAACTGAGACCAGTTCCCTGGTAGGAAACCGGGATCGAGGGGAAGTTTATTTCAGAAACTGAGACCAGTTCCTTGGTAGGAAACCAGGATCTAGGGGAAGTTTATTTCAGAAACTGAGACCAGCTCCTTGGTAGGAAACCAGGATCGAGGGGAAGTTTATATCAGAAACTAAGACCAGTTCCTTGGTAGGAAACCAGGATCGAGGGGAAGTTTATTTCAGAAACTGAGACCAGAGCCTTGGTAGGAAACCAGGATCGAGGGGAAGTGTATATCAGAAACTGAGACCAGTTCCTTGGTAGGAAACGAGGATCGAGGGGAAGTTTATTTCAGAAACTGAGACCAGTTCCTTGGCTGAAGACCAGGATCGAGGGGAAGTTTTACCACTATCAAAATTTTGGGTATTCCGATATTTAATCCTCTTGCACCCCGAATGCCTGAATACCTTCGCCATTCACACCTTCGGGTCCAAAAGATTAAATAGGGGCATCTGCCATACCCCAAATTTTGACCACTAAGACTCTCCATCATTGTTCAAACCATCATCACAATATGGATGAACCATCATGCGTCATCAGTCTCCCCAAAGATGGGTGAGCATTCACTACTATCAAAAATTAGGGTTTCAAGCCCTCTCTGAGCCTTAGACAAAGGATCAATCAAGAATTGACATGATCTTCAACTTGTCTAACCTCTCAAACATCCACAATGGATCAAGAGGACTCCCACAGCAAGAATCAAGCACAATGTTGCAGCATTCCAAGTGGATTAAGCCTTAAGATCGCCAGTGTCACCAAATTAGGGTTTGGTCGACCAGGGCCTCCAGATGGAAATTTTCCTCTTGGCATGAGCCAAATGCTTCAAAGCATAACCTAATATGCTCCATGGGACATCATAGACCCAATCATCAAGTCAATTTTGACCTCAGGGGATGCATTCATCAAAAATCAGGAATTAGGGTTTCTTGACCTAATTCACCCCCCAAGTTGACTTTTGGGACAAATCATGAGCCAAGACCTCAAGAGAGGATTTGAGGGTCTTTGATAAACCACCTTGATCCATTTGCAACAATGGATTGATCCAAGAAGCTTGGTTCCCAAGTTTCAGGTTCATCAGAACCACAGTTAGGGTTTCTCGGAAAAAGTCAACGGTACCTTTGACTTTTGACGAGGACATGGTTCAATACACCCTATAACACCTATGAAATCAATCCATCAAGTTTGATTCAGGTCAAGGACTTGATTTCATAGAGGATCGCACAGTTTAGAATTCATCTGATAAAAAGTCAAGTGTGCAAAAAAGTCAACTTTGACTTTTTGAGATTTTTCACAATCATGGTTCTTTGACCCTAAAATGATGTTAATGTGTGATTGGAATCATCATTCATCAAGAAAAATCAAGAAAAGTGGGATAACTTGTAAAAGGGGTAACCATAAAAACTTAGAAATTTTTCTAAGTTATGAAACAAAGTGACTAGGGTTCCAACTTTGGAGGATCATAACTCCTAAACCACAAGGCCATTTTCCCCATCCAAAGTTGGATTTGTAGCTCTCATGGCCCTCTACAAAAGCTTCAAACACAACTCATTCTAATTCCTCATGGATTTTAAGTTATGGAATGATCAAAGTCACAAAAAGTGAAAATGTCACTTTTTTCCAACACTTAGCGAAATTTTCACTAAGTCAGAATCTGTCTTCACTTTTTTCCAAATGTAGGGGCATTTTTCACTTGGATCCAAAAGGTATCTGTTGGTTCTTGGATTGGCTGGAATTTTGGTAAAACAAAGTTGTTCAATGTTGATGTCACATAGGTGATGTCTTAACATTGAGTCTTAACATTGGATAATGTTAAGTGTTTAAGTTGTTGAAGTTTTGAAGTCTGATGTCACATCCGATGTCATGACATCAGATATGCAGATCATTAAAACATCAGGTTTGAGATGTTTTTAGGGTTAAGCGTATTAGCTGGTTTTTGGGATAGTTGTGAGAGTTATTGGATGTGAATATCTTGGAGGAGATATTTTCTGTTGCAAACAGATTTGTAGGAGTGTTTAAAGGCTGAAGATTTTGAGAGAAAAATCTGTTTGAGAGAAAAATCTGTTTTGAAGATTCAGTTTTAAATAACAAATCAGGTCAGATATTGTAGCAGGTCCAAGCCCAAATAAAATAGCTATATAAAGCGCATCAATCCTGAAAGAAATGTACTGAAGATAGAGAGCATAGACTGAGTGTCAATCATTGTCTTTGTACGAGTATTTTGTAAACCATTCTAGGTTAAATTGGTGAGTTGTAAGGTGTACTCTCTTAGAACTGTGAAGCAAGAGAGTGTTGTTACTTGATCAAAGCTTGTAAGCAGGATCAAGGTGTTTCTCAAAGTGTGATCTTTGAGGTGGTTTAGGATGTGAGTAGTGTTCTCATACCTAAGTGGTCTCTTAGGTAGAAAGTTCATTGGGTAGAGATTAAGTTTAGGAGATGTCAACTAGGTTGTTGAGTCTGTAAATTAATTCTACTAATAGTGAAATTCCTTCTTGGCTTGGTAGCCCCTAGAGTAAGTTATTTAACTGAACTGGGTGAACAATTCTTTGTGTACTCTTCTGTTATTTTACATTGTGCATTGCAGAGTGTGTTGTTGTGACATCACACGTAACATCACATATCTGGTACCAGAATTTCAATTGGTATCATAGCAGGCATCCTGCTCTGCTTCTGGGTGAGATCTAGGGCTGATACTTTCTGGTAAGATGGACAAGGAAGTTGGTGGATTTGTGAATAGACCCCCTATTTTGGATGGCTCTAATTATGATTATTGGAAACCAAGGATGATTACCTTTTTGAAATCCTTGGACAGCAGGGCTTGGAAGGCTATCATAAAAGAATGGAAAGCCCCTGTTGTTGTTGAGAAAGATGATGCTGGGAAAGAAAGAGAAGGCAGCTCAAAACTGAAACCTGAAGAAGAATGGACCAAGGAAGAAGATGAGCTTGCCCTTGGTAATTCTAAAGCTCTAAATGCTATATTCAATGGAGTTGATAAGAACATCTTCAGGTTGATCAACACCTGTGAAGTTGCTAAGGAGGCATGAGATATTTTGAAGACTACACATGAAGGAACATCAAAGGTTAAGATGTCAAGACTTCAACTTCTGACATCAAAGTTTGAAAGTCTAAAGATGAAGGAAGATGAAACTATTCATGATTTTCACATGAGTATTCTTGAGCTGTCTAATGCCTCTAGTGCTCTTGGAGAGAAGATGACTGAAGAAAAGCTAGTGAGGAAAATCCTTAGATCCCTTCCCAAGAGGTATAAGATGATGGTGACTGCAATTGAAGAAGCTCAAGACATCAGCAAAATGAGGGTTGATGAGCTTATTGGATCTCTTCAAACTTTTGAGTTAGGGTTGAATGAGGAGGAACCTGAAAAGAAGACCAAGAGTATAGCCTTAGTATCTAATACTCAAGAAGAGAAGAAAGGGAATGATGTTGAATCCCAGGAGGAGCTATCTCAGACTATTGCTATGTTGGGAAGGCAGTTCAACAAGATGTTCAAGAGAATGAATAGAAACTACAAACCTAATGTTAAGAACATCTCCTCTGACATCAGCAAGTCAAAAGAAAAGGATGAAGAGAAGACTGCTCAAGACAAAGGGATCCAATGCTTTGAGTGTGAAGGTTATGGGCATGTCAAGAAAGAATGTCCTACATTCCTTAAGAAGCAGAAGAAGGGCATGACTGTCTCCTGGTCTGATACTGATAGTAAAAGTGAAGAAGAGCCAGCCAAGCATGTCAGAGCATTGACAGGAACTTGTGTTTCTGATGAAGAATCAAGTGATGAGGAACTGACTTTTGAGGAGTTAGCAGCCTCCTATCAAGAGTTATGTCGGAGGAGTGCAGAGATTTGTCAAGAAAGTGAGAAACAAAAGAAACAAATTGTTCAGCTTGAGACTGTTAAAGCTGGTCTTGAAAATGAAGTCTTGTTGGTTAAATCTCAACTTGATCAAATGACAAATCTGTGAGAATGTTAAACAGTAGATCTGATACTCTTGATAAGATCCTTCAGGCAGAAAAGGTAGCAGCAGACAAGTCTGGATTAGGATTTGTTATTGAGGAGAAGGTTTCTGCCGAAGCTAGTACTTCAGGAACCAAGAAAGACATGTCTCAACCAATGTCTCAACATAACAAAAAGAGACATAATCCTAAACCTAAGCAGGTTGCTCACCAACAGCCTCAAAATGTTGGGAAAAGATATGCTCATGGTCCTCATCAAGGGAAGGTACATACTTCTGGAGCCAGGCAGTATATGCCTCCTCAATACCATAGGAGTATGCAGGCTCCTAGGTTTAACATGTTCCATCAGATGTCTCAACATCAGGGGAATATGTATGGCTTTGAATATAATAATGATGTGCCTCATTTTTATGGTAGAAGGAAGCCACATCATCATAGAAGACAGCCTAAGAGACAAAATCCTCACTACAGAAGACAGGCAAACTATGGAAGAAGATAGCACCAGTACTATGGATGGTAGCCATAGCAGTTTCATCATCAAGGTGGCTGGAAGTTTAACAACTTCAGAGAAGAGAGAGTAAGGTGCTTCTATTGTGGAAGATTTGGTCATATGCAGTTTTCTTGCTTTAAACTGCATGGATATCCCAAATCTATCCCCCAACCTAGACAGAAGGAGAACAGGACTAAGGTTGTTAAACAATGGGTTCCTAAAGCTGAGGTTACATGTCTATTGGCTCACACATCAGATAGATATTCTGCTAAGGATGGATGGTACTTTGACAGTGGATGTTCAAAGCATATGACTGGGTCCAAAAATCATTGGGTGGAGATCAATTCTTGCTCCTCAAATGATGTTACTTTTGGTAATGGAGAGAAAGGGGAGGTAAAAGGAGTTGAAAAATTGAAGTGTCATGATGGACCTGATCTTTACAATGTGCTTCTTGTCAAAGGTTTGAGTGCTAATTTGATTAGCATAAGTCAGCTTTGTGATGAAGGATACAAAGTCAGCTACACTAAAGATGAGTGTTTGGTGACTAATGAGAAGAATGAGGTTGTTATGAAGGGAGTCAGATCCAGAGATAATTGTTATCAATGGGTACCTCAAGAGGTCAGCTCTTCTAATGATGTTAAGGTTGATGTTGTGACATCAGATTGTAACATTAAGTGTGAAAGTCTGAGCATGTTGAAAGGTCAATTAGGGTTAATAACTTATGGTGTGAATTCTTTTAAAAATTTAAAAAGGAAAGTTATTTTGGAGGGAGAAACTCATTAATTGGCGTTTAAGTGATCCACAAAATCAGGCTCCATACTTTAGGCCATCATTTCCTATTATAGCCATCTCACGCTTCATCAAACTTCATATCCCTAAACTGTTCATCTCCTTCTCCTTCAATAGAAATTGCCATTCATCTCTGAATCTGAAGTGCTTCACAGGAACAATGTCAAAACATATATCATCTTCATCTAAGAAATCTGCTTCACAAAGTTCATCACGCAAGAAAGCTAGGGTTTCTACATAAGAGGGATCTGCTGAAGAAGCGTTGAATGTAGCACCCATCTCTATGATGGTTCCTAAATCTGGTAAGTCAAGACCTTCCGAACTTCAACCCAAAAGACCTACACCTAAAATTGATGATAGTGAAACTAGGAGGTTAGTCACTAGCATTCTTTTTCAAGAGAAATATGCATCTTGGTCTTCCACCCCTAAAGTTGTTGAAGAGAGGTTTGATGTTGATCGCAGTCTTAATCAGATTGCCACCAAAATTTTAGATAAGGGATTATCTGTAAAAGACATTTCTGTACCCCTGAGACAAATGGCTGCTGAAAAGGAGGACATGCAAAGTGCTGATACAAATCTTCACAGACTGGCTATGTCTGTCATTGAAGATGCTGAAGTAGGTGTTGAAGAAGAAGGTGTTCATGAGGAAGCTGATGTTGAAACAAATGTCAGAACATCGCCTGATAGGGATGTTGAAACTAGCCCTGGTGGAAAGAAGAATAAAGATGTGGTAAATGTTGTTGACCTGTCTGATGATGAAGTGATTGGAAATGTTGTACCTAGTCTTGCCAAAAGACTTAAAACTAGAAAAGGAAAGAATGTAGAATCTTCTCCTAAGAAGTCAGCTGAAGGAAAGAAGAAAAAGACTTCTGTTGTTGGTCCAACAAAAAATGGAGTAAAGTTGTTGTGAATCCCAGAAAGAGGAAGTTGTTGGAAGGATCTGAATCAGAGTATGATGTTGAGGATGATGTTCAAGACATCGCTCCTGTGAGAAAGTCAATCTTAAAGAGAATTGCTGACAAGATACCTGATGTTCCTGTTGACAATATTTCATTCCATCATGCAAGCAGTGCTTCCATGTGGAAATTTGTTTGTCAAAGAAGACTTGCTCTTGAAAGAGAGATTGGCAAAGAGGCTATGGAAATTAAAGAAGTCATAGAGGTGATAAAGGTTGCTGGATTGATGAAGACTATTTGTGGGTTCTCCAACTGTTATGACAGTCTGGTTAAGGAATTTATGGTCAATATTCCTATGAATATTTCTGACAAAAGAAGTGTGGATTTCATGAAAGTGTTTGTGAGATGCAAATGTATTGAATTCTCTCCTGAGGTTATCAACAATTACCTAGGAATAAAAGAAGAAGAGTTTACAGAGCTAGAAGTCACTGATAATGATGTCTGCAAGGAAATAACTGCTGGTCAAGTTAAGGTGTGGCCCTTGAAAGGAAAACTGCCAACTAGCAAACTTAGTGTTAAGTATGCTATCTTGCACAGAATTGGAGCTGCAAATTGGGTGCCAACTAATCATAAAACCACAATAGCTGTGGGATTAGGAAGGTTCATTTATGTTGTGGGCACTAAGAAGAAATTTGACTATGGATCATATATTTTTGAACAGACTGTGAAACATGCCACCACTAATGCTATCAAAATGCCTATAGCATTCCCATCTCTCATTTTTGGAGTAATTCTGAAACAACATCATGGCATATTGACAAGCTCAGACATACCCTGCAAGAAGGAGTCTACTTTATCTCTGCATCCAAAATTGTTTGTTGGGAGTCATGTTCCAGACATTGTCTCAACATCAGATGCTGGTAACAAGAAGAAAAGTACCAAGGCTGATTTGCTTGCAGAATTAAAGGCTACTTGTAAGGATTTGGATGTTATGATCAGTACCAGCATGACTAGAAAGAAGGAGATTGAGAAGCTGATCCAGTCCTTGGAACAATATGATAATGATGATGTTCATGAAGGTGTCAATTCTGAGGAAGATGATGAGGATGATGAAGATGGGCCTAGATCTGATGAAGATTAAGTTTCTTTTGTTGTTTCTGCTAGACAGTAGTTTTTTTTTACTTTTGTTGTTTTGCACTTGATGTGTTTGGTTTGTAACTTGAATATTGTGGCTTTTTAAGCACCTTTTTATGTTTTTGTTCTATGATTTGTCTGGTCTTGTATGCTGACTTTAGACTGACAATGAGAGCTAGATTAGGACTAACGGGTTGTTAGAAGGACTTTAAGTTGACGTTCGTCCAATTGTGGCTAAAAAGGGGGAGAGTTAGCCAATGTCAAGTAGTACTGCTAGTTGTGATGCAGAAGTGCAGAAGTTGAGGGGGAGAGTGTTTGAACAGCTCAGCTTGGTTCTGTTTTTTAGGGGGAGCTTGACCATAGTTGTTTTTTTGTGAGCTGATGGAGTATGTGTAGCATTTTGAAGTGGGAGCTGTTTTGAAGGAGTGCTGCTAGAAGTTTTTAACATTTTTCAATTTTTATCCACTGCTGAAGTCTCTGATATTGCAGGGATTGTTTTAGCCAAAATTAGCCAAAGGGGGAGATTGTTGGTTCTTGGATTGGCTGGAATTTTGGTAAAACAAAGTTGTTCAATGTTGATGTCACATGGGTGATGTCTTAACATTGAGTCTTAACATTGGATAATGTTAAGTGTTTCAGTTGTTGAAGTTTTGAAGTCTGATGTCACATCCGATGTCATGACATCAGATATGCAGATCATTAAAACATCAGGTTTGAGATGTTTTTAGGGTTAAGCATATTAGATGGTTTTTGGGAGAGCTGTGAGAGTTATTGGATGCGAATATCTTGGAGGAGATATTTTCTGTTGCAAACAGATTTGATGCAGATTTGTAGGAGTGTTTAAAGGCTGAAGATTTAAGAAGATTTTGAGAGAAAAATCTGTTTTGAAGATTCAGTTTTAAATAACAAATCAGGTCAGATATTGTAGCAGGTCCAAGTCCAAATAAAATAGCTATATAAAGCACATCAATCTTGAAAGAAATGTACTGAAGATAGAGAGCATAGACTGAGTGTCAATCATTGTCGTTGTACGAGTATTTTGTAAACCATTCTAGGTTAAATTGGTGAGTTGTAAGGTGTACCCTCTTAGAGTTGTGAAGCAAGAGAGTGTTGTTACTTGATCAAAGCTTGTAAGCAGGATCAAGGTGTTTCTCAAAGTGTGATCTTTGAGGTGTTTTAGGAAGTGAGTAGTGTTCTCATACCTAAGTGGTCTCTTAGGTAGAAAGTTCATTGGGTAGAGATTAAGTTTAGGAGATGTCAACTGGGTTGTTGAGTCTGTAAATTAATTCTACTAATAGTGAAATTCCTTCCAGGCTTGGTAGCCCCCAGAGTAAGTTGTTTAACTGAACTGGGTGAACAATTGTTTGTGTACTCTTCTGTTGTTTTACATTGTCCATTGCAGAGTGTGTTGTTGTGACATCACACGTAACATCACATATCTGGTACCAGAATTTCAGTATCAAAACCAATTATGATCAAATAGTTGTTGTATCATATAAGGGCTTTCCAAAATGGCCAAGAACTCCATCAAAGTCCACTTGAGCCATGAGATATGACAATGCCAATATGCCTTGCTGCAAACTGTCATGGCAAGGCAGATTTGGGAGTTTTGCTCGATTTGCTCAAATTTTGCAAAGGGAAAGCAACTCTATCCATCTGAACACCTCAAGGGGAGACCAAGGAGGGACAAACCCTGATCCATCAGCCTCCCGAGTCTTTGGAACCAAAAGTAGCATGCCAAACTTAGAAATTCCTAAAAGAGGGACAAGACTCTAATTTTGTTTTGGAGCATTCAATGGATGCAGTGGCATGGACTGAGCCATTGGATTCCCATTTATCAACATTGGCCAAACCTCTGCAGCAGTTGCCATTCACTATTGCAGCTAAAACAAACTTGCTCTACTATAAATAGAGCTCAATTGTGTTCAGTTTGAGTGCACCAAAGCCATCAAACAGATGCTTTCCTTAAAATCTCTTCCTTCACTCCAAAATTGCCTTCCAAAGCAAGTCACTATCGGGTTTTGAGTTTGAGAGTTATTCCAACCAAACCAATCACACACACACTTCATAAACATCATATAGAAGTGATCCAAACACTTAAACAATATCTGGAACACTGATTTCACAAAATAACCACCCAACTGCTCAAGGTTTTAACTAAGTTGCAGTTGGGATACCATCTTCAGTTCCCGCTTGTTTCAAACCATTCCAAGCATCCAAACACACTCCATAGCACCTAGGGAAGCTATCCACATTATTGGAACCTAGCTGTAACACCTCTAACACAAAACACGATCACCAGCTGCAAGAGGTAAGCATGAGCTCTTCTAACTCTATGATCCATGCATTTTTTGCTGCACAATAATTTGGCCATATGTTCATAATCATGCATGGAGTGTTTTCCCTCAATCAATTGCTTTGTTTGAATCGTGTATGGAATTTCTGAGCCTTCATGCAAGTTTTAGAGTTCATGAGGTTTCTCTTTGATTTCTTATTCCATGCTTAAAATAAATGAAATTAAAGACCATAGACATGATCGTGAGGTGAAAACGAGTAAATTGATATGTAGATTGCATGTTATTATCAAGTATTCAGTGAGATTGGATAGAAAACGCAAATCTGCAGAAATAGAGGGTGGCGCGTGTTCTTGCCATGTTCTTGACGCCCTTTTTGAAAATTCAAATATTTGAATTTTGTGATTTTATTTAATTGATTCAAAAATTAATTTCTCTCTGAATTTTAATGATTTTGAGTTGATTCTATTTTTAATAATTCACAAAAATGTTAAAATATTTTATTTTACCAAAAAATACCAAAAATATTATTTATTTCATATACTTGATATTTTTGTAAAGAATTTATATTTTAATTGTTTTTTGACATTTAAAATATTTCCTCCCTCTTGATTTTTCAAATTTTAGTGATTTCCAATCATTTTGTGGATAAAAACATGATTTTTGAAACATTAATCCAAGATCACAATTTGTTTCCACACATGTTTAACAATTTTGATCATTTTAATTGAATTTTTATTCAATTAAAATACATTTTGAAACCAAATTAGGGTTTTTGATTAATTCAACCCTCATCAAACTTTTTCAAACACTTTGGGCCTCTATTAGAGTGTAAGACCCATCCCCATTGTAAATACACCAATTTTTGGGCCTCAGTCATTGTATAAGTCCCACTGTATTTTTAAAAACAACAGCGCGATCATCGTCTTTTTTTAGCAAAATCATCTGGGCCTCTCCTTAAGCTGTAAGCCCCACCACTTGTACAAAAATAAATCATTGGGCCTCTAATAGAGTGTAAGACCCAACCCCTTTTTTTTAACCAAAACTTTTTGGGCCTCAATGCATTGTATAAGACCTAGTATGTTAAAGAAATCTTGGCGCGATCCCCAATTCAAAAAATAAATAATCTGGGCCTACCCTCGTGTTATAAGCCCCATTTCTTTTCCTTAAACTCTTTGGGCCTCTTGAGAGAGTGTAAGACCCATCCCTTTGTACAGAAAACCTTTTTGGGCCTCAGTCACTTGTATAAGTCCTTGTACAATTTCAAAACAACAGTGCAATCACTGATAAAACCTTGGGTCTCTCCCCGAGCTGTAAGCCCCAACAATCTTTTCAAAGCACTTTCTCCTTTGATTTTGACTATAATATTGTTATCAAAGCTTTCTTTGTTGAACAAACTAACAAAACAGCATGGAAGCTCTACAACCGAGTAAGTGTTTACCCGCTTTCTTTATCCGTTTTCATATATATATAATTGTATTGTAGGGTTGCTCACTGTAAGTCTTCTTTCACAAACTTTTATACTTGTCAAATATCCACTGTGTAATACTAGTATAGTTATTTAGAGTTTTCCCCGACAACTACGTCTAGCACTAGGTAAAGCCCCGTTGGTCACTTTTAAATACAAACAAAACTAGATCCCCATAGGATTACCAGACACAGTCTTTCCTCCTCTTGGGGTTAAATAATATGGAGACGTGAAAGGCAGCATTCTCGGTGAACCCTTTCTCAGACTGTCACTCCTAGAAATCGTCAAAGAGACTCTACTCCCCAGGGATGATCTTTTCTCTGTGAATGGCATCTCTTGAGTTTCTTCCAAATTCTCAGACTTTCCTGGCTTGATCTATTCTCGGTGAATGGCATGTCTTGAACTTCTCGGGGTTTGGGGACCCACAGGCTTCTTAAAAGCATCCCCGCCTTCTCTTGGGCGTTGTACAAGGACCCTTCGGCTTCTTAAAAGCTCACATGCCTTCTCTTGGCCTTATTACAAGGACCCAGAGACCTCTACTGGTATAGGAATAGAACCTAGTCATCAATTTGCTAGAGCTATCTTTCTGAGTCAAGTGTCAAACCTGTTAATGGGTTGACCTTCATCCCTTAACATACCAGCCTTCCCTTGGGCATCATAGAAAGATCATTCACTATCTGAGAATCGATCTCTCAAAACACCAGTAGACTTGAGCAGTCTCAATACCCTTTGTATTTTCCATTTCCTTAAAGAACAGGAAATAACCCTGATCTTCTGATCAATTCCAAAGCACAACAATACCTTTAACTGTTCCCTTTATAAGAACTGATTTTCTCTTTTATCCAACATACTGGACCTGTCACTAAACTGAAATAGCCACCAGCACAATAGCCTCCTCTTGGGCTTTGTACAATGATTCTCCCCAGCGGAGCTAACCTTTTCACGCTCTCTTGTTGAGTATAAAAGACTCTCTTGTTGAGTCAAACGTTTAGCCTCCATGTCGGGCTTCGTACGAGATACTAAAACACTCCCTTGTTGAGTATAAAAGACTCTCTTGTTGAGTCAAACCCCTTTTAGCCTCCATCTCGGGCTTCGTACGAGATAAAAATCACTCTCTTGTTGAGTATAAAAGACTCTCATGTTGAGTCAAAACCTTTTAGCCTCTGTCTTGGGCTTCGTGCAAGACACATAAAAGCACTCTCTTGTTGAGTCAACCCTTTTAGCCTCTCTCTCGGGCTTCGTACGAGACATATAAAAACACCCTCATGTTGGGTCAATAGCCTCCTCTTAGGCATTGTATAAGAAAACCCTGGTTGAGTCAATCAACCTGTTAGCATCAAAATCTGTGCCTTGCTCACAGTATACAAACATCAACAACTCCTTTTCCTCCATCTAATTGCTGTAAGCGGCAAGCCTCTGGATTATTTATATCCACGCCACTGTCCCTCTTTTAGCATAAGAAATTCCTAAGGAAAGATGGCATTGCTCTAAACTGAGTTAAAGTCTTCTTCTTCAAGTTAAAAATCCCCTATAAAGGAAATTATGGCGTTGCTGGATTCACATATCCCAGTTAAAGTAATTCTCCTTTATAACTAGTCACGCAACAGTTGTGATAAACAGACCAAATATCCCTCTTTAGAGATGACAAATTCTCTCTAAAATCAAAACCCTTCAGCTTCACATCTTGGGCTTTGAACAAGATACAAACCACATTTAGCTTCACATCTTGGGCTTTGAACAAGATACAAACCACATTTAGCTTCACGTCTTGGGCTTTGAACAAGACACCAAAACAACCTTTTTTTTCCTCCCATAGAGTAGGAGGAACTACGATCGTTCTGATTTCCCTGTTTCGTCAAACGGGAATACGTAGGCATAAGATTGGAAAAATCTTAGCGAGCATACTTATCAAAAACCTAAAACCCCGTATCTCCATCAAATCAACCCAAAAGCATCAAATCTAAACACATTAACATCTTACCTCACAAATAGTCCAGACACTATTTTTTTTAGCAAAATAACCTAAGAGAGACCCAGAATCTTAATAGCATCTGTAACCTAACAGACCGTTGTTCAAACTCAGCATGCGAGCAGGGTTAATTGGAGACATCTATTTCCCTTCCTTACTCAGCTTTAATAGGATAAAAAATGAATCAAACTGTAGTACCCCAAAGCGATAGTGCTTCGCAACCACGCAAAAATTCGCGCTACAATCACCTCATATCAGTATTCAATATCATACTCTAACAACAGTATCTTCCAGTGATCAATCCTTCCAGTTAAGACGGGCTTTTCGAAGATATACTTGATCAGGTCCATTTTGGAGATCAACCAAGTAGTATAACAAATCATGTATTGTCGAAGACGTTTAGCCGCCCAAGCTAAGGTACAGTGGGTTTTTTCAACCATAGTGTAACGAGATTCACAATCTGTGAATTTCTTACTCAAGTAATAAATGGCATGCTTTTTTTTCTTAGTTTCATTAAGTTGTCCAAGCATAAAGCCCATGGAATCTTCCAATACTGTTAAGTATATGATCAAAGGCGTTGCTTCTATTGGAGGCATCCGGATAGGAGGCTCAAGTAGATATTCTTTGATGTTTTCAAAGGCCTTCTGACAATCTTCTATCCATATACAACTCTGGTCCTTTCGAAGAAGTTTGAATATCGGTCCACAAGTAGCCGTCATGTGGGATATAAATTTGGAGATGTAGTTTAGATGACCCAGAAATCCTCTTACTTGCTTCTCAGTTTTGGGCGCTGGCATTTCCTGAATGGCTTTGACTTTATCAAGATCAACTTCAATTCCATTTTGGTTGACAATGAAACCCAAGAGTTTTCCTGAACGAACACCAAAGGTACACTTGTTAGGATTCAAACAGAGTTTGAATTTCCTCAAACACTGAAATAATTTCAACAAATATTCCACATGTTCTTCTTCAGTTCTGGACTTGGAAATCATGTCGTCGACATATACCTCAATTTCTTTGTGCGTCATGTTGTGGAAAAGAGTTATCATGGCCCTTTGGTAAGTTTCACCTGCATTCTTTAGACCAAAAGGCATTACTTTGTAGCATAATGTCCCCCATGGCGTAATGAACGAGGTTTTTTCCATGACTTCAGATGCCATTCTGATTTGATTATACCCGGAGAATCCATCCATGAAGGAGAATACTTTGAATTTTGCAGTGCTGTCGACCAACATGTCAATATACGGTAATGGAAAGTCATCTTTTGGACTAGCTTTGTTTAAGTATCGGTAGTCCATGTACATTCTGACTTTTCCATCCTTTTTTCGAAACAGGCACTATGTTATCCAACCACTGAGGGTATTCTGCCGTGGCAAGGAAACCTGCGTCAATCTGCTTCTGCACTTCCTCTTTAATTTTGATGGCCATATCCGGCGAGTTCTTCTTAGTTTCTGTTTGACTGACGGACATTCTGGCTTCAACGGTAAGTGGTATTCTACAATATCGATATCCAACCCCGGTATGTCTTGGTAGGACCAAGCAAACACATCTGGGAACTCCCTGAGGAGTTCAATTATTTTTATTTTGACAGCTGGACTAAGCAGTGCACCGATCTTGACCTCTTTTCTGTCTTCATCGAAACCAAGGTTGATCACTTCTATCGGCTCTTTGTATGGCTGAATGGAAGCTTCTTCTCGTTCAAGTAGTCGGGAAATTTCATCCGAAATTTCTTCCTCTTCTTTATCTATAGCTTTGAATACTGAGAACTCAAAGCTGGGAGAAGGCATAGGGTCAAGTTTTTCAATGGAGTTTTTGATGTTTAATCTGCACATATGATGGATTATTGTTTTTTTTAGAAAACAGATAAATGTGGTGGTGCACAAACATCGACTTTGTTTATTATACTTGTTTCGTGTTTTTTTTTATTATTACCGTTTTTTCGAAAAATAGAAAAGTAAAAAACAAACAATCAACAGGGTATTGAAAATAACATCTTTATTATTGATTAATTATTTCTTGAAACAAAAGCCTAATACTTAACACAGGTGGCCCTAAAAACATCTCTCACTTAGGGCAGAGCGAGAGGACAAAGCAAAACAAATATTTACTTTAAGATGTGGACAGCAGTTGGAACATCAAGAGCTATCCAATTTTGAGGAACTTTTTCAGGTGTAACAAAGTCTTGCGAATCCCTTTCAGGCCTGTCTTCGATAACGACACTGACTTCTGGAGGAGTTATATTGATGGGGTCTTTAATTCTTGCTGATACGTCAAAAAGGTGGTCCTCAGCGGCCTTTTTGATGGATCGCATGGTATGGAATGGTACATACGCATCCTTTGGGGACATGTACCCGGGGTCTTCTGAATAAGGTTCCCACTCACATACATTGAGATCAAATGATGCAGTTCCATTTTTGGGAACTCTTTTTACCCGCTCAGGTTTTTCTTCGGTTGGCAATTTAGTAGAAGTTGTGACAACTCGCATAAACTTGTGCGGCATGCCCCAGAGATGATTGGGCAGTGTCTCGGTGAGAATTGGATACCAAGCTATTATATTAACTTGAATCACATTTCTTTTATTTCACCACCGTCTTTGATTTAACCAAGGGAAGGGAGAAAGATCGAATTACCCACAATGCAATGCAAATGCAAACTAAGATTCTAAAGTTCGGGGGTTAGTTATACCTAGGGAAGGTGTTAGCATCCTAGACATCTGTAGTACTCTACAGGAACCTCTTGTTTTATTATGTTATTTGTTTTTGTTTTGTTAAGGGTTTAAGGGTAGGTGACCTAGAATTCTATTCCTAAGCGTGCTCGACAAGATATCGCATCTTGTGCCTACATATCCTGTCGGGAAGGAATCAGAGCACATGTAGTTCCTCTCTAAAGGATTATAAAGTTTGTTTAAAGTTTAGGAGAGAAGATGGGTCATCATCTTAAGAAACTACCACCGTTTTTTTGAAATTTGTTTGTACTTGTGGGGTATAGGATTGTATGTCCCTTCTTTGAGATGATTCACATCTAAATCTTTTGTATGGAGAATTAGGTGAGCTAAAGTTTTATTGTAAAATCAAAATTAGGGGGGAACTAACCTAGGAAGTCTATCCTAAGTTGTCTAATAAACTTATCTTAAGGATATAGAACTTATGGGGAGGTATGATGCAAATGAAATGCACCATGCACAATAATTTGATTATCATGCATGGGATTTTCCCTTGGATATTAATGCAATCGATTAATTAAGATTTAAGCGAAAGTGCTAGTAAAGTGGTGCTAGTCTTGTGTCTAGTGACCGAAGGTTGGTAGCGATGCCCAAAGGCGGTCGACTTACATAGGTGGAGAATGGCTCGACGTTGGATCGAGATTTTTTATATTTTAAACAGGTTTGGAACAATCAGAACATTCATACATCACATATAATAAACAAACGAAAGCATAAGCCAGACATGATATCAAACAAAAGTTCTAACCTATTTCATAAAAACGTACAACTAAGCGCAAGAGGGATCCTAATGGGGAACGATTTATTAAGAAGGGAGTTTGATTAATAAATGGTTTATTTATTTTTTAGAGACGTATTAAAGATTATTATAATTAAAAGTTAGAGTTTTCTTATTAATAAAAAAAATTTAGTTATCTAAAGTTTTTATTATTTTAGTTTTTATATTAATAAAGTTAATAAAAAAGGTTTTCTTATTAAACGTTTAATTATTTTAAAAGTTTTGATTATTATTTTTAGTTTCAAAGTCATGTTGAGAAAAGGTTAATTAGAAAAAAGTTATTAAAGAAATTTCCTATTAAATTAGAAGAGGTTTTAATTTCAATGGAAATAAAAGTTTTCATTATTATTTAATTTTAAAGTTATATTAAAAAGTTAATGAAGCTTTTTTCTTATGAAAAAGGATTTTAATTTAGTATTTTAAAGATTTTTATTAAAGGTTCTTTTCTAATAAAAAAGAAAGGTTCTATATTATTATTTATTTTTAGATAAAAAGGTCATATTAGATATGATGAATTTATTTAAAAGAGTTCAAATAAAAAGGATTGATTACTTAAAAGGAGGGATTAGGTGGGCTGAACGAGCAAAGGGTCCATTGCGGACCCTCAAATCACAGCTCTGTAATCTGCGCATGCTATGATCAAAGAGACCAAACGTGAGGGCGCCTAGAGTACGCCGTGTGTGTGTGTGTACAGGATAAAACGACAAACAAAAAGGCAAGCACACACAGATTCTCTCATTCTCTCACCTATCTCTCTCGTCCATCTTTCTTTCCCTCGGAAAATTAGGGTTATGAAAACCCTAACCGCGCCGTCGCTTTTGTTCTCTCATCTCTCTCGAACAATCAAGCAAAAACCTAACTACCCTCAATCCCAAAGATCCCAGCCCTAATCCACTAATTTTTGAGATGATTACAATTACAATGATTTAGAGCAAGAAAAAGGAAAAAAGAAAAGGAGAGGGGTGTCGACGGTTGAAGGGACGCGACCGAGGTCCAAGATCTCCCGAGGATAAGTGTTTTATCTCTTCCTCTTTGCATTGTAGGTTGTGTGTGTGTGTTTCTTGTGTGTATGTTGTCTTTGTTGTGTGTATGTGATTTCTGAAATTGTTGATGTCCTGCTTGGATGATGCGTTGTGTTTGAGTGTTGTATGATCTTGTGGATTCTGGTGTAGATTTTGATGAAGTGGTTTTCTGGTACGATATGATGAATTGTTTCTGTAATATGGTGGATTGGATTGAGTAAGATTTGAATTTGGTATGTGTATGGATTTTTGAGTTTTTGTGGTGTTCCCTCTAGCAGTCGTGTGTGCTTCTTATATAGGTCCAGAAGTAATAAACAAATGAAATCTTATTTTGAAGATGCTTTAATCCTGTGTCTGGACCTGCTGTTTTCATTTGGGAAAGTTTAAGAACTGTCTGAAATGTGTTGTCATTGTTTTAGAATGGTTTTAAATTTTGTCTGATAAATGTTGGTTTTAGTTTAGGAAAGTATTTTAAAGTTGTCCTGGTTGTGCTTGGGAAATTTGATGATGGTGATTCTATGATGATACTTTCCTTCTTTACATCAAACATGTTCAAAATACGTTTGATTTTCTTTTCTTTTTCAACGCGACATGTTACGGTTTGTTTTGGAAACTAAAAACTGCTGCTGGTTTTCTGTTTGATGAACCTGTTAAATTCCTTTCCATTTCTATCGAAACATGTCTTGAGACAGGTTTTATCTTGTTTTGGAAACATTTCAAATGTTGTTTGATCGTGTTGGCTCTGGTTCTTTAACAAATCAGAATTTCAATTTCAATTATAGCTTATGTTTGATTGCTTTGAGAAATATTTGATGGTGTGTTTACATCCTGCAGGAAACGAAGCATGGTTTCAACAATTTCCTTAGATGTTTTCCAATATTTGACATGAGAAATCACAGGCCAGTACTCACCAACTCAGGCTGACATTTTCTTCACGGTTCAGGACAACCGCCTATGCTCAAATCTTCAAGGAGACAGTCAGCCGATGGGGGTCAATTGGAAGATTCGACAGTTGGGGACAATCCACAATCTGAAACCTCTTAAGACAAGTCAAGGTTGTTAAGAAATCGGGGAGCATCCTAAGGTTTGTTAGATTTTTAATTACCAAGGTAAGTAATGTGTTTGCAGCACTTAGAATCCAACGAGGCAATGTCAAAATATTTGGAAAATTCCTAAACCACTTTGCTACTCACGTTTCTCATGCTTAGTTAACATTTTTTCTTTTCAATTTCTCCGCAGTCGTGAGATCTGTAGCTGATTACCCACTGCTTCTATAACAACATGAGTAAGCTTCGAAGTGATGTTGTGAGAGAAGCCATCTCAACTGAAATAGGAAGAAATTAATACAAAATAATCATGTTGTTGCTTACTACCGGGTCTATATTTGTCGCCATCAATAATATAAATGCTGCTGCTGCTGCATAGTTTTCTGGATGCGTTTTTTCATGAACCATTTTCTGAATTTTATTATCTTTTCTCAAAGAAGAAAATAGGTGTTCACTACTACATGCTTCTCTTCTGTATCCCAAGGATACGACTCCTATGTCATTGGATGTTTTCATTGCCATTGTTCTTGTGAACTTATGTAGCAGTTTGTTGGCTATGATTGGTGCTTGTATGGCTTTTAGCATGTAGCTCTTGTGTATTCTCCAAATGTATTTTTGCTTGTATTTAGTGAAGTAGTTGCTAGTGTGAGGATTGTAGAGCCGTTGTGGCTGGCTTATTGATGTAGCCGTATGGTAGCTTCCACGGGCTCAATTTCATGTGCCCTGTTATTCATTTATTTTTGTTTTATATATTTTGTCATGTGTTGTAATGAACATACAAATGTAACTTAGAGTGGACATTTGAATTTTCCTGCAATGAAATGTTGCATTCCCTCTTTTAAACATGTGAAGTCTTGACATACTTACGAATCCGACTTTAAATGAAGCAAAGTTGTATGGTCTTGTAATTGGTTTGTAATGTAGCTTGCAATTTGAATTAATCGTGACAATGTTATTTGTAAGTAAACTTGAATCTCATATTGGATTTCCCCCATCTTAGAATTGTATTTCAATTGGAGAGAAACAAAGAAAAGTGACCTGAACCCTTGTGATATGACTTAAACTTTAGATTTTAGGAATTCAACATAATTGAAACTCATCTTGAAACCTTTGTTGCTATAAATATACTTCCGAAACCTTGAATTACCTTTAAAACAAACTTGAGTCCATAACTAAAAACAATTGCCTCCAACCTTGCCAAAACTTCCTTCGAAATAAACATGCCTCGTAACTTGAAAAATGGTCCAAATAAACTTTGTAAATTTCAACTATAGTCAAAGGCCTTGAATTAATTTTGATTTCCATGAGCCATGCCTTGTAACTTAGATTTCAACATGAATTCATATTTGTAAACAACCGTTATGCGTTTCCCCGAGTCCACGAGTTTTGGAAAGTACTAGACATGAGTCCTTGTAATAAAAATAAGGACTAAACTTCTCCAACAAACCGGCTATAGCATTTTACCTCTTTAACAACAATATTAACAAACAAAACTTTTAAAAATTTGCAAGGATTACCCAAACATTCCATAAATGGTCAAGACATCTTGAACATTTCAAATTCCAAAGATCTTCAAACTTGCTTGAAGAAAACTTGACAGTTTTAAAATATAAATATTCTTCTTGAAACAGAGAGCCTGTGTTTCATACTTGAACCAAGACTTCTAATTTCTTCCCAAATTGAACTTTCTTGACGAACGATATTAAGAGCAAAAGCAAACACATCACTTAGCCTTAAGGAGTTTACGGAGGGGAAAATACCAACTTGTAATCTAACTGCCAAAAAAAAAAAGAACAGTGAATAGTCTTTAGGGACCAATTCCACATCAGAGGGTGTAAGGATCTAGTATTCTGTGGGGGGAAAATGGAGGAGTCTGAGGGAAGAAAAGGTTTGGTGGTGGCTTAGGGACCAAAAAGGGGAAGGGCACAATCTCACAGGAATCTACATACATCTTGCAAGGACCAGGAAACCTCCATAAACACACACACAACACAGCCTTCACGTCCTTGAATCTTCTGTAGCAGTACCTGTACTCAATAAAGAAACAAACAGACAAAGCTAGATAACCGGTTAGTTATGCACGAATGATGACCTAATATGTTATGCAAGGAACAAGGCGGGGATCTTAGGGTCAAAAATTAGGGTGCGACAGATACCCCTATTTAAGTTTCTCCTATTCGGAGATATGGAGATTGAAATATTCGTCTCGACGTGATAGGAGAGACATAAATACAAACATGCACAAATTTTTGGCCCTAAGATACCTCCAAATGTACATGCTATGAAATGATATACAAGACAAGGATCCTGTGAGGAATAATGTCACAGGGGATAACTGGAGTTGAAACACTGGAACCCAGCCAAAGAAAGGAAAACCCGACGAGGGATAACTCAACAAAACAAGACTCCATGTGGAAAGATCTAACTCCACTGGGGGAAAGAGACTACGAATCTGACAATCACAATGTACTTTAAGCAGTTGGGTGTCTTCCAGTGAGAAATAAACTGTATATTGCAAAGATGATAAGCAAAACATGCTTCTCGGTATGGTTCAATTTATTGTGCAAAGTCTTGAAATAAAGCGTTACGAGGTTGTCTGCCTCGAGCCAAAAATCTTGAAACCAAATACTACGAGGTTGTCTGCCTCGAACCAAAACTTGGAACCGAATGCTACGCGGTTGTCTGCCTCGAGCAAAGTCTTGAAATAAATGATGCGAGGTTGTCTGCCTCGAACAAAGTCTTGAATGAAAGCTACGAGGTTATCTGCGTCGAACAACAAAGCTTGAAATTGAATACTATGAGGTTGTCTGCCTCGAACCAAAGTCTTGAAATCGAATGCTACAAGGTTATCTTCCTCGAACAACAAAGGTTGAAATTAAATACTACGAGGTTGTCTGCCTCAAACCAAAGTCTTGAAATCGAATGTTACGAGGTTGTCTGCCTCGAACAAAGTCTTGAAATAAGTGTTGCGCGATTGTCTGTCTCGAACAAAGTCTTCAAATAAGTGTTGCGAGATTGTCTGTCTCGAACAAAGTCTTGAAATATGTGTTGCGAGATTGTCTGTCTCGAACAAAGTCTTGAAATAAGTGTTGCGAGATTGTCTGTCTCGAACAAAGTTTTGAAATAAATGTTACGAGATTGTCTGTCTCGAACAAAGTCTTGAAATAACTGTCGTGAGGTTGTCTGCCTTGAACAAGTCTTGAAATAAATCCTACGAGGTTGTTTACCTCGCATGCATCTTGAAATAAACTGCTACGAGGTTGTCTGCCTCTAGCACACTCTTGAAATAAAAATGCTACGAGGTTGTCTGCCTCGAGCAAAAGTCTGGAACTCCTCCTGGAAAGGTAACTTCACAGGGGGTTGGGATTTCACTGAAGATCTTGTGACTTCAGCTAGAATCCATAACTTGTTGGAGATTTGGAAGTTTCACCGGGGATCTTCAAAAGAGATGTGGGCCGGCTGACTTGTAAACATGTCTTCTCAAATAAAGAGAAAGACCAACTGAATCTTCATCTAACTTCTTGAAGAGAGACCATTTAATGGAAGCAAATTGAATCATGGGCTCACTGGGGAGAATGCCACTGAGAAGTAAAATCACTGTAGTTGAAAACAGCGTTGAAGCTAGTAAGATTCTTGTAATAGGGATTCTCAAATAAAGAGAATACTTGTAATGTCTTCAATAACTTCCTCAGGGGAATAAGCTGATAATCTTGACAACTTCACCAGGGATAGACAAAATGTCTTGAAAAGACTGCCATTCATCATCCGGATAGAAAACTGAGCTCAAATAACGAGCAACCACTTGTTGTCTGGCACGTATTCCAAGGAAATGTAGTAATAACTGCTGGAGAAAGAATTTATGTCTTCCATAGAGATCTTCAAGTAAATCCTTCCTGGGGAGACAAAAATGCAAAATAAATGCACGCTTAGTCCGGGTTCAACATCTCAGAGATGTCAAAAATTTGTGATTGTCAGGGACCAAACTTCAATCCAGGAATTAACCGGAAAGAAGCGGTCAAGCAAAACTCATCCATTGAGAACTGAACTTAACGGGCTTATCTTTATCCAAAATGGAAAAGAAAACTGAAACAACCATCTTCCACGAGGATCGAACTCAGTGGGGAGTTTAGAAAGGATGTGCTCTTTCTGCCTAGGGCTGACGATTCTATTTGGAGGGAACAGGCAAAACCCAGTCACTTGGGGATAAGCGCAACCAAAGTGAAAGAACAAACAAACACAAAAATGCAAGATGCAAAATGCGTGCATGCCATGAATCTATATGAATGTCATGCTATGCTTATGCTCATGCTGACAAAACAAAACAAGGAGAAGTAAACTAGAGATGAAAATAAGCATCTCGATACAGATACTCGGCCAATCTTCGCACGATAGAAGCATCACTGGGTGAATGGAAAGCCATATACAAAAATATGTCCTGCTTTGAAGCTTCAAACTTCTCTGGGGAAAAGAGAGCGCTCCACTTGGGGATGAACATCGTGACGTCACAGATGGGATTGTCAAGATGGATCTGGATACTCTGTTGGAGATGAGAAAGATTCATTGGGAACGAATCAAACTCATGATTAGAGAGACTTCATGGGGGATAAAATAAATATCCACCGCGAACTGAAGTAATCTGAATGAAAGTTGTAACCGGATAAAATAAATATCCACTTTAATCTAGGAAGCTTGATGTTGCACCCCAAAATTTGCCCTCCTTACTTTACTACTAACTGGCTTATGTTGCATTGCATTTTGCATTATCATGTGTGCATATCATTGGTTCTTAGCATGGGGTCAAGGTGTCTGAGGCAGTGCTTCAGAGGGTCAAGCAAGAGTCCTGGTATTGTCCAAGAGAGCTCAGGTGGATCATCCTCTCCTAACTAGTGCATAGATTAGGGTTTTGAGATTCTTGGGTTTATTGCTCCAATGGGAAAGCTCCTTGGGTTTTTATCATCACCAAATGTCATATCTTATCTTTGTTGGAGAGGATACACATCATATTCAGAGGAATTTGGATTTGGAGACTGTGTTATTTCCTCCTAGACTGAGGGTACCAAAACTAGGGTTTGCTATAAAGTCAGTTTATTTCTGATTTTTTGGGCAAGACTTGGTTCTATGGCATTCCTTGGGTCCCTAAGTGTCTAGGGGTGGGAGGTTGTCCATCAGTTTGGTTCTGGAGAGACTTAATTGGCCAATGGACTGTAAATCAGGTGAAAGTCAACAGTGAGAGGAGAAGTCAACTGTGGAATTTTGAGGTTCTATCCAAGGTTTTCAGGTTCTCACATCCTCATATGGTCATCAAGAGTCAAGTTTCATACTATTTATCAATAATCAAGAGTTTGTACAGAAGTTTCTAAATTTGGAAAGTGACCTATAATAAAAAGTTTCCTTTTTGGGCAAGTTCCTGCACTGCATTCAACTTGACTTTTCATCATCAAAAAAGCTTCAAATGAATTTTTCTCCAACATGAAAGTTGAATATCTTTTTCTTCTCTTTCCAACAAGTACTAGTGGGTCTCCATATCATTTTTGAAACTCCAGTTATGATCAAAAGAAGGCAAAGTGGTTTTTAGGGTTTCTCATGATTCCATTTTCACAACTTTGGGCATAATGACCTATAATCAATTCCATTGCTTCATGCCACATTCTAATATCAAAAGACATTCCTTGAGGATTATTTTGGGCCCAAGAATTAAGAAATTCCATGGTGTGTTCTTCACTTATTCTCCATTATTCAAAATTGACAAATTATTTAAAACTCATGAATCAAATGGTTTCAAGGCCCAACGTCAATATGGGTGTAATTAGCAATTCAAACACAAGTGATCCATCATAGAATATTGGGATATCTATGCATGGAAGAGGGTGTACTTAACATAATGCAAAATTCCAAGATTGTCCAAAACTCATTAAACAAGGAATCGCCCAAGCCCAATTCATTATCAGTGGAAAACCCTAGTCTATTTAAACCTATCCATGCACTGGTTAGGGTTTCAACAGGTGATATTTTGGAGAAAAAGAAAGTGCAACCCTAATTCTTGAATTCATTGGATCTCTCAATCTACAAGGAGTTTCTTCAAAATTCTTCCACAAACCTTTTCCTAGTGATCTATAGAGTGCAAATCAACCACCATTCGCAGCCAAAAGCAAGTGAACGTGTAGAACCATCTCAGGTTGGAAGGATTTTTAAGGATCCTAAAACTCTTCTTTTTTATATGCATATTGACGTGTGATGATTGGTGATTACCCTGATCTATTTATTTTTAATTTTGGACGTGTGGTTTTCTTGTAATATGGATTTAAAGTTTTGTGCCCTAATGGTTTTTCATTCATTTTTTATTATACACTAACAATTTGGGGTTTTTGATGCCATATTTGGATTCCTGACGAAATTCTGGGTCGGATAGTGTACCCCATTGCATTTTCTGGGCAGTTTTGTGGTTGCAGGTGGTGGCCGGAGGTAGGGTTCCGGCGGCTGGCGGTGGTGTCCGGCGAACCAGTCCGGCGAGAGGATCCAAGGAGGAAGAAGAAGTCCTGGTCGTCCATTCTCTTCATCCGACGGTCCAGGGCGTGCCACATATTTTTCTATTTTATTTTTTTTCTGAATTTAAACTAGTGATCAGGTGGACATTACCCCATGCCCTTACCATGCGCCATCCAATTGTTTCATTTTGTTTCGTTTACTTTTCATTGCCGTTGACCAATCCTGGGCCACGTGATGGATCGTATGGTGGAAAACACGCCAGCACATTAAAATAACATGTGCCTGGCACATGGCATTCCACGGTATGCTGCTCTTTTTATTTTTTTTTCGCTGATGGGTTGGGCTGCTATTCGCACCCCCCATCTTCAGTCCATGTCCAATTTCCACATGATTTCCTTACTTAACGCACCCCCAGCCCATTTTATTTCTCTTTTATTTTATTTCAATTATCATATTTCATATTTTAATTTTAAAAATACCTTATTGCATTAAAAATTTACTAAAAAATTTCATACATCATATTTATCATTTTAATAATTTTTACAAATTTTATTTTTTATTTTTATTTTATTTTTATCATTTAAATTAATTGTTTAATCTATTTTCTTTTTGAATTATCCATACCATGCATACTTAAACTTCTTTATTTTATTTCTCTGCAATCATAAAATATTTTTTATCTGTTCTTTTTGCATTTGTTCACTAACATTCTAAAATACATTAAAATATTTTTTCATCATTTTTAAAATCATTGCATATTGCATTTTGGTCCTTCTCTTTGGCACACTGAACCCCACTTCCCACCTGAACTTTGCCTAATTGTTTAGATGACTAATATCTTGATTTTTTGTAGGGATTTTTGATATTTGGTTTATCTCTGGTTGAATAATATTGATGTTTAATTTGGAAATTTTAGGAGTTATTTTTCTAATTATTTGATTGGCTTTCACTTGAGATCTTCTTGTATGCCTATTTCTGACTACATCTGATTATCTGTTTGAAAGGCACTTGTGCCATTTGCTTTGGGGTTGTTCCTTTGATTTCTGAATTCATGTTTGGATTATTATCATTGTTGTTTGCCATTGTTTGATTTTCATTCACCTCATTTCTCTTACTTATGTCTATTCTGTACTAATCTTTTATGCAGGGACTAAGGTAAGTTCTTTAAGGGTGTGGATAAGCATCCATATTCACCTTTACTATTCTCTCCTTCTCTCATCTCTTTCCTTTAGGATTTAGGTTGTCGTTAAACCTCACTAACCGTAGGTCACCCATGCATGATAACTTTAGGACTCATAGTCCCCCTTTTGAGTTACCCTTGTGTCTTCTCTCTTCTCATCTCAAATTTCTTTAAAACACTTAATAAGAATAAGGTGTATTGCGCACGAGCCTTAAGTATGGGGAATGAGAAATGAGGGGCTTCCTCTCATCTCTCTAGAGTGCTTAGCAAGCTTCCTGTCTTGGGACGATGCGTTAAGTATTCGCCTCTGTGCCCTAGACTTTGGTGCAATGCAACTCAGGAACTAACTTAAGCCATTTCTGTCCTAAAAAACACAAACCAACTTCAAACCTTTTTGTCCTTCGGGATTTCCAAACTTAAAGGCTATTTTCAAAAAGGGCACGTTACTTTCCGTCTGAGATGCAAACAGGCATCGACCCTAACTGTCGGACGCGAACTTATCGTCGCTCATAAAAAACACAAAAAAAACTTGGTCCAAACTACGTTGACTCTGAATTCCCCATTGCACAAGGGGGTACGTAGGCCTAGGACGTCGACGTCCTACCGAGTCTGTCTTTGTTTTCCCCTCTCCATTTTAGTACAACCCTAGACGATAGTATAACTTACCCTTAGAATAGACAACAAGCGTGGATCCCATCGAGTACGATGGACGCATGGGGTGCTAGCACCTTCCCCTCGCGTAATCGACTCCCGAACCCAGTGTAGCGAGCAATTTTGGACGCGGTTCTTAAGCGCTGGTCGCTCTCTGTGGTCTGAGCTTTGACTACAGGTCGATTCATTTTTTATCCTATTGTGAGTTGAATAAGGAAGGGAAATAGATGTCTCCAATTAACCCTGCTTGCATACTGAGTTTAAACAGCGGTCTGTCAGGTTTCGAATGCTATCAATGTGGGGGGCCTTTGTACTAGTTATTTGTATTTTCGCCAATACGGTTTTCTTTCTTTTTATCTGGGCAGAAGGTTTCTGGCGGGGAACAAGGATTAGGATGTTAGGACTGATGCTTTGGAATTACTGCTTTTGATTGATGGAGATATGGGATTTGGGTTTTTTGTTTAGTGTGCTCGCTAAGATCTTTTCTTTCGATCTTATGCCTACGTATTCCCGTTTACCGAAACAGGGATATCAGAGCGTTCGTAGTTCCTCCTATTCTATGGGAGGAAATGGGTGTTTTTGGTGTCTTGTTCAAAGCCCAAGACGTGAAGCGAAAGGTAGTTTGTATCTTGTTCAAAGCCCAAGATGTGAAGCTGAAAAGGTATATTTGTGTCTTGTTCAAAGCTCAAGACGTGAAGCTGAAAAGACCTCGGTTTTTAGAGAGAATTTGTCATCTCTAAATAGGGGAGAAGGAGAATTACTTTAACTGGGATACGCGGATCCTAGCAATGCCATAATTTCCGAAGAAAGGGTTTTAACCTGAAGGAGAAGACTTTAACTCAGTGTAGAGCAATGCCATCTTTCCTTAGGAATTTCTCATGCTAAAAGAGGGACAGTGGTGTGGATATACATGATCCAGAGGCTTGCCGCTTACAGCGATTAGATGAAAGGGGAAGGAGTTGTTGATGTTTGTGTACTGTGAACGAGGCACAGCTTTGATGCTAAAAGGTTGATTGGATCAACCAGTGGTTTTCTTATACAAAGCCTAAGAGGAGGCTAATTTCCCCGAGGAAAATCATTATACAAAGCCTAAGAGGAGGCTATTTTGTGTCCCGTACAAAGCCCGAGAGAGAGGCTAAAAGATTTTGACCCGACGCGGGAATCTTTTGGTATCTCGTATAAAGCCCGAGATGAAGGCTATTTGACTCAACAAGAGAGTTTTTTTTTGTATCTCGTACGAAGCCCGAGATGGAGGCAAAAATTCGTTTGGCTCAATAAGAACCTTTTTGTATCTCGTATAAAGCCCGAGAGAGAGGCGAAAATTCGTTTGGCTCAATAAGAACCTTTTTGTATCTCGTATAAAGACCGAGAGAGAGGCAAAAAGGGGTGATTGACTCAACGAGGGAGTCTCTTATGTGTCTCGTACAAAGCCCGAGAGAGAGGCTAAACGTTGTTTGACTCCACTGGGGAGAATCATTGTACAAAGCCCAAGAGGAGGCTATGTCAGCTAAGTGACAGGTCCGGTATACTGATTTTGAAAGAGAAAATCAGTTCTTATATGAGCATCACTGTACTCACGGGTTAGATCTGAGGATCGGGGATATTTCCTCCTCTTTGAGGAAACGGGAAATCCAAAGGGTATTGAGACTGTCCGAGTCTGCGGGTTTCCTTCCTATTTAACGAAGGGTGCTTGAGAATGTCTTTGAGACTCAAGGAAGTTAGACTGTCCAAGTCTAGAGTTTCATCTTTTGTACTATGCTGTGAGAAACAGTAGTAGACTCTATGAAAGGACTGTTCTATGAGGATGACTAGGTTATGTTCCTATACCTCTAAGAGGTCGTCGGGACAATTTGTACGAAGCCCAAGAGGAGGCTGGAAACTTTTAAGAAGCCGATGGGTCCTTGTACGAAGCCCAAGAGGAGGCTATCATTCCCGGAGGAAGAGATCATTATACGAAGCCTAAGAGGAGGCTGTGAATACTTCTAAGAAGCCGTAGGGTCCTTGTACGAAGCCCAAGAGGAGGCGGGGTTGCTTTTAGGAAGCCTGTGGGTCCTTGAACAATGCCCAAGAGGAGGCCGATGCTTTTAAGAAGCCCGTGGGTCTATCATCTCCTTTCCATTAGGAGAGATAACTCTTTTAAAGATAAAAACCACTGGTAAACGTGCGAGGTTTACTATCCAGCAACTTTTAGCTTTTAAAGAGGGTTCCTTAGTTAAGGTCCAAGATTATGACCGTAGTGGGTACCCAAACCCCGAGACATTCAAGGCAAGCTATCCACAAGGAATAGATCAAGTCAGGAAAGTTCGAGAATTTGGAATAAACTCAAAGATGCCATTCACGGAGAATACATTCATCTTGGGGAGTAGAGCTTCTTGACGATTCCTAAGGAGGACAGCCGAAGAGAAGACTGTATCTGGTGCTCCTATTGGGGATCTAGGCATCTATTTCTACGAATAAATGAAACGGCGTCACCTAGTTCTAGACGTAGTTGCCGGGGAAACTCGAAATATCTATACTATTATTACACAGTAGATATGAGTTTATGAAAGGAGACTTACAGTGAGCAGCCCCACAATACAGTTTATAATATGAAAGCAGTAAACGAAAGCGATAACCACTTACTCGGTTGGAGTGCTTCCATGTTGTTTGGTTAGTTGTTCAACAAAGAAAGATTGAAAACAACAGTATATTCAAAATCAAAGGAGAAAGTGCTTTAAAAAAGAAAGATTTGGGGCTTACAGCTCGGGGAGAGGCCCAGGGTTTTATCAGTGAGCGCACTGTTTGGCTTTGTACAGAGGGACTTATACAAGTGACTGGGGCCCAAAAATGGTTTTCTGTACAAAGGGATGGGTCTTACACTCTCTCAAGAGGCCCAAAAAGGTTTAAAGGAAAAAGAGTGGGGCTTATAACACGAGGGTATGCCCAAATGATTTTTCGTTTAAAATGGCGATCGCGCCGAGGTTTTCTTTTAACGCAGAGGGACTTATATAATAAGTGAGGCCCAAAAAGATTTTGGTTAAAAGGGAATTGGGTCTTACACTCTATTAGAGGCCCAAAGTGTTTTGAATGGGTCTTATAGCTCAAGGAGAGGCCCAGGGGTTATTTTGAAAAGGCGACGATCGCGCCGTTTGTTTTTGACGGTATCGGGACTTATACAATATACTGAGGCCCAAAAATGATTTGGTCAAAAAAAGGATTGGGTCTTAGACTCTATTAGAGGCCCAAAAAGTTTTAAGAAAAAGAAATGGGTCTTACTACTCGAGGGTAGGCCCAGGTTTATTTTAAAAAAGGCGACGATCGCGCCGTTTACTTGTACAGAGGGACTTATACAATGAATGAGGCCCAAAAAGTTTTTGTACAAGGGGGGATGGGTCTTACACTCTCTCAAGAGGCCCGAAGTGTTTTGAATATGATTTATGAGGATTGAATTAATCTAAAATCCTAATTTGTTTTCAAAATGTGTTTAATTGAATAAAAATTCAATTAAAGTGATCAAAAATTATTTAACACATGGAAAACAAATTGTGATCTTGGATTAATGCTTCAAAAATTAAGTATTGACCTACAAAATAATTAGAAAGCATTAAAAGTTGCAAAATCAATGTAGAAAAAATATTTAAAATGCCAAAAACAATCAAAATATTAATTCTTTACAAAAATATCAATTATATGAAATAAATAATATTTTTGGGATTTTTTGATAAAATAAAATATTTTAACATTTTTGTGAATTATTAAAAAAAGAATCAACTCAAAATCATTAAAACTCAGAGAGAAATTAATTTTTGAATCAATTAAACAAAATCACAAAATTCAAATATTTGAATTTCTAAAAATGGCGCCAAGAACAAGCTGAAGAACACGCGCGTGTTCTTGGTTTCTCAGATTTGCATTTTCTATCCAATCTCCATGAATACGTAATCATATCATGCAATCCACATATCATTATGCTCGTCTCAACCTCACGATCATGGCTATGTACTTTAATTTCATTTAAATTAAACATACAACAAGAAATCACGAAGAGACCTCAAGAACCCTAATTTCTGCATGAAGGCTAGGATTTTTGATACACGATTCAAACAATGCAATTAATTGAGGGAAAACATTCCATGCATGATTATGAACATATGGCCAAATTATTGTGCGAGGAAATATGCATAGATTGAGAGATGACTAAGCATGTGCTTACCTCCAAGCCGTGACAGCAAGTGCAAAGTGATTTTTGATCTGGAGGTGTTACAGATGAGTTGTGATGATCTGAACAGCTTCCCTACACCCTATGGATTGTGTTTGGATGGTTGGACTTGATTGAAATTGGTTGGATCATTTTGTGGTACCTCAGCTGCATTTTGGTTAAAACCTTGAGCAACTAGCTGGTGATTTTGTGAAATTGATGTTTCAGAAGTAATCTAAGTGTTTGATCAGCTCATATGTGATGTATGTGAGGTGTGTGAGTGATTGGTTTGATTGGAATTGCTCTCAAACTCAAAACCCGATAGTGACTTGCCTTAGAAGGCAAAATTGGAGTGAAAGAAGAGATTTTGAGGAAAGCATCTGTTAGATGGCTTTGGTGTACTCAAACTGACCACAATTGAGCTCTATTTATAGTAGAGCAAGTTTATTTTGCAAGGAATAGTGCATGGCAGCTGGTAAGTAGGTTTGGCCAATGTTGGCAAATGAAAATCCAAGTCTTCTCTAGCCATTGACTAGAGGTTAGGGCACAGAGCTTTGGTCCCCTTGGTCTTGGATAAGTCTTGACTGATTTCAGATGAGAATGGCTCAGTCCATGCCACCTTGATGGTTCCATTGAATGCCTCATTCCAAATTTGAAGTTTTGTCCCTATTTTGGCCATTCTAGGTTCAACATGCTATTTCTTGTTCCATGGACTTTGGAGGCTTGGCTCAGTGATTGTCCCCTTTAGATTCAATTCTCTGAGGTGTACAAGTGGATAGGAGCAATTGAATTTGGCTGATTTTGGCAAATCGACCAAAGTTGCAACTTCTGCCTTGCCTTGACAGATTTCAGCAAGGTAACTTGTCAATGTCATATCTCATGGTGTAAGTTGAATTTGGCAATGTTCTTAGCCATTTTGGAAAACTCTTACATGATACAACAACTGTTTGAACAAGTTTGGTTTTGATCTCTTTTGATTCCAAGTGAAAAATTCCCCTACATTTGGCAAAAAGTGAGGCAGAATCTGACTTAGTGAAAATTTCACTAAGTGTTGGAAAAAGTGACATTTTCACTTTTCAGCCACTTTGATCACTCCATAACTCAAAATCCTTAATGAATTGGAATGACTTGTAGTTGAAGTTTTTGTAGGTGATAATGAGGGCTACAAATCCATATTTGGATGAGAAAAAATGGCCTTGTGGTTTAGGAGTTATGGTCCTTCAAAGTTGGTACCCTTGCCACTTTATTTTTAACTTAGAAAAATTTCTAAGTTTTATGGTTACCCCTTTTACAAGTTATCTCACTTTTCTTGATTTTTCTTGATGAATGATGATTTAAATCATACATTAACATCATTTTAGGGTTAAAAATCCATTTTGGTGAAAAATCTCAAAAAGTCAAAGTTGACTTTTGTGCACAGTTGACTTTTTATCAGATGAATTCCAAACTGTGCAATTCTTCAGGAAATCATGTCCTTGACCTAAATCAAACTTGATGGACATGTTCCATGGGTGTAATAGGGTATATTCAATCATGTATTAGGGTTTGGGAGCATGTCTTGGTCAAAAGTCAAAGTTACAGTTGACTTTTCCCTTAAAACCCTAATTGTGGTGCAGATGGAATTGAGACTTGTTGCTCAAACTTATTGGATTAATCCATTGTCCCAAATGGATCAATATGGTATATTAGAGACCCTCAAATCATCTCTTGAGGTCTTGGCTCATGATTTGTCCCAAAAGTCAACTTAGGGGTGAATTAGGTCAAGAAACCCTAATTCCTGATTTTTGATGAATGCATCCCTTGAGGCAAAATTGACTTGATGCATGGGTTCATGAGGTTCCATGGAGTATATTAGGTTATGTTTTGGATCAATGGCTTGTGCCCAGATGAAAATTTTCATCTGGAGGCCCTGGGTGATCAAAACCCTAATTTGGTGACACTGGCGATCTTGAGGCTTGATCCACCTAGAAGGGAGCAACCTTGTGCTTAATCCTTGAAGTGGGAGTCCTTTTGATCCTTTGAAGATGTTTGAGAGATTAGACAAGTTGAAAATCAAGTCATTTCTTGATTGAGCCTTTGTCTAAAGCTCAGAGAGGGCTTGAAACCCTAATTTTGATTGTAGTGGATGCTCACCCATCTTTGAGGCATTTGGTGAGGCATGATGGTTCATCCATATTGTGATGATGATTTGCACAATGATGGGAAATCTTAGTGGTCAAAATTTGGGGTATGACAGATGCCCCTATTTAATCTTCTTGGACCCGAAGGTGTGAATGACGAAGGTGTTCGGGCATTCGGGGTGCAAGAGGATTAAATATCGGAATACCCGAAATTTTGATGGTGGTTATGAATGGTAGCTTACGCATTCATCTTCTTTAGCTAAGTGATGATGCTTAGAAAAGGTAGACTTCCCCTCGATCCTGGTCTCCTACCAAGGATCTGGTCTTAGTTTCTTTTGTCAACTTCCCCTCGTTCTTGGTTTCCTACCAAGGAACTGGTCTTAGTTTCTGATTTAAACTTCCCCTCGATCCTGGTTTCCTACCAAGGAACTGGTCTTAGTTTCTGATTTAAACTTCCCCTCGATTCTGGTTTCCTACCAAGGAACTGGTCTTAGTTTCTTTTGTCAATAAACTTTACTGACAAGGCACGCTATTCGTAGCGGTTTTCCTTCAAACTTCTCGCCGAATTTTCCTGGGGAGATGCCATTTGAGTGGAAAAAGTTTTGATGCCAGACTTGCTGGGGAACCCATTCGTCTGAATTGTAGAGGTACACAAACTTCTCTGTTTTGGAGACGCCATTTGTCGATTCTACTGGGGAAAGCGAGTCTCTTGAGAGACTATTTTCGTTTGGGGTTACATCATACTTTTCTCGGGATCTTCCCGGAGAAATGCCATATGATGGGATCCAATTTTGAGGTGCCAATGACCTTCTCATCAGTGGTTTTTCGGAGCAAAACTGGCGTGCTGCCGAATCTCTGATCACGAGGCTTTCTCTGTGGATTTTCCTTAATCCAGGAAAGCAGGGATATCATCTTCAATGGCGAAGAGTGACATCTGTTGAAGGTTTTCTCTGGTTTTTCAGAGGTTCAAGTTATCAAAGTGGTCAAGGACCAACTTCTTTCCAGAATTAAACTGAAAGCGAGGTTGTTCAGACACAGTATTTCCTGACGAGGCAAGAACTGACAACTCGATTGAGATGACTTCTACCACTAGGGGACAAGACCGACTAGAGTGATAGTGATGCAATATGAAATGTGAATGCAAATAAAAAATGCATGATGTATGTATGTATATGCTGACAAAACAGACGCGACATACAGACTAATGGATGAACACAATTGGATACTCGCCCATCGCGGGGCGAAGAAGTACCGTTGATTCAAAATAGCAATTCCACCTTGCTTAGGAGAGATAGTCCCGTTGGGAGTTATGTTGATCGGGCTTAGGAGATGAGAACTCGACCGAGGTTGTCAGGCGAAACATGGTCTCTGACATTATTGATCCTTCATTCAGGAGTACCGGTCTAGAAGGAGTACTTTGATTCTGCACTTTGAGGTTCGCTTACTTCGGGAGAAGCGATCGATGTTCTTCTGATGTTCAACAGTCAAAAGAAATTGCCATCTTTATTTTAAAAGCAGAAAAAGTTTTAACAAGTAAATTCATTTTTGTTTTATTTCAAGAATCGCTGATTAAGTTTAAACAACGTCGTTCTGTAAAGCTAAAACAAGTAAAGAATTACAAACACAAGCACAAGGGCTCAAATTTTATTGATAAGGTGGAGATCAGCCAAACGTGTGATTCCAAAGAATATATACAAAGTTAGAAAATGGTAGTTTACAGGGAAAAGGGCTACGATGAAACATAACGACCACTATCCTTCTACCAACTTTGAGTTCGGGACATCCTGAGCTTCCGTCGAAGATGACCTTTAACTGGAGATTTCCTCTGATAGATGATGTAACTGCTGCTAGGGGCTTGCCTCTGTTGAACATAGTTACTTGCCATTATCCTTAACTTTTGCCTGGATTGTACTATGAGATTTCCAATCCATCGGGATGATTTTTTTTCATGTCTCTAACTTTTGCCTGGACCGCCCTTTCGGGTTTTCAATCCACCGAGACGTTTTTTTTTTTTTTTTAGTTTTAGGCGAAGTATTTCTTGACTACATCAACATTCATGGGGTAGGCAAATTCCTCTCCGTCCATCGTTGCAAGTCTCAAGGCGCCGCCTGAGAAAGCTTTCGTGACCACATAGGGGCCATCATAATTTGGGGTCCATTTGCCCCGAGAATCAGTGAGAAATGATTGTATCTTTTTGAGCACAAGGTCTCCTTTCCTGAAGACACGAGGTCGGACCTTTTTGTCAAACGCCCTCTTCATTCTCTGTTGATACAACTGACCGTGGCATAGTGCCGCTATTCTCTTTTCTTCGATCAGATTCAGTTCGTCATGTCGACTTTGACACCATTCAGCTTCGGTAAGCTTAGCTTCCATCAATACCCGAATTGATGGGATCTCTACTTCTATGGGGAGCACTGCTTCCATACCATATACTAGAGAGAAAGGGGTTGTCCCTGTTGAAGTGCGGATAGATGTTTGATAACCGTGAAGAGCAAAGGGTAGCATTTCGTGCCAATCTTTATAGGTTATAACCATCTTTTGAACAATCTTCTTGATGTTGTTCATCTTGGGTCGGTAGGGAGATGAGTTATTGTGTTCGATCTTGAACTCTGCACACAACTCTTTCATCATCTTATTGTTTAAGTTAGATCCATTATCAGTAATGATCTCGCTTGGAACACCATAACGGCAGATGATATTGTTTTTGATAAATCGGACCACCACTTGTCGGGTTACATTGGCGAATGACGCTGCTTCGACCCACTTGGTGAAATAGTCAGTGGCTACCAGGATAAACTGATGCCCGTTTAAAGCCTTGGGCTCAATCATGCCAATCATGTCGATTCCCCATATGGAAAATGGCCACGAGGAAGAAAGAACTTTGAGATGTGATGGCGGTACATGAATTTTGTCGGAGTATATCTGACACTTGTGACACCTCCTCATGTACTTGTAGCAGTCGGATTCCATGGTCAACCAATAATACCCGGCCCTGAAAATTTTTCTCGCCATTGTGTGTCCGTTGGCATGAGTACCAAAGGATCCTTCATGAATTTCTTTCATGAGCACGTCTGCTTCTGGTCTGTCGACGCATCGGAGCAAGACCATGTCAAAATTTCTCTTATAAAGAGTGTCACCGCTCAGGAAGAAGTTTCCAGCCAATCTTCTGAGTGTTTTCCTGTCTTTTCTGAGTGCCCCAGATGGGTACTCTTGTTTCTGAAGGAAGCATTTGATATCGTGATACCAAGGTCTGTCGTCTATGACTGCTTCAATCGTGAAGATGTAAGCGGGCCTTTCAAGGCGCATGATGTCGATCTTAGGTATGTCATTCCATTGACCTACACTAATCATGGAAGAGAGAGTGGCTAATGCATCAGCCATGTGATTCTCATCACGAGGGATGTTATGAAAGTCGACTCTGTTGAAGAAGGGTAACAACCTCCTTGCATAGTCTTTGTAAGGAATCAATCCTGATTGGTATGTGTTCCAATCTCCTTTTATCTGGTTAATAAACAAGGCTGAGTCGCCATATACGTCCAAGTTTTTTATCCTTAAATCAATCGCTTCTTCGAGACCCATAATACAAGCTTCGTATTCGGCCTCGTTGTTCGTACATTTGAACGTAAGTCTGGCAGTGAAAGGAATGTGGGAACCCTGAGGGGTAACAATGATTGCCCCAATTCCATTTCCATAATGATTGACTGCTCCGTCAAAGATAAGTCCCCACTGGGAACCTGGTTCTGGCCCTTCACAGGGCAGCGGTTCATCGCAATCTTTCATCTTTAGATACATGACATCTTCGTCTGGAAAGTCAAACCCGATTGATTCTTGATCGTCAATCGGTTGATGAGCCAAATGATCGGCTAAAATACTTCCTTTAACGGCTTTCTGAGCATGGTACTCTATGTCATATTCGGATAGTAACACCTGCCAACGGGCAATCCTTCCCGTAAGAGCAGGTTTTTCGAAGACGTACTTGATTGGATCCATTTCGGAGACCAACCAAGTAGTATGACGAATGATGTACTGGCGAAGACGTTTGGCTGCCCAAGCCAAAGCGCAACAAGTTTTTTCAAGCATTGTGTACCGAGTTTCACAATCGGTGAACTTCTTGCTTAGATAGTAA
The DNA here is from genome assembly GCA_022829125.1 of Lathyrus tuberosus. NCBI lineage: Eukaryota > Viridiplantae > Streptophyta > Magnoliopsida > Fabales > Fabaceae > Lathyrus > Lathyrus tuberosus. The sequence continues at coordinate 86,080 of JALAZF010000759.1, read as the reverse complement.
ATGGCAGACTCTTTCCTTTTAGTTTCGTCTTGTTGGCCAAGTACACATCTCATTGAGTCCTCTAGGACTGTGAGGTAAATGATCAGTGGTCTTCCTTCCACTGGAGGTGATAGAATCGGAGGATTCAACAAATATTCCTTGATACTGTCGAAGGCGGTTTGGCAATCTTCTGACCAAACGCAATCCTGGTTCTTTTTGAGTAACTTGAAAATCGGCGCACAGGTTGCGGCCATAAGGAATATAAATCTGGAGATGTAGTTCAAACGTCCCAAGAATCCTCTGACTTGTTTTTCAGTTTTCGGAGAAGGCATTTCTTGAATGGCCTTGACCTTGTCAGGATCAACTTCAATTCCTTTCTGGCTGACGATGAACCCTAGTAGTTTCCCCGAACGGACACCGAAGGTGCACTTGTTGGGATTCAAGCGGAGCTTGAATTTTCTTAGACGTTCGAACAATTTTGACAGATGTTCAACGTGCTCATCCTCTGTTCTTGATTTCGCAATCATATCATCGACATACACTTCGATTTCCTTGTGTATCATGTCATGAAACAGAGTAGTCATGGCCCTTTGATAGGTTGCCTCGGCGTTCTTCAAACCAAACGGCATTACCTTGTAACAAAAGGTACCCCATGGGGTAATGAACGAAGTTTTCTCCATGTCTTTCGGCGCCATTTTGATCTGATTATAGCCCGAGAATCCATCCATGAAGGAGAAAACTTTGAACTTTACTGTACTGTCAACCAGCATGTCAATGTGTGGTAAAGGAAAGTCGTCCTTTGGACTTGCCTTGTTCAGATCTCTGTAATCAACACACATTCTGACCTTTCCATCCTTTTTGGGAACGGGCACGATGTTGGCTAACCATCGGGGATATTCAGATGTAGCGAGGAAACCCGCGTCAATCTGTTTCTGCACCTCCTCCTTGATTTTGATGGCCATGTCCGGGTGAGTGCGTCTCAACCTTTGCTTTACTGGCGGACATTCTGATCTCAACGGTAAGTGATGTTCCACGATGCTGGTATCCAACCCTGGCATATCCTGATAGGACCAAGCGAACACATCGGGGAATTCTTTGAGAAGCTTTATCAAACCCTCTCTGGTAGTTGGACTGAGCAGTGCCCCAATCCTGATTTCTTTTCTCTCTTGCTCTGAACCCAAGTTTACCGTTTCCAACGGCTCTTTGTGAGGTTCAATGGACCTTTCCTCTTGTCTGAGTAATCGGGAGATCTCTTCTGGAATTTCGTTGTCATTTTCTTCTTCAGCCTCGAATACCGGGAACTCAAAGTTGGGAGAAGGCATCGGATCGTATGTTTCAACGGGGTGTAAAACAAGCAATCTGCATGACGTGATGATTCGTGTTTAGAAGAGATAGAGAGAAATGCAAGTGTGTGCAGTGTATTATTATTTTTTTGCTTGTTTTTATTTTTGAATTGTTTTTTAGGATTACCATTTTCTGAAAAAGCAAAAAGAGAAAACAGAAATTAATGCAGAAATTACAGAACGACGTTATTTTATTAATAAGCAAGTCGATTCTTGAAACTACAGCCCTATAAAACAAAACTCAATCGCTTCGGGCAAAGCGAAGAGGGAAATTTACAGAAAGCGAGCCTTATCAAAATATCCGTTTCACCTGGGCAGGGTGAAAGGTTACAGATGGCAATAACTTTGACTGCTGAACGACCTTCGGAACCTCGACAGCAACCCATTGGCGGCGAACTCCTCGGTGAATCACAAACTCTGGCACCTTCCTTGATTTGTCTTCAGAAATGACGCTGATTTCTGGTGGAGCAGGATCGTTGGAATCTGTTTCCCAAGCAGAATTGTCGTAGGAGAATTCTTCTATTGCATTTTGCATAGCATTGGTGCTCTCAGCTGTATCTCCCCATCCAGTTGGCTGGATATCTTCGAGCTTGATACGAGAGCTTTCGGGAGCAGTGTACTTGACCATATAGTCATATTTTCCACTTGGTTGTCCCAGAGTGTCCCAAACTTCTTTGGAACTGGAGAAGTCATTCCTCTCGATGACGTTGACCTCGGGAACAGCATAATTGATGAACTCAAGTCCTGCAAATGTTGCGAATTTATCTTCATGTTGAGTAGTTTCTGAATGACCTGAGTGTTGATCCCATGACATGGTGGGGACACAGGTATTCTGTTCAATGACGCTCAACTGAGTTTCATTGTTCGGCCGACTCTCTTGCCCCAAGTTTCCTGGGTAGCGCTGCCACATTGGCAGGCCATCCATCGGGCCATAGTAATTGTGGTCAAAGTTGTCTTTCATCAGAGTGTCTTCCTCTAATGAATTTGGCGGAGCACGGCATCCTTCCGAATCACAATCCCCGTAGATCATTTCAACATCTGACCTGGGTATAAATCTCGGACTTTCTGTAGGAAAGCAAAGAGGCATAGGCACCTCTTCCTAAGACATATAACCGTCCTTGTTAAGATAGAACTTCCATTCTTCATCCGTGTCAGAGGGATCTTCCTTATTGATAGCATGAACTGTCTGAGACACCGGGTGAAGAAAACCTCCACTGTGGAAGAAGTTTTGAAGGGGATGAAGACTTTCATCGTTGGCAACTGTGTGGGTACAGGTTACAGAAAAACCAAGACCCTTCTTCGTTTTATTGTCAATAGGAACGACAAGCCGTCCCCATCCTGTCGTATCGGTACTCTCGACCGCTTTGATAGCATCTTTGTATGAAGAAATTGAAGTTTCTTCTTTGAATTGATTGTCCTTGCTCACCAATAGTGCTTGGAACTGAGTTCCAATAACCTCCTCGGGTTCCACATAAGTAGATGATGACAGGTTACTCACAAGCAAGGCTTGTTCCCCACAAACCGTGACAAGTTGATCGTTCTTGACGAACTTTAGCTTTTGGTGGAGGGTCGAAGTAACTGCTCCAGCCTGATGTATCCAAGGTCTTCCTAATAAACAACTGTATGTTTCCCGGATGTCCATGACCTGGAAAGTGATTTGGAAAGTGTGAGGACCAATAGTTATGGGAAGATCCACTTCGCCGATAACTGTTTTTCTGGATCCGTCGAACGCTTTGACGACGACCTCGCTGACTCTCATCGGAGGGCCCTTGAATGATAATTGCATCAAAGTGGACTTCGGCATAACATTCAGGGCTGACCCTGTGTCTACCAGTACGCTGGCTAAAGCATCGCCCTGGCAGTTAACTGTAATGTTGAGCGCCATGTTATGACGGCGACCCTCTTCAGGTAATTCTTCATCACTAAATCCCAAATTATTGCAAGAAGTGATGTTAGAGACAATGCTATCGAATTGTCTGATTGTTACATCCTGTTCCACAAAGGCTTGCTCCAAGACTTTCTGTAGAGCCTCTCTGTGTGCTTCTGAACTGAGTAACAGTGATAATACTGAGATCTTTGAAGGAGTTTGTAACAACTGATCAACAATGTTATATTCACTCCTTTGGATGAGCTTTAGCATCTCATCTTTGTCTTTCGAAAGGTCGGGATTGCTGGACTGACCGACTGATGGATCGGGAGCTTCTGTCTGAAGTTCCTTTTCCTTGTTAAGTTCTCCAACTCCTCGATTGAAGATTCGACCGCTCCGTGTTACTCGACTGATATCTGCAATATTCACGACGGAGGGTAATGGAATTTCCTTTCCATTTTCAATTGTTGTTGCACCGTACTTGTAAGGGATAGCCTTAGCTGATTCATACGGTAATGGTCCCGGTAGATAGACGACTATGGGAACCTTCTGATTTTTCTGACCATCATAAGTAATCTCGATCTGTTCCTGGTTAGGAACTTTAGATTCGTCAAGCAGAGGAATGATGGCAAAAACATCCCTGGTCCTATGATGACCAGAGATTGTGACAACATCCTCGCCTTGATAGGCAAGGTAGCTCGGCGTCCAGTTGATGGGTCCAGAACCCAGATATGGACGAATTTCTCCATGATCGACCTGACCCTGAAGAGCTGCTCTCACAAGGTAACACCCTTGGTTACTTTCCGAACAGACGCTACAACTGTCATAGTTGTGTGAAGGCACCTGGCCACGCCCACTTTGAATACAATTTAACCTCACTAGGTTACCTTCCATTGATCGGACATCCTGACTTTGACGACGAGTAGGATTCCTGTTATCGATACTAATCTGCTGAGTATCTTCATCCATGTAGATTGGCATCCACCAGTGATTTAACAAGTGCTGAAGAGCCTCCTGGACAAGGGTACAACCTCGATCGTTTTCGCAACCTGCTTTACAGCTTTGATAGTCATGTGATATTAAGAATCCAAGTCGGACCTGCTCAGCATGTAACTCTACCAGGTTGATATTCATTACGCGGATATCGAAGATCTGAACCATGTTGATTTGATAGGAGTTCCTATCATGGTAGTCTTGGATCCATCTAAGATCCATCTGATGCTGGAGGGCCTCTTGTATGAAAGAGCATCCCTGTTTGTTTACCGAGCAAATCAGACAGGAACTGTAATCGTGCCGCGGCAGATTATGATACTGGCTTTGCCTTGAGTGCATCGCCACCAAGTTGACATTCATTGCACGGATGTCGTGGTTTTGAATGACGTTAGAATTTGTAGAGACCATGTTAACTCCACGACCTCGGTGCTCTTGGATCCATCTGAGATCCATCTGTTCCTGTAGAGCTGATTGCACTACAGAACATCCTTGGTTATCTTTAGAGTAGATATCACACTAGTGATAGTTATGAGGTGGCACATGGCCATATCCACTCTGTCTACAATGCATCTTGACCAGATTGGTCTCCAATAAGAGTACATCGTGAATTTGATAGACATTGTTAGTCTCTTTCTCAATTAGATTGACTGCAGTTTTCTCATGTTGAGGCTGCGGGTTCGTAAGAACATTAGGATTCGTATCTTTGAAAGATAAGAGCCCGCTCCTAACAAGCTTTTGCACGTCAGATTTGAAATTGAGACAAGTCTCAATGTTATGCCCTGAACCTCCTTGATGATAAGGGCATGTTTGATCCGCCTTAAACCAAAAAGGCGGATTTTCCGGAATTGTAAGAGGAGACTTAGTCTGAATGTTCCCCTTGGCTAGCAGTAACGGAAACAATTCAGCGTACGATACGGGTATAGGATCAAATCCTGGTGGCCGTGTTGTACGGTTGTTGTTATATGGAGGACGAGCCTGCTGAAGAGGCTGTTGTGTCCTTTGTTGGTCAGGTTGGCTCTGCGCAACCTGAGGTTGATCCATAGGAACAGGCGCGGGGCCGATAGCAGGAGTAACAGCTGCCACTGGCTGATAACGTCGCCTTTGCTTTCTGAGAGAGATATTCCCAATATCTTGCTCTTTTTTCTTAGGGAGAGCACTACCGTATTTTTTAGTACCGCTCGTTGATCCAGTGTCTTTTACCAAACGTCCTTCTCGGACGGCTTCCTCAAGACGTACGCCCATGCCGACCATTTCGGTGAAATCACTGGGCGCACTGGCAACCATTCGGCCATAGTAAAATGAGCTTAAGGTCTTTAAGAAGATCTTTGTCATCTCTTTTTCCTCAAGAGGTGGACAAATTTGAGCGGCAATTTCACGCCACCTTTGAGCATACTCCTTAAAGGTTTCTTTGTCCTTTTGCGACATTGATCTGAGTTGATCTCTGTCGGGTGCCATGTCCAAATTGTACTTGTATTGTTGGACGAAGAAAGTACCAAGATCTCTGAATGTACTGATCGTAGTACGGTTTAAACCCATGTACCATTTGAGTGCGGCACCGGTTAAACTATCCTGGAAGTAGTGAATCCTCAAGTCCTGATTCTCCGTCTGAGCTGACATCCGCCGAGCGTACATCACCAGATGGCTTTGAGGGCAAGAGTTACCCTTGTCTTTTTCAAAGTCGGGCACTTGGAACTTGTGCGGAACTTTCACATTTGGGACCAAGCAGAGGTATGCGGCGTCCTTTCCGAATAAATCCTGACCGCGAATGGCTTGCAGCTCTTTCTGCATTTCTAAGAACTGCTCTTGGAATTCCTCTATTCTGTCAAACATAGTTTCCTTCTTACCAGAAGGTGTCTGTGGAATCTGTCCTTCTGGGACAGTGTGCACCACAGGGGGTGGTACCGTGACTACGGCAGTAAGTCTTGGCGCCTCCCAAAGTTTGTAACCTTCAGGAGTCTTGAGTATGCCCCTGGCATCTTCGCTTTCCCGAAGTTTGTAACCTTCAGGCCCAGTGGCTTCTGTTGCGATTCCCTGATCTTCAGTGATCGGTGGAACATATCCTTCCGGGATATAGTTAACAGGCATGCCCCACGGACGATCTTTCGGCATTTGATACCTAGGATCATACTTTTCTATGATGGGCGTTGAGGTGATCTCTGAGATCACAGTTCTTTGTAGCTGAGCTTCTGCCATGGCTTGCATGTCGTTACGAAGCTTTCTCATATCCTCTCTCAGAGCGTCGATCTCTTCTTTCAACTCTCTGTTTTCTTCCTCAAGATCATCCATCTTTTTCTGACGATTGGCCCGAGTATTATACGAATGAGGCAGTTTGACTCTAGAATCGAGACACAAACGTGAGATTCGTAGGGAAGAAGAATACGCGATGTGAGAATGATGAATGCAATGATTATATTAATTGTTCTTTTGGTTTAATCAAAATAAACTTCGACAATTAGATTGCAAATATCAAACACTGGGGAAACCCCTTTTTATTGAATTCCAAAGGATTACAGAAATGGAAATACAGTAGATTACAAAGTGCAGAAATAGAAACCTAAACTAATGGGTCCTGGTACTTCCTCTTCTCTGACCGGGGCACTTGGGCCGTTGTCGGGTTGTCATTCCTTTGCCAGGTGAAAGGAGCGAGCAAATCCCTTTGGTCATCTTGATTCTCTACAGCATGCTGCTCCAAAATTTCAATCAGAGCATCTTTCTCTTTTAGTAGTTGCTGTATTTGGATACACTCTACGTCGAGGGTGCGGTATTTGTTCTTCCAAGATCTTCTTTCCTTTTGAACTTTGTTGAGAGTAACCTGAAGCTTTTCAGTTTCCGTCATGAAGTACATGACAGTTTCCCTCGGTGGAAGAATTCCGTAACGAGGATAGGGCATCTTTAGCTTAAGAGCTCTAGTTTGTACCCAATGGAGATAAGGCTCCACCGAGACACAGTCCGGTTTCCCCAGAGACTCTCGTCCTTTCTTATGAACGTGTTTCCAAGCTTGCACTATTTCCATCTTTAGTGCTCTGTCATTTTCTCCTTCTTTGAAGAAAAGACCTTCCAGATGAACACCCAGTGGGATGTGTCTCATTGGGTATCCAAATTGACGAAGAACCAATATCGGATGATAGTTGATTCCTCCTTTAGTTCCTATGAGGGGTACGCTGGGGAAGTTTCCACAACGGTCAATGATTCTGATTCCCTCATAAATCCTATTACACCAATCTACATCGGAATTGGTGAGAGACATGATCTTCTGCGACCAATGTAAGACACTCTTGCAATCCCAAAAAGCAGCAGACTTGGACAAGTGAGAGATAAACCATTTGTAGAGCAAAGGTACACAGCATGTGATCTCCCCTCCGCTGTACAAATTTCCCAAGTGTACAGAGTGATACGCATCTGCGAGCAAAGTTGGCACAGGGTTTCCAATGAGAAAAACCTTAATAGCGTTGATATCGACGAAGTTATTAATGTTAGGAAACAAAAACAACCCGTAGGTGAGCAAGACAAAGATGCTTTCAAAAGCAGTCATGTTCCCTATAATAGCGAAGTACAGGGCTTTCTTTGTCAAGAACTGGGCTGGAAAACCTTGGATGCCACCCTTAGTGGTCATGTGAGTCCTGACCTCAGACTCGTCCAAATGAATTGCTATTGCAATAGTCTGATTCTTTGGAATTTCTTCCAGTCCAGAAAATGGAATTTGATCAGTGATATGTAAATCAGTCAGATGAGAATACTCCTCCAGCGTTGGTGATAGCTGGTAATCCGGGAATGTGAAACAATGATAAACTGGATCGTAGAACTGAATGAGCGCGTCCATGATCCCTTAATCACATGGACTCTTAACAGTGGTAGCAAACCACCGTGCTTGGCTCTGAAAGCCTCTGGGTTAACGATCATCCTCGCTAACTTTCTCAAATCCTCTAGCTTTGGACCCTTGAAGGTATACTGGTGAGTTCTCCTTCTACCGAAATCCATTAATGCAATCTTTTTCTCTGATATTTACAATCACAGTCTTAGTTTAATTTGAAAAACAGAGAGACTAGAAGAGAAGTTTTTTGACTGTTTTAATGTTTTATTAAATGGATACATGAATGCAGCACACAAAAAACATAGAAAAAACATGGGGTCAAAGGGTCGTTGTCATGAAGTCAAGGCTCTACCCATCCCTAACGGTTTATACTAGGGTGATTTTTGTACCTGTACTCATTATCATCAGCTCCTCCCAGGAAAGCAAGACAACAAGCGGATCACCAGCGAGTTGTAGAGCAATCTTAGAGTAAGTGTCATTCACCGAGAATAGATCACCAGCCTCAAATGAGGGTAGTATCGCGTAACAACTATTTCCGATAGTTTCCGCACTACAAAAGGGTTTGGCTCCTCAGCTTCTCAGACTTAACAACCGGCCCATTGGCTATAAGAGTGAATGGGTTGCGTTGGTCAGCCTCCACTGAGGTTGATGGTCGACCTCGTCGCCATCACTTATCTTAAGTGTATACTCATTCTCACCACATGCGGCATCACACGCATTCCCAGTAGCAGAAAAATAAACACATATAGCAATTAGGAAAATCAGTATATATATTTGTCCTAAACATCCTAGACCTTTAAAGCTAAGGATCCTAAGTTCCTGACAGAAATGGGTTCCCCGGCGGAAGCCCCAATCTGTGGTATTCACATAAGTGAAGAGAAAAAAGGTTTGTCCAAGGTTTTCACCTTAACCGTTTAAGAAAAAAGATAGCGCCCCACGGTGGGCGCCATTTTTCTGTAGCGAGCGATTTTGGACGCGGTTCTTAAGCGCTGGTCGCTCTCTGTGGTCTGAGCTTTGACTACAGGTCGATTCATTTTTTATCCTATTATGAGCTGAATAAGGAAGGGAAATAGATGTCTCCAATTAACCCTGCTTGCATACTGAGTTTAAACAGCGGTCTGTCAGGTTACGAATGCTATCAATGTGGGGGGCCTTTGTACTGGTTATTTGTATTTTCGCCAATACGGTTTTCTTTCTTTTTATCTGGGCAGAAGGTTTCTGGCGGGGAACAAGGATTAGGATGTTAGGACTGATGCTTTTGAATTACTGCTTTTGATTGATGGAGATATGGGATTTGGGTTTTTTGTTTAGTGTGCTCGCTAAGATCTTTTCTTTCGATCTTATGCCTACGTATTCCCGTTTACCGAAATAGGGAAATCAGAGCGTTCGTAGTTCCTCCTATTCTATGGGAGGAAATGGGTGTTTTTGGTGTCTTGTTCAAAGCCCAAGACGTGAAGCGAAAGGTAGTTTGTATCTTGTTCAAAGCCCAAGATGTGAAGCTGAAAAGGTATATTTGTGTCTTGTTCAAAGCTCAAGACGTGAAGCTGAAAAGACCTCGGTTTTTAGAGAGAATTTGTCATCTCTAAAAAGGGGAGAAGGAGAATTACTTTAACTGGGATACGCGGATCCGAGCAATGCCATAATTTCCGAAGAAAGGGTTTTAACCTGAAGGAGAAGACTTTAACTCAGTGTAGAGCAATGCCATCTTTCCTTAGGAATTTCTCATGCTAAAAGAGGGACAGTGGCGTGGATATACATGATCCAGAGGCTTGCCGCTTACAGCGATTAGATGAAAGGGGAAGGAGTTGTTGATGTTTGTGTACTGTGAACGAGGCACAGCTTTGATGCTAAAAGGTTGATTGGATCAACCAGTGGTTTTCTTATACAAAGCCTAAGAGGAGGCTAATTTCCGCGAGGAAAATCATTATACAAAGCCTAAGAGGAGTCTATTTTGTGTCCCGTACAAAGCCCGAGAGAGAGGCTAAAAGATTTTGACCCGACGCGGGAATCTTTTGGTATCTCGTATAAAGCCCGAGATGAAGGCTATTTGACTCAAAAAGAGAGTTTTTTTTTGTATCTCGTACGAAGCCCGAGATGGAGGCAAAAATTCGTTTGGCTCAATAAGAACCTTTTTGTATCTCGTATAAAGCCCGAGAGAGAGGCAAAAATTCGTTTGGCTCAATAAGAACCTTTTTGTATCTCGTATAAAGCCCGAGAGAGAGGCGAAAAGGGGTGATTGACTCAACGAGGGAGTCTCTTATGTGTCTCGTACAAAGCCCGAGAGAGAGAGGCTAAACGTTGTTTGACTCCACTGGGGAGAATCATTGTACAAAGCCCAAGAGGAGGCTATGTCAGCTAAGTGACAGGTCCGGTATACTGATTTTGAAAGAGAAAATCAGTTCTTATATGAGCATCACTGTACTCACGGGTTAGATCTGAGGATCGGGGATATTTCCTCCTCTTTGAGGAAACGGGAAATCCAAAGGGTATTGAGACTGTCCGAGTCTGCGGGTTTCCTTCCTATTTAACGAAGGGTGCTTGAGAATGTCTTTGAGACTCAAGGAAGTTAGACTGTCCAAGTCTAGAGTTTCATCTTTTGTACTATGCTGTGAGAAACAGTAGTAGACTCTGTGAAAGGACTGTTCTATGAGGATGACTAGGTTCTGTTCCTATACCTCTAGGAGGTCATCGGGACAATTTGTACGAAGCCCAAGAGGAGGCTGGAAACTTTTAAGAAGCCGACGGGTCCTTGTACGAAGCCCAAGAGGAGGCTATCATTCCCGGAGGAAGAGATCATTATACGAAGCCTAAGAGGAGGCTGTGAATACTTCTACGAAGCCGTAGGGTCCTTTTACGAAGCCCAAGAGGAGGCGGGGTTGCTTTTAGGAAGCCTGTGGGTCCTTGAACAATACCCAAGAGGAGGCCGGTGCTTTTAAGAAGCCTGTGGGTCTATCATCTCCTTTCCATTAGGAGAGATAACTCTTTTAAAGATAAAAACCACTGGTAAACGTGCGAGGTTTACTATCCAGCGACTTTTAGCTTTTAAAGAGGGTTCCTTAGTTAAGGTCCAAGATTATGACCGTAGTGGGTACCCAAACCCCGAGACATTCAAGGCAAGCTATCCACAAGGAATAGATCAAGTCAGGAAATTTCGAGAATTTGGAAGAAACTCAAAGATGCCATTCACGGAGAATACATTCATCTTGGGGAGTAGAGCTTCTTGACGATTCCTAAGGAGGACAGCTGAAGAGAAGACTGTATCTGGTGCTCCTATTGGGGATCTAGGCATCTATTTCTACGAATAAATGAAACGGCGTCACCTAGTTCTAGACGTAGTTGCCGGGGAAACTCGAAATATCTATACTATTATTACACAGTAGATATGAGTTTATGAAAGGAGACTTACAGTGAGCAGCCCCACAATACAATTTATAATATGAAAGCAGTAAACGAAAGCGATAACCACTTACTCGGTTGGAGTGCTTCCATGTTGTTTGGTTAGTTGTTCAACAAAGAAAGATTGAAAACAACAGTATATTCAAAATCAAAGGAGAAAGTGCTTTGAAAAAGAAAGATTTGGGGCTTACAGCTTGGGGAGAGGCCCAGGGTTTTATCAGTGAGCGCACTATTTGACTTTGTACAGAGGGACTTATACAAGTGACTGGGGCCCAAAAATGGTTTTCTTTACAAAGGGATGGGTCTTACACTCTCTCAAGAGGCCCAAAAAGGTTTAAAGGAAAAAGAGTGGGGCTTATAACACGAGGGTATGCCCAAATGATTTTTCGTTTAAACTGGCGATCGCGCCGAGGTTTTCTTTTAACGCAGAGGGACTTATACAATAAGTGAGGCCCAAAAAGATTTTGGTTAAAAGGGGATTGGGTCTTACACTCTATTAGAGGCCCAAAGTGTTTTGAATGGGTCTTATAGCTCAAGGAGAGGCCCAGGGGTTATTTTGAAAAGGCGACGATCGTGCCATTTGTTTTTGACGGTATCGGGACTTATACAATATACTGAGGCCCAAAAATGATTTGGTCAAAAAAAGGATTGGGTCTTACACTCTATTAGAGTCCCAAAAAGTTTTAAGAAAAAGAAATGGGTCTTACTACTCGAGGGTAGGCCCAGGTTTATTTTAAAAAAGGCGACGATCGCGCCGTTTACTTGTACAGAGGGACTTATACAATGAATGAGGCCCAAAAAGTTTTTGTACAAGGGGGGATGGGTCTTACACTCTCTCAAGAGGCCCAAAGTGTTTTGAATATGATTTATGAGGATTGAATTAATCTAAAATCCTAATTTGTTTTCAAAATGTATTTAATTGAATAAAAATTCAATTAAAGTGATCAAAAATTGTTTAACACATGGAAAACAAATTGTGATCTTGGATTAATGCTTCAAAAATTAAGTATTGACCTACAAAATAATTAGAAAGCATTAAAAGTTGCAAAATCAATGTAGAAAAAATATTTAAAATGCCAAAAACAATCAAAATATTAATTCTTTACAAAAATATCAATTATATGAAATAAATAATATTTTTGGGATTTTTTGATAAAATAAAATATTTTAACATTTTTGTGAATTATTAAAAAAAGAATCAACTCAAAATCATTAAAACTCAGAGAGAAATTAATTTTTGAATCAATTAAACAAAATCACAAAATTCAAATATTTGAATTTCTAAAAATGGCGCCAAGAACAAGCTGAAGAACACGTGTGTGTTCTTGGTTTCTCAGATTTGCATTTTCTATCCAATCTCCATGAATACGTAATCATATCATGCAATCCACATATCATTATGCTCGTCTCAACCTCACGATCATGGCTATGTACTTTAATTTCATTTAAATTAAACATACAACAAGAAATCACGAAGAGACCTCAAGAACCCTAATTTCTGCATGAAGGCTAGGATTTTTGATACACGATTCAAACAATGCAATTAATTGAGGGAAAACATTCCATGCATGATTATGAACATATGACCAAATTATTGTGCGAGGAAATATGCATAGATTGAGAGATGACCAAGCATGTGCTTACCTCCAAGCCGTGACAGCAAGTGCAAAGTGATTTTTGATCTGGAGGTGTTACAGATGAGTTGTGATGATCTGAACAGCTTCCCTACACCCTATGGATTGTGTTTGGATGGTTAGACTTGATTAAAATTGGCTGGATCATTTTGTGGTACCTCAGCTGCACTTTGGTTAAAACCTTGAGCAACCAGCTGGTGATTTTGTGAAATTTATGTTTCAGAAGTAATCTAAGTGTTTGATCAGCTCATATGTGATGTATGTGAGGTGTGTGAGTGATTGGTTTGATTGGAATTGCTCTCAAACTCAAAACCCGATAGTGACTTGCCTTAGAAGGCAAAATTGGAGTGAAAGAAGAGATTTTGAGGAAAGCATCTGTTAGATGGCTTTGGTGTACTCAAACTGACCACAATTGAGCTCTATTTATAGTAGAGCAAGTTTGTTTTGCAAGGAATAGTGCATGGCAGCTGGTACGTAGGTTTGGCCAATGTTGGCAAATGAAAATCCAAGTCTTCTCTAGCCATTGACTAGAGGTTAGGGCACAGAGCTTTAGTCCCCTTGGTCTTGGATAAGTCTTGACTGATTTCAGATGAGAATTGCTCAGTCCATGCCACCTTGATGGTTCCATTGAATGCCTCATTCCAAATTTGAAGTTTTGTCCCTATTTTGGCCATTCTAGGTTCAACATGCTATTTCTTGTTCCATGGACTTTGGAGGCTTGGCTCAGTGATTGTCCCCTTTAGATTCAATCCTCTGAGGTGTCCAAGTGAATAGGAGCAATTGAATTTGGCTGATTTTGGCAATTCGACCAAAGTTGCAACTTCTGCCTTGCCTTGACAGATTTCAGCAAGGTAACTTGTCAATGTCATATCTCATGGTGTAAGTTGAATTTGGCAATGTTCTTGGCCATTTTGGAAAGCTCTTAGATGATACAACAACTGTTTGAACAAGTTTGGTTTTGATCTCTTTTGATTCCAAGTGAAAAATCCCCCTACATTTGGCAAAAAGTGAGGCAGAATCTGACTTAAGTGAAAATTTCACTAAGTGTTGGAAAAAGTGACATTTTCACTTTTCTGCCACTTTGATCACTCCATAACTCAAAATCCTTAATGAATTAGAATGACTTGTAGTTGAAGTTTTTGTAGGTGATAATGAGGGCTACAAATCCATATTTGGATGAGAAAAAATGGCCTTGTGGTTTAGGAGTTATGGTCCTTCAAAGTTGGTACCCTTGCCACTTTATTTTTAACTTAGAAAAATTTCTAAGTTTTATGGTTACCCCTTTTACAAGTTATCTCACTTTTCTTGATTTTTCTTGATGAATGATGATTCAAATCATACATTAACATCATTTTAGGGTTAAAAATCCATTTTGGTGAAAAATCTCAAAAAGTCAAAGTTGACTTTTGTGCACAGTTGACTTTTTATCAGATGAATTCCAAACTGTGCAATTCTTCAGGAAATCATGTCCTTGACCTAAATCAAACTTGATGGACATGTTCCATGGGTGTCATAGGGTGTATTCAATCATGTATTAGGGTTTGGGAGCATGTCTTGGTCAAAAGTCAAAGTTACAGTTGACTTTTCCCTTAAAACCCTAATTGTGGTGCAGATGGAATTGAGACTTGTTGCTCAAACTTCTTGGATTAATCCATTGTCCCAAATGGATCAATATGGTATATTAGAGACCCTCAAATCATGTCTTGAGGTCTTGGCTCATGATTTGTCCCAAAAGTCAACTTAGGGGTGAATTAGGTCAAGAAACCCTAATTCCTGATTTTTTATGAATGCATCCCTTGAGGCAAAATTGACTTGATGCATGGGTTCATGAGGTTCCATGGAGTATATTAGGTTATGTTTTGGATCAATGGCTTGTGCCTAGAAGAAACTTTTCATCTGGAGGCCCTGGGTGATCAAAACCCTAATTTGGTGACACTGGCGATCTTGAGGCTTGATCCACCTAGAAGGGAGCAACCTTGTGCTTAATCCTTGAAGTGGGAGTCCTTTTGATCCTTTGAGGATGTTTGAGAGATTAGACAAGTTGAAAATCAAGTCATTTCTTAATTGAGCCTTTGTCTAAAGCTCAGAGAGGGCTTGAAACCCTAATTTTGATTGTAGTGGATGCTCACCCATCTTTGAGGCATTTGGTGAGGCATGATGGTTCATCCATATTGTGATGATGATTTGCACTATAATGGGAAATCTTAGTGGTCAAAATTTGGGGTATGACACCCAGGTTATGGTTGCGATGACCATTCCTTTCCCCCTTCCTAAAGTTTATGCGGTGTTCCCTTTCCCTCTCTTGGGATAAATTTACACGGCTGGCGACTCTGTTTTTCCGCGCCACTCTCGCGTTTGTACCTGGATGAAAATCCAGGGAGCGACAGCTGGTGACTCTGTTGGGGACTCTGGTTGACCTATGCTGGTCCATCCCTAAGCGAGTCAATCCTAACGCTTACTTGTCTTTGTGCTCTTTGGGTGTTTTGTGTTTGTTTTGTTTTATTTTTATTTTTACAGCTTTTCCGCATTGTATTCCATTTTTATTACTGTCATGCTGCTGTGCTGTGCTGGCTGTCTTTGTTTTACAGGTTGGGTGGGTCTGAGAGAGAAGCCCAATACCCAGGCTTGAGTATACCCTAGGACTAGAGTGGAAAGTAGTGGGACCTACGTGCCCGCTTGGTATGTTTGTGTGTTCACGAAATTCACAACCAGGCGAGGCTATCTTGGGACGCATTCTAACGTGTGTGTCTTGCGCATGTTGGGGTGTTGATCTAGAGAGCTGTCGACTCTGGTGACCGATCATTGAGGACCTTAGTGGAAACATCCCTCTTTAGCGGTGACAGTGGCAGACCACATCCTGTGGCAAACCCATTCGTACCCGAGGGCCCGCTTTGGAACTCGCATAGGACGGCCCCTACGTTTTGAAGAGAATCAGTGGAGGCACTCCTCGATTGACGATAGTATTGTACCCCGAGGGATGAATGTACTATTGTTTCTCGACCTCAGTGCCAAAGCTGAGGACCTTCCGCTTTGGAGAATCAGTTGAGGCCTCCTCGATTGATGATGATTCCAAACTATAAATGGTGAACGTATCATCGTTTCTCGACCTGAGAGCCCGGGATATTGAACATCCTAGTACCCACATGTAAGAGGGGATGGGCGTTTGCAGGTTTGCAGGTAACCGAAACCTTCAACCTACCCTGTTTTTCTGGATTTCTCATCAATGTCCGATTATTTGGGTTCTTGGTTATCTCAGTGGTTCAGAGTTCTGGTTTTCTGGGTTGTGGTTCTCGTTCAGTTAACAGCATAGCACATTCAGCAGTGTGCCTTGACCCCATGTTTGCATAAGCATATCATTTTTCTTGCATTCTGACATGTTTGACATTTTCAGGGCTTGCATCCTACTCTTGATTCTGGTTTTCTGAGGTTACTTCAGCATGGATGTTCAGAGAAAGAAGACTGTTGCTTATTCATTCCCAGAACCGACTTTGACACTGATTCACAAACTGATTAATATGGTTGGTTCCGGAGTTCGTACAGAGTTCAGTGGAAGGTATGGAAGACTTCTGAAATTTGTCTATAACATATCCAAGTATGAGAAGGATGCCATTCACACACTTCTTCAGTTTTACGATCCGACTATGCGTTGCTTCACTTTTCCAGACTACATCTTGGCCCCAACGTTGGAGGAGTTCTCATTTATTTTGGGAATTCCTATCAGTCATGATATAGTCTTCTTTTCTGAAGAACACCCCGGTATAAAAGAAATGGTTGTGGCTCTTCATATTAGTGAATCCGTTCTGAACAGTAATATTGAAGAAAAACAAGGAGTTAAGGGTTTCCTATTGAAGTTCCTGTTTGATCAAGCCTGCATACATGTCAAAGAGAAGAATTGGACTGCTTACCAAGCTATCCTAGCTATGTGCATCTATGGGATTGTTTTGTTTCCGAATATTCCTGATCTGGTGGATATGCATGCCGTCAGAATCTTTATTTCGAAGAATCCTATACCTACCTTGCTAGGTGATGTGTATCATTCAGTTCACTATAAGAATGAGAATAGGCGTGGGAAAACTGTAAGTTGCTGTGCACCGCTTTTAGCTACTTGGTTTCTGAGTCGTCTCCCCGAATCTGGCGCTTTCGTTGATACGAAAAATTCTCTGAAGTGGTCAAAGAGGGTTATGGGCCTTACTGCTGATAACATTGTTTGGATCAATCATGATTTGCTAGGAATGGAGATTATTTGCAAATGCGGAGAATTCCCGAACGTACCCTTGTTAGGGAGGAAAGGTGGAATTAACTATAATCCTTCCCTAGCTATCAGACAGTTTGGTTATCCTTTGAAGAATCCACCCGAAGAGCGAGATGTCTGAGAGTCCTTATTCTTCAATGGTATTGAGGACCAAGGGTTGATAAGGAAAGTTGTGAATGCTTGGAAACAGGTGACCAAGAAGGGTAAAATTCCATTCGGGAAAAGTAACAATAGGGCTTTCCCCTCCTATAAAGAGTAGATTAAGAAGAGAGCAGAAGAGGAGCTTCTTCCATTCCTAGTGGAACCACCTTTGTACCCTTTGGTGATCGAGCCTCCTACCACCGTTGAGTTGGAGAAGTATAACAAATTATGGACTGAAAAGGAAAGGTTGCGGGAAGAAAATAGTGAGCTAAATAGAGAGATTTATCAGTGGAAGCATGAGCGGGGTGAAGTTATTCATACCGCCAAGTTGAAGACAGAGGTCCTTGCTAAAGCAGAAAAAGAGCTTGCTGACATGGTCGCATCCAGAGAAAGAATGAAACAAGCTTTGGATGGTATCAGTAACGTTCTCAGGTCCAAGGAGGAGGAATTAGGCAAGGCTTTGTTGAAGATTCACAAGTTCAATGATCACCAAGAAACTGCCATGGCTGAGAATAAAAGAAAGGAAGACGCCTACATAGCTAAGATTGATCAGTTGAAGTCGACGCTCAAGAAGAAAGACGCCGAGATCTTATCAGGGATATTCAAGAGACAAGTAGTCGAGGGTCGACTCAATGAAGCCATAGCCTCCATGGAAGAACTGAAAGTCCAAGCTGAAGTGAAGAAACCTAGACATGAGGGTCCTAGCATGGATGGTGTTTCTGGAGAAGACGCTTGGGAGTTACATTGCCGATACTTGGATGGGATCATACACAGGAGAGACCTTCTCATTCAAGGGCTAATTCAGAGGCCAAAGCATCCCGATACCAGAAAGCTGTTCAAGGAGATTCAAGACTGGTGCAGAAAGCATAATGGATGGGGGGGATTGACACTTGTGGACTTTGATGATATGCCTTAGTTTTCTGTCTTCTTTCATTGTATGTGGATCACCACCAGGCTTGTTGGTTGGGACCTATGGTTTTTATATTCAGACTTGTTAACTCGGATTTTTTATTGTTGACATTTGGCTTTTCTCTGGTTTTCCTAATATATGAGCAGAAGTTCCATTATATCTTGTTATTAAACCAGAATCAAGGGGTGGATCGCCCTGTGAATTTTCAAACACATCCATTTGCATTTGCATATTCATAATCATTTTGCATGACAAGTGTTTATCTCCGGTATTCTTATCTTGTTCTCATCTCAGAATTGCAGATCAGCACATTCACCGGTATCCTACCAGACAGAATCAGAAGAGACTCATGGATCAGCTACAGAATGAGATCATTGAGATGCGGACTCGCATGAACCAATTCATGGAACTAATGCAAGGGGTTGCTCAGGGACAAGAACAGTTGAGAACTCTCGTTCAGCCACTGATTGCGAGGGTTGATAATGATGGTGTCCTTCATGGAGGACTTCAGACTGGTGTTACTGATAATGGTCAGAATGGTCCTACTGGCGGAGGTGTTCCTGTTTCTGGTGTTGTGATTCCTCTGGGCGGAGCTGAAAATGCTGGGGGAGGTGGTACTGGTGCTGGCGCAGTTCAGGGTCGTCAGTATGATGATGTGCAGGATGATGTATTTTCTTTGCCAGGCGGGGATGATGGTCCCCAGACTGATCAGGATCAGAGGATCCGGTTGATTGAGGAACAACTAAGGGGTGTTGTGAATCAGGATTCTGTGGGAATGGATCTAGAGGATTTGGGGTTGGTTCCAGGCGTTGTTATTCCGCACAAGTTTCAGACTCCCACTTTCGAGAAGTATAATGGTATGACTTGTCCGAGCACCCACGTCAGGGCATATGCAAGCAAGATGGCTGCATATGCGAAGAATGAAAAGCTGATGATGCATTGCTTCCAGGATAGCCTGTCTGGGGCATCCCTGGAGTGGTACATGTAACTGGAAAGGAAGGATGTGCGTAGTTGGAGAGATCTGGCAGGGGCATTTATCAGACATTACCAATATAACACTGATATGGCTCCTAACAGAACACAGCTGCAGAATCTGTCACAAAACAACAATGAGAGCTTCAAGGAGTACGCTCAGAGGTGGCGTGAACTGGCAGCAAGGGTTCAGCCTCCCATGTTGGAACGTGAAATGATAAATATGTCTATGGCCACCTTGCAGGGTCATTACTATGAAAAGTTGGTACCGTGTATGACTGGAAAGTTTGCTGATTTGATCTTGGTAGGGGAGATGGTGGAAAGCGGAATCAAGGCGGGAAAGATATCAGGCGGTGATGGGTCCTCATTTGGAGGAAGTAAGAAACCTTATGCTAGTGGTTACAAGAAGAAGGAAGGAGATACAAACTCTGTGTCATCATATCATGGTAGAGATGGGCCTCGTCAGAACTACAATCAGCAGGTGGCTTCTGTAACCATCCCAGCAGCACCTCAGCAGCCAGCAGTGACTCAACAACAAAATCAGGCTCCTCGCCGGTCTCAACCTCTGACTAGGCGGGATAGGAACTTTGACACTCCACCTCTTCCTTACGCTTAATTATTTCAGTACTTGCTAAAGCTACAATTAATCCAGAAGAGAACATTGGCTCCACCTACTGGTAATCCACCTCCCGGCTATGACGCCAACGCCCACTGTGAGTTTCATTCTGGGGCACCCGGACATTATATTGAAAACTGTAAAGCTTTTAAGCATCAGGTTCAAGATCTGCTGGATTCCAAAGCCAACAATTTCTCCAACGATGTTCCTAATGTGAATCAGAACCCGATGCCGAATCACGGTGGGCCGAAGGTCAATGCTATTATTAAAGACTGTGAAGACTTGAGTTTGATTTCAGATGTGAACGAAATCCAAACTCCCTTGGGTGTGGTGAAGGAAAGACTGTTGAAGGGAGGGGTATTTCCCGGTTGTGATGTAGGTTGTGTAAAATGTGTGTCGCAGCCAGGCGGTTGTGATTTATTGAAAGCAGGTATTCAGAAAATGATCAGCGAAGGGGTATTACAGTTTGACAGGGGCTGTAAACAGAGTGTTGTTACTGACAGAGAGATTGATGTTGCCACGATAACAATTCCATTCAAGACGATAACTATATCAGCGCCGGCGAGACCAGCGCCGGTCACTATCACTGTTCCTGGACCAGTTCCGTATGAGAGTACCAAGGCCATCCCATGGAATTATGGGGCCGAGGTATTTGTTAATGGTGAGAAGCTGGAATTGGAAGAGACATCAGCTGTGAACACAGGGGTGGAAAATCTTGTTGAAGCAGGGGCTATCACTAGGAGTGGTA
Source organism: Lathyrus tuberosus (assembly GCA_022829125.1). Taxonomy (NCBI): domain Eukaryota; kingdom Viridiplantae; phylum Streptophyta; class Magnoliopsida; order Fabales; family Fabaceae; genus Lathyrus; species Lathyrus tuberosus. The sequence continues at coordinate 65,418 of JALAZF010000759.1, read as the reverse complement.
GAGTCTTTGTTCCGTCAGAGAATCAAGCTAGCAGTTCAAGACAAGACAAAGGTAAGCAGATGATGGATGAGTCTGTACAGAGGCAGGAAGCTAATAATTCTACGACAAAGCCAGGTGGGGATACTTTCTCAGAAAACGTAGAAGAGTTTATGAGGTTGATCAGAAAAAGTGATTACAAGATTGTTGACTAACTCCACCAAACTCCATCGAAGATTTCCATCCTATCCTTACTGTTGTGCTCCGAGGCACACCGAAATGCATTGCTGAAGGTTCTGAATATGGCTTACGTACCACAGGAAATATCCGGCAATCAGTTAGAAGGGGTTGTGGCTCATGTGAATGCTGGTAATGGTTTGGGTTTCACCGATTTAGATCTGACTCCGGCTGGGAGGAATCACAGCAACGCTCTGCATATTTCAGTGGAATGTCGTGGTTCTTTGATGTCGCGTGTGTTAGTTGATACTGGGTCATCTTTGAATGTGTTACCCAAGAAAGCTTTGATGAAGTTGGATACTCGTGGGTTGATTTGTACACCAAGTGACTTGGTGGTACGTGCTTTTGATGGCTCCAAGAGGTCAGTTTTTGGAGAGCTGGTTCTGCCGATCAAGGTGGGTCCTGAGATTTTCAACACCACCTTTTACATAATGGATATTCAGCCTGCCTATAGTTGTTTGTTGGGTCGCCCTTGGATCCATGGTGCTGGGGCAGTAACTTCTACGCTGCACCAGAAGTTGAAGTATATGGTGGATGGCCATGTTGTGACTGTTTGTGGTGAAGAAGATATCATTGTGAGTCACCTATCGACCTTCAAGTATGTAGAGGTAGATGGTGAGATACATGAAACTTTGTGCCAAGCCTTTGAAGCTGTGAAGATTCCCCAGGAACCCCCAAAGGCAGTCACTCAGCCTGAGGCGGTTGCCCAACCTGAAGTCGTCATACAACCAGAAGTTCCAATGTCCTCTTTCAAAGAGGCGCGTGCTATAGTTGAAGCTGGTGGCTCTCAGAAGTGGGGTAGTGTTATTGATGTTCAAAGGAAGCAAGACACTCATGGACTGGGTTACAAGCCACCTAGGCATTCTGAAGAGCCTCCCAAGTTCTATGGTCCAGTCCGTTTCACCAATGCTGGTGTTTTCTTCGACAGAGTCAATGCTATTGAGGATGAAGGAGATAGTGATTGTGACATGGATGAGTGGATCCGTCCCTGCACCCCTGGTCAGAGTTTAGGCAACTGGTCCTCCGGGAAAGTCATCCAAGTGACGCGCCCGGAGTAATTTACTTTTGTTTTCTGTTATGTTGAGTCCCACGTTCTGCCCAGGACGTGGTGACATTTATTTGTAGGGCTTGGATGTTTATTTGCTATTTTTATCATCAATAAAGGACGTTTTTTCATTCAAATATTTTGATCCCTGTCTTTCTATTTTTTACTTTTTGCATTAACCCACATCAAAATGGCAATGTGTTTTCTTGTTTGTTGCACTCATAATGAACATAAAACATCCATCATGCAGGTTCCTTTGTTCAGATTCCACCCATGACTTAGCTATTGCTCGATATAACTTCGACAATCCCATCTATCAGGCTGAAGAAGAGACTGACGAAGACTGTGACTTACCAGAAGAATTAGCCAGGTTACTGAAACAAGAGGAAAGGGTTATTCTACCTCATCAGGAGGAAGTTGAGACTGTTAATCTGGGAACCGAGGAAGTTAAACGAGAAGTAAAGATTGGGGCTGCCCTGGAAGACACTGTTAAGAGAAGATTGGTTGAGTTACTTCGAGAGTATGTGGATATCTTCGCCTGGTCTTACCAAGACATGCCCGGGCTTGACACTGACATTGTTTCACACAGACTGCCGCTTAAAGAGGGTTGTACTCCAGTCAAGCAGAAGTTGAGAAGGACGAAACCAGATATGGCTGTCAAGATCAAGGAAGAGGTTCAGAAACAGTTGGACGCCGGATTTCTTGCCGTGACAAATTATCCTCCATGGGTTGCTAATATTGTACCTGTACCTAAGAAGGATGGGAAGGTCAGGATGTGTGTTGATTACCGAGATTTGAATAGGGCGAGCCCGAAGGATGATTTCCCGCTCCCCCACATTGACGTGTTAGTGGACAATACTGCTTAATATTCTGTGTTTTCCTTCATGGATGGCTTCTCTGGGTATAACCAAATCAAAATGGCCCCAGAGGACATGGAGAAGACTACTTTCATAACACCGTGGGGAACATTTTGCTACAAGGTAATGCCCTTTGGATTGAAGAATGCTGGGGCAACCTATCAGCGGGCGATGGTGACTCTCTTTCATGATATGATTCACAAGGAGATCGAAGTCTATGTTGATGACATGATTGCGAAGTCACAGACAAAGGAAGAACACTTGGTAAACCTCCAGAAGCTGTTTGAAAGATTAAGGAAGTTCAGGTTGAGATTGAATCCGAACAAGTGCACTTTCGGCGTGAGGTCCGGTAAATTGCTGGGATTCATTGTTAGTGAAAGAGGTATCGAGGTTGATCCTGCAAAGATAAGAGCCATACAGGAGATGCCTGAGCCAAGAACAGAGAAAGAGGTTTGTGGTTTCTTGGAGAGGTTGAATTACATTGCCAGGTTCATCTCTCATCTGACGGCTACATGTGAACCAATTTTCAAGTTGTTAAGAAAGGACCAAGAGGTCAGGTGGAATGAAAATTGTCGAGAGGCATTTGAAAGGATAAAGACGTATTTGCAGGAACCGCCAGTCCTTATGCCACCAGTGTCTGGGAGACCGTTGATTATGTACCTTACAGTTCTTGAGAATTCGATGGGTTGTGTGCTCGGTCAACACGACGAGACGGGTAAGAAAGAGCACGCCATTTACTACCTGAGTAAGAAGTTCACTGATTGCGAATCGAGATACTCTATGCTGGAAAAGACATGTTGCGCACTCGCTTGAGCAACCAAGCGCTTAAGGCAGTATATGTTAAATCACACGACCTTGTTGATTTCGAAGATGGATCCGATTAAGTACGTGTTTGAGAAGCAAGCACTTTCTGGAAGGATAGCCCATTGGCAGATGGTGTTGACAGAGTACGATATTCAGTATGTTTCTCAGAAGTCCATTAAGGGAAGTGTTCTGTCAGAATATCTTGCTGAACAGCCAGTCGAGGGTTATCAGCCTATGAAGTTTGAGTTTCTAAACGAGCATGTTATGTTTCTGAAAATGAAGGATTGTGAAGAGCCTCTGCCTGACGAAGGACCTGAGATTGGATCACAGTGGAAGATGATTTTTGATGGGGCTGTTAACTCATATGGTAATGGAATTGGGGCAATCATTACAACCCCAAAGGGTTCTCATATACCTTTTACTGCCTGATTAGCATTCGTGTGCACCAACAACGAGGCAGAGTACGAAGCATGCATCATGGGGTTAGAAGAAGCAATTGATTTGAGAATTAAGAACCTCGATGTCTATGGTGATTCCGCGTTGGTGGTTAATCAGATTACAGGAGAATGGGAGACTCGTCAGGCAAATTTGGTACCTTATAACAACTATGCCAAAAGGTTGTTACCTTTCTTTGATAGGGTGGATTTTCATCATGTGCCCCGAGCTGAGAATCAGATGGCTGATGCGTTGGCGACGTTGGCATCTATGTATAAGGTGAACCATTGGAATGAAACTCCGTCGATTAGAATCATGCGTCTGGACAGACCAGCTTTTGTGTTTGCAATCGAAGAGGTGTCAGATGGCAAGCCGTGGTATCATGATATTAAGGTTTTTCTGAAGAGACAAGAGTACCCAGAGGGTGCCTCCACCCAGGATAAGAAGACTCTGAGAAGGTTGGCAGGGAACTTCTTTCTGAACAAGGATGATGTGTTATATAAGAGGAACTTCGATATGGTTTTGCCACGTTGTGTTGATGAACACGAGGCAAGCTCATTGATGGAGGAAGTTCACGAGGGTTCTTTTGGTACTCATTCCAATGGACATACCATGGCTAGGAAGTTGTTGAGAGCAGGATATTATTGGATGACTATGGAGTCTGATTGTTTCAAGTACGCTCGGAAGTGCCGTAAATGCCAGATTTATGCAAATAAGATGCACGTACCGCCTACGCCTCTAAATGTGTTGTCATCTCCTTGGCCGTTTGCAATGTGGGGTATAGATATGATTGGAAAGATTGAGCCTACTGCTTCCAATGGGCATCATTTCATTTTGGTTGCCATTGACTATTTCACAAAGTGGGTGGAGGCAGCCTGTTACGCCAACGTCACTAAGCAAGTGGTAGCCCGGTTTATAAAGAAGAATATCATCTGCCGTTATGGGGTCCCGGAGAGAATCATTACTGATAATGGGTCGAATTTGAATAATAAGATGATGAAGGAACTATGTCAGAGTTTCAAGATCGAGCATCACAATTCCTCTCCGTATCGTCCAAAGATGAATGGGGCTGTTGAGGCGGCAAATAAGAATATCAAGAAGATTGTGCAGAAGATGGTGGTAACGTATAAAGACTGGCATGAGATGTTACCTTCTTCCCTACATGGTTACCGTACTTCGGTGCGTACGTCAACTGGAGCAACCCTTTTCTCATTGGTGTACGGTATGGAAGCAGTTTTACCCTTAGAGGTCGAGATTCCATCTTTGAGAGTTCTGGCAGATGTGAAGCTTGATGAAGCTGAATGGGTACGCTCCAGGTTGGATCAGTTGAACCTTATTGAAGAAAAGAGATTGGCAGCCATCGCACATGGTCGTTTGTATCAGAGCAGGATGAAGCACGCCTTTGATCAGAAAGTGTGTCCTCGGAATTTTCAGACAGGTGAATTGGTTTTGAAAAGGATCCTTCCTCCTCAGACAGATCACAGGGGCAAGTGGACTCCAAACTACGAAGGGCCATATGTAGTCAGAAAGGTTTTCTCTGGTGGAGCCTTACTACTTTCAACTATGGATGGCGAAGATTTTACCTCCCTTGTGAACGCAGACGTAGTCAAAAAATACTTCACATAAAAGAGACCCGCTGGACATAAAAAGAAAGTCCAGGTAAAAAGGGGCATCCCGGCGAACCATAAAAAGGAAAAGGTTCGGGAAAAAATTAGGGATAAAATGTAAAAAGAAATGTGTAAACTCGCAAAGTCGAAAACCTGAAAAGGCGACTTTGGCAAAAATGGGTATCCCGGTGGATTGAAAACCCGAAAAAGGTGATCCAGGCAAAAGTTAGGGATTTATAAGCAAAAGGCTACGATCTGCGTTCGATCTGTGAAGCACTCTCAATACCTGGAAATTCCGAAAGAAAGGAATCGGTACAGTTAGTCTCTTCGAAGGTCAAGACATTTGTGGATAAGCAAGTCATACGGGTCATAGCTGAGTCGAATCATGGTGGATATCTGTTCCCACATTGTCGACATGTGTATTTTCTTTTTTTGTTTTTTGCGCAATTACCTCTTTCTAGGAATTGCTTCCAAATGTAAATGCCTATTTACAGGCCACTTTTCTCAATAAAATATTCATTTCATTCAAAGATCTTTCTGTTGCTTGTTTTACTTTTACTGTTTTGTTTGGAAAAACGTCCGATATTTTTTATAAACATTGCATATAAAACTTTGAGCTTTGCGAAGCATAACGAAAAGCAGTAGAAATTACTTAGGCGATAGTTATGTTGTGGCGTTCTCCTTTTGTTGTTGTTATTTGACTTGCAGAGCAACAGCATTGTACTCCCCAGCATCGAGATTGCTCCTTCCCCAGCAGGGCAACCGTTCCTCAGCAGAGCAGACTTCCCCCAGCAGAAGAATTGGAAAGTGTTCTCTCCGAATCAAGACGTTGTTTCCCCACAGAATCGTAGTGCTCACTTCCCCATCCGGTCAGGAAGCGTACTTTCACCAACAATGTCATATTCTAATCCTCAGCAAGGTGGGGGTAAGGGCATTCTCCCCTTCAGCAGTTCAGAAGTATCCCCAAGAAGGATGGTATTATGGGTTGGTATCCCCCAGCAGGTCTTAAGCCCGTCTGTTGTTGGCAATCCTCGGCAACAAACTTTCGGTTCCGTTATTAGCGTCCATTCTCAACTCCCCCCTGCAGAGAGGAAATCTCAGGTTGTGGATGTTACCTTCAGTAGAGGACAGGTATAATCCCCGGTAGTGTGGATATTCTTTTGGGACTTCATCCCCAGCAAAAATTGTTGATCCAAGGAGTCGATCAGTGTGATCCTTCTTAGCAGAGTTCCTAGGTTCAGAGGACAATTTATTTTTGTCATCCCCGGCTGAATTGATCTTTTCTCTCTGGCATTTATTTTGCCGGAGGGACCCTTTTTACATATCATAAGCATTGCATCCTCAAAACGCGTAGCATTTCCACTTCGTGTGGAGCATTACGGCAAAATTCTAACATTTGCATTCCAAAGCATAAGCCAGGTTTGATCCTTTCCTTGCCAGTTCTCTTTCTCAGCAGAGCTGGCATAACTCAGGAGATTTTGGAGGGATGCGTTCCTCATACTTGTGCTCCCCGGCAGAGTCTTGTATTTAGACTTCACCTTTCCCAATGGAGTCATCTTATCTGTGGATCAGGAGTCCGTTAGAAGTTTGTCTTTGTTTGCCTCATTTTGGCCTTTTTCTTTTGTGAGTCTTGTTTCACGTTATCCCCAGTGAAGTCCACTTTATGTTGGTTATCCTTTGTGGGTACGATTGAGGTCGTATTCGTGTTTTCTTTGCGGGTAGAGTGATTGAGGTCAGTCTTCCTTTGAGGGTATAATTGAGGTTGTATTCGTTTTGTGGTGCGATTGAGGTCGTATTCGTGTTTTCTTTGCGGGTAGAGTGATTGAGGTCAGTCTTCCTTTGAGGGTACAATTGAGGTTGTATTCGTTTTGTGGGTGCGATTGAGGTCGTATTCTTATTTTCTTTGTGGGTAGAGTGATTGAGGTCAGTCCTCCTTTGCGGGTATAATTGAGGTTGTATTCGTTTTGTGGGTGCGATTGAGGTCGTATTCTTATTTTCTTTGTGGGTAGAGTGATTGAGGTCAGTCTTCCTTTGCGGGTATAATTGAGGTTGTATTCGTTTTGTGGTGCGATTGAGATCGTATTCGTGTTTTCTTTGTGGGTAGAGTGATCGAGGTCAGTCGTCCTTTGCGGATACAATTGAGGTTGTATTCGTTTTGTGGGTGCGATTGAGGTCGTATTCGTGTTTTCTTTATGGGTAGAGTGATCGAGGTCAGTCTTCCTTTGTGGATGTAATTGTGGGTGTATTCGTTTTGTGGGTGCGATTGAGGTCGTATTCGTATTTTCTTTGTGGGCAGAGTGATTGAGGTCAGTCTTCCTTTGAGTTTGTATTCGTCTTTTGGGTACTATTGAGGTCGTATTTGTTTTTTCCTTGTGGATATGGTTGAGGTCATATTCCTTATTTTTCAGCACACTCTTTCTCGTTATTCTTACCATAAGTAAATTTCTGGGGCTCTTTCGGTATTCAATTCCCGTGTACCCTGGAATGTCTGTTGATTGAATAGGGGCAGCTGTTGCACCCCAAAATTTGCCCTCCTTACTTTACTACTAACTAGCTTATGTTGCATTGCATTTTACATTATGATGTGTGCATATCATTGGTTCTTAGCATGGGGTCAAGGTGTCTGAGGCAGTGCTTCAGAGGGTCAAGCAAGAGTCCTGGTATTGTCCAAGAGAGCTCAGGTGGATCATCCTCTCCTAACTAGTGCATAGATTAGGGTTTTGAGATTCTTGGGTTTATTGCTCCAATGGGCAAGCTCCTTGGGTTTTTATCATCACCAAATGTCATATCTTATCTTTGTTGGAGAGGATACACATCATATTCAGAGGAATTTGGATTTGGAGACTGTGTTATTTCCTCCTAGACTAAGGGTACCAAAACTAGGGTTTGCTATAAAGTCAGTTTATTTCTGATTTTTTGGGCAAGACTTGGTTCTATGGCATTCCTTGGGTCCCTAAGTGTCTAGGGGTGGGAGGTTGTCCATCAGTTTGGTTCTGGAGAGACTTAATTGGCCAATGGACTGTAAATCAGGTGAAAGTCAACAATGAAAGGAGAAGTCAACTGTGGAATTTTGAGGTTCTATCCAAGGTTTTCAGGTTCTCACATCCTCATATGGTCATCAAGAGTCAAGTTTCATACTATTTATCAAGAATCAGGAGTTTGTACAGAAGTTTCTAAATTTGGAAAGTGGCCTATAATAAAAAGTTTCCTTTTTGGGCAAGTTCCTGCACTGCATTCAACTTGACTTTTCATCATCAAGAAAGCTTCAAATGAATTTTTCTCCAACCTGAAAGTTGAATATATTTTTCTCCTCTTTCCAACAAGTACTAGTGGGTCTCCATATCATTTGTGAAACTCCAGTTATGATCAAAAGAAGGAAAAGTGGTTTTTAGGGTTTCTCATGATTCCATTTTCACAACTTTGGGCATAATGACCTATAATCAATTCCATTGCTTCATGCCACATTCTAATATCAAAAGACATTCCTTGAGGATTATTTTGGGCCCAAGAATTAAGAAATTCCATGGTGTGTTCTTCACTTATTCTCCATTATTCAAAATTGACAAATTATTTAAAACTCATGAATCAAATGGTTTCAAGGCCCAACGTCAATATGGGTGTAATTAGCAATTCAAACACAAGTGATCCATCATAGAATATTGGGATATCTATGCATGGAAGAGGGTGTACTTAACATAATACAAAATTCCAAGATTGTCCAAAACTCATTAAACAAGGAATTGCCCAAGCCCAATTCATTATCAGTGGAAAACCCTAGTCTATTTAAACCTATCCATGCACTGGTTAGGGTTTCAACAGGTGATATTTTGGAGAAAAAGAAAGTGCAACCCTAATTCTTGAATTCATTGGATCTCTCAATCTACAAGGAGTTTCTTCAAAATTCTTCCACAAACCTTTTCCTGGTGATCTATAGAGTGCAAATCAACCACCATTCGCAGCCAAAAGCAAGTGAACGTGTAGAACCATCTCAGGTTGGAAGGATTTTTAAGGATCCTAAAACTCTTCTTTTTTATATGCATATTGACGTGTGATGATTGGTGATTACCCTGATCTATTTATTTTTAATTTGGGACGTGTGGTTTGCTTGTAATATGGATTTAAAGTTTTGTGCCCTAATGGTTTTTCATTCGTTTTTTATTATACACTAACAATTTGGGGTTTTTTATGCCATATTTGGATTCCTGACGAAATTCTGGGTCGGATAGTGTACCCCATTGCATTTTCTGGGCAGTTTTGTGGTTGCAGGTGGTGGCCGGAGGAAGGGTTCCGGCGGCTGGCGGTGGTGGCCGGCGAACCAGTCCGGCGAGAGGATCCAAGGAGGAAGAAGAAGTCCTGGCCGTCCATTCTCTTCATCCGACGGTCCAGGGCGTGCCACATATTTTTCTATTTTATTTTTTTTCTGAATTTAAACTAGTGATCAGGTGGACATTACCCCATGCCCTTACCATGCGCCATCCAATTGTTTCATTTTGTTTCGTTTACTTTTCATTGCCGTTGACCAATCCTGGGCCACGTGATGGATCGTATGGTGGAAAACACGCCAGCACATTAAAATAACATGTGCCTGGCACATGGCATTCCACGGTATGCTGCTCTTTTTATTTTTTTTTCGCTGATGGGTTGGGCTGCTATTCGCACCCCCCATCTTCAGCCCATGTCCAATTTCCACATGATTTCCTTACTTAACGCACCCCCAGCCCATTTTATTTCTCTTTTATTTTATTTCAATTATCATATTTCATATTTTAATTTTAAAAATACCTTATTGCATTAAAAAATTACTAAAAAATTTCATACATCATATTTATCATTTTAATAATTTTTAAAAATTTTATTTTTTATTTTTATTTTATTTTTATCATTTAAATTAATTGTTTAATCTATTTTCTTTTTGAATTATCCATACCATGCATACTTAAACTTCTTTATTTTATTTCTCTGCAATCATAAAATATTTTTTATCTGTTCTTTTTGCATTTGTTCACTAACATTCTAAAATACATTAAAATATTTTTTCATCATTTTTAAAATCATTGCATATTGCATTTTGTTCCTTCTCTTTGGCACACTGAACCCCACTTCCCACCTGAACTTTGCCTAATTGTTTAGATGACTAATATCTTGATTTTTTGTAGGGATTTTTGATATTTGGTTTATCTCTGGTTGAATAATATTGATGTTTAATTTGGAAATTTTAGGAGTTATTTTTCTAATTATTTGATTGGCTTTTACTTGAGATCTTCTTGTATGCCTATTTCTGACTACATCTGATTATCTGTTTGAAAGGCACTTGTGCCATTTGCTTTGGGGTTGTTCCTTTGATTTCTGAATTCAGGTTTGGATTATTATCATTGTTGTTTGCCATTGTTTGATTTTCATTCACCTCATTTCTCTTACTTATGTCTATTCTGTACTAATCTTTTATGCAGGGACTAAGGTAAGTTCTTTAAGGGTGTGGATAAGCATCCATATTCACCTTTACTATTCTCTCCTTCTCTCATCTCTTTCCTTTAGGATTTAGGTTGTCGTCAAACCTCACTAACCGTAGGTCACCCATGCATGATAACTTTAGGACTCATAGTCCCCCTTTTGAGTTACCCTTGTGTCTTCTCTCTTCTCATCTCAAATTTCTTTAAAACACTTAATAAGAATAAGGTGTATTGCGCACGAGCCTTAAGTATGGGGAATGAGAAATGAGGGGCTTCCTTTCATCTCTCTAGAGTGCTTAGCAAGCATCCTGTCTTGGGACGATGCGTTAAGTATTCGCCCCTGTGCCCTAGACTTTGGTGCAATGCAACTCAGGAACTAACTTAAGCCACTTCTGTCCTAAAAAACACAAACCAACTTCAAACCTTTTTGTCCTTCGGGATTTCCAAACTTAAAGGCTATTTTCAAAAAGGGCACGTTACTTTCCGTCTGAGATGCAAACAGGCATCGACCTTAACTGCCGGACGCGAACTTAACGTCGCTCATAAAAAACACAAAAAGAACTTGGTCCGAACTACGTTGACTCTGAATTCCCCATTGCACAAGGGGGGTACGTAGGCCTAGGACGTCGACGTCCTACCGAGTCTGTCTTTGTTTTCCCCTCTCCGTTTTAGTACAACCCTAGATGATAGTATAACTTACCCTTAGAATAGACAACAAGCGTGGATCCCATCGAGTACGATGGACGCGTGGGGTGCTAGCACCTTCCCCTCGCGTAACCGACTCCCGAACCCAGGTTATGGTTGCGATGACCATTCCTTTCCCCCTTCCTAAGGTTTATGCGGTGTTCCCTTTCCCTCTCTTGGGATAAATTTACACGGATGGCGACTCTGTTTTTCCGCGCCACTCTCGCGTTTGTACCTGGATGAAAATCCAGGGAGCGACACTTGAATCAATAGTAGTTGAAAATGTCGGAGATAGAACTTCAAGAGGATGAAATAAACATCCGCCTTCACCGGTGAATATCAAGATAGTGAGAAAATCCAAGGAGGAGTGAAATAAACACTCGCTTCGCTGGAAAGGTTGAAGCCAAAGAAGTTCACTGAGGATTTTTAGGTTTCCGACTGGGGAAGTCTTGTGTCAAATGTGCCATAGCTTCTTGAAGTGAAGATTTACCAGGGAGTAGTCGTGACTACCTAGAACAAAGACTTACTGGGGATTCGTCACATTACATGGGATAGAAACTCTTTGATTCATGGATTGCAGAGACTGTTGTAAGACTGATGTAACTCTGTATTGATGAACTGTGAGATACACGTCATTTTGAATAATAGTTGTTGTGCACTGATGAAATAATCTTCAGTTCTCAAATGCCCCAGGTCACATGGTTTATGAGAAGAAGTGATCTCAAGAGGATTTTAAAGAAAACATGGCGTCCAATTGTTCCAATGTCTTCAAACTCTTGGAGAGATTTGTCGAATCTCGACGTAACTACCCCAGATTGACGGTATTATGCCAAATGAGTCTTCAAACTTGCCCCCTAATGGTGGTCAGACTGTGAAGCAACAACTGGGAAACAACTCTCCCCTGCTCAGTAAAGTCTTCGGGTATCGTTCCCCTGGGTATAATCATCCTTTTGAAATGATTCGCCATTTACTCATCAGAGTTTCAAATCTCAAAAGATCTAGCTCATCGTCAATGCTCGTATGCTAGCTTCTATGATGTCAAGCAATGTTAGCAAGCAGAAGAATGTTAATTCTGAAACTAATAATGCAACGTATGTTTGTCTTGAAAATTTAAAAATATTTTGTGGTTGAATTACTATTTTATAATGCCAACGCAAATTTTTTTGAGCATAGCTCATAGGAGTCAGGAAACGATATCTCAATGAGTATGCTTTTGAAATAAACCTTGCTTCAATTAGGACTTTTAAGGGTTGTATTATGGATCGGTTCACGGTTTAAGAAATAAAGGATATAAGGCTCAAGGTTTGTTTGTGCCCGCCCAATCTTCGTGATATTTAACTCCATTTTTTTTAAATTACCCTGCCCTAGGTTAAGAATGAGGTTTTTTTATTTGGAAGAAGAAAAACTCCTACTTCAAAGGCTCAAAAGGGTTAACGAGGGTTTATCTCCTTATATCTTCGGTGTTTAGGATTTTGGAACAATGCCTTATATCAATAGCAGAGTTTTATTCAAAAGCATATAACACAAGATCTTGCGTTTGGGACTTCATCATCCTCCATTCAGTTCTCTACCAAGGCAAGAGATTAGGCAACATTGGCATTATAAAATAGAAAAAGCATTTTAAAAAGAGTGAAACGAATGGATTTCTTCAAGACAAACATATTTATTGCATTAATTATTCAAAATAACAAGTTCTTGCATGCAAACCAAACTTTTACAATCAAAGAAATAGTCATAAGTGCAAGCAAATAAATAAACAGCCTGATGAGCTCAGGAACAAGCTCTCCTCTTGATTTCGCTGGCTTGGACCTTCTCTAGTATTCACCTGCAGGACATTCTTGTATCATGTTCACATTGGCCACTTTATGTTGCGGTAAAGGGTTATTTTGCACATTTGGGTTTGAATCTTTGAAAGTTAGGATTCCACTTTCAACCAATCTCTGTACGTCGGCTTTCATCCCATAACAACTCTCGATATTATGGCTTGGCGGCCCTTGATGATAAGGGCAGAATAAGTCAGCTCTGTACCAGAAATGAGGGTTCTTAGGCACCGCTGGTGGGGACTTAGTCTGGATATGCCCCTTGCGTAACAATACCGGGACAAGTTTTGCATACGACATAGGAATCAGGTAAAAATTTGGTTTCCTCAGTACATGTCCTGGGCTGTTAGACGGTTGTCGGGTTTGTTGAGGAGATTGCTGATTTTGCTGATGATGCTGCTGTTGTGGTGAAGCAGGTGGAGTTTGAAGTGAAGGTTGATATGGCTGGGCAAACTGAGGCTGATAAGCAGAAGTATTAATAACCGGTGTTACAGCAGCAACATATGGGCGTGGGTGATACCTTCCCTTTGATCTTCCTTGATACACAGCATTAACTTCTTGTTCCTTCTTTTTCCCAAAATTACTTCCATACTTTTTGACATTGTTGGAAGTATTCCCTTCCTTAGCTAGTCTTCCTTCGCGGACGCCCTCTTCCAAGCGCATCCCCATATTCACCATCTCAGTGAAATCACTTGGAGCGCTTGCCACCATTCTCTCATAAAAGAAAGGGCTCAGTGTTTTCAGAAATATTCTGGTCATCTCTTTCTCTTCTAGAGGTGGCGTAACTTGAGCAGCTAGTTCACGCCAACGCTGGGCGTACTCCTTAAAATTCTCTCTTTCTTTCTGGGCCATGGCTCTCAGCTGGTCTCTATCTGGTGCCATTTCGACATTATATTTGTATTGCTTAATAAAAGAATCACAGAGATCATTAAAGTTGTGGATTTTTGAACTATTTAGCCCCATGTACCACTTGAGGGCTACACCAGTCAAACTATCCTGGAAATAATGTATCAGCAGTTGGTCATTATCCTTCTGAGTAGACATTTTCCGTGCATACATAACTATATGACTATGTGGGCAAGAATTTCCCTTATACTTATCAAACTCAGGGACTTTGAACTTTGGAGGAACCTTAACATTAGGAACCAAACACAATTCAGAAGCACTCTTTCCAAATAGCTCCTTCCCACGAAGGGCCTTGATTTCTTTCTGTATCTCCAAAAACTTGTCCTGGAAATCATCCAATCGTTCTTCCATCCCGATACTTTCACTAAGAACGGCATGAAACACAGGTTCTTCTAGATGGAAAGGAGTAGCATTTACCACGGGTGGTGGCACAATCATTACAGCAGTTGTGGCAATAACTTGAGAAACAGGTGGGCGGTATCCAGCTGGAGTAAAGTTAGGAGGCATACCCCACGGATAACCAGGAGGCATAGAATACTGAACTTCACTTGTAATAGGCACCACTGGGATCGTCGCAGATATTATCTCAGAGATAACAGTGTTGTGTGATGTCGTACTATGTGATGGCTAATTCTGAGCAGCCATCAAAGCTTCCATCATCCCATTCTCTAGACTTTCCTTCAATGTTGAAACCTCTTCCCAAAGTGCTCTGTTTTCCTGCTCGAGTTGATCCATTCATTTCTTGCGACCGGCTCGAGTATTGTATCGATGATTTAGCTTGTCTGGCAAGAGAAACACGGATGAGAACCTGGAATGCAAATGCATGCAAATGTAAAATGCGAATGTTGCTTATGATGCAGCAAGATTCATGGAACTCGGCTATTTATAATCATTGAGGAATATCAACAGGCTCGCTTATTAATCATGAAAAAGAGGTTACAATCATTATTACCAGAATACTAAAAGTTGATTTAATACAAAATTAAAACGCGTATGTACGCGTTACAACAGTCATAACGTAAAGCTAAATAAAAGCTAATAATGATAGATCTAAGAAGACTCTTCCAACGGTCTTCTTTGAGTCCTTGACTTTCTTCCAACTGAGCTTCTTCTATAATAAGCTTGTCGACGAAGTGTTGACTGATGACTAGAATGGGATAAGACGTCTTGAGCTTTCCGTTTCTTGCAATAAGTAGCTTTTTCTTTCAGAAATTCTCCTTTTGTAGTCATCTTAGCTTGAATATTAACCGAAGATAGGAAATGGACGCCTATCTTAAATTAGTAACTCCATCAGCTGAGGATATTCTTTATGAGTTGACAACAGCTAGTAATCAAGAATAGTGATAGGCTGCAGTAGAACGGAGATGATAGCTTCCTAATTTGGTTTTAAACCTTTCTTCATTTGTCAGCAAGGTCTCCAGTCCCCTTAGATCATCCAGGTTATGACTCTTGTAAGTGTACTTCAACGTTTTCTTTCTTTTATAGTCCATGATATCCTTACGATGTTTACAAATAAGCCTAAGTTCCATGAATCTTTATGAAAGGACGCTCATGAATGTATGCAACACACAAGGCAAACAGCACAAAGCACACACAAGCAAAACAAACAGGCAAAGGGCCCTAGGTTTGAAAGGTCACAGCATGGGGCCAAGGTCTACCCATCCCAATAGGTGTGCACTATGGTTTCAAATGTACCTGCCAAACGGGTTCTACAAAGTTCCCAGAGTCTAGAATCCATCTTTCGCATATTATCGATTTTCCAAATCACTTGGTAGTCAATAATATTCTAAAGAGAATCTCGTCTGAGTGTAGTATCGCGTAGCAACTAATTCAGGAATAGACTCCCTCATAGTCCCCGCACTACGTCTTAATAGGCCAAGTTAGGTTAAAGGTAACTACGGTCCCCAGTCTCGATGGCCTTTAGTTTGAAATAATATCGTCTTCACGAATGGACTCCATGAACAATATTAAATTCGAGAAGGCCTAAACTGAGTGGTGAAGTCTCAATTCAACTTCTTCAGGAATCGACTCCCTCAAAGTCTCCTTGAATTCTCACCGTCCTATCATAATTTTCACTCAAGTTCGGGTGTAGGACTTATCTCACCACACAAAGTGACAACCCAAGCAAACATAACAGATACAAATATACAACAAAAAAATATAATTAAACAAGTTAGGGGGAGCCCTCTTATGAGAGTCCCCAGTGAAGTCGCCATTTCTGTCGCGGTGAGAATTGGATACCAAGCTATTATATTAACTTGAATCACATTTCTTTTATTTCACCACTGTCTTTGATTTATCCAAGGGAAGGGAGAAAGATCGAATTACCCACAATGCAATGCAAATGCAAACTAAGATTCTAAAGTTCGGGGGTTAGTTATACCTAGGGAAGGTGTTAGCATCCTAGACATCTGTAGTACTCTACAAGAACCTCTTATTTTATTATGTTATTTGTTTTTGTTTTGCTAAGGGTTTAAGGGTAGGTGACCTAGAATTCTATTCCTAAGCGTGCTCGACAAGATATCGCATCTTGTGCCTACATATCCTGTCGGGAAGGAATCAGAGCACATGTAGTTCCTCTCTAAAGGATTCTAAAGTTTGTTTAAAGTTTAGGAGAGAAGATGAGTCATCATCTTAAGAAACCACCACAGTTTTTTTGAAATTTGTTTGTATTTGTGGGGTATGGGATTATAAGTCCCTTCTTTGAGATGATTCACATCTAACTCTCTTGTGTGGAGAATTAGGTGAGCTAAAGTTTGATTGTAAAATCAAAATTAGGGGGGAACTAACCTAGGAAGTCTATCCTAAGTTGTCTAATAAACTTATCTTAAGGGTATAGAACTTATGGGGAGGTATGATACAAATGAAATGCACCATGCACAATAATTTGATTATCATGCATGGGATTTTCCCTTGGATATTAATGCAATCGATTAATTAAGATTTAAGCGAAAGTGCTAGCAAAGTGGTGCTAGTCTTGTGTCTAGTGACCGAAGGTTGGTAGCGATGCCCAAAGACGATCGACTTACATAGGTGGAGAATTGCTCGACGTTGGATCGAGATTTTTTATATTTTAAAAGGGTTTGGAACAATCAGAACATGCATACATCACATATAATAAACAAACGAAAGCATAAGCAAGGCATGATATCAAACAAAAGTTTTAACCTATTTCATACAAATGTACAACTAAGCGCAAGAGGAATCCTAATGGGGAAGGATTTATTAAGAAGGGGGTTTGATTAATAAAAGGTTTATTTATTTTTGAGAGACGTATTAAAGATTATTATAATTAAAAGTTAGAGTTTTCTTATTAATAAAAAAAGTTTTAGTTACCTAAAGTTTTTATTATTTTAGTTTTTATATTAATAAAGTTAATAAAAAAGGTTTTCTTATTAAACATTTAATTATTTTAAAAGTTTTGATTATTATTTTTAGTTTTAAAGTCATGTTGAGAAAAGGTTAATTAGAAAAAAGTTATTAAAGAAATTTCCTATTAAATTAGAAGAGGTTTTAATTTCAATGGAAATAAAAGTTTTCATTATTATTTAATTTTAAAGTTATATTAAAAAGTTAATGAAGTTTTTTTCTTATGAAAAAGTATTTTAATTTAGTATTTTAAAGATTTTTATTAAAGGTTCTTTTCTAATAAAAAAGAAAGGTTTTATATTATTATTTTTTTTAGATAAAAAGGTTATATTAGATATGATGAATTTATTTAAAAGAGTTAAAATAAAAAGGATTGATTACTTAAACGGAGGGATCAGGTGGGCTGAACGAGCAGAGGGTCCATCGCGGACCCTCAAATCACAGCCCTGTGATCTCCGCATGCTATGATCAAAGAGACCAAACGGGAGGGCGCCTGGAGTATGCCATGTGTGTGCGTGTATAGGATAAAAAGACAAACAAAAGGGCAAGCACACGCGGATTCTCTCATTCTCTCACCTATCTCTCTCGTCCATCTTTCTTTCCCTCGAAAAATTAGGGTTATGAAAACCCTAACCGCGCCGTCGCTTTTGTTCTCTCATCTCTCTCGAACGATCAAGCAAAAACCTAACTACCCTCAATCCCAAAGATCCCAGCCCCAATCCACTAATTTTTGAGATGATTATAATTACAATGATTTAGAGAAAGAAAAAGGAAAAAAGAAAAGGAGGGGGGTACCGACGGTTGAAGGGACGCGACCGAGGTCCAAGATTTCCTGAGGATAAGTCTTTTATCTCTTCCTCTTTGCGTTGTAGGTTGTGTGTGTGTGTGTGTTACTTGTGTGTATGTTGTATTTGCTGTGTGTATGTGATTTCTGAAATTGTTGATGTCCTGCTTGGATGATGCGTTGTGTTTGACTGTTGTATGATCTTGTGGATTCTGGTGTAGATTTTGATGAAGTGGTTTTCTGGTACGATATGATGAATTGTTTCTGTAATATGATAGATTGGATTGAGTACGATTTGAATTTGGTATGTGTATGGATTTTTGAGTTTTTGTGGTGCTCCCTCTAACAGTAGTGTGTGCTTCTTATATAGGTCCAGAAGCAATAAACAGATGAAATCTTGTTTTGAAGATGCTTTAATCCTGCGTCTGGACCTACTGTTTTCATTTGGGAAAGTTTAGGAACTGTCTGAAATGTGTTGTCATTGTTTTGGAATGGTTTTAAATTTTGTCTGATAAATGTTGGTTTTAGTTTAGGAAAGTATTTGAAATTTGTCCTGGTTGTGCTTGGGAAATTTGATGATGGTGATTCTATGATGATACTTTCCTTCTTTACATCAAACATGTCCAAAATACGTTTGATTTTCATTTCTTTTTCAACGCGACATGTTACGGTTTATTTTGCAAACTAAAAACTGCTGTTGGTTTTCTGTTTGATGAACCTGTTAAATTCCTTTCCATTTCTATCGAAACATGTCTTGAGACAGGTTTTATCTTGTTTTGGAAACATTTCAAATGTTGTTTGATCGTGTTGGCTCTGGTTCTTTAACAGATCAGAATTTCAATTTCAATTATAGCTTATGTTTGATTGCTTTGAGAAATATTTGATGGTGTGTTTACATCCTGCAAGAAATGAAACATGGTTTCTACAATTTCCTTAGATGTTTTCCAACATTTGACTTGAGAAATCACAGGCCAGTACTCACCAACTCATGCTGACATTTTCTGCACGGTTCAAGACAACCGCCTATGCTCAAATTTTCCAGGAGACAGTCAGGCGATGGGGGTCAGTTGGAAGATTCGGCAGTTGGGGATAATCCACAATCTGAAACCTCTTAAGACAAGTCAAGGTTGTTAAGAAATCGGGGAGCATCCTAAGGTTTGGAAGATTTTTAATTACCAAGGTAAGTAATGTGTTTGCAGCACTTAGAATCCAACGAGGCAATGTCAAAATATTTGGAAAATTCCTAAACCACTTTGCTACTCTCGTTTCTCATGCTAAGTTAACATTTTTTCTTTTCAATTTCTCCGCAGTCACGAGATCTGTAGATGATTACCCACTGCTTCTATATCAACATAAGTAAGCTTCAAAGTGATGTTGTGAGAGAAGCCATCTCAACTGAAATAGGTAGAAATTAGTCCAAAATAATCATGTTGTTGCTTACTACCGGGTCTATATTTGTCGCCATCAATAATATAAATGTTGCTGCTGCTGCATAGTTTTCTGGATGCGTCTTTTCATGAACCGTTTTCTGAATTTTATCATCTTCTCTCAAAGAAGAAAATAGGTGTTCACTACTACATGCTTCTCCTCTGTATCCCAAAGATACGACTCCTATGTCATTGGACGTTTTCATTGCCATTGTTCTTGTGAACTTATGTAGCAGTTTATTGGCTATGATCGGTGCTTGTATGGCTTTTAGCATGTAGCTCTTGTGTATTCTCCAAATTAATTTTGCCTTGTATTTAGTGAAGTAGTTGCTGGTGTGAGGATTGTAGAGCCGTTGTAGCTGACTTGTTGATGTAGCCGTATGGTAGCTTCCACGAGCTCAATTTCATGTGCCTTGTTATTCATTTATTTTTGTTTTATATATTTTGTCATGTGTTGTAATGAACATACAAATGTAACTTGGAGTGGACCTTGGAATTTTTCCTGCAATGAAATGTTGCATTCCCTCTTTTAAACATGTGAAGTCTTGACATACTTACGAATCCGACTTTAAATTAAACAAAGTTGCGTGGTCTTGTAATTGGTTTGTAATGTAGCTTGCAATTTGAACTAATCGTGACAATGTTATTTGTAAGTAAACTTGAATCTCATATTGGATTTCTCGCATCTTAGAATTGTATTTCAATTGGAGAGAAACAAAGAAAAGTGACTTGAAACCTTGTGATATGACTTAAACTTTGGATTTTAGGAATTCAACATAATTGCAACTCGTCTTGAAACCTTTGTCGCTATAAATATACTTCCAAAACCTTGACTTACCTTTAAAACAAACTTGAGTCCATAACTAAAAACAATTGCCTCCAACCTTGCCTAAACTTCCTTTGAAATAAACATGCCTCGTAACTTGAAAAATGGTCCAAATAAACTTTGTGAATTTCAACTAAAGTCAAAGGCCTTGAATTAATTTGGATTTCCATGAACCATGCCTTGTAACTTGGATTTCAACATGAATTCATATTTGTAAACAACCGTTATGCGTTTCCCCAAGTCCACGAGTTTTGGAAAGTACTAAACATGAGTCCTTGTAATAAAAATAAGGACTAAACTTCTCTAACAAACTGGCTATAGCATTTTACCTCTTTAACAACAATATTAACAAACAAAAATTTTAAGAATTTGCAAGGATTACCCAAACATTCCATAAATGGTCAAGACATCTTGAACATTTCAAATTCCAAATATCTTCAAACTTGCTTGAAGAAAACTTGACAGTTTAAAAATATAAATATTCTTCTTGAAACAGAGGGTCTGTGTTTCATACTTGAACCAAGACTTCTAATTTCTTCCCAAATTGAACTTTCTTGACGAACAATATTAAGAGCAAAAGCAAACACATCACTTAGCCTTAAGGAGTTTACGGAGGGGAAAATACCAACTTGTAATCTAACTGCCAAAAAAAAAGAACAGTGACTACTCTTTAGGGACCAATTCCACATCAGAGGGTGTAAGGATCTAGTATTCTATGGGGGAAAACAGAGGAGTCTGAGGGAAGAAAAGGCTTGGTGGTGGCTTAGGGACCAAAAAGGGGAAGGGCACAATCTCACACGAATCCACACACATCTTACAAGGACCAGGAAACCTCCACAAACACACACACAACACAGCCTTCACGTCCTTGAATCTTCTGCAGCAGTACCTCTACTCAAAAGAAAAACAAATAGACAAAGCTAGATAACCGGTTAGTTATGCACGAATGATGACCTAATATGTTATGCAAGGAACAAGGCGGGGATCTTAGGGTCAAAAATTAGGGTGCGACAGGCAGCTTTTGCAGATATATGGGAGGTGCCATATAAGTGGAAAAATCCTTTTCATAATCATCTTCCATTATGACATTCACTCCTGGCAATGTATAATGAATGAAATCTCTTTCAGCAATCTTTGTAGACTTTACAAAAAGGTGATCTTTGACTACTCTCTCGGAGGGTTAAGGAGTATAAAACGGAATGTAGACGTCTTCTGTTTGACTGTTGTACCCAGGAGTTTCCAAGTAGGGATCCCATATCTCCGGAGAAATATATGAAGCATCTTCAGAGTGACAAACAATATCTTCCATAACTATGTCTTATTCTGGTAAAGAAAATAAAGTGGGATAGTTCTCATTGTTGTTCTTCTATGTCCATTTCATCAACTGGCTCAGATGCATCATTATCTTTTTCTTGTAGAGAAGACAACGGAGTATGCGTTTCTTCTTGCGATATGTAGCCAGAATCATTGAGGTAGGACTTCCATTATTCTTCAGAATCTGAGGGTTCATCTTCAGAGTCATCTCTGTTAATGGCGTCGACCTCTTGAGGGATAGAATAAATAAAGCCTCAATTGTGAAAAGTATTTTGAATGGGAGGAATTCCTTCATTATTTTTTGTAGCTTTTGCACACGCTGGAGAACAACCGAGGCCTCTTTTGGTAGGAACCACAACCTGTCCCATCCTTCTGTGACACCACTCTCCACTACTCGGATGACGTCTTTATAAGATGAAATGGATGCCCCTTTGCCATCCTTGCTACTCACAGGAAGTGCCTGGAACTGGGCCCCTATAACCTCTTCAGGTTCTAAGTAAGAGAATGATGACAAATTACTAATGACCAAAGCCCGTTCGCCACACACAGTAACCAATTTGGTATTCTTTACGAATTTCAACTTCTGATGTAGAGTTGAAGTGACTGATCCGGCTTCATGAATCCAAGGACGACCCAACAAACAATTGTATGCTGCTTGGATGTCCATTACTTAGAAAGTGACTTGAAACGTATGGGGCCAATGGTTATGGGAAGATCAACTTCACCAATAACTGTCTTTTTGGATCCATCAAGGGCTTTGACAACAATTCCACTGCCCCTCATAGGAGTGCCTTGAAATGCTAACTTTGTAAGAGTTGATTTTGGCATGACATTTAGTGATGAACCGGTGTCTACCAACACACTTGAAAGAGCATCCTTCATGTAGTTGACTGAGATATTTAGTGCCATATTGTGATTGATTCCCTCTTCTGGGAGATCTTCATCACAGAAACTCAAGTTATTGAAGGCAGTAATGTTAGCAAC
This sequence comes from Lathyrus tuberosus, assembly GCA_022829125.1. Classification (NCBI taxonomy): domain Eukaryota; kingdom Viridiplantae; phylum Streptophyta; class Magnoliopsida; order Fabales; family Fabaceae; genus Lathyrus; species Lathyrus tuberosus. The sequence goes on along the minus strand of JALAZF010000759.1, from coordinate 42,893 downwards.
AATATTGCCAAATTGACCCACCGTTACATCATGGTTTACGAAGGCTTGCTCAAAGATCTTTTGTAGAGCTTCCCTGTGAGCCTCAGAGCTCATTAAAAGAGATAACATGGATATCTTTGAAGGTGTGTTTAACAGATGGTTCACAATGTTGTATTCACTTTTCTTGATTAGCTTCAAAACTTCATCCTTATTTTTCATTTGATTGGTATCACTTGTCTGACCAACTGGCTCCAAAGGATTCTCAATTTGTTTCTCCTTTCTTGCAGCCATATCCTTAACTTCTTTATTGAATACCCAGCCACTTCTGGTAAATCGGCTTATGTCGGCGATGTTGACAATGGATGGTAAGGGTACTTCCTTCCCATCTTCAACCATTGTAGCACCGTATTTGTAGGGTATGTCCTTTTCTAACTTGTAGGGGACTGGACCTGGTAAATAAATGACCAAAGGAGTCATGATGGTCTTCTGACTATCATAGAGGACTTCTATACATTTAATGGTGCGGACATCAGGAATTCTTCTACTGTCAAAAGGAATTTCCATTCGTTCTGGTTCATTAAATTGAGGAATTATGGTGTACACATCCTCATCAGCTTCACCATCAATAATTTCTTTTTCATGGAGGACCGTAATGGTCTTTTGATCTAACAACCCTTGGATCTCATTTTGAATGAGAAGGCAACCACGTCGACTTTTGCGACATTTTCTGCAAGCAGCATGATCGTGATGATTGGGACCAAAGTAATCAAGTTTACACAAGCATTTGTGAAATTTGACCAGCGACTCCCTGATATATTTGATATCGTATACTGCATATTCTCCTGGACAGCCTTGTACCATGATTATTGGTTGGTGTGGTCTCATTATGTATTCCTGAATCCAACCTTGGTCCATTTGTTCCTGCATGACTGCTTGTACAACGTAGCACCCTTGATTGTTTACAGAACAAACTTTGTATGCGGTATAATCATAGGGATCTATGAGACCCCATCTACTATGTCCTTCGTGCATTTTTACCAAGTTCCTCCTTAAATCGCGGATGATAAAGACCCTATAAGTGCCCGGGCATCCATAGACCATGTTGACAGGAGCTCCTTCATGTTAAGGTAGCAGGTTTGTTTGAACATTTGGGTTACTGTCTTTGAAAGGCAGAATGCCGCTTTTGATAAGTCTTTGAACATCAGCTTTGAAGCTAAAGCAGTTCTCGATGCCGTGTCGTGGCGCTCCCTGATGATAGGGGCAAAATTGGTCAGCTTTGAACTAATAAATAGGGTCTTTTAGGAGAACTGGAGGAGACTTTGTTTGAATATTTCCTTTGGCCAACAATGTCGGGAACAAGTCTGCGTATGACATTGGTATAGGGTCAAACCCAGGTGACCTTTGAACACGATTATTGTTGTTATTGTATTACGGGAGAGCTTGTTATAGAGGTTGTTGATGCCTTTACTGATACTGTGGTTGGTGTTACTGATGTTGATGCTGATTTTGATTCTGAGAATTTTGTGGCTGGTGGGCCGGAGCTGGCGCCGAATTGATAACAGGAGATACATTTTCTATCTGTGGCGGTTGATATCTTCATCTTGACTGGCTTTGCAACACAGTGCTAACATCCTGTTCTTTTTTCTTTGGGAACCCACTTCCGCTTCTTTGGTTAATCGTCCTTCTCGGACTGTTTCTTCCAGACGTACCCCTATGTTCACCATTTCAGTAAAGTCATTAGGCGCACTGGCAATCATCTGGTCGTAGTAGAAGGGATTCAGGGTTTTCAAATATATCTTCGTCATTTTTTTTCTTTAATAGGAGGACAAATTTGGGCGACAATTTCTCGCCATCTCTAAGCATGTTCCTTGAAAGTTTCTTTTTTATTTTGAGGCATAGCTCTGAGTTGATCCCGGTCAAGAGCCATATCTAGGTTGTACTTGTATTGTTTTACAAAGGCTTCGTCGAGATCTCCGAAAGTCTGGATCCTGGTACTGTCTAATCCCATGTACCATTTGAGTGCGGAACCGGTTTAACTATCCTGAAAGTAGTGGATTAGTAGTTGCTGATTGTCTGTTTGTGTGGACATTTTCCGCGCATACATAACCAAATGGCTTTGTGGGCAAGAATTCCCCTTGTATTTTTCAAAGTCAGGTACTTTAAATTTAAGTGGTATCTTGACATTCGGAACCAGGCATAGGTCAGCTGCGTTTTTCCCAAATAAGTCTTCTCCTTTGAGAGCCTTAATCTCTTTCTGCACGTTTGAGAACTTATCTTGGAATTCATCCAATTGGTCATCTATTCCCATAGTTTCACTTGGAGGAGCATGGAATATTTGTTCTTTAATGTTGGGAGTAGTGTGTATCACAGGAGGTGGATTCGTCATGATTGCTAAGATCTTTAAAGCTTCAGAGACCAGAGGTTTGTAACCCTCCAGTATAAAGTTGAAAGGCATGCCCCAAGGAAAGCCGGGAGGCATGGAATACTGTGGCGTGGAAACAGACATGACTAGTGCAGAGATGATTTTTGAGATGACAGTCCTTTGCATCGGAGTTGACAGTTGATTTTGAGCAATAGTCAATGAGTCTACCATGTTATTGAGCCTCTCTATATTGCCCTTTAAAGTAGTAACTTCATCTCTTAGTTCTTTGTTTTCTTGCTCAAGTCCGTCCATCTTTTTTTGACGATTGGGCCGAGTATTGTATGAATGAGATAGTTTGGCTTCAAAGTGAGAACACATGTAAGTGTCTGGTAAATACAAAATACTTAAATGATGTATGATGTGCAAAATGCAAATGAATTTGTTTTGAAAGGAACTTTAACAATTATGTCGTAAATATTATAAGAAAAGATAACATTTAGGATAACTGAAAAATATCTTATTTTACTTAATGTATTTAAAGGATTACATTAATGGAAGTACAAATTTCAAAAAGATCTGTTACAATGATGACAAAGGTTAAGCATGTGAGTCCTAAGGAAAACTTACTGATGAAGATCTGACACCATGTTGTTGCTTCTTCTTCTATCTCTTTAGTTGTGTGTTTTCCATTGTAAGTTGATCGACAATCTTTTTCCAAGCACCTAAGGTAGGAGGAATATAACCAGAGAAAAATAAATTATCCTGCTCTTCTTGTCTCTCCACAGCATGCTGCTCCAGGATTTCTATCAAGTCATCATTTTCTTTCAGTTTCCTCTTTAATTATCTTCTCTCAGTCCTTGCAATATGGAATTTATCTTCCCAAGTGTCTCTTACCAGCTTCATCCGGGTTAAGAGCTCTTGATATTCTTCCCTTTTCTCAATAGGGATAGTAGAAGATAAATCAATGAAAGGTTGTGAAGGTTTCTCAAGAGGATAAGGCATCTTGAGCTCACAAGCTCTTGCATTGACCCACTAAGTGTAGGGTTTAAAAGCAACACAATCTTTATTTTCTAACTGGTCCTTGCCCTTTTTATGAATAGTGTGCCAAGCCTTTATAAATGCTTTTCTCAAATCTGGATTTCCACCCTCATTGAGATAGAAAAATCCTAACACCACAAGACTGCTAGGTCTGTCTTTCATGGGGTAACCAAACTGACGTATTGCAAGAGCGGGGTTGTAGTTAATTCCCCCATGTATACCAAGAAGAGGTACATTGAGGAATTCCCCATAATTGTCGATGATAACTTCTTTGTCATAAGCTAGATCATACCAATTCATATTAGTATGAGTGAGAGACATAAGTCTTTGAGACCATATGAGTTTGTCTGGATTCTCTGTGAAGAGTCTGGTTCTTGGTAAGTGTGACTTGAACCATCTATACAACAAAGGTGCACAACACATGATTGTTCCACTGCCCTTTATAGTCTTGTGATGAATTGAATGGTAAGTGGCCCCAAGTAAGGTATGTACTGAGTTAGCACTCAAAAATATCTGGATGGCATTGAGATCAACATAGTGGTTGATACTTGGAAATAATATAAGACCATAGATGAGTAGTGCAAAGATAGCTTCAAAGGCACTCATACCATTAGACTTAGCCAACTCTGTTGCTTTCTCTATTAGGAATTTGGAAGTTAAACCCTTGATTCCTCCCTTGGAAGTGAAGTTGTCTTTTACGTCTGAAGTTTCCACATGAAGGGCCTTTGTAATAACCGTGTATTTAGGAATTTCCTCCAAATCATTGAAAGGAATCTTGTTTAGTACTGGCAAACCAATCCAATATAAATATTCCTCCAAAGTGGGTGTAAGTTGATAATCTACAAAGGTGAAATAGTGGTAGAGAGGATCATAGAATTGTACAAGGGTGTCAAGAATTCCTTCTTCAACATTGGTCTTTAGGACACCTAAGAGTCCTTTATAACTTCTTCTGAAATTATCTGGACAAGAAATCATACGACCTAACTTTCTCAATTCTATTGTATCAGGATCCTTGAAGTTGTACTTCTTAGTATTTCTTTTCCCAAAATCCATGTTTGAAACCTATGATATTTGTCATAAAGGTTTTAAGTTCCCTGCAAAATTTTGTTTAGAAAATGATGTTTGAATGAATGTATCAATGTATGAATGCACACATATAACAAACATGGGTTCAAGGGTTCGACGTCATGAGCATAGAGTCATAGGTCTAACCAAACCAAAAGAAAATGTACTAGGGGCTCGTTGTACCTGTAGAACGTGTTCTAATATGGTTCCCAGAGTCATAGATCCATCTTTCGGATATTATCGACACACCGACTACTCGGGAATCAATAATATTCTCAAGAGAAACTCGTCTGAGTGTAGTATTGCGTATCAACTATCTCAGGTCTACACCTGGATAATCAGTGCACTACATCCTAAAAATCCAAGTGGAGGTAAGAGGATACTAAAGGTCCTCAGCTTCGCAGGCTCCCAGGTCGAAAAAAGTAATGACATTACGACTACTCGCATGACATTAGTAATTCCAAAGGGGCCTCCACTGAGTGTGATTATATCATATGTCACTCATACGTAGGATTACTCCAGACATGTAACTTTTGATTATATCAACGTCCTATCTTATTTATGTACACTCAAATCCGGGTAAGGATTTGTCTAGCTCATAGAGATCAACCAGAGAGCCCAAACAAGTAGGATAAATAAAGCAGCAAGTAAAAGATATCAACAGCAAAAATCACAAATATATATGCAAGATAGGCTTAATCCTTTTAGGGGGATGAAATCTCTAGTTCCCCAGTGAAGTTGCCATTTTTCTGTAGCCGCGCGAAATAGACTCCTCCCCTTTTACATGTGAATTTTTAATTTATCCCAAAGGTAGGGAAGGGAAAAAATCTGAATAAACCCGTGAGTGTGTGTAATGCAAAACAATGCACTTGAGAGATCGGGAATCGGGATTGGTTATGTAAAGGAAGGGTACTAGAATCCTAAGTATCTATAGTATCCTATAGGAACCTCTTGCTTATATTTGTGTTATTGTTGTTTTACTTGCTGTGTTCTGGGAATTGGTTGATTGATTTTAAGGGAATGAACGGGAAATATTTTTTTTGGTTTTTTTGTAATGCAAAGTAATCTAAGACAAAAGTGTAAGAACCTAATTTTTTTGTTTATTATTGTGCTCGCTAAGATCTTGCAATCTTATGCCTACATATTCTCAAAAGGAAGTTGAGAAATCAGAGCGTTCGTAGTTTCACCTACTAATGGATGGAATTGGGTTTGTTGGGCTTTTCAGAAGAGACAAATTGTCATCTCAAGGGAGATATCTCATCTATTCATCACAAACATTTTTGAGAAAGAAAATAATAAGGGAAGAAGCTTTAAACTTGGATGTAAAATCCAGAGTAATGGCACATCTTCCTTTAACTGAGTCTTTGCATATTAAGAGAGGGACCTTGACTTGGATATAGAATCAACAAGTATGCCACTTACATCACTTAAATGAAAGAAAGTATTTTTGTACCATAATAAGAGAAGGACTTCAGCTTGGATATTGAATCAACGAGTGTGCCACTTACATCACATAAATGGAAAAAGTTTAAAATGTTTGATTTATGTTGCAGAGAATAGAAGATATATCTCTTCCATGGAGATAATTCATGTCTCATATATGGGGAAGTGTTTTGAATTTGAAGCCAAAGGTTGGCTAGGGTTTGACTTGAAGCTTGAGGGTTTTAAGCCACAAGGGGCAGTGTGTTGAATTTAGGACTCCAAAAGGGAATTCTCATCTCTTGGTTGAAGAGTTTTGAGTTTGAGGTCTAACTTTTCTTGTACAAAGCCCAAGAAGAGGCTAAGTTGATTGTGAAGTCTCCTTTTACAAAGCCCAAGAGGGGGCTAAGTTTATATTTGGAACTTCAACAAAGGGAAACCTAGTGTTTGAACTAAGTTATAGTTGAAGGGTATCCTAATGTTTTTTGTGTATAAACATAAAGGAAAAAGCTAAAAGAGGTTTGGTATTGTTCTCATTAAGATCTTGCAATCTTATACCTACATATCCTTTAGAGGAAGTCAGAGCAATTGTAGTTCACACCTAAGCCCGAAGTGTAATAAATGTCAAGAGAAACTTAACAAGGTAACTTTAAGCAATTATGTATTCAAGATGAATCAAAGATTAGATGAATACTGAAGGGTAATCAAAACCTTAGTGAAATTTTAAACAGGAAATTTCCTAAGTAAGACTTTCAATAATGGTTGAATCAAGGGCTTTTGGGAATCCAAACTCAAGTGGAAGCCCTAGTCAAGCATCAAGGAGGTTTTCAAAAGAGTAAAAGGAAATTATTTTAAGTAAACCCTATGGTTTCAAAAGAATAACCAGTGTATTTCAAAAGAAAACAATACCTAAACAAGCTATGGATAGAGTATAAGTCCAAAAAAATCAAGTTAAATGTTTTGAACAAGGTTTACACAAAGTGCACTATGAGCACAAACACATATATGTACAATTAGGTTAGGAGAAAAATCCAAAGGAAGTCATTAAAAGTATGAAAATACTTTTAAAAATGGACCACTTTTTATCCTAATAAAAATGTGTTAAATAAAAATTATTTTTTGACATTTTTTAATACATTCATAAAATATGATATATGAAAAAAAGTGCAAAAAATCAATTAAAAATAATGAATTTTGCTATGTGAAATAAATGTGAAGTTTGTAAGAAAAATTGAAGAAAATAAGTGATAAAAAAATAGGATGGCCCTCCCAAGGTTTGAACCTGCGCCCTTGGGGTGGAGGGTTTAAAAGTTTACCAACTGAGCTATGTGCCATAGTTTTTTGTAAAGCGCGTAGTGTGAATGAAGTAGTGAGTTTTCAAGTGAAAATGCTTAAAACATAAAAGCCAAAAGGTTTGGGCGAGGGGGATTCGAACCCCAAACCTTGGACTCGCTCACACACAAATACTAGTGTTTCCACTAGGGAGCAATGCCAATTCAAGTTTTAATATGGAACCATAAAAAAATATATCAAATCTTCTTTTTATTTTGAAAAATGGCTCTCTCCGTGCTCGTCTTCTTCCAAGAGCTTCATCCATTTTTGAATTTATGAACTTCTTTAATACTTAATGAAACGGCATGATGTAAATATGAAACTTGCTAGAAATTTAACAAGGAATTGAATGGCAATACCCAATTTTAATTAAATTCAATGAAATTTGAATTAGCCCGTATGAACATATGGACCCTAAAATTGGAAAAATCAATATGAAATTATGTACACAACAGTTTATACACAATTAGTATAGGGAAAACATTCACGACATCATGAAAACGAAGTTTGTAACTTAAATGATCAAATTTGATGCATGAATCATAGAGTTCAGTTTGGAAGAAACTTACCGTGCAAGTGAGAATCGAATTCTCTGTTGGAGGTGTTACAGATGTGATTTGATGATCTGGACAACTTCCTTGACCTTTAAGGATGGTCTTCCATTGCTTAGAATGGATGGAAACCTTCTGAATTATTTGGCTCGATTCAAACTGCAACTTATGATGTGTGATGAGCAAATGGCATGTGACTTGGTGATTCTGGTGCTACAGTTGAGGTTTGAGTGTTTGGATCACTTACACATGATGTATGTGAAGTGTTTAGATGCTTGGATTGAGTGGAAATGGACTGGTTTGAGAATTCCAAGTTTTCACTCTTTGAGAACTTTGAATTTTAGCAAGGAGGGGAAATGAGAGAAAACAAGCTCTTGCAATGTTTTGGTGTGTTTAGAATGATTAAAGTGACCTCTATTCATAGGGAAACTTGATCAGATATTTTTTAATTTGAAAGGATCATGATGCATGCTATTATCCAATAGGTGATGTCATGAACCTATTACTTGAAAGCCAAGGTACACATGGGCTATTCTTCACATGGCTTAAATTCTGATCTTTTGAGCTTGGTTCCTCACGGTTTCATCCCACCCCTTGATGCTCTGATCATCCTTGGGCAGATTGGAGGGATTTTGCAAAAATTCACTATAGCACTTTAATGCTAGAGGACAAAACCTCACTTCTCACTTTTGAAATGATTTTTTTCACATGCCAATGCTTGAAGTCTTAAAAATCAGTTGTGCTTTGCAGAGCACATGCTTGTATGATCATTTGGGAGTTGATCTTGTGAAGATTGGAGGCTTGCAAAGCTTATCAAAGTCGTGCGGATTATGAGGTTTAGCAAATCTGTCATGACAATCAGCTTGATCAAGGCATGTTGCAGTATCCATAACTTCTTGCTCAAGTAAGGGATTTTGATGTTCTCGATCATTTTGGAAAGTTGGTATATCATACTTCAACTTTGATGTTTGAAGTTGGTATTGAATAATTGTGTATCATAATGAAAAATTGCCTCAAAGTTGGCTCCAACACAAGACAGATTCTGTCTAAAAAATTTCTAAGTGTTAAAGTTCAAAAAGTATTGAAACCCTAACTTCATGGCCTCATATCTTAAAATCTATGCACTTTTTGAAAATCCACCCTAATTGACAAAGTTGTGGTATGTAACAAGATCTTTAATTTGATCTTTGGATCAAAGAAAATGGTTACTTAGTTTGGAAGTTATGCCTTTGCAAAGTAGGGCAAAAAATCATTGTTTTTCATGACTTAGAAAAATTTTATGTTCTCCATGGTTGCCCTTTTTACAAGTAACCTCATTTTTCTTGATTTTTCTTGATCATACATGATCCAAATCACATATTGACATTGTTCTTGACTTGAAGAGACCATGTTCGACCAAAAACTCCAAAAGTCAAACTTGACTTTGACCACAGTTGACTTTTGTATCAGATGAACTTTGAACTTTGTGATCCTTTATGAAACCAAACTCTTGGACTATTTAAACATAATGGATGGACTCCAAAGGTGTTTTTGAGTGTTTTGAATCATGTCCCAATGTTTGAGATCAAGTCTTAGTCAAATGTCAAAGGTAAAGTTGATTTTTCCTCAAAACCCTAGTTTGTGGACCAGATGATTTTAACTTTTTGCATAGCTTATGAATCAAGTCCTTTAGGTTAATCCAATCATTTGAAAGGATTAATATGAGGCATTTGATGTCCTTGAAACATATTTGGAGGTTTGGGATCATGCCTTGCTTTAAAAGTCAACTCAAGGACTGAATTAGGTCAAAACCCTAATTTGGATGCACTCAGGATCTTGAGACTTGATGAGCTTGTCATGATGCAATTTTGCACTTGATTATTGATTAAGGGAAACTCTTGATCTTCATGTATGAATAAGGGATTTGAGATGTTAAATATGATGCACATATTTTGATAATTCATCTGCTTGAGCCCTTGGGGGATCACCTAACTTATGGAACAAATACACACACACATGTTGTACTTGTGATGGGTTAGTGGTGCGTAAAGACATGTATATATGTAATGATGAATGTTATGTCAATGATGAAAATGAGGTGGAATCTTGGGGGTAAAAATTAGGGTATGACAATAGCAGATACACCACTTCGTCTCATTACTCCTCCCTTTTGCCATAATTTGTCAAAGGGTTAGTCCTTCAACAAAGTCAGTATTCATAAAGAATAGAATACACAAGGTAAGTCATGCAAGGGTTATGTTAGCACATATACACAAAAATCATAAAAAACAAACCAGAACAACATCAACCGATGCAAAAAATTTGATTTTTCTTAAAATTACAAAGATAAACTAGGCTATAGAGCCTTTACAAGACAAAAACATAAAAGGTTCAAAACACATTAGCTAGAACATATGAGCTTATTCTTCAATCCATCCTCTGCAGTTCTTGTGAGCAATCTAGTCAGGATCAGCCTCTAAGTCAGAATCATATTTTTGAATTTGTTTCTTCTTCACATAGTTCCTATTAATAGCATTTTTGTCAGTTGTATATGACATTGCATCTTCAACATTTGCAGAAGGCCCACCGCTTTTGATCTTCCTTTCTTTCATAATTCTTTTAGAGGATTTTTAACTTACAGACACCTCACTCATTTTGAAATGCAAATGTGAAGGTATCAAGCAAAACATAGCAAAAGACTAAGATCCTTGTTTGTAACGTATGTCCATTTTTGTTTTGTTGACCTGGAATTTTTTAATACTTTATAGCCCTTAGGATGTTGCAAAACGATGTCAAAACATATTGTTCTATATTAGTCTCTTTCAATAACAAATTTATCCTGAACAACTGCTTACCATTGCTCTCAGCAGTTGTATGATCAGTTTCAATAGATGGTATGGTCACATTAATTCTTTCCTTGATGACCTAGGCTATGATGTTGTAGAGAATAAGAGAGCATCTATGAGATGTACTCATTTTATGATACTTGTGACTTAACATGAGGAACTCCTTTTCTGTCACAAAAATTCCCATCAATTGTAGTAACATTTCTTTTAATGTCAAAACTCATTTTGACATCTCCTTTTCAAGACATATACTTTGGTAATAAAACCACATACTCTTCAGCAAACTTTCTTCAGCTAAGAAAGGCACTTTGAGGGAGAGAATCTCTGTCTTTCGGCCTTCACTGTGTTAGACGACGGTGACTTGTCTAGAGGGGGATTGAATAGACACCCAAGCCAAAATCACCAAATAAAATTTGGTTTTTAAAGTTGTTTGAAAAAAGAGCGTGCGGAAGGTTTTGGTATGGATCGCCAAAAGTCGTCTATACGAACCTAATTATTGGAACTCGGATATGCAAAGCCAATTATGGAATGACAAACACAATAATCGAATTTAACCTTTAATCGAGTATCACGTTATTACTCGTTTAAACTAATGAACTTAGTAATGCTATTTCCAATGATAATAAGCAAAAAAAATTGAACTATGCAAATTATCAAACACTTGGTGTGCGAACGAATTTTTCAGAATTTCCCTTGTATTTTTGTTGATATGAAAACCACTTATAATCAAAAGTGATTATAAGCTAACCAACAATCAAGTTAAAACAAAAAGATCACAAGAAAATTCTTACAAGTCGATTGATTAATCAATGTTATTTGACAAATTGCGTAATGAAAAGTAAAACGAGTAAAGAGATAATAGAGAGATCAACACAAGGATTTGTTCACGCAGTTCCCCACTTCCGTCCTTGTGTGTGGGTACGTCTGCACCTAATTTCCAATGTGGAATTAGGATACTTTCTTACTATGCAAAAACTCGATGTACAAGAAAAGTGTTCAGAGCAACCATACAAACACTACTGGTTCTGATGTTGATTTAACCCCTTTTCTTCTTTTGATCTTGAGTAAGACCAAGATAACAATGGATGCCAATTGACTTGTCAATATTGCTACTCCTTTGTGTTCTTTATCTCCAAAGCTTTCACGCCCGATCAATTGCACCGATTGTTCAACAAGACTTTAATTCGATTCGTCGTTCTCCATTACTTCCTTTGCGTTCTTTATCTCCAAAGGGTCCTTTGCGTACTTTATCTCCAAAGGCTTTCACAACGTCACAATCCCCAAATCTATACACAATCTTGGAGGACAACCCCGTGGTTTTTCCGGATGAAGACCCCTACAAATCTCAACCCAATATCTTGGCTACACAAGAACCCAATTGGACTTTATCAGGCCTTCGCCTAGTTGGCACCCCAACAAAAGATTATTATGTGTGATTTATTAGTGTGTAGACATAGGACGGAGGTTGAAGAAGAATAGCAAATGCAGGCTAATTTTATCGTATCACCAATTTGGAATGAAGCATGAATGATGTATTTATAATTTTGGAAGATTGGTGGCAAAGAGGTAATTTTCAGAGTAAAAGAAATTAACAAAATTGACCAACTTAAACAGCATGTGTCGGCCTGAACGTTGGATGTGCCGGCACATACTGTAAAAAATAACAGCATGTGCCGACCTGAAAGGACACATGTGCCGACCCAAATGAAACATAAGCTACAGCCTTATTTAGGACAGTAAATTTGTCGGCCTAAAGCACGTATGTGCCGACCTAAATGAAACAGAAGCTACAGCCTTATTTATGACAGTTGATGTGATGGCCTGAAGCACGTATGTGCCGACACATAACGTTGAAACTTATAGTATGTGCCGACCTGAAGAAGGTGCGTGTCAACCGAAACAGGACAGAAGCTACAGGTTTCAAGAATGAGTTACATGTGTCTGCCTGAGTTGCGTATGTACCGGCACATGCAATGCATTTCTGTGCTGAAACTGATTTTCATGATTTTGGACAATTTTGAAGTGGTTTTTGATTATTCCTAAGACCTATAATGCAAGGGTGCCACACTTACTCAGAGTTGTTGTCCAATATACCAAAATGCGAAGTAGTTTCAATGTTTTGACATCATGCAAAACATTTCATGGTGAAGTTGCACTCACATACTCCCCCTTTTTTATGATGGTAAAAACTTGCGACGATGCATTTCATGTTGTTATTGAAGACTCCCCCTGACGTTGTGCTTCCCAACTTCATCTCGCCTATGCTTCTCCCCCTTTGACAAAATAAAAAAGAAAGATAGATAATCGTGAGAAGTATCATATTCCAAATACAAATTCAAATATATCATTCAGATGAAATTTTGCATATAAGAGAAAAGATCACATATCCCCATATATATGTAACGATGCAGAATTGATAAATACCCAGCATTACAAATCAAGTAACACAAAGTAGAATTAGATAAATAAAGCAATGCAAGAGCAAACTCATCAAGTTGCTATAATTGTGTCACGTATATCAAACATATCATAAAGGAACTCCCGATGCCGCACACACATGTGCTTAGCATAGTGACAAGAACATGTCACTACACAATCCAAGATGAAAAACGTTATCAAAACACGAGACACGCAACAACAGTAAAAATTTAAGCAATTAGCAAGCTTAAATACAATAAACAAAATAATCCACATGCTTATATACTAAAGAACAAACTTATACAAATGTGAAGAAGTTAATACATGAAGTCACTATAACTATATACATTGAGAACCCACAATGGTTATCAATCAAAATTTTTGGAAATGAACATTCATGATATTCATCATTTGAGAGAATATCAAGCCTTTTTAACTAACAAATAACATGCTATAAGAAAAGTCTTACTTTCAAGGAGAAATTTGAAACAATACTACCTCATTCTTGATGGGATGAAGGATGAACTCACATGATGTTAAAAACTCAAAACGAAACGTTAGAGCAATAGTATAAACTGCAAGCCAGAAGATAGAATATCAAACGACATTAGAGATATTAATGATCCCCAATTCTCCACGAATGTTGAAAAAAGATTCCGTTGCAAGAGGTTTTGTGAAAATATCAGCAAGTTGGCTTTTACTATCAACATGCTCAAAAACAACGTCCCTTTTTTCAACATGATCGCGAAGAAGGTGATGACGAATCTTGATATATTTAGTGCGAGAATGTAGTACCGAATTCTTGGTTAGATTGATTGCACTAGTGTTGACACACATGATAGGAATATGTGAAAGTTTGATGTCAAAATCTAGAAATTGTTGCATAAGCCACAAATTTTGGGCGCAACAACTACCGGCGGCCACATATTCCGCTTCGGCAGTTGACAAAGCTACAGATACTTGCTTTTTACTATGCCAACTAACCAAAGATTTTGAAAACATGTGCCAAGTTCCACTAGCGCCTTTCCTATCCAATTTAAAACTGGAAAAATCAGAATTAGAATAACCAACCAAACTACAATCGCTTCCCTTGGAATACTAAAGCCCAAACTTAGAAGTACCAATAAGGTATCTAAGAATACGCTTAACTGCTTTAAAGTGTGATTTCTTTGGAGCCGATTGATATCGAGCACACATGCAAACGCTAAACATAATATCGGCCTTGATGTTGTAAGATATAGAAGTCATCTGATCATACCTCGATACTTCTTCATATCAACATCCTTACCCTTTTCATCTCTATCCAAGTTTCCGTTTATTTCCATAGGTGTGTCAATATCCTTTGTACTTTCCATTCTGAATCTTTTTAGTAGCTCGAGACAATACTTGGTTTGACAAACGAATGTTCCATTCGAGAGTTATTTAATTTGAAGTCCAAGGAAGTAGTTTAGCTCCCCCATAAGACTCATTTCAAACTCTCCCTGCATAAGCTTAGAGAACTCCTTGATAAGATGCATGTTAGTTGATCCAAAAATAATATCATCAACATATATTTGAACAAGTATGATTTCTTTGACGTTTAATAAAGAGAGTGGTGTCCACCTTCCTCTTGAATATCCTTGCTCAAGCAAGAACATGCTAAGACGGTCATATCATGCCCGAAAGGCTTGTTTAAGACCATACATCGCAAGTTTTAGTTTAAAGACATTATTAGGATACTCAAAATTTTCAGAACCTGAAAGTTGTGCGACATACACCTCTTCATTTATGTGGATGTTAAGGAACACACTTTTTACGTCCATTTGATATAATTTGAAGTTATTAGCACAAGCATAAGCGAGTAGTAGTCGAATAGCCTCGAGTCGGACTACGGGAGCATAAGTCTCCCCGAAGTCAATCCCTTCCTCTTGGTTATACCCTTGAGCTACTAGTCGGGCTTTATTTCGTGTTATGACACCATGCTCATCAAGTTTGTTCCTAAATACCCATCGTGTGCCAATGACTTGATGACGTTGTGAATGTGGAACAAGGTCCCAGCCATCATTTCTTTCAAACTGATTCAATTCTTCTTGCATTGCTAAAAGCCCATGCTCATCAAGTAAGGCATCCTTAATGTTTTTAGGTTCAACTTGTGAAACAAAAGCATGGTGACAACAGAAATTACTTATTTTAGAGCGCGTTGTTACTCCTTTTGTGATGTCACCGATAATGTTGTCAATTGGATGATCCTTAGAGGTTCTCCACTCCAATGGAAGACCATTATTCTCTTGTTGACTTTCATCATCTTCCTTTTAATGGTTGTCATATTCCTCCTTCTCAATGTCCATCGCTTTAGGTTAATCATTCCCTTTTTCGGTTTCATTGAGCATGTCTTACATAGATGCACCTACATCAAGAAAATAAATACCTTTCTCAACACTATTTGGGTAAGTCTCATCAAAGGTAACATGAACGGACTCCTCATCACTAATTAATCTCTTATTATAGACTCCATATGCTTTACTTGATTGTAAGTATCCAAGAAAGATACCTTCATTAGCTTTCGCGTCAAATTTTTCAAGATTATCTTTTCCATTATTCAAAACAAAACGCTTACATCTGAATACATGGTGTGGCAAATTTGGTTTTCTACCCTTTAATAACTCATATGGGATTTTGTCAAGAATAGGACGAATAAGTATCATATTCAAAACATAACATATCGTGCTCACGGAATCAGCCCAAAAGTATTTTGGTAGACCATAATCATTGAGCATTGTTCTTGACAACTCCCCTAAAACGCGATTTTTGCGCTCCATAACCCCATTTTGTTGTGGAGTTCAGGGAGATGAAAAGTTATGTTCAATACCAAGTTTATCACAGTATTTTTCAAAAATATTAATTTCAAACTCACCTCCATGATCACTTCGGATAGAAACTATTTTAGAGTTCAATTTATTTTGAGATAACTTGGCAAAATGTACGAAAGCCGAGAATGTTTCATCTTTCCTATGTAAGAAAAAGTTCCAGCAAAATCTTGAGTAATCGTTTACAATTACCAAACTGTAATAATTCCCACCTAGGCTTTTGGTCCACGAAGGGCCAAATAAATCCATGTGAAGAAGCTCAATGGGTCTCGATGTTGAAACAATGTTTTTAGATTTAAACGAGATCCTTGATTGTTTTCACTTTTGACATGGATCACATAGGTGATCTTTTGAAAACTTTATCTTTGGCAGACCAATTACTAAATCTTTTGCAACTATTTTATTAATTAGATTAAAGTTAGTGTGTGCGTCGATGCCATAACCATGAGTCTTCACTCACGGTAACAAGACATTTGGCATTATTCATGGATACTCTTCTTAAGTCTAGCATATAGATATTGTCTACCCTCACACCATTAAACATACAATCCTTCTTTTCATTATATGCAATTATACAACAATCTTTGGTAAAAGTAACCTTGTACCCATTGTCACATAATTGACTAATGTTAAGCCTATGTTTAAGGCCTTCTAGTAACATAACATTTGAGATAGTAATAGTTGAGGGATTACCTATGCTACCTCTTCCAAGTGTGGCACCTTTGTTGTTATCATCATAAGACACATATCCTTTCTTCTTCGCCACAAAGTTGAAGAATAGAGAAATGTCTCCCTTCATGTGTCTTGAGCATCCACTATCGAGAATCCATTTTTCCTTCATAGAGTCAAGACACTTAACCTACATAAAATCAAACAAAGGTGGTAGGTACCCAATTCTCATTGGGTCCTTGGGAGTAAGTGAAATAATTGTTGCATTTGGGCAACCATTGAAAAGTGCCATTTGGTACTAGAAAGCATCTAAATTTGCATTTTTCTATGGTATGACATTTCTTGCAGCAATAGTGACAAATCAATCTATGATGAGCTTTACTTTTTCCATTTGAATCCTTCAAAATCAAATTGTAATTTTTACGAGGCTTTTCAACCTTTGAGGAGCTAATGGCAAGAGTATCACATGGTTGTGAAGCCTTGTGCACTTTGGTTTCAAGAGAACTCACCTCTTGTTGCTAAATTTGACAAGTTTCACACCCAAACCGACATGTTTCCTCATCCCCATTTTTATATTTTTGACCATCTATAATAGATCGCTTTAATGCTTCAAATTTCTTTTCGGTTTCTTCAACCTTTGCTTCCAAGTATGTAAAAAAATTTCATTGGAAGCTAATTTCTTATAAGCATGAATCACTTCCTTTTGTAGATTTTCAAAAACATTTTTCAAATCAATAAAAGACAACTTGTCAACGTTAGAGTATTTAGAATGGCTTACATTCTTTTTCTTGCCTTGTCGTTGATTAGCCATGAAACAATAATTTGCTTCTTCATCACTTTCACTTGAGCTTTTCTCGCTTGAGGCAATTCTTTCGCTATCCCAAGCAACATAAGCCTTTCTAGGCTTCCTAGAATTATCTTGTTGGCTTTTTCCTTTCTTACTAACAAGAGATGGACAATCCGGTCTAAAATGACCCGACTTTCCGCATTCATAGCATATACCTTTTCCCTTGTCCTTTTGTTGTCTTTATCTTTGGAGGATGTAGATTGTCTTTTGAGTCTCACAAGATTTTTGTCGGAGTGTTTGATACCATTCTTTCGAATGTATCGACTGTATCTCCTAACAAAAAGTCTCATTTGCTCATCATCCGAGTTTTCTTCATCACACGAGTCACTATCATTATTGTGCTCTTCTTTTGAGGATCTAGAATTTTAAGCCCTAATAGCTTTAGACTTCATTCCTTCCTCTTTATTGGCTTCCTTCTCCTTTTTCTTCTTTTTCTCAAGCTTTTTTTAATGTTCATCCAAGCAATTTAGTTCTTGCTTGTGTTCTTATAACTCTCCAAACAAGGTGGTGAGATCAAGTGTTGTAAGATCGTTGGCTTCTTTGATAACCGTAACCTTCGGTTGCCAATTCCTAGTAAGACATCTCAAAAACTTGTTAGTAGCAATAGTATTGGAAATGGGATTACCCAGCAAGTTTAAACGATTAATAAGATATGAGAACCGCTTTTGCATTTGAGCAATGGTTTCACCGTGCTTCATGCGAAAGAGTTCGAATTCTTGATTAAGTGTGTTAACCCGGGCTTGTTTGAACTCATTAGTTCCATTATGGGCAACTTGTAGAGTGTCCCACATATCCTTAGCGGTCACACAATGAGAAATACGATAAAACTCATCAACACGAAGAGCGGATACGATAATATTTTTCGCTTTCCAATCGTGTGCCCACTTCTTATTATCTTCCTCATTTCATAGTGCTTCGGGCTTAGGAACATCAACACCATTAACACGATGTGTTATAGCTATAGGATCAATTTAAATGGCCTCCCAAACACCCTTATCATAAGAGTTCACATGAATTTGCATACAAGCTTTCCAATAACTATAGTTTTCTCTAGTGAAAATTAGAGCTCTTTTATAATCACCTTTAGGTTCTTAATCCATTTTCTAATAAGCGTTTCGAAACACGGAATGAACTAGGCTCTGATACCACTTGTTAGATGACGGAGACTTGTCTAGAGGGGGGTGAATAGACACCCAAGACAAAATCACCAAATAAAATTTGGTTGTTAAAGTTGTTTGAAAAAGAGAGCGCGCGGAAGATTTTGGTATGAATCGACAAAAGTCGTCTATACGAACCTAGTTATTGGAACTCGGATATGCAAAGCCAATTATGGAATGACAAACACAATAATCGAATTTAACCTTTAATCGAGTATCATGTTATTTCTCGTTTAAACTAATGAACTTAGTAATGCTATTTCCAATGATAATAAGCAAAAATATTGAACTATGCAATTTATCAAACATTTGGTGTGCGAACGAATTTTCAGAATTTCCTTTGTATTTTTGTTGATATGAAAATCACTTATAATCAAAAGTGATTATAAGCTAATCAACAATCAAGTTAAAACAAAAAGATCACAGGAAACTCTTACTAGTCGATCGATTGATCAATGATATTTAACAAATTGTGTAATGAAAAGTAAAACGAGTAAAGAGATAATAGAGAGATCGACACGAGGATTTGTTCACGCAGTTCCCCACTTTTGTCCTCACGTGTGGGTACGTGTGTGCCTAATTTCCAATGTGGAACTAGGATACTTTCTTACTATGCAAAAACTCGATGTACAAGAAAAGTGTTCAGAGCAACCATACAAACACTACTGGTTCTGATGTTGATTCAACCTTTTTTCTTCTTTTGATCTTGAGTATGACCAAGACAACAATGGATGCCAATTGACTTGTCGATATTGCTACTCCTTTGCGCTCTTTATCTCCAAATCTTTCGCGCACGATCAATTGCATCGATTGTTCCACAATACTTCAATTTGATTCTTCGTTCTCCATTACTTCCTTTGCGTTCTTTATCTCCAAAGGGTCCTTTGCATACTTTATCTCCAAAGGCTTTCACAACGTTGCAATCCTCTCTTGAACGTCTTGCATGAAAACCCCCAAATCTATACACGATCTTGGAGGACAAACCCGTGGTTTTTCTGGATGAAGACCCCTACAAATCTCAACCTAATATCTTGGCTACACAAGAACCCAATTGGACCTTATCAGGTCTTCTCCTAGCTAGCACCCCAACAAAAGATTATTATGTGTGATTTGTCAGTGTGTAGACATAGGACGGAGGTTGAAGATGATGAGCAAATGCAGGCTAATTTTATGGTATCACCAGTTTGGAATGAAGCATGAATGATGTATTTATAATTTTAGAAGATTGGTGCCAAGGAGGTAATTTTCGGAGTAAAAAAATTAACAAAATTGACCAACTTATACAACATGTGTCGGCCTGAACGCTGGATGTGCCAGCACATACTGTCAAAAATAACAGCATGTGCCGACCTGAAAGGACACATGTGCCGACCCAAATGAAACAGAAGCTACAGCCTTATTTAGGACAGTATATGTGCCGGCCTGAAGCACGTATGTGCCGACCCAAATGAAACAGAAGCTACGGCCTTATTTTGGACAGTTGATGTGCCAGCCTAAAGCACGTATGTGTCGGCAAATAATATTGAAACTTATAGTATGTGCCGACCTGAAGAAGGTGCGTGTCGACCTTCAAAAATGAGTTACATGTGTCGGCCTGAGTTGCGTATGTGTCGGCACATGCAGTGCATTTTTGTGCTGAAACTGGTTTTCATGATTTTGGATAATTTTGAAGTGGCTTTTGATGATTCCTAAGACCTCTAATGCAAGGGTGCCACACATACTCAGAGTTGTTGTCCAATATACCAAAATGCAAAGTAGTTTCAATGTTTTAACATCATGCAAAACGTCTCATGGTGAAGTTACACTCAAACTCTGGATGTTGGACCTCCTGACTAACACATTTTCTTTAGCATCAAATTCTGATTCGATCATCCTAGTTTCTTCAGGTTGTACATTCTTCCTATGTAACACAGTTTTCAACATGTTTGCTACATCTTGGACAACATTTTCCTTATAAATTTTGATGACATCTTTGATCATAGGATTATTCCATCCAAGTTGAGTGCAACTACTTACTAGGGAATCACATGAGGAATTCTTCATTTTCTCTTCTTGATAATCATGAAGGTAGTTTACATCTTCAGTCATGATGAACTCATACTCATTCTCCATGTGTTGAGTATCTGACATTGTCCTACTTTTCACCTTTGTGTTAAAACCAGATTCTCACTATCTACACTTATGGTCTGATCTTCATCATTCTGAGGGAACATATCATTCTTTGAAGTACAACCTAGAATCATGCTTTCATTTTACATAGCACACTTTGACCCTATGTCTTCACATCTTCTAAGGCATAATCATGATGATTATCACTATCAACAGCTATGCCATTATCATCCTTAACATCTTCATGGACATGACCATCAACATCCTTATGCAGTTGAGATTCAGACAACATGTTAGACATGATGACTGACACATCGTTATCACCATCAGGATTTCTCTAATCGGATATCTGGTAATCTTTATCTTGAAGAATTTTTGCAGTTCCAATCATAATTCCCTCAGTATCTATATCAGAATTCTCTGATACATACTCAAGTGCACCGGCTTCTAATTTATCAAGCACCATGACATGTTGTTGATTGGTCATACTTTCATAAACATTATTCTCTCTTAGCTAAACTTCAATAGGTTTTCAAAGTTGGGAGGACCTTCGTATTGACCATCAATTTTCCCTTCAATGACATGATCTTGATGAGTTACTTCAGACTCTTGAGACAGATGTTGAACCATCTATTTTGACATATGGGTGGACGTTTCTTCAAGTATGACAACTTTATCAATCCTGAGGTCTTTCAAACTCTTGATGTATTCCTCCTTCTACATAAAAATTCATTTACCTTTGACAAAATGTTAGTTCACATTGGTAGATGACTCTCTTCTTAGTGGAACCTCTTCTAGCCTTGAAATAACCAATCTTCCTTAGAAGGATCAAAGAGATAATGTTGATAATTCTTAAGCTACTGAAAGATCAGATAAGGATCAAGGAGATCAATATTGTAGAATATTAAACAATAAATTTATTGTTATTATTTTAGATTAATATAACTGAATTCAAAATTATAAAGCTATTATTTCATGTATCTCTTTAAATTTCATAGTAAAAACTAAAATTTATATATAAATATTGAATATATTTTGATGTTATCTTTATCTTTATCGAATAAAAATTAATTTAATAATATAATGTAATAAGATAAAGTGACCATTAATTTCTTAATTAAGAATTTCTTTTTTTTGTCATTTTGTATTTATCCGCTCGTGTAATCGCTAATTTGCCAAACACTAAACTTAACTTATCAGCTGCTAATCATCATATTTAAGTTATCAGCTATCAGTCATGAGCTAACAACTATCAACTATGAAAACACAAAAACTCAATTTATTTCACTTTTTAATGAAAAAAAAACGGTCACCTAACATCTAGAACTACGTTAACCTCTTTTTTTTCCAGTTTTTCCCGGTTTTTTGATTTGTTATTCGATTATATAACAAGGTGGTTTTTCACATATTTTGACCTACACATGTCTGATTCTTGATCCAATCGATTGAACTTTCTAGTTCGGTCTGGTTTTTATTACCATGATTTAACCGGTCGATTATAGATGTTGTAATTGCAGTTATTGTGGTTGTTGTGATGCACATTGTGGTCATTGCGACATTAATTTTAATTGGGAGCTTTTTGAAATATATTGTTGAAAAACATTTGATGTTAAGATTTTCAAATAGATAAGAAGTAAATTGAGTTTTTGGGTTCCAAAATTTAAGTTTTGAAGAAAATACTTGAAGAAACATGAGCAAAATTCTCTTATCAATGTGATTTCTAATGGCGATTGAGCGCATAATTTTAAATCACACTGCAATTGTGGTACGATGTGGTTACAGAGGCTACCGCGTCAACAATATTGCAACCACAATTGCATTTGTAAACTTCAATTTAAAACCTTGGGTAGAAGTTTACATTAACATATTTTTAATATTCTTTATTGATGTGGTTTCTATTGTTGTCACTAATTTTGAATGTTAAGTAGTTTTTGATAGGCAAGAAGTTGCTAATGAGACTCCTAAAATGTTACTCAACTAATGATTAAGATAATGTTTCTTTTGCATCAATGTCTTCTTTACCTTATGTTATGCTTTTACATATTTTTTAGGCTCGTAATATCAAAGATCTAAGTGATATCTATTTTGACCATGATATTGAAGTTGTTGAACTCAATCTTTAATACTCACTCACATAAGCAGAAATAAATTCCCTAATTTATTATGAAAGCTTTGGCCACAAAATAGCCTTGCAAAAATTAGCCACACTATGATAGTGAAGTTTGATATGCACGGAATTAAAACAACGTTGAATTAGTCTATCAAAACTACCTCAAAAAATGTAGGAGTTTATTTTTGCACCTAACAACTAAATAATACCAAGTCTAACTCAACAATGCCTCTCCTTGACTGATTATTATCGCAATAAGTTTATCCCCTCACATACTCCTAGTTTTTCTCTTAACTTCATAAATGCATACACCTTAAGTGGCTTCATCATGATGTATGTGAGTTATTCTTCTGTTCCACTATGAATAAGCTCAATAGCTTCTTCCCTCACAAGATCTCTTAAAAAAATGAAATTCTACATCGATATGATTGCTACTTCCATGAAGTACCGAATTCTTTAACAATTTTATAGTTGAATTGTCGCCATACATAATCAGAATACTTCGAGCTTAAATCATACGAAACTTCTCCAAAATCCTCTGCATCCATACACATTGACATGCAAACACAGCGGCTTCAATAAACTCACCTTCTGTAGTTGACGAAATTAACACTAATTGTATCTTGATTGCCCAAGATACAACCCCTACACTTAAACATTTCCACTTGTGCATCTCCTATCATCTATCCCTGCATAATCACTATATGTGTATGTGGCTAATTCATTAGGTACTCCTCTCCTATACATCACTCCAATACTTGAAGTTCCCCTTAAGTAGTGCAATATGAAAGTGTGAAAAATACACAAGAATGAGGTTAAATTGGTTATGCCAAAAATTCGTTTCACTTCTGATATGAGAACTTCATAATTTGAACCACGTTTAGAGTCTGATATCAGAACAAGTAACAGCAGCTGAAATATAATGATCAGAAGTAAATGCAAGTAACACACAAAGATTCTCATGATTCATCTCCTCAAATGAGAGTAGTACAATCCTCTTGCCTCAATAAGAGTTTTTCACTATAATCAAACAGATTACAAATTGCTCAAGCACACTTGCAAGAGACTTCAATGCTCAATCAACCTAGAAAGAGACTTTTTCTCCAGCAAACTTGCAAGAGACTTCTGCTCAATCAACCTAGAAAAAGACTTCACTGCTCAAGTACACAAACAAGAGACTTCAATGCTCAAGCATGCAGGAAAGAGACTTCCTCTACATTAAATAAATAGTTTAGTAGAAAGGTAACTATTATACCTTAATACACAATCAAAAGTATAACAGTTGTGCAACAATCACAAAGGTTCTCAACCTTTATAAGATTTCTAAGATAAGCTAAAATGAGAAATTTTAAGATTTTATGCAATAACAATTACAAAAATAATAGCTCAGAGTTATGCTTCAAGATCTTATTATTCATTGTGATGTTGTAACCTTCCTTCAAGTCTTCAGCTTCCTTTTATAGAGGTAGAGAAAGAGTCATTGGACGTTTGAACAACAACAAACTTAGTGAAGAATTATGACAAGAGAGATGTTGGAGAATAGATCTGGTTAGAAGTATTGTCCACTGAATAATGGCATTGTTCACATCACCTTTCGAATTACTAGGTATCTACCAAAAGGTGGAACAAACTGAAAATGTCACATCATCATGCATAGAGCCTTGCAAAATCAAACCCTAGATGACTCTTTCCAGAAATCTGGGGCTTGACAAGACTTGTTTGCTTTTGGTGCAGAGTACGAATTAGAGGCACCTTTTACCTTCAGTGTATGAGCTGTCACCAGAGGATGGAATAGTATATGAGAGTCTAATCCTTCAAATGCTGATGAACACTTTCAGAGTCACCAGATTCTGATAATCCAAAATCTGAGTAACATTGCTTCTCCACTTATGTTTTCAACAGGATTAATTCATGATGAATTCTTAGCTTGTGATCCTACACACTTGAACATATGTTAGTATACCCATTGTTCTCTAAATAATTTTTTATCATCAAAACCTAAGGGGTATGAACAATATTTTTCCAACAATCTCCCTTTTTTTTATGATGACAAACAAATATATTTAAGAACAATGGTTGGAAAGTTTTAACTAACTTGACAACATCATAGGCTGAGGTTTGTAAGCTCTCTCTGAGTCTAATAGTCTATAGGTTGAGTTTTGTAAGCTCCCCCTAAGTTCTATCCAAGTTAATTTAAACTTATTTTGATAATAAAAATGTTCATAAGAAATCATTTATCAAAATAATTGAATAATTAGGGTTCAGGTTTATTAAAAACATTTAAAAATATTTTTAATATTCTTAAATACTCCCATGAATTTCTCCCCCTTTTGTCATCAACAAAAAGTGGGTTCAGACATGTCAGTATAGAAGAGGACAAAATATTTAATAATACAAACAAATATATGGGAAAAACTAATTCTAATATAAACATAGTATTAAGAACCTCTACTCTTCCCAATACCGAGAAACGGCTAAAATGGTTGAACTATTTCTGCGTTTCTCAAGATGTCACACGTCATTCAAGTATATCAACCATCAAAAATCATTATTGCATGCATAAAATGATCAGATTTTCCATCTTCTCATTGCAACGTACAAGACACTCAACTTCCTCTATAAAAGCACACTATCAGAGACATATTTCTCATCTTTTCATTTAACTCTTCTTTTCTCTTTAGCAGTATGAATTCTCCAACAAAGAAGGCGACGAGCACCATTTTAGAAGAGGTCCCAACACCACACTCGCAGCAACCTATTGAGGAAGCCCATCCAATTGGGTCAACCATTGCAAGGGATGCCTTAGGGTGAGGAGACCAAAAAGGAACAAGAAGCTGAAAAAGAATAAGAAGAAAACAGTGTCAAAGAGGACTTTCTTCTACGATTCTGATGAAGGAAGTAAGGAACGTGTAGTAGGATAGGAAGATTCCATTAGGGCTAAGTGTTATAGTTCATATCTTGATAAGATAATGTAATCCATGAACTTTTGTAATATTTCCATCAATTAATGAAAAAAATTTCCCATTTTTTGCAATTATATTGACTCTGAATGGTTTGATTCTTATTTGAATGTGTTTAATCAATAAGAAATTCTCAAAGAAAAAAAATAGTTCATCCAAAGGATAACCAAGCAAAGACTATATCAAACATTTATCAAAAGAATAATAATGATTCCCGGATAAATATGTCTTAATGTAAAACATAAGCATGCAAAAACATAGCCACAAGACAGATAAACCAAATAAAATGAATAAATAAGAACAAATAATGGCATATAATAATTAATGACAAAATGAGAATACAAATAAAAAGAAAGGGTTCTAGAGCCTAAATCTAAGTCTTCTTCAAAAGATCCAATATAGCTCTGAGATCTGCACTCATAATATCTTGTCTGACATCCATAGACTTCATCGTGTTGTCCATTTCTTTTTGTTTGTCAGCCATAGCTTATTAAGAAGCAGCAATAGAAGCCGTGTTCTTCTCCAAAACATCTTGTCTTGAAAAGGAGGAAGCAACAGACTTTGAAGTGGCATCCTTCAGATTTTGAATAACTGATGCAACAGAGGTTAGAAGAGAATCTCATTTAGCAGAATATGCTACTAGGTCAGATGCAAAGGATTTCTCCAAGACCAAATTCTGAATATTATCCAAAAAGACATTTTTTATTACATCAAGGTTGGCTTGGATAGTTTGCGAGGTGGATGAATTGTTTGAATGTGAGGGTCCAGGTTCAGAGGATTGGTTTGAATGGACAGGTAGATTTAGAAAGATTTCAGGATGAAGGTGGTCAAAAGGAATTTGTTCAGTTTCACACGTATCAAAAACGTGTTGAGCCTTTTGACTTTCGATTGGAAGTCTAAAATGCCTTTGAGTGTTTGTAGCTCTAACTCTCCTACAAAATCATACCCTTGTCTCTTTTCATTTTATTTACTTGTCGTTGTTCACATAACCATTGGCAAGTTCCTTCTAGCTTCCTTCTACTTAATCCTTTTTAAGGTATTTACTTCTTCTCTCTCTTCTTTCCTTACTAATATAGGGGAAAAAAAGGGTAACTTCATAGAGCTCTCGAATAGCATAGAGATTTTAGTCTCATATGATCGATTATAGATTAGCAAAGCTTGGTACTTTTTGTGGTTTTGAATGCTCTAGTATTTCTAGTGCGATGGCGATGGTGGTAGTGATTTCATTTTGTCTTTTATTTTCCATGAAACAATGAGATAATGGATGTCTCCTTCGTAGTGTCCAAGGAGGTCGCAGATATTGGATCCTCCTACATTGCTAAGGAGAAGATAAAATCATTTCGATGGCGGGTCAATATATCTGCTTCATATGACTAAGAGATGATCGTTTTGAATGCTTGTCCGTCAACAGAGAGGATTAGCATGGTTGTCTCCGCAGAATTTTTCTCCCCTTACTTTTACTTATACCTCCCCATCATTAAGGACATGAGAGTTATTGTCCCATTTTATCCCTTTGAGGTGGAAGTTATGAGGGTGCTTAACATTATGCTTTCTCAGTTGTTGCCCAACAGTTAGAGCTTTATTAGGGAATTTGAAATTGTGTGTCGAGGGTCAAAAGTGCCTCCCATCGTAGGGATTTTCTTTTCATTCTAGGCCACGAGACCTTCTGCCAAAGAGGGATGGGTAACCTTAGGTGCCCTATTGGAAAAATCCTTGTCCAAACCCTACTTTAGTTATTACAGAAATTAGAAAGACAAGTTTGTATGAGCGAATGGGCGAGAGGGCTCACAAGTCAATCTAGGGGTAAATGGAACCCCTTTATTCTCTCTGGTGTGGACAGACAAACCTGTGGTGATCGTCGGGTACGACTTTAAGTACCTTTCCTCTGGCAAGGCCAAGATGGCTTGCCTTTTGGAAAATTCGACATCATGGAGTTTCGTGTGGTGATTGATTGGTGGAAAGAGGGCGATGACTCCTTCAACGAATACTTGAGTAAGCTTGGATATTTTGATGCTTTTATAGGTATCCTTTGGCAGTGTGTGATATTTATTTATTGTCTTGCAGAACATGTGGGAAAGTCATATGTTCCAAGACTTTATTTTTTTTCAGTTTTAACAGGGGGAATTAACTTGCTTGTTTTTTTATTTGGCTTTTTAGTTCAATTTGAACTTGAGGATTCTACTTGCATCCCTTTTCGTAGTAACTTTTCCTAGATGCTCCACCTTTTCATCTGACGAGGTCTCACTTGTAATGTGTTCAACCTGTTACTAATGGTGAAGACATTCATTGTTCCTCCAGTTTCAGACACAAGATCTTTATTCACAATGCTCTTTAGCTTTTTCATTCTTTTTTTTCACATTTTTGTGTGTTTTTTTTATGCAATAGTAAATACAGTAGATCCATTAGCTAGCCTTATTTCCATGTGTTTCCTCCCCTAAACTAAATCCTACAAAGATTCTTCCATAATTTAAAACAATTCAAACTTCTTAAGAGACTAACTACTTTTTCTACTTCTTCTAGCGCGACATGGATAATCATTAAATCAGAATTTAGTGCATTAATTCTTATCAAGATCCATTAGCAAATTTCTCAAGGTGAATCACCTTACTATAAATCACCATGAAGAAATAGCGTGTTTTGATTATGGTTCACCACAAGTTTTCATGCAAAAAAAGAGTGCATGCCTCTAGGTAGTAAGAATTTGCAAAAGTTGATTTTTCCTTTTTAGCTAGAGTAGAGTTGTTCAAAACTTTCTTCTCAATTCATCATTTTCTCTCTTCCTGCACTTGTTTTTATCGATGCATGGAGTAGCTGAGTGTCGGGGCAGTGTCTATAGTATTAAAGATATTGAAAAATAAACTTAGGTGAATTGGGCATGGAGTTGCTGAGTGTCGGGGGTAACGTCTATAGTATTAAAGATATTGAAAAATAGACTTAGGTGAATTGGGCATGTAAAGAGAATACATATAGATTCTATAGTGAGGAGAATAGACCAGATGGAAAGAAGACAAGCAATTTGAATAAGAGGAACACCTAGAAAGACTATAAGAGAAGTTATTAAAAAAGACCTCAAAATTAATGATTTGGATAGAATCATGATTTTTGATAGAACATTATAGCAAAAGTTTATTCATGTAGTCGACCCCACCTAGTGAAATAAGACTTTGTTATTGTTGTATGGAGTTGCATTATTGGAAAGGAACCTTGCTCCTTTTAATGGATCTGAATCTTCTCTCACATTTCATTTTCTCCATAACTTTATAACAAATCAAAACAAAAACAAAAAAAAATATCTCCTTTCAGATATTCCTCATTTTTTTTATTCATTACTCACTCAATTTATTGCTGCATGAGGGCTGCATTATGAGAGAGGATGTTTGTAGAACCGTTATATCCTAATCTAAATTCAACTTGTATTCAAATCTAATGGCTCCACATTCTATTCATCCTGCAACGACCATAAAGGTACTTGTTTTTAAAATAGGACTTAAAAATGACCAAAATGAAATATCAAGAGTACTGCTTATAACTTATTGCGCATATACGTATAATATCAATTATTGATTTTGATGATGATTTCACTTTTTTTTGTAAACACAGCACTAAGTATTTACACCATCTGAAGAAACAAACCATTAATTCACAAATTACAATGATGTACAATTTCTTACCCCTCCTATTTATACAACGAAAGTTAAATACACTGCATCATGATCCCATATGTATTAACATAGAAAGTACACAATATTCTTAAATTCACCTAGGAGGATTATTAACAGATGCCGAACGAAATCATTATAGTGAAAGAAATTACTTCACCTCAGAACAGTTATTAGGCCCAACTGGTTCTCGCAAGCAATTTGAAATTGCCATAACTGCTGATTCAATAGATGCATCTTCCCCCTGTTTCATTTGGTACAAAACCATTACCACGTCATTAACAGAAGATATCTATATTTAAATGCAAAGATTTGACTCTTCTAGAATGAAAATAAATTAAAGTGAGAAAATCAAGGATTGATATTACAGCCATTCATGATTCGTTATGTACCTAAAATGAGTTGCTTGCTTTATAAGAGCACAAAAGAAAGTCAGCTTACCTTCTCCCTCCAATAGAAAATGTTTCCATACTTGCCTGCCAAGCGACTCCAGAAACTACGCGGGATGTCCAAATCAACTGAAGCACCAACGTTGAAATTCAGTATATTGCCTGCTCAACAAAAAAAAATCCTTAATGTTACTTTCATTGGTAGATGAATCAATTAGAAAGAAGCCAATAAATATTAACAACGAGGAAGAACCTTAGTAACGAAAGGTGTGGTAGTACGTGTGGAAGTCCAACGGTTTATATCAGTATACTTTCGAGTAAAAATTAGTTAAAACTATAAATTTAATGTAAAAACCATATTTGGAGTTAAAATATCCAAATTCTAACTTCAAGTAAGAATTAACTCTATACGCAAAAGCAATTATACTTATAAACAATCAAATATAGGCAAGTAGTCTCATAGATTCTTTACCAAATGTGGGATCAGCAACAAAAACAACTGTACTGTCATCTACTTGCCAGAAATCTTTGACAGCCAAACCTGCATAATACCGTAACATGAATTTCAGGTTTCAATTTTCACTTCATTATTGAATAGCCTCAAGTCAGCCCTTAAAGTGTGTCAAGACTGTGATCATAAACCTGGAGTATCCGGATAGTTCTGGGCCAAAACTCTCAACTTGTATCCAGTATCTTTTTCAAGAGCAGAAATCTCTTGTGCTAGTCTTTTCTCCTGAACATGAATGATCAATTTAACGTCATTAACATTCTTTCAAGAGCAACAATCATTAGCCAAGCTTAAAATAGCTGTCGGGATAACTGTTGCATTCATGTGGGAATCCTTAATAATACAGAAAATCACTGTCAAATATGGTAGATGTGATCTAAACCACAAACGTTGAGGTTTTAACATCACAAAAAACTATCATGTCAATTTCCAAATTGTGGTCACAGGCCTTCATTTAAAACTCTTATCAATAGCATTCATTTCACACACAAAAATAGAAGGATCAGTTGGTTATTTTTTGGTAGAAACCAATTATCATCTGCGTGCAACTACAAAGATTAATCCCTCAAGTCGGAGAGTGTTGAGAATCAAGTGTGAGGAAGAAGTCCCACGTTGATTAGAAAAGGGAAGATTGAACACTATATAAGTGAGAGAACCCACACACCTATCACCTTAAGGTTTTTAGGTGAGTATGTGGTGTGTCTTTCACAAAGGTGTGTCCCAAATAAGAATTGCTCCCTCGTTGACCCCCTCGATTGTTCCGCTAACAATGGTATCATGAGCCTTTGGTTCGAGAAAGGGACCGACTTACTTGTATCGAAACACTTCCCGCAGGTGTGGGTAGAAGGTGTTCCGTTGAGTTCAACGGTGATACAAGTGTATGTGGAAGAGAGAGCTTCCATATGAGGGGGAGCATTGTGTATAAACTCACACTTGAGGGGGAGTGTTGAGAATCAAGTGTGAGGAAGAAGTCCCACATTGATTAGAAAAGGGAAGATTGAACACTATATAAGTGAGAGAACCCACACACCTATCACCTTAAGGTTTTTAGGTGAGTATGTGGTGTGTCTTTCACAAAGGTGTGTCCCAAATAAGAATTGCTCCCTCGTTGACCCCCTCGATTGTTCCGCTAACAGAGAGGACCACAATGGATGGCAAAATTTTCCCTCAAAACAATTTAACATTGTTGCATGCCTAGGGCTAGGTTCGAACCCAAGACTTCTAGTTAAACTAGAATAAATCCCTTACCATCTCATTCAAGTGCTCTTGAGTAGGATAGGTAGTTTTAAGTTGATGTTCGCTATGAGTTGTTTAAATAAGTTATCCTAGATAACGTAGAAATAAACTATATTCTTAAATCCCTTACCATCTCATTCAAGTGCTCTTGAGTAGGATAGGTAGTTTTAAGTTGATGTTCGCTATGAGTTGTATAAATAAGTTATCCTAGATAACTTGTAGAAATATTCTTAGAAGTTTTATATAAATGCTCCCAACAAGATTCAATAGTGTTTTTGGCTAGTCAAAATATTCTCACATTGCTTGGGAATTGTGACGACTCTCACACTTATAACAGACAACAGTAGAGTGGACTTTGGTGTTATGATTCAAATTGAAATATGTGTTGGGCCTAACTCAACCCTACAAAACCAGTTGGTAGAGTGAGGATTTTTCCCACTTATAAACACATGTTCAGGCCATATATTATCCGATGTGGGACTCTTAACAGATCCAGTGATTGAACCATCAATTTCAGAATTTTATGCGGTTCTCATAATCAAAGGTTTTCTTCCCTTCTTCGTCAGACCCTGTAGTTATAGCAAGCAACTGGGTTCCTTCAAAATCGTTGTTCCACTTACCCTGCCAACGATTCTTCTATCGGATCCACCTGACTTAGTATCCATTCCGCCACCACCGCTCACCCTACCATAGTTTCATCGCTCAGCTTATCCAAGACTACTTAAGTCCTCACCCTCATCCAAGGTAAACAACCTTCCTTCCTATTTCCAATTTGAACAGAAGAATTTACATGGAAGTTAATCTTACACCACACACACAATTGATAACCGAATTCATGCTGTTTATGTGCTAACATGTTCATCATATGCTTATACCAACGTTATGTCCTCATGTAACGCCCACCATCTGTTTGTTAAAATGTCCATCCCATTTAATTTCTCTTGTGACATGTTTACAAGTATACTGAGTATGATGCAATGCAAACCCCTGCATTTTTTGGACAAGCTGATATGGACACTTCTAAATATACTGCAAGTTCTATTTTGTTTCATAATTATCACGATTGCAGCCGTAATTGTTCCCTATCTAGTAAACTTGTGCTCGAATGGAATAAATAGTAATTATTTTGGTAGATAAGCTGAAATATATCAATTAAAACATTTTCTTCATAATACCTGACCATCGGAGAGGAATCCGGCAACATCAATAACAGTACTAAACTCTTTAGGAAGCAATTCTGGCTTATTCACACCAACTTTTGCTGCCTCGGCAATTTCAGCACCTACCAATTTCAACCATTTTCAATTTATTTATTTTGCAGTATTGAAATTCAAAAAGCAAAAATAAAAAAAAATAAAAGTTGATTAATGAGTAGTACCTCCGAATAATAAGCAAAGCGAGAGGGCACCTGATAGAGCAAAATGCAAGGTTTTGGAGTGAATTTTTGTGAGCCATGATGAAGTTGAATTGGAACTGGAAGTATTGTGTGATGGAGAAAGGTGACACGACAGCGTTTTGGGTAGTGAGAATGTTCGAACATGATGTGAGCGTTGTCGTGGCAAAGTGAGAGATGCGAATGGTGATGGATTGTGATGAACAAGAAGAAGAGGATTAGAAGGATAACGTGTTATCATAGTGTTTTTCATCTTGGAGAAACAGAACAATTATGAATGCAATTTTCTATAAATGCATTAGCAAATGATGTTGCATTATGTATATGCTTATGAGAAAAGTTTATGGAGAAATAATTTTCTCAATTTTTAAAAAATTCTTAATGTAAAATAATAGTAATAATTTTAAAAGATATAATAAAATTTAAAAACAATTATAACATAATTTTCATATTAGATACTCCCTCCGTCCCACAATGAATAACTCAGTTGAGTATTTTACACTGATTAAAAAAAGAAATAAATGAAAGAAAGATAATTATATTTTTACTAAAGTACACTTATGTTGGAAATGGTGAAAGTAATATTAATTAGAGGGTAAAATTGAAAAATATGCATTAAAATTTAAAATGGGTCATTCATTTTGGAACACTCTTTTATTCAAAATGTATCACTCATTGTAGGACGGAGGGAGTAGTATAATGTACTGATTTTTTTTTATTTCTCTATTGTCTTTTTAAAAGTAAATTCGGAATAAAAACAACCAAATACTGCCACTAATATTTGTATCTCATTAATATTGTTTCGGACCGTTAACAAGACATAAAAGACAAAAATTTAATAAATAAATAAGATGTATGGAATACGAAGTAGGTAGACTTTTTCTCTCTATTAAGAAGACAATACCTCTCATACAAAAGTCGTGTTAACCACCCAAATCAATCCAACGGTAGATTGCATCTCACGTCATTACACATATATGCAGTTACTAATCATTTCTCCTATTTAAAGAGGCAAGTGTGCTACTCCACTAGGATTCAAATCCTTTATCATCCAAACATCACTTTTTCACTCTCATTCTGACTTGAGCGTTGGAGTGTTAATGGATTGGAACATTATGTCAATGGATTGGAATATTATGTCAATCGATTATAAACGTTATGCCAATCGATTGGCTCATCAATTTGGTCCATTAATAATTTCCTTTTTTGATTTTTCCAACTCTTATATAAAGGAGACTCGCCTCCATTTCATTTCACACCACGTCCCAATGATTTACATTTTCTTTGGAATTTCTCTCAATTTTTCCTCTTTCTCTATTCATAAATATTTTTCTTCACTTAAGGTTGCCTTAGTGCTTTTTGAGTGAAGATTTGCTTGGAAGGAAAAATATTTATAAGTGGTTGTATCGGTCGTTTAAATTCTCAAGAGTGCGATATTCTTGGGAGATTAAGTTAGATTTATAAGATAAACTTGATATAAAATCTCTATGATTGGTTTCTTAAGCTTTTCGGAAAAATATTTGTTTTGGTTATTGTGAGAAGCCATAAATCTATAAGAACGATTCACTAGCTTAGTCTGGGATAAAAGCTATTATTGGTTGGTGATAAACATATAAAAATCTCGAAGTCAGTATATATTAAAGGTTCGTGGACATAACCTGTAAAAGCTCAAAAGTTTATAGTCAAAATCCCAAGAAGAACTCTTGGGGACAAGATTAGACCAACGTTCGGTCAAACCTAGATAATTGTCTGGTGGAACCTCTCTAACCCTTACTCTCTTTATTTTCTTTTATTTATTATTCATTTTTATTTCTGATGTCGTTTACTCTTAAAGTAACTATTAACATGATCCTAATTGAGAAAAATATAAATTAATCATGAATTTTAGATACCACAATTCACCCCCCTTCTTGTGCTCGAAATCACTTGTCGAACGAGTGGCATCAGAGCATAACTCTAGTAAGGACTAATCGTATCAAGAGGAAAAATGAATTCAAGTTATTCATTAAATAAATCTTCATTCTTTAATGGAGAAAGGTATAGTTTGTGAAAAGAGAAAATGAAGATTTTTCATAGAAGGGATGGATTGTGGTATTTGGAAGGATTTGAATGAAGGTCCATTTGTTCCTGCATACAAAGTTAATGATGTTGTAGAAAATAAACCCGAAAATGATTGGACTAGAGTTGATAATGAAGATGGCCAGTGCAGTTGTTTACCGTGAAAATTGGTAAACAATTGATGGTCTTCCAAAAATGGTTTACTTGCAGGATCAACCAGTGAATCCTAGGACATAGCTATTGTTTAATTTCTTTCTGAAAATTCTAAGAACACTTCGACAACGTTCATGTTTGTAAAAGATTGTTTAAAAGTTTTAGAAAAGATAAACTTTGCAGAAATTGATAAAGAAAATGCAATGAAGAAAACTTCAAAGTAAAAGTGCAGTAAAAGAAGAAATTGATAACTGAAAATAAATTTCTATTGAAATGAAATAATGTGGTGTTTCAAACGTACATTCTCAATGACAACTCTTTTCTCAATTGAGTTGGATACTTTGAGTGATTTTAAGAGTATTGTACAACAATGGAACAAACAGAAATCCTAAACACTAAGACTCTTATTTATAACATGTCAAAAATAACTGTCTTCAACGGATATTCATCCAAAAAATGACATGTTTTGCCCTGCATGTCTTCATTTCGCCACAGCTCTCCATGCGTCTTTTTTGAGAAACGAATAAGGACAAAAGAAAGTTATTATCCGTATTTTGAAATTCAAAACTTTGTCGAAGGAGAGCTCTATACACCCCCCGTCGAAGTTGTTATCCAAACTTAGAAAATATTTTTAAGTATCCTTCCAGCATGTCCTTCTCATGAAGATTTCTTCGACCAGGATCCTTGCAATGCTCTTGTCGAATTCAACAAAAACTCAAGAAACACTTGCTTTTTGCTTAGTATCATTAAACAAAAGCCTGGCGTCGAAACACTAAATTTATAAAACATGCGAAATAAAATGCTCAAAAAGAATACTACATTTCTCAGCATAACATTCTTAAATCACAATAGTAGCAGAAAATAACTTTCAAACACAACCTCAATTGTCTCATAAATAGTGAAATTTTGGTACCAGATGTGTGATGTTAAGTGCGATGTCACAACAACACACTCTGCAATGGACAATGCAATAACAAGCAATAAATCAACACACTGAATTATTCACCCAGTTCGGTCTAACTACCTATGTCTGGGGGCTACCAAGCCAGGGATGAATTTCACTATCAGTAGTATTAATTTACAGACTAAACAACCTCGTTGACAATCTCCTAAACTTAATCACTACTTAATGAACCTTCTACTTAAGAGACCACTTAAGTATGAGAACACTACTCAATCCCTAAATCACTTCAGTGATATAATTCAAAGATCACACACTTTGAAAAACACAACTTGATTCTGCTTCACAGCTTTGATCAAGAACAACTCAAAACAACAACACCAATTCACACTAGAATGGTTTACAAACACGAAGACTCAACCGACTCTCAGTCTTTAGCTCACTTTCTTTGTTCCTTTTCCTTCAGGATTGATGCACTTTATATAGCTCTTTGAATTGGGCTTGGACCTGCTACAATATCTGACCTGATTTGTTATTTAAAACTGAATCTTCAAAACAGATTTTCTCTCTCAAAATCTTCTTAAATCTCAGTCTTTAAACCTCCCTACAAATCTACATCAAATCTCTATGCAACAGAGAATATCTATCCCAAGATATCCGCATCCAATGAGACTAACAGCTCTCTCAATATCCAGCTAAAACGCAAACCCTGACAACATCACTAAACCTGATGTTATTACTGATCTGCATATCTGATGTCATGACATCGCATGTGACATCAGACTTCATAGACTTCAACAACTTAAACACTTAACATACACTAATGTTAAGACTCAATGTTAAGACATCACCCATATGACATCAACATTGAACACTTTGTTTTACCAAAATTCTAGCCAATCCAAGAACCAACAATCTCCCCCTTTGGCTAATTTTGGCTAAAACAATCTCTGCATCAGAGACTTCAGCAGCGGACAAAATTTAAAACCAGATAAAAACTCCTAGCAGTTAGTAGTTCCCTTCAACACAGCTCCTACTACAAAATGCTGCACATACTTCATCAGCTCAGCAAAGGGTCAAGCTCCCACTCAAAACCAGAATCATCTTTCAGCTGCACACAGCTGCACAAACTCCCCCTCAACTTCTGCACCATATCAGAAAAAGGCTTCACAACCACACTTTGGAAACCACACACCTTGGCAACTCTCCCCCTTTTTAGCCATAATTGGACAAACTATGAACTGCCAACCAACATAACATCAAAATCGCTCTTGATCCCTCTTATCCAGAAACCATCCATACTTCTTCTGTCAACAATATTCACAGAAATGATCACAACTAACTCCTTGACCTGCACATCATAACATCCATACACAGTCTTCATCCAGCCAGTCAGGAATGCTTCATCCACACGATCTGAAGCACACACACAATACCTTCCACTATTACATCCACCAATAGTTGTTGATACTAGTGAAGTCTCCAAAAATAGTAGTCATGCTCTACTAAAAACAAGACCAGAATCTAATACACATAGTCAGAAACACCTCTTCTGACACCACACGCACAATCTCAAACATCTTCCAAATATCAGCAATCATGATGTTACAACATCTCTTCTCATCACATTCAACAACATCTTTTAGGAAATCAGCTTCTCATTACCATTCAAAGGACTCATTTCGCATAGAAGTCCTTCAAGAAGCTCCCAATAAAACACAGTCAGAGCAGCTTATTCAGGTTAACATACACACCTGAATACCATAAGCTCGCACACCCTCTTCCTAAGTAATTATTTATAGCAGCTGGAGAAAACTCAGTACATTTCCTTCTCATATACACTTTTCCAAAATCCCCACCTCTTCTATCAGCAATGTCAGCAGGAATGAATTCTTTGACAAGTATCTCATAGCATTTGCAAAAACCAAAAATAGTTTTTATTAGCCCAACAAACTGAATCATTTCCATAACTTCTCTAATTTCCAGAGCATCTTTACTAAGATCTCTTTCCAAACCAAGCCTCCTTTGAAACACATACATCCACCTTTTTACACTTTCCACAGAATAAATGTTATCTAGTGGAGCCTCAGGAATTTTCTCAGAAGTTCTAATCACCACAGCTTTCTTCTCACGAGTGATGTCCTGGACATTATCATTA
Organism: Lathyrus tuberosus; assembly: GCA_022829125.1. Taxonomy (NCBI): domain Eukaryota; kingdom Viridiplantae; phylum Streptophyta; class Magnoliopsida; order Fabales; family Fabaceae; genus Lathyrus; species Lathyrus tuberosus. The sequence continues at coordinate 4,751 of JALAZF010000759.1, read as the reverse complement.
GGATCAAACTCATCTCTGGTCTTCCTATTTCTGGAAGAGATGGACACTTTACTCCTGTATTTTGTAGTACCAACCACAGAGATCTTCTGCTTATCAGTTCTCACCTTTGGAGGTGACTCAATAGCTTTCCCTTTCCTTGATTTCAGTCTTTTAGCAACCCCAGGAACCACTTTTGCAATCAACTCCTTGTCAGACAGATCATCCACATCAACCACTTCAACATTCTTCTTTATTTTAAGGATAGGAGATGTTTCAACATTAGCTCCAACATCTGCATCTTCCAAAACAGAGATTGCCAACCTGTGATGGTTATCTTGTGAGTCATCAGTTTGCTTATCATTTTTCAGCTTCCGAAACTTCTTAAGGTCACAACTTTTGATCCTCCTGATGTCACAGCAAGATGTCATGACATCACTCTTGACATTGTGATCAATCATACTATGATTACCCTCCAGATGTTCCACCTTTTGATCCCATATTTTAATCTCATCACATATGTAAGAGCCTGATTCAAGAGAAACCCATCAATAGCAGTTGTCTTTGGACTTAGCACCCTTCATGACAACTTCACCTTCCTCATTAGTGACAATACATTCAGCTTGAGTGAAGTGAACTTTAAGTCCTTGCTCACACAGTTGACTGATACTGATCAAGTTGACTTTCAGACCTTTGACCAGTAATACGTCCTTTAATCTAGGAGCACTTGCACAATTCAGATTTCCCATACCTTTGACTTTTCCTTGAACACCATCACCAAAGGTTACACAACTTGAATAAGGTTCAACTTTACCCAACAAATTCTTCTCACATGTCATGTGTTGAGAGCAACCACTATCAAAATACCAATCCTTCTTGGTAGAACCCCCTAGAGACATATGAACTACCAAATAAGTAGTGGCAGCCTTTGGAACCCATTGTTTACTAATTTTAGGCCTGTTCTGATTCTGTTTAGGTTGAGGGACAGATTTGGGATAACCATGCAGTTTGAAACAAGAAGATTGTATATGACTAATTCTTCCACAATAATAGCATCTTACTCTTTAAACCTCCTCTTTAAAGTAATTAACATGCCTTCTGTCAACATATTGAGGTTGTCTATAGAATTGAGACTGTCTTGTCTGATAATGAGGTTATCTACTCTATTGAGGTTGAGTTTGTCTTCTGCCATAATGCTGATGTTGTCTTCTTCCATACTGATGAGGTTGTCTACTCCTATTATGTTGTCTTCTACCATGATGCTGTCTTTTCCCATGATGATGGGGCTTTCTTCTGTCATAATGATGAGGAGCAATATTATTAGTCCCATAGCCATACATATTCCCTTGATGTTGAGACATCTGATGGAACATGTTATGTTTAAACCTAGAAGCCTGCATACTCCTATGGTAATGTGGAGGCATATACTGCTTAGCTCCAGAAACCTGTGCCTTCCTATGAGGAACATGAGCATGTCCTTTCCCAGAATTTTGAGGCAGATGATGTTGAGCAACCTGCTTAGGTTTAGGAATATGTCTTTTTCTGTTATGTTGAGGCAATTATTGAGACATGTCCTTTTTGGTTCCAGAAGTACTAGCTTCAGCAGAGATCTTCTCCTCAACTATAAAACCTAGACCAGTCTTGTCATTTGTCCCTTTTCCAACTTCAAGAATTTTATCCAAGGTGTTAGTTCCATTGTTCAGCATTCTAATGGATTTTGACATTTGATCAAGTTGGGATTTTAACAATATAACTTCATTCTCAAGCTCAGATTTATCAGTCTCTAGTTGTATTATGACTTTCTTCTGCTTCTCCCCTTCTTGACACACCTCTTCACTCCTTAGACATAACTCTTGATAGGATGCTGCTAACTCCTCAAAAGTTAATTCCTCATCACTAGACTCTCCATCAGAGGCACGTGTTTCAGTCAATGCCCTAACATGCTTGGCATACTCTTCTTCACTTTCACTGTCAGTATCAGACCAGGAAACAGATAACCCCTTATTCTTCCTTTTGAGATATGTAGGACATTCTTTCTTGACATGTCCATATCCTTCACACTCAAAACATTGAACTCCTTTGTCTTGAACATTCTTCTCTTCATCCTTCTTGCTGATGTCAGAAGAGATGTCTTTAACATTAGGTTTATAGTTTCTATTCATCTTTTTTAAAACCTTATTAAACTGTCTTCCCAGTAGTGCAATGGCCTGAGATAGATCCTCTTGGGATTCAGCCCTATTCCCTTTCTCTTCTTGAGCATTTGAAACCAAGGCTATACTCTTTGGCTTCTTTTCAGGTTCTTCCTCATTCAACCCAAGCTCAAAAGTTTGAAGAAATCCAATGAGCTCATCGACCCTCATCTGACTGATGTCTTGTGCTTCTTCAATGGAAGTCACCTTCATCTTGTACCTCTTAGGAAAGGGACCTAAGGATTTTCCTTACAAGCTTTTCTTCTGACATCTTTTCTCCAAGAGCACTGGATGCATTGGACAGCTCAAGAATACTCATATGAAAGTTATGAATAGTTTCATCTTCCTTCATTTTTAGACTTTCAAACTTTGATGTCAGAAGTTGAAGTCTTGACATCTTAACCTTTGAAGTTCCTTCATGAGTAGTCTTCAGGATGTCCCAAGCTTCCTTGGCAACTTCACAAGTATTGATCAACCTGAATATGTTCTTATCAACTCCATTGAAAATAGCATTTAAAGCTTTGGAATTCCCAAGGGCAAGCTCATCTTCTTCCTTGGACCATTCTTCTTCAGGTTTCAGTTTTGAGCTGCCTTCTTTTTCTTTCCCAGCATCATCTTTCTCAACAACAACAGGTGCTTTCCATTCCTTTATGATAGCCTTCCAAGCCCTGCTATCCAAGGATTTCAAAAAGGTAATCATCCTTGGCTTCAAATACTCATAATTAGAGCCATCCAAAATAGGGGGTCTGTTGACAAATCCTCCAACTTCTTTGTCCATCTTTACACCAGAAAGTAACTTCCCTAAATCTCACCCAGAGACAGACAGGATGCCTGCTCTGATACCAATTGAAATTTTGGTACCATATGTGTGATGTTAAGTGCGATGTCACAACAACACACTCTGCAATGGACAATGCAATAACAAACAATAAATCAACACACTGAATTGTTCACCCAGTTCGGTCTAACTACCTACGTCTGGGGGCTACCAAGCCAGGGATGAATTTCACTATCAGTAGTATTAATTTACAGACTCAACAACCTCGTTGACAATCTCCTAAACTTAATCACTACTTAATGAACCTTCTACTTAAGAGACCACTTAAGTACGAGAACACTACTCAATCCCTAAATCACTTCAGTGATATAATTCAAAGATCACACACTTTGAAAAACACAACTTGATTCTGCTTCACAGCTTTGATCAAGAACAACTCAAAACAACAACACCAATTCACACTAGAATGGTTTACAAACACGAAGACTCAACCGACTCTCAGTCTTTAGCTCTCTTTCTTCGTTCCTTTTCCTTCAGGATTGATGCGCTTTATATAGCTCTTTGAATTGGGCTTGGACCTGCTACAATATCTGACCTGATTTGTTATTTAAAACTGAATCTTCAAAACAAATTTTCTCTCTCAAAATCTTTTTAAATCTCAGTCTTTAAACCTCCCTACAAATCTGCATCAAATATCTATGCAACAAAGAATATCTATCCCAAGATATCCGCATCCAATGAGACTAACAGCTCTCCCAATATCTAGCTAAAACGCAAACCCTAACAACATCACTAAACCTGATGTTATTACTGATCTGCATATCTGATGTCATGACATCGCATGTGACATCAGACTTCAAAGACTTCAACAACTTAAACACTTAACATACACCAATGTTAAGACTCAATGTTAAGACATCACCCATATGACATCAACATTGAACACTTTATTTTACCAAAATTCTAGCCAATCCAAGAACCAACAAATAGAAATTAACTTCATTTAATCATAAAAATAGTTAATTCAACAACTTGCAGAAAACATAATAAGGTATTCTCAACCCAGTGTTATACTATAAGAGTGACACACGGAAAACTAAACAACACAAAAAAGCTAAACAACGAAGAAAACCAATTATGTCATCCTCCAATACAAGCAATAGCTAAAACTCCTTAGTCTCTACCTGAGTATTTGCACCACATGCATAATGAACAACACAAAAATAAACAAGGGGTGAGAATACATTCACATATGTTAACGGTGCATAAAAAACAAGGATAATGCAATTGGCATAAATAATCAATCATGCAATCCATCCATAACAATAATCATTCACAAATGCAATTATGTATGTAATGTATGCATCTCTTTTATCTCAATGCATGTGGTACCAAAATTCAGATATTCAGAGGTGTGTTACTGAAACATCCAACTCGTCAATGGACTGAAGTCCTACTCGTTGGTGGACTAAAGTCCTACTTGTGACTAGACCAAAATTTTAACTCGTTAGTGTATCGAAGTCTTACCTATCTCCGGTATACATGATGCATGAATGCTACACAAATATATGCAATACTCGTCTCAACCTCAAACACCAATGCTCGTCATTGGTGATTCTCGAACTAAAGCTCAGCAAAAAACATCGCCAATGCAAGGCCACATCAATGGTTCTTCTTCTTCTTCTTCTTCTTCTTCTTCTTCTTCTTCTTCTTCTTCTTCTTCTTCTTCTTCTTCTTCTTCTTCTTCTTCTTCTTCTTCTTCTTCTTCTTCTTCTTCTTCTTCTTCTTCTTCTTCTTCTTCTTCTTCT